>CM064520.1:24759097-25013255 GCA_032716605.1 Paralithodes platypus | reverse complement strand
ATAGGATTGAGGGTTCTTAGTTAGTAGAGGTTAAGAACTCGGTGTGTGTCTCCATTATTGATTTAGTGCTCTGCTGGGTTATTTAACCCGGGAACTGCGGGAAGACTCTTAAGAGTTCCCCGGCGGACTGCGGGAAGACTCTGAAGAGTCAGGGAAAAAAAAATCAATTTAAAGCACCAATTTTTTTTTTTTTTTTGGCCCCTGGGCCATGCAAAATATCACTCCTCTACCTCCCCTCCTTCAGTTATCACCTATTTTCCCTGTTATTCCCTTATTCTGTGGTATATTTTCGTGCTAACATTAGCGAGTTGCAAGCAGGGCATTGTCATCACTGTTAGCAAGCGAGTGCAAGAGAGAGAGAGAGAGTATCGATCGACAGTGTCTCTCCAGACTTGGGGAAAAGTGGCGGGAAAGGAGGTTGCCTCAGCCATACATTATGTAACTCCCGGCCTGTATCGCCGATTTTGACCATCCAAACGCTGTTTCCACTTGTTTTATTGTTGAAACAGGTTAATACCTTTATAATCAACCTATAATAGGCACATATGGAGAAGTATTAATGCTATTTATGGTAAAATAAATATTTTAGTGATGGAAACAGCTCAAATACATGCGCACAGGCAGAGGTGTCTCATACCCCCCATGCGCACTTCAGAGGTTAATGCTAGACTGGGATAAGGCTTCTGTTGTCGTTGTCACCGATGTGTGTATGGTTCGCTTATACCTACACGACATCGACAGTTTCTGTGGTAGCCTAGGTTGTCCTTTTGGTTGTGCCTTTTGCGAGTGCAGCATCGTGTTGTAAGAGGGCACTTGCCTACTACCTTAGAACACAGTGCTGCCTCTTTGCTTGACTTTAGAGGGATCGCCAGGGTAGAACCAGATACTTGAGATCTGGATCTACCAAGAGAGCATCCCCGTCATTAACGTAGCTTTAATCATACCGCCTTAAGGACAACGCTAGGCTATGAACCAGTCTTGCTCAGCCACAGTTTCCTAACCTTGATATCCCAGCTAGACTTTATTCGCCTAGCAGACACTAGTTGTTAGGACATGAGCTCTTTATGATATGTGTGACGCACATCAGCTCCCCAGCGACCACAAGGGGGTAGCGGCTCTCTCCCCATCCTCTTCTCCCCTCTCCCCAGGCAGTGTTATGGGCTGTAGGTTATTGATTAAGTTCTAGTTTCTTCCTAGTGCATCATATTGTCACAGGTAGTCCAGAAATATTCTTTATTTTCACCTGTGACAATGCATTGTATTTTATTCCAGCTGTCATAGATTTGATGTGTAAGATGCATAGTGGAGGGAGAGAGAGAATAGCGAGAAAGCGGTGGTAAAGTGTGCGTGCGTAGGTATGTATTGCCTCCCTCACTCGAGGTGTTTTCCCGCTTGCGCGCTTTCCTGCGCCCTTGATTGGCTGGTGGATCCTGGCGCCTTCTGCAGCCCTGCGGCCTGGTGACGTAGTCATCTGTGATTGGCGGCCGCGGTCCTGGGACGGTGGTGCGGGCTCCTGCTCTTGTGTCTCCCTCAGAGCTCCTCTTAGTGCTGTAACGCTAACATCCCTTTGCAATCTATCAGCCCACCTCACCCCCCTATTGCGAACTTTCTCTACCACTGCTTACCTTCTTCTCTCTGTATATCCTACTATTAATTAACTGCCCTTCCCCTTGATGTTGATTTCATATATCCGTCACTGTATTATACAGCGAGCTCTCAGAGATATTTTATGTACGTAGTTAGGCATTTTGGATCAGAGGGTTATCCATTTTGGCTTGGGGAGGTTTGACATACTCATTGTGTTGCCCCAACCTTATTTTCTTGGGTGTCTGCCAGGTTAGTCGATGCTAGACTGGGGAGAGGCTATCAGGTTGCAGTTTCCTATGAGCATAGACTTCGTTGAGCCTATGCAACTGTACCGGATACCTGCGGAGGCCTAGGTCATTTTCTTGTCTGTGTACCTTAGAGCCTAGCACTGTGTTGGCGTGAGGGTGTTTGCCTAGTCCACCCAGCACTGTGCTAGCTCGTTAGCTTTTGACTTAGGATGGTCGCCAGGAGAGAACCAGGTACACGAGACCTGGATCTCTCAAGAGAGCACCCCATCATTTAATGTAACTAGGCGCACAGACTTGAGAACGACACTAGGCTACCGAGCAGGTGGCTCGGCCCAGGTAGCCTAGCCTACGACTCCCCTGCTAGCCTTCGTCCACCTGGCAGACCCCCGATTAGGGTTTATGATCTCATTGTGTATATGTGTGCAGCATTATTGTTCCTTATGTTTATAGTAAGTCGTGATTGTTGCTGAGAGACCCAACCAGAGCAGGCTTGTGCTTGGTGGGAGAAAGCACATCTTTTTGTGGTTAGAGTTTAGACTGCCAACTGTTTTATAATTACACCTGTGCCAGATAACACCGTATGTCCCTACACTATATATGTTCCCACAGTAATAATACACAGTTCAGAATCCGATACATACTTCTTAGTTGCATCTGACTTTTGCAGAAGATTCTGGCATGATGCTTTAGGACTTTCTTTGTTTCACTTTCTTTCAGACAGGAGTGACAGTTTACTGATTATTTAACGTAGCGTTAATTATCCTTCTTCTAGTTTGCTATTAAATCGTTGCTGCGATTTAATTACGCTATCTATCTTTTTCCTTGTATACTTTAATAAAGTAATCGTATGTTGTATGAGTATAGGCTGCTTCAGTGATCATCAGCCTATAGTGTGCACCTTTACCGAGTCATAGGATACCTCGTTGTCCAGGCACGACTCAGGGTGGTATAGGTGTTTTGTTTTCCAGTGGTTAAGGCAGGGGTTGGAACTAGTGTTACCGTTGTTGCATTTAGCCTTATCTAGTCCAATGATGAAGAGCCCCGTGTCTTGCAGAACCTTGATCGTAACAAATGGCGACCTTGCTTAGGATTTTGTGAACTTAAGAAATATTGTGGGAGTATAGTGGTAATTTTTTTTATTGAGGAATACAGTGGACACAGATTTTTTTTGGCAAGCAGTATAACACATAAAGAGGCTTCAGATAACTTTAAGTGAATAGGTGCTTGCATAAGAGATTATAGATATTTTTGTTTTTATAAACTTGCACACTTCTCAGTATACACCATGTCTAGCAACAGCTCAGTTAACGGGGATAATCAGACAGTACAGCCTACGGGTGTTGAGCAGCAGCAGGAATTTAAAGATGGCATCAGAGTTATTAATTGTGAGGCTGATGCGAGGAAGTTTGTGGAGATACCAGTAACAGCGAGTCGGTTGGAGGGGATTGATTGCTATGGTCTGCGTTGTTTGGCCACGGTCCTGGGGCGTGTCGGCTTTGGCAGCATGTCTAAGAGTGACCTGGTGGCTTGTGTGTTGGGTGGTGGCAGTGGGTTGCAGGGTGAAGCGGGGGCTTGGGAGCCTTTTTCCAAGCCTCCCTTCCACTCTGCTCCTATCGCACCCCCTAGGTTACCAGACCTTGGCACGCTTCCGCAATCTGATAGTCGCTGGCAGCGTGGTTTGCCCCTGGGTGAACCACTGGGTGGGTCTCCTATAATTGCACCTCCCCCTCAGGGTTTGACTGCTGATATGTTGTTGCAACTGGAGTTGGCTAAGATCCAGATCCAGCGTGAAGTTGAGATGGCTAAGATTCAGGCCGAGATGGCTAAGGTTCAGGCTGAGGAGAGGGCGGAGATGTCTAAGATTCAGGCCGAGATGGCTAAGGTTCAGGCTGAGGAGAGGACAGCATGCCGTGGGGCAGAGTTGCAGGTTGAAGCAACTAGGTACTGTGCTGAGATGGATGTTGAGAAATCTAGGGTGGAGACAACAGGGCGGCATCTTGGTTCTGAGAATCATGGGTCTGAGTCTTTATCGCACTTGCTTAAATTAGTCCCTGTGTTCGATGAGTCTGGTGTGACTGAGTTTTTTGCACGGTTTGAGAAGAAGTGTCAGGAGCATGAGTGGCCGGAGATTAAGTGGGCAGCCCTTGTATCATCAAAGCTTGTTGGGAAAGGTCTCAAGGCATATGACTCACTGTCATTGGAGGACTGTACTAACTATGTGGTGTTGAAGGAGGCTGTGCTCCGGGCCTATGAGTTGCAACCAGAAACCTACAGGTTGAAATTTCGGGGCGTTGAAAAGAACAAGGAGAGCTCTTTCCTTGAACATGCCTGGGAACTGACTGACACTATGGGGAACTGGCTCCGGTCTGAGAATGCGACAACAGTTGATCAGGTTAAGCAGTTATTTTTGTTGGAGCAGTTCTTCCGGTGCACGGGCAGCGACCTGACATTAAACCTGAAGGATAAATGCCCTAAGACCGTAGAGGAGGCAGCTAAGCTTGCTGACCTCCGGCTTTCTTTGATTCGTGGGTGCGGGTCTGCTCATCGTAGTGAGAGAGGTAACAAGGGGCGTAACACTCCACCCCTCAGAGTCAATGAAGCACAAAATAACACTGTAAAAAGTAAGAGCAATGATACCCATTATAACTACAAACACAAAACCGTCCCGTTTTCAAAAGGGCAGGGCCCTTCCCCACCACCTCAAGGGGGGAAGTCTAGTGGTGAAGTGAAATGTTTTAAATGTCAGGAGGTGGGTCACTTTGCACGTACATGTCCGAGTAATATTCCTGCTAAGCCTGTGTCTTTGGTTCGCAACATGGGGGTGTCTCTGAGCTCTTCTGCGTCTGCCCGGGGTAGGTCGTCAGTTGCGGGGACACAGCCTGTGAAGAAGGGTTTGGAGGGCTCGACACCTGTCCAAGACACTTTTTGAAGCCATCGAGGGTGCGGGCTTGTGAGCTGGGGGAATACTAAACATCAGGTCAAATTGTTGCGTGACACTGGGGCATCACAGACACTTCTTAAAAATTTCACAGGCAAACCTATAAACGCGGCTCGGGTTGTTGTGGTACAGGGGATCAATGCTACTAGGTCATACCCGTTGATTAGGTTGGAGCTGGAGGTGGATGGTGTGTGTCATGAACTAGATGTTGGGATCGTAGAGAGCTTGCCAGTTGAGGGCGTCGACCTCCTTCTGGGCAACGACTTTGCAGTGCTCACTTCGGAGGTTCCACCCTTAGTTGTTGCCGAGAGGGCGGTCAACGTTAATAGGGAGAATCGGGAGTGGGTCGAGAGGTGTCAGCTTAAACAGATGGCCTGTGCAGTCACCCGTTCTCGCGCGTCAGTTCAGTCACAACCATTGTCTCAGTCTTCAGACCAGCGGAGGAACGGTCGGAAGGAGCAAGCTGAAGCTGGGAGTTTTGTGAGTTTTGCTCCAGCGGCTCTCCTTAACGGCTTAGTACTTGACCCAGAGGTGAGCTCCGGAGTGGCCCTAGAACCTGTCACCCCTAGTGACATGGTTGGGCGTGATGGCACTCCGCGACTTAGTAGTACCCAGTTGGAGGAGAGTTGTGGGAACGGGGCTATCAAACAAGAGGACGGGGAAACATGTCATGTGAACCTGTTGGAGGAGTTTGTGAGGCAACCACCTGAGCAGCCTACTGTCCCTGCATTGGTCTGCAGCGGCCAAGGTGGAGAAGGAGAGGGGGGCAGTAGGGCACAGGTGGAGGAGAGTAGGGATTGTCATGTCTCGGCGGAGCAGTGGGCGGGGGACACGAGTCTGGTGGCTGTGGAAGCGCTAGAGCACCTGCCTGAGCAGCAGTGTGCAGCGCTCCAGCACCAGCTCGGTTCATACCCCACTGGTCGTGCCGAGCCCCTGAGCTTCACAATTCAGGCGGTGCAAGATGTTCCGCGGACAGGTCACGTGAATGTTGCGAGACCGTTAGCCTCGTTGTTTCGGTGGTTCAAGGTGGGCGACGAGGCTTGGAAATGGTTGTCAGGTCAGGGTCGACCCATGGCTGCCAAGGGTGGTGGTCAGAAGGAGGACATTGAGCAGATTGGTGAGATTGGCTGTGGAGTGGGTGTGCCCGGTCATCGCATAGCCTCCCAATGCTGCTCTAGTCGAATGCAACAGCCCTACCCTAGACCGACTGTATCTGGCCATGTCGCTAAAAGCGGTGATGCTGCGCAGGCAGATGTAGTCGTAAGGAATGCGGGGGTGCGCATGTACGGTATCGGCGGGGAAGCCTTAGCAATAATGAACTATGGGGGTGACTGCACAGGTGGTACTGATTGTCCCTCTCATGACCTGGCTGTTCTAGGGACGAAGGTGGAGAAGGAGGGAGACTACAGGTTAGAAGCTGCGGTCTCGGCTGGGTTGTGGGAGGGCACTAGGCATGTTGTTCTGCGAGATAAGGTGTTTACTAGGCTGTGGCAGTGCATCCGCATGTTTGTTGCTTCTCCAGGCCTGATGTACGGGGTAGAATCCAACATGGAGGCTGGAGACAGTGCGAGGCTCAGTTTAATTCCCTACCGTATAAATCCTGCTAAAAAGCCTGTCGTGAAAACTGAGCTAGACGACATGTGGAAACAGGGTCTGAGGGATAAAGGATATTGTGAGTGGTCGTTGCCAGTGAGTTTGCAACCTGAGTTGAGTGGCAAGATCAGTGTGTGTGCATTATCCCTGACAGACACCTATCCATTGCCCAAGGGTCTGAGGGATAAGGAATGTCGTGAGTGGTCGTTGCCTGTAACTTTGCAACCTGTGTTAAGTGGCAAGATCAGTGAGTGTGTTGATTGCGAGAGTGTGTGTGCACTATCCCTGACAGACGCCTATACCTTATTGAGAGTTGACGACACCATAGACCGCCTCGGGGCTGCATCGCCTATCACTTAGGTAGAACTAGTGAAAGGTTATTGGCAGGCCCCGTTGCCGGAAAAAGCAAAGAGAAATGCCAGTCTTGTGATGAACTGGGCAGTTTATCAGTGCCAGGTGTTGTTTTGCTGCCGGGACACAAGTTGGATGTGTGGCATGCTAAGGGCACTGATAATGTTTTGGCTGATTGTTTGTCACGGGAGGGTTTGTTTGCAGGAGAACCCTCGCCGTTCAGTCAGTGTGTGTTGAGAGTGGAGGAAAATAGGCTACATATATTTAAAGCCGAACAAAAAACAACAATAAAATTTAAAAATCAACATAAAAACTCTTTCTGTTATAGTAAATTTAAGTATGTTTTGTTACAGCTGAAGCACTAGCTATTAGTGGGCTGAGTTTCGTAGAACTCGCTTTCGGAGCGTAACAATTTTAAGTTTTGCTATTGTGTTGAGGGGGTAAATATGTAAGTTTGTTTCATTTTATAAGTAAGTTCTTTTTTTTGTGTAACCTATATGCTGTATTATTGTGCTGGGGTGGGGAGGTTAGGTGACGTGTGCCGATTTCAGATATCAGAACTTGCCTAATGTTAAGTGTCTAATATCTTAGGGGGGGTAGGGGGGGGGGGGATGACGCACGTCAGCTCCCCAGCGACCACAAGGGGGTAGCGGATTGCTCCCCATCCTCTTCTCCCCTCTCCCCAGGCAGTGTTATGGGCTGTAGGTTATTGATTAAGTTCTAGTTTCTTCCTAGTGCATCATATTGTCACAGGTAGTCCAGAAATACTCTTTATTTTCACCTGTGACAATGCATTGTATTTTATTCCAGCTGTCATAGATTTAATATATAAGATGCATTGTGGAGGGAGAGAGAGAATAGCGAGAGCGCGGTGGTAATGTGTGCGTGCGTAGGTATGTGTTGGCTCCCTCACTCGAATTGTTTTCCGCGCGCTTTCCTGCGCCCTTGATTGGCTGGTGGATCCTGGCGCCTTCTGCAGCCCTGCGGCCTGGTGACGTAGTCGTCTGTGATTGGCGGCCGCGGTCCTGGGACGGTGGTGCGGGCTCCTGTTCTTGTGTCTCCCTCAGAGCTCCTCTTAGTGCTGTAATGCTAACATCCCTTTGCAATCTATCAGCCCACCTCACCCCCCTATTGCGAACTTTCTCTACCACTGTTTACCTTCTTCTCTCTGTATATCCTACTATTAACCTAACAAGTGCGCATGGGGGTAATTAGACACCTCTCCCTGTGCGCATGTATTTGAGGTGTTTCCGTCACTAAAATATTCATTTTACCATAAATAGCATTAATACTTATGCATACGCGCCTATTATGGGTTGATTATAAAGGTATTAACCTGAAACAACAATAAAACAAGAGAAAACAGCGTTTGGATGGTCAAAATCGGAGATATAGCCCGCGAGTTGTATAATGTATGGGTGAGGCAAGCTGCTTTCCTGCCAATTTCCCCCAAGGCCACTGAGACACAGTCGATCGATACTCTCTCTCTCTCTCTCTTGCACTCGCTTTCTATCAGTGATGACAACGCCCTGCTTGCAACTCGCTAATGTTAGCACGAAAATATACCTCAGAATAAGGGAATAACAGGGAAAAGAGGTGATAACTGAAGGAGAGGAGGAAAGTGGGGAAGGAGGGGAGGTAGAGGACTGAGATTTTGCATGGCCCAGGGGCCATGACATTTCGATGTCAAAAGTTGATTTTTTTTTTCTCTGACTCTTAAGAGTCTTCCCGCAGTCCGCCGGGGGAACTCTTAAGAGTCTCCCTGCAGTTCCCGGGTTAATTAACTGCCCTTCCCCTTGGCGTTGATTTCATATATCCGTCACTGTATTATACAGCGAGCTCTCAGAGATATTATATGTACGTAGTTAGGCATTTTACCTTACCTTTAGATACCTTTAGATGTGTTCGCCGCTCCTCTAGCGGCACCAAGGAGCGCGACGCCCCTCGTTATGGGTGGTGATTTGGTGCAGTAGACTGTTTGAAGCGACAGCTCGCTCCCTTGCGAGGATGGGCTCGTCTGGCACTTTTTGCAGTTCGACATCTAGGGCTCTCTTGAAGTTGTCTAACGAGATGTCCCTCATGTCTCTTACTTGCCGTGGGAGTTTGTTGAAGAGACGTGGGCCTCTGTGTGATAACCAGCCCTCTCGCAGAGAGCCCATAGCACCCCTGTTATTCATCCGGGGATTTCGCATTCCCAGCCTCTCCTATCACTGAATTTCATGACTATCGGAGTATGTAGGTTTGGTACTAAACCCTCTGCGATTTTCCACGTGTATATTATTAGGTAACGTTCTCTTCTACGTTCCAGTGAGTACAGATTCAGTGCTCTTAAACGCTCCCAATAGTGTAGATGTTTTATCGAACTTATATGCGAAGTGAAATTTCTTTGTACACTCTCTACGTAATTTATTTCACCTGCTTTGTATGGGGATGTTAATACGCTACAGTATTCAAGCCGCGGTAGCACTAGAGATTTGAAGAGCGTTATCATAGGCAATTCACCGCGTGTTTTAAAAGTACGCAGAATCCAACCCGTTAGACGTTTTGCAGCCGCCACTTTGACCTGGTTATGTACTTTGAAACCCATATTTTCAGACATTAATACCCCAATGTCTTTCACACTGTCTTTCCGTTCTATTATGTGGTTAGATTCTGTTAAGTAATTTGTAATTTCTTTAACACCATTATTATCTCCGTACCGTATTAATTGGAATTTTTCCTCATTGAATTGCATGTTGTTTTCCCTGGTCCACTGGAACACTACATTCATGTCTTCCTGCAGTCGGCCCGTGTCCTCTTGTGTGTTTACTATCTTGCTTAATTTTGTGTCATCAGCAAAAGACGACACCGTACTGTGTCTGGTGTTGGTATCTATGTCGCAAATTAGTATGAGGAACAGAAGGGGCGCTAGCACTGTTCCTTGGGGCACTGAGCTTTTGACATCCGAAGGCTCAGAAGTGACTTGGTTTACTGCTACCGATTGTTTTCGGTTTACGAGGAAATTGTATATCCACCGTCCGATTTTCCCAGTTATACCTTTTGCTTTCAGTTTGTGGGCTATTATACCATGGTCACATTTATCAAATGCCTTAGCAAAATCGGTATAAATGACATCCACGTTTTTCTTTTCTTCTAGCGCTTTAAGAATTTTGTCATAGTGTTCCAAAAGTTGTGAGAGACATGATCTTCCCGCTCTGAACCCATGTTGACCGGTGTTGTGTAGTTCATTTGTCTCCATGAATGTTGAAATTTTGCTTCGCAGGACTCGCTCGAAAACTTTAATGATGTGAGAGGTTAGAGCTACCGGGCGGTAGTTTTTTGGTAGTGCTTTACTCCCTCCTTTATGCAGTGGGGCAATTATTGCGTTTTTCAAGCTATCTGGTATGTCACCAGTGTCTAGACTCCTTCTCCACATTATAGCCAGGGGTTTTGAGAGGTTTTCCTTACATTTTTTCATTAGGATCGAATTCCAAGAGTCCGGGCCTGGTGCCGAGTGGGATGGCATGTTGGAAATGGCCTCTTCTATGTCTTTTGGACCGAAATCAATATCCAGCATCTGAACATTTCTGAACATTTTGCATCAGAGGGTTATCCATTTTGGCTTGGGGAGGTTTGACATACGCATTGTGTTGCCCCAACCTTATTTTCTTGGGTGTCTGCCAGGTTAGTCGATGCTAGACTGGGGAGAGGCTATCAGGTTGCAGTTTCCTATGAGCATAGACTTCGTTGAGCCTATGCAACTGTACCGGATACCTGCGGAGGCCTAGGTAATTTTCTTGTCTGTGTACCTTAGAGCCTAGCACTGTGTTGGCGTGAGGGCGTTTGCCTAGTCCACCCAGCACTGTGCTAGCTCGTTAGCTTTTGACTTAGGAGGGTCGCCAGGAGAGAACCAGGTACACAAGACCTGGATCTCTCAAGAGAGCACCCCGTCATTTAATGTAACTAGGCGCACAGACTTGAGAACGACACTAGTCTACCGAGCAGGTGGCTCGGCCCAGGTAGCCTAGCCTACGACTCCCCTGCTAGACTTCGTCCACCTGGCAGACCGCCGATTAGGGTTTATGATCTCATTGTGTATATGTGTGCAGCATTATTGTTCCTTATGTTTATAGTAAGTCGTGATTGTTGCTGAGAGACCCAACCAGAGCAGGCTTGTGCTTGGTGGGAGAAAGCACATCTTTTTGTGGTTAGAGTTTAGACTGCCAACTGTTTTATAATTACACCTGTGCCAGATAACACCGTATGTCCCTACACTATATATGTTCCCACAGTAATAATACACAGTTCAGAATCCGATACGTACTTCTTAGTTGCATCTGACTTTTGCAGAAGATTCTGGCATGATGCTTTAGGACTTTCTTTGTTTCACTTTCTTTCAGACAGGAGTGACAGTTTACTGATTATTTTACGTAGCGTTAATTATCCTTCTTCTAGTTTGCTATTAAATCGTTGCTGCGATTTAATTACGCTATCTATCTTTTTCCTTGTATACTTTAATAAAGTAATCGTATGTTGTATGAGTATAGGCTGCTTCAGTGATCATCAGCCTATAGTGTGCACC
The DNA here is from genome assembly GCA_032716605.1 of Paralithodes platypus. Lineage (NCBI taxonomy): Eukaryota > Metazoa > Arthropoda > Malacostraca > Decapoda > Lithodidae > Paralithodes > Paralithodes platypus. The sequence goes on along the minus strand of CM064520.1, from coordinate 25,001,977 downwards.
TTTACCGAGTCATAGGATACCTCGTTGTCCAGGCACGACTCAGGGTGGTATAGGTGTTTTGTTTTCCAGTGGTTAAGGCAGGGGTTGGAACTAGTGTTACCGTTGTTGCATTTAGCCTTATCTAGTCCAATGATGAAGAGCCCCGTGTCTTGCAGAACCTGGATCGTAACATATGTATGCATTATTATTCACGGCATTTATTAGTCTAGGTTGTTGTTGAGTTGCACAACCATAGTAGACTGTTTCGTTGGTGAGGAAGTACTTCTTTTTAGTGTCGAGCATTACTGCCGTTGCGCATTTATAGTATTCCCGTGTCAGTTAACATTATATGTCCTATCTTTTAGTGTATTCAGTTGTTGTTGTTGTTGTTGTTATTCCCTAAGCTGTCAGGCCGAACAGCCCCGAGTCCCTGAGAAAGGCCATGGCCATGATCGGGCTTTCCCACAGAGCTCTCATTGAGTGTAGATTGTGTTGTTGGTGTAAGTGGTTGTGTGAAATGCAGTCTTCTATGATGTGTTTAATGGTATGCGGTGCTGTGTTACATCCCGGGCAGGCATCGACAACGGAGTCATCCAGTCTCTTCTGATAGCTCAGGAGAGCTGGATGGTGTCCGCATCTCAGCCTGGCCAGGTGGACTCTGTCCTCGCGAGGAAGGGAGGATTCGGAAGGATGGATTTCGGGAGGTCGTGCATGCAGCTGCGTGTTGTCTGTGAGTGAGTGGATGGATCGGTGAGAGATATGAGTATGGATGTGCTTCTGGAAGTTGGTTCGGGGTGGGCAGGGAGGGAGAGAGGACAATAATTGTGTGTGATACCGTGTGCTGGGTGTTGTTTTGATATTTCTTGGTGTCTGTGGGTGTGTTGCCATGTAGTTTAGTGGGTGGTCTTGGTTCGTGGAGGCTGCTGCCAGGAATTGAGTGCCTCTCATGTCCAGATGGTCTTTGACTTTGAGGATTTTGGTTTCTTGATGTAGGTGATCTGTGGGTGCAGTAGCTGTGCAACCTGTAATGATCTTCAGGGCTTTGTTTTGAATAGTCTGTAAGGTCTTATGATGTGTTTCAGCTAGGTTAGAAGCCCAGGCTGGGCTTGCGTATTTCATCACTGATCTTTTGTATTGTTTATATAATGTGGTGGTAGTTTCTTTGTTGTGTCCAAATTTTGTGTGAGCAAGTGACCTGAGGGCGTTAAGTCTGGGTGTCAGTTTCTTTTTAATGTTTGTGGTGTGCTGTTTGAATGTCATATGAGTATCATATGTTACTCCTAGGATTTTGGGTGTGTGTGTATGTGTTAGGGGTGTGTTGTTTATGGTGAGTTGAGGGATGTATTCGTGTTCTCCTGTCCAACTTGTGAGCAGGGTTGCGGTGGATTTGGCTGGGGCTAGATTAAGTCTGTTTGTAGTGCACCAGCCATGTAGTGTGTTGAGATAGGGTTGAAGGAGATCTGTTGCTCTTTTTGGGTCATGGTGTGTGCATGTGAGTGTTATGTCATCTGCATAGGAGGCTAAGTTTATTTGGGGCGTATTGGGTGTAGTTATATCGTGCATGTACAGATTGAAGAGTGCGGGCGATAGGACGGATCCTTGTGGGACTCCGTTTGGAAAGTTTCTGATTTTAGATGACTGACCGGCAAAAGATACGTGTGCACATCTGCCTGCTAGGAAGTTGGCCAGCCACCTTTTGTGTTGTTGTGCATGTTTGTGTTGTAGATTTTGTTTGTTAGGTTGTGGCGGGGGATGGCATCGAAGGCTTTACTAATGTCGAGTGTGGCTAATAGTGATCTGTGTGGTGGTCTAGCTGAGTTGATGCCGTCGAAAGCTCTTTGTGTAAGGTCTGTGAGAAGAGTGTTTGTGGAGTGCAGTGGCCTAAAGCCATGTTGTGTTGGAGCTAGGGGTAGGTCAGGTGTAATTAGTTGTAATACTAGGCGTTCCATGACTTTGGAGGGGGAGCAAAGGAGTGTGATGGGGCGGTGCGAGGAGGGTAGCGTGGGGTCTTTGTTGGGTTTGGGGAATGTGATGATGACACCATGCTTCCAAATGTCTGGTATTGTGTTGTGTGAATAGCTGTAGTTTGATATGTTAGTGAGTGCTTGTATGCCTTGTGGTCCCAGGTGTCTGAGGTGTATGTTGCTTATGTTGTCTAGGCCACAGGCGGGTGAGTGCTTGAGATTGTTGATGATATGCTTTGTCTGGTGATTGGTGAGGGGTGTATAGTCAGGGTCTGTGGGGAATTGTCTCTTACGTCGGATGACACGTCGGTCGTCTTTGTGAGGTTTTAGGTGGCTGACATGTGAGAAGTGATTGATGAGAGTGTTTGCTTGTTGTTTACATGAAGGAGTAGAGTCTGTTGTTGTGATTGCAGCATGTGATTGTGTTGTGTTGCTGTTGGAAAGTGTGATGCTGTTTAGTGTTTTGTAGAGTTTTTTGGGGTTTGTTTTGTGATCAAGTGTTTGTAGGAAGTTATTCCAATTTAGTTTTTGTTGTTCTTGTATTTTGTTGTTAGTTTGGGTGTTGAGTGCTTGAATTTGTTGTGTGATGTCCTGTGTGGGGTGGGGAGTGTTTCAGTATGTCGCGTTGTCTGATGAGGTTTTGAATTTCTGGTGTGAAGTTGGGGTTGTGTCTTTTTCTGTTACCTCTTGGAATATGTTTCTTGTCAGCGTTTTGGATAGTTTTATTGAGTATGTGTACAGCATTGTTGATGTTAGTGATGGGTGTACTGTTTAGAGTTGTGAAGTGTTGTTCTGTCTCATTTGTGAATGCTTCCCAGTTAGCTCCTTTATAATTGGTGTATGTGTGTTTGTGGCTAGCTGGGGTGAGTCTGGTTTTGGTGGTGATAATGATCGGGAGGTGGTCAGAGCCTAAGGTTCTGACCACCCTCCAGGATGTTGTGGAGGCGAGTTCTGGGGAGCAAAAGGTGATGTCTGGAGATGATGGGTTATAGAGGGCTTGGTGAGGAATATGGGTATGTTGATGGATGTCGTTAAGGATGATGAGGTTATCGGTTTGGTTTTGTAGTACCAGCCCTCTGTCTGTGTCGGGGTTGTCGACAAACCAGGCCGACGTCTTGGCGTTGAAGTCACCACCCAGGATGATGTGTGGGGTGTGTGGGGTGTTTGTGATGTGTTGTAAGTGTGGTCTGTATTCATTTGGTACTGTAGGGGATGTTTGGGGAGGGATGTATGTGTTTATGATGGTTATGTTGGAGTTGTTGCCAGTGCGTATTTTAATTGACTGTATTTCTGTTGTGTTATCATTTGGGGGGAGGAGGGATTTGGTTTGTACACTGGTTACTATGTATGATATTTCTTTGTGTACCAGGGTGATGAGTCCACCGCCCCCGCCGACAGCCCGGTCTTGTCTGATGGTGGTGAAATTATGAAATGTGGGTGTTTTTTGTGTTGTGCGGAGTTTTGTTTCTTGTAAGATGGCAATGTGTATGTTGTGTTGTTTGATGAAGTGTGAGAGTTCGTGTTTCTTTGTGTTAATGCCATCTATGTTCAGTTGAAGAATGTTAATGTTATGTGCACAATGTATGTTGGATGCTGCTGCACGAGGATGGGGTGGGGGTGAGGGGGGGGGGGGGTGAGGGAGGGGGGGATGGGTGAGGTGGGGGGGGATTGGGGAGCAGGAGATGGGGGTTGGAATGGATTGGGATGGAGTGTGGTGTGTTGAGTTGAGGATGTGGATGGTATGGGAAGGTTAGGTGGGTTAGGGAGGAGAGGTGGACGGGTTTTAGGGGGGGGAGTGGATGATATGGGAAGGTTAGGTGGGTTGGGGAGGAGAGGTGGACGGGTTTTAGGTGAGGGATTTGACTGGGAGAGGGAGGGGCATGAGGAACAGGTCCAGGTGTTCAGTGGCGGATCCAGCTCAGGCTTAAGGGGGGGGGGGGGGGGGGCTGATATACATGAGGGGCGCCATAATTCACACAATATTCTTTATATGTATTGTATTTCAGATAAAATGCAGTATATATCAGATGTAAGGGCGCAATTTTGGTTACTAAGGGGGGGCGGCCGCCTCCCCCACCCGCCCCCTGGATCCGCCACTGCAGGTGTTTGTGTAGTGTTTCTTGGAGGCAAGTCTTGTGCAGGTGAAGTGGGTCCAGTTCCCGCATGAATTGCAGAGAACTGAACCCTTAGTATGGCGACTCGAAGTGATGGGTTTTGAGCAAGTTGGACATATGTATGTGTACGTGGGTCCTGGGTTGCTCTCAATGTCTCCGGCTAGAAGAAGTCTTCGAGAAATGACAGCCGGAGAGTCATTTCTCGGTGTAGGAAAAACTGTGTGATGTGTGTGTGTGGTGTGAGAGGTGTGGAAATTCCCGGCGCGACCGAAGCCGCTCCAAGGACCCGTGGTCCCATGGAGGGGGCAGGGGATGGTTGTGACGTATTCAGTTTACACGTATGGTGTCCTGCCTCCTGCCTTTATATAATTTTAGATACGATCATCTTATGAGCATCAGACTTTCTTCAGAAGTTTCCAGGTCTATGCTGTAGGACTAGACTTCACTTTCTTTCAGATAGGAGTGAAGAGTTTATTGTTGTTTAGAGTAACTGTATTGAAGCATCTTTTTATTGTATTAAATCTTGCAGTGATTTAATTGATCTTTCCATAGCTTCCCTTTTGTGCATTTTAACGTAACTTGCATCTTGTTTGTTATCAGGCTATACCAGTGTGGGTTAGCCTGAAGTAGAGTACATTTATGCCCAGTTAAGGATACCCCGTTATCGCAGATTAACTTTGGAGGGCATAGGTGTTTTTGTTAGCCGGCATATAAGTTCAAGGGTTTGGATCTAGCGTACCGTTGTTGCATAGTGCCCTATTACTAGTCCAATCATTAAGTGCCCTTGTTTTATTCGTAGCCCCGGTCGTAACAGGGGTTAAGAGAGCGCCCGGCGGAGGTGTAGGCCTATGTTATAATCCTCCACAGTTATGGGGGGAAGTAGTTGCTCTTCCTGGACCCCCTTCTCCCTTATGTTTAGCGCCATTAGTTTTGAGATTCAAAGACCTTCGTTCCATTAGTTTGGCGATAATCAGACCTTTCGCCCCATTTATTTGTCAATACTAAGATCTTTCATGCTATTTAGGTGTCGATTTTTTCCTGGCGAGCGATAGCAAGCCTATAATTTTGGAGAAACCGGCCTTCGGCTGGGACTTTATTCTACCGAAACAATGTATTAATTCATCTTGAAAGAGAGTCTAGTGTTTATTTATATTTTTTGTTGTTAAGCTTGATGGAGGTCTAGCGAGGATACTGAACAAAATACGCAAGTTAATAAATAGACCAAACAAATAAGCACTACCCCTTGAGTGTTGTTATGGCATTGTGTTAACCCTATTTGGCCCGAGGAAGGTCTTTATGAACCTACCTGTTTGATCCATTAGTTTGGAAATTTTAAGACACTTCAATTAATTAAGTTAGCGATACGACACTTCACCCCATTCAGGTGTCGATTTTTTTTTAAATTCTGTGCGAGCGATAGCAAGCCTGCATTTCAAAAGGAATATTATTCTACCAAAAAATATAAAAATTTATCTCGAAGAGGGGTCTTTGTGTGTGTTTTTTCTTTTCCCTTTTTGGTAAGATTGATGGAGAGTTAGGGAGCAATCTGAAAATTTCCCCTTAAAGAAAATTTCCTATGTTAAACCTTTCAAGAATATTATGCAAAAAATTAGGTGTAGATAGAAAGAATATATATTGGTTTGCTTGTTGCTTAGGATGCTTCTAAAATGACTATAGCAAAGTAAAGTGATCACAATGAAAACGTAATAAACAGTCAATGATCATAGAAAATTACCCGGCATTACTCTGAATAAAATTGTCTAGTGATAGGTTAGTCCGAAACAAATAAAAAAAAAGGCGGTCCTAATAATGAAAGGATTTCCCCCCCCTCCCCTCCCCAAAAAAAAAAAAAAAATCTTCCGTGCTCAAAGGGTTAAATGCTCCTGATCGAAAATGTCCGGAATAGGTAAAGGGGTCTCGTGTGACCCCTTACTGACTTACCCTGCTTCATAACTCCTGCGTGGCCATCAATCTTTATAAACCGTGGTAGTGTTTTGGTAAAGATCGCCAGTCACAGGGGGAGTTGACTTGGCTTTCATCTGTTACGACACACGTCATTAGTCTATCTCTCTCTCTCTCTCTCTCTCTCTCTCTCTATATATATATATATATATATATATATATATATATATATATATATATATATATATATATATATATATATATATATATATATATATATATATATATATAAAGGTATTTCGGGGTGTAGAGGATGGATTTTGGACACGGTGACGGTAGGATCATCGGATATTGGCCAAAAGGGAATCCTTTATATTCTAAACACAGATGAATTTACTGACGAATTTTCATATAAATCTGTTCATTAGTATTAATTTATTGGAAATCCTACTGCCAAGCAAACAAACACATATCCTACTAAATAATATTGTACTAATGATCTCACTGTACTGTACACAGCTATCTGTTCGTGATCAATATTTTAGTGTTTTCATTTTCAGTGAATTTTGCTTAAATAATTCGTTATTACAGTCGAGCTTAGTAAATACCTGATCTGTTGAAGACACTTTATGATTAATATAAATACCATCAAGGTTTTTAATTCCAATATAACTATTAATTTATGGGGGAATGGACTCATTTATCTGTTTGTGTACTTATCTCTCTTTCTTTTCCCCCTTATACCTCCTTCAAACTTAAAAAGAAACACCCCATGGACCCCCCTTCAAGATAAATTTGTACATTTTTAGATAGAAATCGTTTTCTTTTAAAATTATAGGCTCGCTATTTCTCGCCAGGAAAAACATCGACACCTAAATGGCAATAAAGGTCTGGATATCGATAAATATATAGGACGAAAGGCCATAAAATCGACAAACTAATGGGGTGAACGTCTTCAAATCTCAAAACTAATGGGGCTAAATATATGGGAGAAGGGGGGCCAGAAAAGTGACCCATCTCCCCTTAATATGAAGTCAAGGTAGTATTTTAGCTTCTTTCAAATTTATTAGTTAAGTTAAATAATATTTTAATGACGATTTTAAAAGCATTACCGCGCTGCAGGAATACAGACTTTGTAACTGCATTGGTTAACATTCTTGGTACTCTTCTGATAAATATGATGTTAATTTGTGTGTGTTTCATTCTATTAGGCCAAATCTAATCGCATAAACAGTACAATATCTAATCATGATATAATACAAACAATATGTTATATAATTATTATGTTCTCTCCACTAACCAACTTTACTCCTAAACTCGATTAATGAAATTAACAAACACATGTGGCAGTCCGGGGATTCGAACCCCGGACGCTCACACCGAAAATCAACACACTTAAGCATTGCACCACGAAGACAGTTAGGGTCTCTTCTCTTGGTATAAAGTTATTCAAATTGCCTTTAACATTTTGTCCAGAGTCTAAAGCCATAATACATTGGTCATTGTGTGTCTCATTTATCAGAGTCACGTCACATAATGTCACACTTGCACTTACGGTTTACTAAGTATATTATCAAAGAATATATAGCCGGCAGCCAGTACAGAAACAGGAGCTTATTGAAATATAATAATACATACGTAAAAAGCAGACATACAGTACGCATTAGCAATTTCCCATGTGCTTAACCTGTAATAAAGCTAAAACCGGTGTCAGATATTGAATGTGTGTGTGTGTGTTTTTTTTTTTTTTTTTTTTTTAATACTCCGTAATTCCCGAGAAAAAGAGGCCATGCACATTAGGCGTTTGTAACGAATCACTAGGTCAAGTTGCCCGGGTGTGACATCTACCAAACACATTTTGACAGTGTGGGCTCGATCCGCCCACCCTTTGATCAGCAGCCGACGCTCTACTGACTATGCCATGGCTTGACTGAAATAATTCAGCCAAGTGGGGTACGCAACCTCTATTGTCTTAATGGGCAGAGTGATGGTCTTGTAGCTGAGTAGTCTCGAGTTCAATCCCAGCAGTGGGGCTTGGGATTTTATGTAAAATGAGCGGCTCAGTTTCCAATCCCATTAGTTTTGATATTTTAAGACGTTGGCCCCATTAGTTTGTCTATTTTAACACCTTTCGCCCCACTTATTTGTCAATATTAAGACCTCTCGTGCCATTTAGATGTTGATGTTTTCCCTGGCGAGCGATAGCGAGCTTTGATCTTGGATGTAGTAGTGTCCTATTTCTCCATCAAGCACCGATAAATCATTGGTGAGGGATACAAATTACCGTCAGCTTTAATCAAACTGACTACAGTATTATTAGGATTCCACTATTTATCCTCAATGGGATTAATATTGGCCCTTCAATTATCAACCTATCCTATACAAAAAAATAACATGCTATAAAAATCATGGTTATAGACTGCAGCACCGTTGATTCTTTTAAACTTCGCCTAGACAAATATCTTGCATCATACCCGCGACTGACTGCGTTTGTAAATGAATAACTATATATGATCCCCCCCTCAGTTACTAACCCCTCTGTCCCGTACTAACGTCTTAATCCTGCCATGGACATTAGTTCCAGGGCAGTAGTTCCCTTTCCAATGTTCCCTTACCCACTCTAAACCACTGTTTGGACACTTGATCCTCAGTGTTTTGGAGGACAAGCAGCCTAGAAGGGTCACTATACCTGTTGTTGCTTGATTTCCTTTGTACTCCTTTGTAAATACAGTCAAGTTGTGTTCATGTGATGTTTTGTGAGACATAATTATGTGGTTTGTGAATTGGTTGACATAATCCGTAATTTTTTTTTTTTGTATTTCCTCACCAGACCTTGAGCACGCTATAAACAATAATCCTCAAAGACACCCCTTTGAGATAATGTGTAAATTTTTCGGTAAAAAAAATTTTGCAGCCGAAGGCCAGTTACTCCATAATTACAAGCTAGCTATCGCTCCCCAGGAAAAAATCGACACCTAGATGGGACGAAAGGTCTTACAATTGACAGAAATGAGGCGACAGGTACTCAAATCGTCAAACGAATGGGACGAACGTCTTAAAATCTTAAAACGAATGGGGCTAAGCATAAGGGAGAAGGGGGTCCATACTAAATATGAAGTAAAAAATCCCCCCTTAATCCCATTGTCTAAAAAACGGCGTCACTCGAGCGATTTTCCGGCAATTTCGATGAGCACGTTTTTCTAGTATTATTTTGAGGCTCTTTCATATTGACATTGGAAACTAGACTGAAGGTAGATTATGTTAGGTGGCTGAATTCTGATTAATTTGAAAGTGCCAGACTAAAATAATTATTGCTCGTACACATTGACGGAAAAGCGCTCGTGTGACACCGCCTTAATGTTATCCTTATTCATTGTTTATTTGTGATTTACCCTCAATGAAATGAAAGGGTACTTACAGATGTGATTGTTTATTTGTTTTTACTACTAGGCTTATGTAAGTTATTTAGCTACAGTATATTTTGTAATATTGTCCTTTTAAGATACAGTTTCCTTAGTTTTAATCAAATGCAAGACTATTAATACACGTAATTTTAATCCATTTGTATACATACATGCATAACATACATACACTTGAGGTGGTGTCACACGAGCGCATTTTCTGGCAATTTTCGATGAGCAAGTGGTACCTCGTAAAATTTCGAGGCCCTTTCGCATTGGAATCGGAAACTAGATCGAAGGCAGATGATGTTAGATAGTTTAGTTCTTATGAAGCTTACATTTTGAAACTGCCAAACTACAATTGCTCACAAAAATTTATGGTTAAATCGCTCGTGTGACACCGCCTTTATACTGCAAGGCTTATAATATGACATTACTACATTGAGGATCATTATCACCACCAAAACCAGACTCACCCCAGCTAGCCACAAACACACATACACCAATTATAAAAGAGCTAACTGGGAAGCATTTACAAATGAGACAGAACAACACTTCACAACTCTAAACAGTACACCCATCACTAACATCAACAATGCTGTACACATACTCAATAAAACTATCCAAAATGCTGACAAGAAACACATTCCAAGAGGTAACAGAAAAAGACACAACCCCAACTTCACACCAGAAATTCAAAACCTCATCAGACAACGCGACACACTGAAACACTCCCCAGCACCCCACACACAAGACATCACACAACAAATTCAAGCACTCAACACCCAAACTAACAACAAAATACAAGAACAACAAAAACTAAATTGGAATAACTTCCTACAAACACTTGATCACAAAACAAACCCCAAAACACTCTACAAAACACTAAACAGCATCACACTTTCCAACAGCAACACAACACAATCACATGCTGCAATCACAACAACAGACTCTACTCCTTCATGTAAACAACAAGCAAACACTCTCATCAATCACTTCTCACATGTCAGCCACCTAAAACCTCACAAAGACGACCGACGTGTCATCCGACGTAAGAGACAATTCCCCACAGACCCTGACTATACACCCTTCACCAATCACCAGACAAAGCATATCATCAACAATCTCAAGCACTCACCCGCCTGTGGCCTAGACAACATAAGCAACATTCACCTCAGACACCTGGGACCACAAGGCATACACACACTCACTAACATATCAAACTACAGCTATTCACACAACACAATACCAGACATTTGGAAGCATGGTATCATCATCACATTCCCCAAACCCAACAAAGACCCCACGCTACCCTCCTCGCACCGCCCCATCACACTCCTTTGCTCCCCCTCCAAAGTCATGGAACGCCTAGTATTACAACTAATTACACCCGACCTACCCCTAGCTCCAACACAACATGGCTTTAGGCCACTGCACTCCACAAACACTCTTCTCACAGACCTTACACAAAGAGCTTTCGACGGCATCAACTCAGCTAGACCACCACACAGATCACTATTAGCCACACTCGACATTAGTAAAGCCTTCGATGCCATCACCCGCCACAACCTAACAAACAAAATCTACAACACAAACATGCACAACAACACAAAAAGGTGGCTGGCCAACTTCCTAGCAGGCAGATGTGCACACGTATCTTTTGCCGGTCAGTCATCTAAAATCAGAAACTTTCCAAACGGAGTCCCACAAGGATCCGTCCTATCGCCCGCACTCTTCAATCTGTACATGCACGATATAACTACACCCAATACTCCCCAAATAAACTTAGCCTCCTATGCAGATGACATAACACTCACATGCACACACCATGACCCAAGAAGAGCAACAGATCTCCTTCAACCCTATCTCAACACACTACATGGCTGGTGCACTACAAACAGACTTAATCTAGCCCCAGCCAAATCCACCGCAACCCTGCTCACAAGCTGGACAGGTGAACACGAATACATCCCTCAACTTACCATAAACAACACACCCCTAACACATACACATACACCCAAAATCCTAGGAGTAACATATGATACTCATATGACATTCAAACAGCACACCACAAACATTAAAAAGAAACTGACACCCAGACTTAACGCCCTCAGGTCACTTGCTCACACAAAATTTGGACACAACAAAGAAACTACCACCACAGTATATAAACAATACATAAGATCAGTAATGGAATACGCAAGCCCAGCCTGGGCTTCTAACCTAGCTGAAACACATCATAAGACCTTACAGACTATTCAAAACAAAGCCCTGAAGATCATTACAGGCTGCACAGCTACTGCACCCACAGATCATCTACATCAAGAAACCAAAATCCTCAAAGTCAAAGACCATCTGGACATGAGAGGCACTCAATTCCTGGCAGCAGCCTCCACGAACCAAGACCACCCACTAAACTACATGGCAACACACCCACAGACACCAAGAAATATCAAAACAACACCCAGCACATGGTATCACACACAATTATTGTCCTCTCTCCCTCCCTGCCCACCCCGAACCAACTTCCAGAAGCACATCCATACTCATATCTCTCGCCAATCCATCCACTCACTCACAGACAACACGCAGCTGCATGCACGACCTCCCGAAATCCATCCTTCCGAATCCTCCCTCCCTCGCGAGGACAGAGTCCACCTGGCCAGGCTGAGATGCGGACACCATCCAGCTCTCCTGAGCTATCAGAAGAGACTGGATGACTCCGTTGTCGATGCCTGCCCGGGATGTAACACAGCACCCCATACCATTAAACACATCATCGAAGACTGCATTTCACACAACCACTTACGCCAACAACACAACCTACACTCAATGAGAGCTCTGTGGGAAAGCCCGATCGTGGCCATGGCCTTCCTCAGGGACTCGGGGCTGTTCGGCCAGGCAGCTTAGGGAACAACAACAACAACAACAACTACATTGAGGAGTATGACTCATTTCCACACTTTGTTCTGGCTATCTCAATCAACCCTTTGACTCTCACGTTTCCCTCCTCAATGAAATAAAATCGTCTAATGATAGCCAGAATAAACTGTTAACACGCGTCATGATCTTTAAGGGGGGATGACGGTATTTATTTGCTCATTTATTTATTATTATTTTTTTTTTTCAGTATCCTCCGTAGACCTCCATCAAACTTTAAATCCCCCCCCCCCCCTCCCCCCAAAGACCTTCCTTCAAGATACATTTGTACATTTTACGATAAAAAAATATCCCGTCCGTGGGGAAGTTCCTCTTAAATTACAGGCTCGCTATCGCTCGCCAGGAAACAAATACACCTAAATGACACGAAAAGTCTTGATATTGAACAAATGGGGCGAAAGGTCTTAAAATCGCCAAACTAATGGACCAGACATCGTAAAATGTGAAAACTAATGGAGTTAAACATTAGAGAGAAGGGGGACCAGAAAAGCCACCATCAACCATGTAGACAAATATGTAGATATCAACATTCATAATTACAGTACATTTTAATATGATAGTCAGAAATATAGACAAATAAACAAACCCTCTCTTGATACGATGCCGCATTTCTGTTCTGATTTCTGGCTATTATTAGACAATTTGATTAGGAAGGGTATATGGAAATCAGAGCGTTGATTGGACCAGTCTTTACCCTTTTAACTGCCACAGATTCTTCTTAGGCTCTAACAATCGTATAATGATAGCCCAGAAAAAAGAAAAAAAAAATGCGTCAAAGGGTTAACAGACGACATACAGCAGATAATTATATATCAATATATAATACATTAAGATAGCTACATATATAGACATATAGTAAAACAGCTAGATGTGTATATATACAGTATATATATATATATATATATATATATATATATATATATATATATACAGTATATACTGTACAGTATATATAGATACCTTCGTATAGTGATTTTCTAGTATCCTAGTTGTTAAATGGCATCCCCCTCCCCCCCCAACAAAAAAAACAGATGGAGGGGGGGGGGGTTGTATTTATTTCCTCATACATATTTATTTGTACTCTCCTTCAAAATAATTGTAAATTTTTCGATAGAAAAATTGCCCAGCCATAGGCCGGTTTCTCTTCAATTACAGGCTCGGTATCACTAAATGACACGAAAACTCTTAATATTGACAAAGAAATGGGACGAATTTTCTTAAAATCACTAAACTATTGGGCCGAACGTCTTAACATATTTATACTAATGGGGGTAAACATGAGGAAGAAGAGGGACCAGACAAATGAGCCATCTCCCCTTTACACATTTAATGTATGGCTTGGAGCTTGTGTGAGCATGTAAGTCGCTCATATACACGTCATGGATATCTTATGTCATTATTAATGCATAGGCCTATATTTAATTGTGTCCAGGTTTCCAAATGTATCAGTATTAACCCTTTCTGCACCGGTGCAGTCTTTTTAATGTTTTGATTTCAGCAACATTTAGACGATTGTCTGGAACTTAGGAAGGTTGTATAGTAGCTAAAAAGGATTGAGATAGTCTGTAGCCTTCTAATGGGTAGACGTCCCTGCTAAACTGAACAAAATGGTCTAATAGTAGGCAGCTTATAATGAAAAGGACGTGACCGGTACACAAAGGGTTGATGAGCGCAACTGTGCGAGCCTGGTGCGTGTGGCGAGATGTACTGTATAGCAGTAATATATGTTCTCTCTAAGAGCAGTGAGACGCTTCTACCTACCAATAATACTACAAAATTCATGACTACACTCGAAAGACAGTATGCATATTATACTCTACTAGTCGGTACAGTTACATTAGCTTTGATTTAACACTAGCTAGCCCGACGTTAGGGGGATTAATGTGGTGTTTATGTGCGTGTGTTTGTGTGTGTTTTTTTTTAAATTATTGTTTAGAGTTTTTATTTTTGCTTAACCCATTCAGTACCGGTGACAGCCTTCTCATTATATCTTGGCAACTAATAGACGATTTTATTCAGCTTAGGAAGAACATCTACACATACAAAGACTGCAGACTACCTTAATTAATCATTTTAGCTGCTCTATAACCTTCCTGAGCTTAATAAAATCGTCTAAATGTAGCTGAAATTAATTAAGCAAGACATCACCGGTTCTGAAAGGGTCAATATATCATGTTTTAAAGTTATCCTTCTAGACCCGTTCTAAGCATATCCTAACCCCCTAAGCTATCCTCCAAACAAATTGTTTTACATTTTTCGGCATTAACAGTCCTGGACACAGGTCTGTCATTCCTAAATTTACCATACCCTAATCAAACCCAACTTAAGGGGGAAGTGCTTGTTTTTTGGCTTATATATATATATATATATATATATATTTATTTATTAATTTATGTTTTAGGTCCTCGCTAGACCTCCATCAAGCTTTTAAAAAAAACCCTTGAACCCCTTTCAAATTATATTTGTAAATTTTTTGGTAAAAAAAAATCCCTTCCAAAGGCCGGTTCCTTCTAAAATTACAGGCTCGCTATCGCTCGCCAGGAAAAAATCGATAGCTAAAAAACACGAAAGATCTTGATATTGACAAAAAAATGGGGAGAAGGGTCTTAAAATAGCCATATTAATGGAACGCACGTCTTAAAATCTCAAAACTAATACGCTAAACATAAGGGAGAAGGGGGTCCAGAAACAGCGACTACCTCCCCCTTAACCCTTCCTGCCCGGGTGTCATTTTAAAATAACACCCCTTGCGAAGGGCAGGAGCCCGGGTGTCCTTTTAAACTCTGTAAGCTTGAAAGCCTATTAAGCGTGGTTTGAGAGCCGCGTGGCGAAAGGTGTGTAAACAAAGCCGGTCAGAGCGACGCGCAGCTTCAAAAACAAGAAGAAGAAGTCAGACCATTGTTGTTGTTGTTTGGTAGAACGAAAATTAGTGTTTGTAAATGTCCGATATTGCTAAAACCGCATCAAAACTCTCTCCACGGAAATTGTCATCACAACTGAACCAGTCTACAGATACAAAACAGGGCTACATTTTGAGATTTGTGTGAATTCTCTAGTAGTTAAAATAACAAAAATAGGCCTAGGCCTATTACGACGATTTTGGCCAGATCGCCCAGATCAGAGTGCTGCCATTTAGAAGGCCAGCCCGGGGAGGGGAGAGTTAACCTACAAATATATACTTAAATATAACAAATTGTACCTAAGATTCATCATATCCTAATGTAACATATGAACATAAGAAAATGAGAGTCTGCAGAGAGCTGATTGGCACACACATCCCTTTCACACCCAACCCATCTCGTCCATCTGCCTATCTAATTTATCTTAATCCTCTTTATCGTTCTTGATCCCACTATATCACTTGGTAGACTATTCTACATATCTACAACTCTGTTACCAAATCAATATTTGCCTATATATTTTCTGAAATGAAATGTATCTAATTTGAAACCATTTGTTCAAGTTCTTTCGCTATCACTGAGCTTCAGTACATCTTTCATATCCCCTTTATTAATCCCACTAACACACTTGAACACCTCTATCATATCCCCTCTAATTCTGCGTATCTCTAGCGATTGTAAGCCTAATTTCTTCAACCTTTCTTCATATGGAAGATTTCTAATATTATGAATAATTTTTGTCATTCTTCGCTGCACTCTCTCCAAAGGAATCTATCTCCATTCTGTAATAGGGACACCAACATTGAACAACATAATCCATTACGTGGTCTTACTAACGCTAGATAAAGTTTTAAGATTACTTTGCTGTTCAATAACTCACAAACTACTTTAGTTTTGACAGTAAGATTAGTTGACCCTCGAACCATTGATCCATATAGTTTAATAATGCACGGTATCTGAGGGATAAATTGTTGGAAAGGGTTTACTCTGCTGTTAACCCCTTCTGTACCGGTGACGTCTTTTCAATTGTATTCTTGCTATATTTAGACGAATTTGTGCAGCTTAAGAAGGATATGTGGTAATAAAGAGTGTTAAGTGAGATCGTTCGAAGCCTGTTAATTGCTGGAGGCCCTTTTTAAAACTGAATAAACTTGTCTAATAGTAGCCAGAATAAAGTTAAAAGGACGTTGCTGGTACAGAAGGGGTTAACGCCTTGTGTATCTTGACAGTGCATAATCACTAGGGTGTGTGTGCGTGTGTGCGTGTGGGGTGGGTGGGTGGGGGGGGGGGGGTTAGGGGTTACAAATATGATGGTTTAGTCCAGAGAGCTTTTAAGAAATCGTTCGAGGTTATTCATTAATCTCTCTCTCTCTCTCATTACAGTAACAGTACATCCTTAATTTACTTCTTCTGCCATCGTTTAGTGGTAGCCTCAAGCGCCATGATGAGTGAGGCCAAGACCCACCCGAGGCTGAGAATATAGAAGGCTCCCTCTAGGTGTTGTAGAGATAAAGAAACCACCATCCTTGTGTTGCTGCGGTCATCCTCTCTACTATCAAATTCGCGACTCACTTCCTGAAAATTCGAGGATCAATGTTTATTTTTGCTTTGCTTTTTTGCTTGTACTTGCTACCCCTAAGAAATGTTGTCTAGCTACGGGCGGACCTAAAGTGTACGTGTGTGTGTGTGTGTGTTTAAATATATATTTTATTCTCCTGAAATCGTGCTACATGTGTGGTAGGTGATGTGTAGCAAGGTAGTATTTATAAAGCTTGATATGTAGTGGGGGACATTCAGTAGTGAGATACGGGTTTTGTATATAAGTTAATTTTTGCTGTGCTACTTTGAAAACTATAACTTTATTTTTTATCTGTGTTTCGTTGTGTTGTACTGTTTTTGGTATAATTTTTACAATTGGGACTTTTGTGTCATGTTTTAAAAGGCATTTTTGTGGTCAATAAACATCTATCTATCTATCTATCTATCTATCTATCTGTCTGTCTATATATATATATATATATATATATATATATATATATATATATATATATATATAACTATCTATATATCTATCTATATATATTATCTATCTAGCTATCTATCTATATATGTATCTATCTATCTATCTACTGTAATGAGAGAAGCAGCGTGGTAGCAGAGGCGATCCGAGTTTAATCTACCCAGGTGTCGGGACCGCATCAACAACGACAGAGCAGAGCCGTGGGAACCCTCCACCCACGTACACAAGTGGACCATAGAGGCCTGGGAAAGTCCAGCTCCACGACAACAGGAGGCCTTTATCAGATATTTCGTGTGACTCCGTTATAAGTCTAGCGTGACTCCCTTTTCATGCCGAAAGTTAGGGCTTAGGGACGAGATGTATGTGGGGAGGGAAGAGTTGTATTTACCTAATTTACCTAATTGTAGTTTACAGGAGTTGAGCTAAGCTCGTGTTGTCCCGTCTCTCAGTCTACTTTTTATCCAATTTTTTCTTGAAAATATGGATGTTCCTTGCCCCTACCACCTCCTCCTCCAACCCATTCCATTTGTCAATACATCTATAGGGGAAGCTAAACTTCCTGATATCGTTCTTGCAGGTAGGTCTTTTTACTTTGTAGCTGTGGCCTCTAGTTATTCCTGTATCCATAATTAATATATCCTCCCTATCCAGCCTCTCCAGCCCCCGGGTACATTTGTACATCATTATCATGTCTCCCCTCTCTCTCCTCTCTTTTAGACTCGGTAGATTTAATTTGTCTAGCCTCCCTTCATATGGCAGTTCTCTGAGACTTGGAACCAATCTAGTGACTGCTCTCTGGATTCTTTCTAACTTGTGAATATGCTTCTTTAGATGCGGGGACCACACCACTGCTGCATACTCCAATCTTGGTCTAATCATACTCTTCATAATTTTCGCTACCATGGTCTCATCCAAATAGTTCAGAGCAACTTTCATATTCCCGGCCATTGCATACATTCCGCTAAAGAGCTTGT
The DNA here is from genome assembly GCA_032716605.1 of Paralithodes platypus. Lineage (NCBI taxonomy): Eukaryota > Metazoa > Arthropoda > Malacostraca > Decapoda > Lithodidae > Paralithodes > Paralithodes platypus. The sequence continues at coordinate 24,983,783 of CM064520.1, read as the reverse complement.
TAATATGTTTCTCTGGCGACAAAGTATCTTGTATAATCAACCCTAAATCTTTTTCTTTATCGGCCTTGCTGATTTTATTATCTCCCATCCTGTACTCCCAATTTGGTCTATTCACACTTCTTCCCATATTTAACACATGACATTTACTTATATTAAATTTCATTTTCCACTTGGTGCTCCATTCGTATATTTTATCTAAATCCCCTTGCAGCTCCTCACAACTACTTTTATTTGTTATTTGTTCTCATAATTTTTACGTCATCTGCAAACATTGACATGTAAGAGTTTATGCCTATCGGCAGGTCATTCACGTACATAAGGAACATGAGAGGTGCCAACACAGATCCCTGCGGCACACCACTCTCAACTTTCCGCCACGATGAGTAAGTTCCTCTAATGTTGGTCCTCATTTCCCTATCTGTTAAATAGCTCTCCATCCATTTCAGCAAACTCCCCCTGACACATCCTAGCGTCTCAAGCTTAGATAACAATCTCTTATGTGGTACCTTATCGAATGCTTTGGAAAGGTCTAAGTAGACGCAGTCCACCCATCCGCCTCTTTCTTGGAGTACATCTATCACCCTACTGTAATAACATAGCAAACTGGTAACACAAGATGTCCCTTCTCTGAATCCAAATTGCTTTGGGGTTATTATTTTCTCTCTCTCCAACATTTTCATCCATCTCTTCCTAATTAGCTTTTCACAAATCTTGCATACAATACTAGTAAGTGAAACTGGTCTATAGTTTAGAGGGTCCTCAGGGTTTCCATTCTTGTATATCGGAATGATATTAGCTCTTTTCCATTCAACAGGAACCTGTCCTTTATCTAAGGAAGCTTGAATTATGTCCCTCACTGGCTCCACTAATTGCTCTGCACACTCCTTTAAAACCCAGGCAGACACTTCATCCGGTCCCATAGCTTTCCTTACTTCAAGTCCTCTCATCGCAGATAACAGCTCATCTCTAGTTATTTCAATCTTACTAAGACCACTCTCCAGTACTCCCGCCTGTGGTTCGTCAAAACCTTCCTCTCTAGTAAAAACTGACCCCAATTTGTTATTCATTACCTCACACATGTCCGATACATTTTCATACGTCCTAGCATCAACTCTTAATTTAGTAATTTGTTTCTTTACCTTCAACTTACTGTTTATATATTTATAAAATAATCTAGGGTCACTTTCACATTTATTTACTATGTTCTTCTCATAGTTCATTTTAACTTGCCTAATTATGTTAACATATCTATTCCTCTCCTGTTTATATTTATTCCGATTACTCTCAGTGTTCCTTCTTCTTAATCTAGCCCAAGCTGCATCACGCCTACCCAAAGCTCTTTTGCATTTCAAATTAAACCAATCTTTCTGCTTAGTAAAATTTCCAGTTTTATATCTTGGGACAAACATATTGGTTCCTACTCTATAAATTTCGAGGAATCTACTATATTTACCTTGTACGTCCCGTTCCTTCAAAATAAGATCCCAATCTACTCCCTCTAAATATCTTTTCAAGGATACATAATCAGCTTTACTATAATTTAATCTGTCATTTATGTAGCTATTGTCTAATCTATTGGCATTACTCGAGGTCAACTTCCATTTTAGTAATAGGTGATCACTTTTACCTACAGGACATAGATAGTTTATATCACTAATTTCGTGAGGATCTTTTGTAAAAATCAGATCGAGTTTAGAAGGTTCGTTATTACCCCTCATTCTTGTATTTTCCTTCACATGTTGTGTAAGTACATTTTCCGTAACCAACTCCACTAGCCGACTTCCCCAAGATCTCTGATTTGGCCCTGCATCTCCCGATTCCCAATCAACCTCACTACAGTTGAAATCTCCTACCAAGATCAATCGATTCTTCCTTAAAAGCAATCTTCTCAACGACTGAATCATATCCTCTACCATCTCCTCAAACTCCAACTCCCTCCATGCTCTGGTCTTTGGTGGCATGTAAGCTACTGCTATGTCTAGCTTTTTTCCTTCTATATCATTGAGTTCAACTGCCATTATTTCTGCCTTGTCATTATTTAACTCCACGTGCTTTGCTGTCATAGGGTTCTTAACTAATACTGCCACTCCACCTCCCCTTTTACCCTTTCTATCATTTCTCCATATATTATATCCTTCACTAAACACTATGTTGCTGTCAAAGTCCTGGTTCAGCTTTGTCTCTGTCAAACAGACTATCTGTGGTTGATCTTTTCTTAATATATTATCTAACTCTACCTTTTTACTGTTTATTCCATCTATATTAGTGTAGTAGCACAGTATATTTGAATCCACCTCCTTGTTTCTCTTCCCTCTCTGCCTCCTACCAGGTTCACCTCCTCCTCCTCCATCCCTTCCCTGACCCAGTTCCACCTCCCCCACTAATTCTATTCTCCTCCCCCCTCTCTCTCCCTCTGTTCCACCCTCTCCACCACATCCTGGCTCTCTCTCCGGTCCCCTGCTCCCTGCATTATCTCTCGCTCCGTCTCCTTGCTTTGACTTCGTACTTGTCTCTCTGTCTCTTTCCCTATCACTCCTCTTACTTTCGGTTCTTGGTGGCTCCTGATGTACCACTTCCTTACTTGCCCTTCCCTTATTCTCCAAAAAAATTTCTTCTTTTGCTCTTCAGACAACTTTCCATTCTCTTCATTAGCCTTAGCTTGGAGTTCCCTTAACTGTTCTCGTTCTTCTACACTTAGGTCCTTTTTTACCCTTATATGATTCAGCTCTGTCGAATTTAATTTCCAGCTCACATTGGCTACTGCTTCTGCTGTTGATCTAAACTTTAGTTCCACTCTTAGTGGTCTCATCTCGCCCTTCTTATATATTCCTAACCTTCTCACCTCCTCCAGTTCTTTTACCCATCCATAACCCTCGTCTAAGTAATCCAGTATCCCCTTGACTTTCACAACATCCCTTTCCTTTCTTACCTTCATATCTGCCAGGTGCTCTTCCACATCTCCAAAGATTACTACACACTTACCTCTATCTATTGTCTCTCTCACTACCTTCTCTTTCTTCTTTAAAACTTGCACTACATTTTTTTCAAACTCTTTCTTTTCCTTTTCTCTCTCTTCCTTCTGCTCCTTCACAATTTCTTCAAGGGCTACCATCGTGGCACTCTCTACCCTTGTCCACTCATTTTTTACCTCACTAATTCCTTTTACTTCCTCACTCAGGTGGCCCTCATATTCCTTAAGCTGAGCCTTGAGTGCCACATTTTCCGACGCTAACTCGTCTACTCTGGCCATCACTGCCTCTAGGCTGTCACTTACTGGCCTAGGCCTATCCACCCCGCTAGTAACGCCACACATATCGGACAAAACTTCTACTTTAGCCCCTAACTCTTTCCTCCAATTTTCCATCACTCCCCTCCATCTCACAAGACCCATTAATTGTTTTTTCATACTTGCCAACTGATCATCCTTGTCCTCGGTGATAAAGCCTTCAAATTCATAATCCTCCTCATCCCCAGCTAGGCTTTCACGCCTTCCCGCCATCGCGAGGTGGTCGTCTGCCAGCCTAAAAACAACAATCGCCCCACTATCCCATCTCACTCCAGGAACTGTTTTACTTAATCCATATTTTCAATTACTTGGAATATCCAATTAAATCTGAATTGCTCATAAAACACCTAATTACTTATTGAAATGCACATATAAATTTCCGGGACAACACTTAGACACTCCTATCAACTTCACACAAGGTAACTCATTATCGGGGAGCAGCTGCGAGGTGTTGACAGTTAGTGTGTGCCCGAGGGTTCCAGTGGACGGGTGGAGAAGTGCTCCCCTCCAGTCTGGTCTGGGTTCACCCTTGGGCATGCGTGACAGGCTGTCTCCTGGTTTGTGTGTTAGTACAAAGTAAGTGAGTGTTCTGTTTTGTCCTTTGAAGGGGAGATGAGACAGCATAGGTACATTATTGTGTATGTGTAACGAGCCCTAGTGTTGTGAGGGGCTCTGTGTATTTTGGGGTATTGTGTGTTGTGTAATGAACACTGATTCGTGTTCTTGAGTGCATACATCGTCCGAGCATTATCTGGCGATAATTATCTGAGCACGGCAGCTTGTCAATCAATGTTAATTAAATGTCCGTGAGGTTGTGTATGTGTGTCGCTCCGTGGTGATATTATATGGTATCATATGTCGGTCTGTAATTGAGTGTGATTCAGTTTACTATTCAGTGTGCTATGTGTTGATTAACCGTTGTCTTCTAATGTTCTTTTTGTGTAGTGTTCATTCCTTGTGACGAGTGCATTTACTCGAAGCCTTCACTCGGTGCTTAGTCAACTATTATTCTTTGCCTTGATTAACTGAATGATTGTGCTTATCAACCTGTTCGTCTTCCTTAGTTAATAGTAATATAATTAATACGAAAATTAGTGGTGTTTGATATCATCCTTCTCCATTATTTATCATAATATCCCTTTTTGCCTTCTGATCGCAACTGCATGTCGTTGTTGCCAGTGTTTGAATTTTAATCTCTTGGGTTCAGCACTGTAGGGCCGTAACAAGAATTTGGCGACCTTGCCAGGATCTAGCGAACTTGTACCCGCATTAGGGACTTGTCTTTTTGTTCACGACTGTTCACCGGGACTCGAACTTAAGCACTTTTAAAAATCTTTGTTTTTTCTTTTCACTGAATCACAAGTCAGACGATTGGTTGGTGTACTGTATTGCTACTCATCTCTCGTTTCGGGTACATGAATTCAATTTTGTTTTTGTTTTAATCGGATCAATTGAAACAGGCCAAGTTGTTTCTTATGAGCGATGAGGACGTAGAAAGGTTTCTTCGCTCAGATCCCACTTATGAAAATGTCTCTAGTCTTGCTAAGCAGGAGCTTAAATTAGTGGCAGACAAGTTGGAGATTGATAACGTAGTCGCTGACACTAAGGCGGAATTATTTGAGTGGGTGTTAAGAGAAATTGGGGCGAGTTTCAACCACCAGGGATGGGTTAGGTGCAGATGGGGTGCAGATTGTGACAGACACACAACAATCACAACCGGTACAGAACACAGACAACCAAGTGGAAGTGCTCAGAATGCAACTGGAGTTAGCCAAACTCCAAACAGAACAGGCGAGACTCCAAACCGAACGGGAAAAACAACACACAGAACAGGCGAAACTGAAATTGGAGAAGAAACTCGAGTGTGGTAACGGGACTAGCGGGACACGGCACGAGCAGGGAGGTGGCAGGGTGTTTGATATCACGAAGCACGTTCGCATGGTGCCTACGTTTAGTGAGGCAGATCCAACTGGGTATTTTTTGGCTTTTGAGAAAGTCGCGAGTAACATGGACTGGCCTAGGGATAAATGGGCTCTCTTGTTGCAAAGTGGGTTAAAGAGAAAGGCTCTTGCTGCCTACACTGCTCTTTCCGTGGCTCAAAGTGACGATTATGAGACTGTAAAGGAAACCATTCTACATGCCTACGAATTAATGCCTGAAGCTTACCGTTTGCGGTTTAGGAATCACTATAAACCTAGTCATTTGATGCATGTGGAGTTCATGTATGAGAAGAAAAAGGAACTAAACAGGTGGCTGCGTTCTCGGGATATTCAAGGTAACTATGAGAAAATGTTTGAGCTCTTTCTTTTGGAGGATTTCTGTAGGACAATACACAGAGATGTAGCTTCACATATCCTAGAAAAAGGTACCCTGAATCCCGAGAAGGCTGCCACACTCGCTGATGAATATGTCCTAACGCGCAAGATAGGTTCAGACGGTAAAGCATGCAACAGTAGAGGGAACAATTACTACTGCCACCCTGAGTCACCAACGTCACCGACCACTGACAGTGTTACCAACCAGGCTCCGAAAATTCCACCTCAAAAATGGAATGACAAGCCATGGCAGCCCACTGCTTCTCCTACCACTGGCAGAAGTAAGAGGGAAGTAAGGGGAGAGGTGAGGTGTTCCTACTGTGATAAAGCTGGTCACGTGGAACGTGATTGTTTCCTTATTAATTATTTTGAGTGGGCTAGAGACTATGGATTCCGAGTGTACCCCAGAGTATATACAGTATACTCTAAGTGTTAGGAGTGTATATGCAATGAAGCAACTTGGTTGAGCCCGAGAATTTTCAGTCTTCTACTTTACTTCTCACTTCTCCGTTTGTTCTTCCTCTGTCCAATTGCGCTTCTTTCCTACTTTACTCCAGCCATCTGGTCTGGTCTGTATATGCTTTGAGTGTAAGGTAGCGGTAATAAGTCATGTCTCAGCTGTCATTACATTTGACTCGCTCTGTGCTGTATTTAAGCCCGTCAGATGTTGAATAGGGTGGGTAAGTGTAGGAATATGTTTGTATATCTCACTCGAAATGAAGAAATCTGTTTAGATATTGCAGATACCAATAATTGATACATGGTGCCGAGACAACACTTATTAGGCCAACTGTACCCTACCTTATACCAGTGGCTGACAACGCCCGCCTCCACCAGTCGCGTGATGTCCTGGTCGAATTTGTTCTTCCAGGGTGTGTGTTTGGGGAAGAACCACGAACACCGCCCTGGGAACAACATCTCCTTCACCCTGTAGCTGTCGCAGTTCTGGTACACAGAGGGGAGGCTTGTCAGTTCCGTCTGTGATCTCTCTATGATCTATTCTTTATAATTAGGCCATAATTAGGCTTGACCCTTAAGGGGAAGTATTTGTTTTTGTTTTTTCTTAACCCCCCTTCTCCTTCATATTTAGCCCCATTAGTTCTCAAATCGCCCATTTCTCTGTCAATATTAAGAAGTTTCGTGCCATTCAGGTGTCGATTATTTCCTGGCGAGCGATAGCGAGCCTGTACTTTAGGAGGAATCGGCCTTTGGCCGGGACATTTTTCTATCGAAAAATGTACAAACTTATCTCGAAGGGGATGTTATTGATTAAGCTTGATTTAGGTCTAGTGAGCATACCAAGACAAATATATATATATACCGATAATAGTGAAAAATATATAAATAGATAAAATAACGTCCCCTTAAAGTGTATTCAAGCTAACCTAGCAGAAATTGATAACGCTTCCTTTCTATACATATAATTATATAGCCAATACTAAATGAAAGGGGCGTCACACGAGAAGTTTAGAAAGGTATTATTGGATGTATAGAAAGGCAGAGTTACCAATTTCTGCCAGGTTAGCTTGAATTACACTCTTATTCTGTGACTCAAAGCAAATGAGCTGCAAATGTCCACACTTATTTCCTTGCTGACTCTTTCCAAATGGTATAAATGTTAACTCTATTTCTCTAGTTGTTTTTGTGTTATATAGGCTAGTGGCCAAAGATTCTGGCCTAACCATAATAAATGGAATATAGGTATTAGTGCTAAAAATATAGGGATTAGTGCTAAAAATATAGGGATTAGTGCTAAAAATATAGGGATTAGTGCTAAAAATATAGGTATTAGTGCTAAAAATATAGGGATTAGTGCTAAAAATATAGGTATTAGTGCTAAAAATATAGGTATTAGTGCTAAAAATATCCTTAACATACATGAACAAAGCCTATATATCCACATCATGTTCAGTATGGTTTAGGGGTATTTTTTAATTGAACCAATAACAGACATTTAACCCTTTGAGGACCATGACGCATTATTACAGTTTACCTTATTATAAAATTTGATACAAATTGTAGTTTCTTTATTCATACAGAATTTAGTAAAAATTACCAGAACGTCCCGTACTTCCCAAACTGACTAATTCCTTGAACATGACCATAGTGCGTTGTTATATGTGCGATTAGTTTGCTTAGGAACCAGATTAACTTGCTCATGTAGTGATGTACACCCTATGTGGTGGATAGTGTTCTTTTATTTCAAAATTTATTTTATTAAGCGTTATTTCCACATAGGGATATTGATTAGTTCCTTTGCGTTTATCTTGTGTCGTCCCAGTTTTGGTTTATTTATATTGCAAGTTTTACATTATAATAATAATATCATTAGACGATTTACTACAGCTTAGGGTGAACATGTGGGAGATAAAGAGTTAATTGATATAGTATTTACCCCTTTAACTCCTAGATATCCTTCCTAATTTGCATACAATCTTCTACCGATAACCAAAATACAATGGACAAATGCGTCTTAGATCCTCAAAGGGTTAATATAAAGTAATGAAGGTGGGATTCCCACGGACAAATGTGGTGCCCCATCTTCCTAGCTTAAAGGGAAATAGGTCGCTTTTCTGGACCCCCTTCTCCCTCGTGTTTAACCCCATTAGTGTTGATATTGTAGGGCGTTCGCCCCATTAGTTTAGCGATTGTAAGACCTTTCGCCACATTTCGTTGTCTATTTTAAGACTTTTCGTGCCATTTCGGTGTCGATTTTTTTCCTGGCGAGCGATAGCGAGCCTGTAATTTAAAGAGGAACCGGCCTTCGGCCGGGAAAAATGTCTACCGAAAAATGTACAAATTTATCTTGAAGGGGGATCCAGGAGGTGATTTTATAAGCTTGATAGAGGTCTAGCGAGGACAACAAATAAAATATGAATAAATATATATAGACCAAAAAATAGCCACTACCCCCTTAACCCTCTCACGTTTTTTACGCAATTTTGAGCCGATTATGGATACTTTAAAGCCTTTGTTACCATCAGGGGTATTTAGAAACCTTTAGTTTAGTTACTTCAACCTCTGCAGTTGTCTTTGAGTTAGCTGTGGGCAGAAAACTAATTTTGGAGAGGTAATTATAAGAGTGAGAGAACTCTATTTATTATTGCTAATCTGGCAACCACTGCGTCATAAAAACGTGAAAGGGTTAACAGTGTTGGTTGAGTTGGCACTGGTTGAGAGCTACCGGTTGAAATGGTCTACTGGTTGAGTTGTCCGTCACCAACATAACTGTCTGGCCTCAACCGCACATTCCACTTGGGGTATTCTACGTAGATAGTCATATACAGTAGATAGTTATGTAGATAGATAACTGTTTAGTTACATACCCATTACTAAAACGAGGTTGTGGAGAAAAAGCAAGGCTAATGACCCCCCTTAAGGAGGGTCATCGTTTTTTGTTTATCTTTCTCACCGTTTCTATCTTTCCCTGGCTTGTATCCATTCGGCCCCATTCAGCCAACTGTTTTAAGACGTTTATCCCCATACAGGTGTCGATTTCTTCCTGGCGAGCGATAGCGAGCCAACATTATATGGAGAAACCCGGCTTTGCCAGAGACATGTTTCTATCGAAAAATGTACAAATTTAGCTTCCTGTCAAAACAAATATATATATATGCTGGGTCGCTACCGCTCGCCAGGAAAATATTGACACCTGGATGAGGGTAAACGTCTTAAAACAGTAGGCTGAATGGGGCCGAATGGATACAAGCCAAAGAGAGAGGGAGAGAAAGAGAAAAAAAGCAAGGTGGGCTCCCTTAATTATTGTTGACAGATCGAAGTACTGCAATATATGAGTTCAGGTATCACGGTAGCATCATCAGAATGTCTGTAGAGTAAAAAATGATTCAACAAAATTATGCAAATAAATATAAATATAAACCAAAACAAAAACTTAAGGGGAGGTATTTACTTTGTTCCCTAGACATCCATCAAGCTTAAAATTACACCCCCTAAACCCCCTTTCAAGATGAATTTGTAAATTTTTCGGTAGAAAAATGTCCCGGCCGAAGGCCGGTTCCTCTTAAATTACAGGCTCGCTATCGCTCGCCAGGAAAATATCGACACCTAAATGGCACGAAAGTTCTTAAAATTGACAGAAATGGGGTGAAAGTTCTTAAAATCGCCAAAATAAAGGGGTCGAAAGTCTTAAAATCTAAAAAACAATGGGGATAAACATAAGAGAGAAAGGGGTCCAGAAAAAAATCCCTCAAGTGGAAATCTCCCCTTAAGGTGAGACGGACCGTTTTTTTGTTTTTGTATCTATTAATTAATTTATTCCTTTATGTCTTAGTTTATGTCTTAGTTTTGTTTCGCTAGATCTCCACCAAGCTTAGAAAAACACCCCCTAGACCCCTCATCAAGATAAATTTGTACATTTTTCGGCAGAGAAATTCGGCCGGTTTCTCTGCAAATGTTCAGGGTCGCTATCGTTCGCCAAGAAATAATTGACACCTAAATGGTACGAAAGGTCTTAAAATTGACAACAAAATGGGGCGAAAGATGTTAAAATCGCCAAACTAATGGGCCGAACGTCTTACAATTTCAAAACCAATGGGGCTTAACACGAGGGAGAAAGGGGACCAGCAAAACGCCCCATCTCCCCTTAACCTCAACAGTCCTCTGTCAGCCTCACCTTAATTAAGAACTCCTGGTAACTTCAAATGAGACATGCACGGAATGTATGAAGCTAGGATGGTATGCCTGTTATATCAAACACATAACCATTTGAAGAAATATATTACAATGCACCTGGTAACACTATTAAGGGAGCCCACCTCGTTATTTTTTCTCTTTTTCTCCCTCTATCTTTGGCTTTTATCCATTCGGCCGCATCCAGCCTACTGTTGTAAGACATTTACCCCCATCCAGGTGTCAATATTTTCTTGGAGAGCGGTAGCGAGCCAGCATATATATTTTTTTGTTTTGACAGCAAGCTAAATTTGTACATTTTTCGATAAAAAAAATTCTCCGGCGAAGCCGGATTTCTCCATACAATGCTGGCTCACTATCGCTCGCCACGAAGAAATCGACACCTGGATGGGGATAAACGTCTTAAAACAGTTGGCTGAATGGGGCCAAATGGATACAAGCCAGGGAAAGAGAGAAAAGTAGAGAAAGAGAAAAAAAGCCAGTGGCCCCCCTTAACCCACTGAGCCCCAGCTAGTTATAAATAAATGTACCACCAGGGACTGGCAGGATTTGATTTTTTTTTTTTCCAGAAACAATAGCGAAGGGGTTAGGAATGAAGGAAAAACCACAAAAAAACTATCAAAAAGGTCAAAAATTGGGCCTACCGATCCCCCGAAAACGGATTTTAGAAGAATAAAAATTTTAAGGCAAAAACACCCAAAAAACAGGTTTTTGTGCGCTCACGCGCACGTGGTTGGACTTTGAGAGTTTTCAACCATAGCCAAGGTTGCGTGGGATATTTACACAGTTCCCATACAAATTTGAGCCCTCTAGGTGCCATAGGACCGGAGTAATTGGGACCGGAGTACCAGTGATGACACGTTGTCGTCGCTGGGGTTTAGTGTTACATTCATTGACGACGACACGTTGTCGTCGCTGGGGTTCAGTGGGTTAAATAAACAAAAATAGATAAATACTCTGATCTTGGTGGTGGTTGCAATGTTTATGTAGGCATGAGTTCCATCCTCCATGGCGTTGAGGGCGGTCACTTCATCAGGGTAATAGTCTCTCTTGTCTATCAGGCTTTTCATTTGAGACGTTCCGGGCTTACTTAGAATTTCGTCTATGGCACCCCCGTCCGTAAGTACGGCTATTCTGTTGGGGTAAGGATCAAACCATGTATAGTTAGATATATATTAACCCCTTGAAGTTTATGACGCATTTTGACCGCTTGTTCTGGCTATTGTTAGACGATCTTATGCAGCTTTAGATAAAGCTTTTTGTTCTATATGTATGTGTTGCTTCCTGTAACAAGCGTCTCCCCCAAAGTTGAAAGAATGACGGAGCACAAATTTGTTGTATGGTTTTTTTTTTTTTTTTCTATGCGAGTGAGGTAGGCAAAAGGCAGAACTGCCTGTAGCGAGTGCCTCACCCAGAGTTGAAAGAGTGACTGGGCCAAAATCAAGGGACGTTCGAGCCAAAATGCCTGAACACACAGAGTTTGAAGCAATTTAAGTAATAGGAAGAGGGAAAGATTGATTCTGGGAGAGAGTTCCAGAGCTCAGCTGTTGAATAGAAGAAAGACAGAGTAACATTTCACTCTTGGGTTGGAGAGTTGCACAGACAAGGAGTGGGATTGTGTTGCAAGACGGGTACCACGTGCCCTACGTAGAGGAGGTGGTATACACTGGGAGAGACCTGAGGAACACTTAGCGATAGAATAGCAAGAGAGATGCAAAATTGCGGCAGAGAGAGAGAGATTGCAGAGAGTTAGTGAGTGGACAGGAGTTAATGATACGAAAGGCCTTCCTTTCTACTCTGTCTAGGAGTGCGGTGTGAGAGGATCCTCCCCACACATGTGAACAATACTCAATACAAGGAAGCACCGTGCCTCTGTACAGAGCAAGAAGCTGTGCAGGGGTAAAGAACCCCTTGAGGCGATTGAGTACACCCAGTTTCCGGGAGGCTGCCTTAGCAAGACTGGTAATATGGTCCTTCCAAGTGAGAGCAGAAGAAAAAGAGACACCAAGAATATTGAGAGGAGATGAAGGATTAACTTTTGTATTGTCGAAATATAAGGGAAAGTCCTCTGGGGGTTGTGGAAGGGTAGTAAAATGGAGAAATTGGGTTTTGGAAGCTTTAAAGGCAACAAGGTTTTCTCTGCCCCAATTGGAAATAGTAGTTAGATCAGCGGATAAGTGTTCTATGGCTTCATTACGTTTGCTTTTGAAGGATTCCTGGATTGGACTTTCTGTAAAACTAATTGAGTAGTGTAAGGTAGAGTCGTCTGCGTATGAATGGATGGGACTGGAGGTACAGTTGAGAAGTTCATTTATGAAAATTAGAAAGAGAATGGGAGATAGGACAGAGCCCTGAGGAACACCGGAGTTGATAGGATGAGGAAGTGAGAGATGGTCATCCACAACTGCAGCTATTGAATGGCCAGAAATTAAATTAGAGACTAAGGCACAGATGGAGGGATAGAAACCGAAGGAGTGTAGTTTAGAAATTAAAGATTTGTGCCAGACTTTATCGAAGGCCTTCGATATGTCTAGTGCAATAGAAAAGGTCTCACCGAAGTCCCGAAAGGAGGATGACCAAGAGTTAGTAAGATATGAAAGAAGATCACCAGTAGAGCTTAAGGAAGCCATACTGGCAATCTGAGAGTAGATTATGAGTAGAGAAATGCTTAAGAAATTTGGAAGCAAGAATAGTTTCAAAAACTTTAAAGATACAAGAGATTAGAGCAATTGGACGATAGTTGGAGGGTTGAGAAACAGATCACCCTTCTTTGGGACAGGTTGAATGAGAGCAAACTTCCAGCAATAAGGGAAGACGTTAGAGGAGAGACAGAGATGAAAGAGTTTGCCTAGGCAGGGAGTCTGCACAGAAGCACAGTTTTTGAGTACAACAAGAGGAATGCCATCCGGACCGTACGCCTTCTTAGTATTAAGCCCAGAGAGGGTAGAAAGTACAACTTTAGACGAGATTAGGATATTAGGCATAAGTAGGAGAGAGGGGGTGGAGAGGGAGGAATAGCACCAGAATCATCCAAGGTGGAGTTTCTAGCAAAAGTTTGAGTGAAGAGTTCAGCTTTGTCAGAGGATGAAGTGATGGTTGTGCCATCCAAAATTCACAGCCACAGGATCATCACTTAACACAAGCTCGCCTTTGAATACTACGCACTAAAATGTCTCTATTTCTGACTTATCCTTCGACCTCTGCCGAAGGATAAGTCAGAAATAGAGAAATTTGAGTGCATAGTATGCAAAGGCGAGCTTGTGTTAAGTGATGATCCTGTGGCTGTGAATTTTGGAAATGAGTCTTTGGAGCTGGTGAACAAGTTTTGTTACCTAGGAGATACCATCTCTGCCGGTGGTGGGGCCGAGGCTGCCACTGTTGCTAGAATTAGATGTGGCTGGGGGAAGTTCAGAGCACTGATGCCAATCCTGACCATGAAAAGAATGCCTCTCCCCCTGAAGGGAAAGGTGTATGCCTCATGTGTTAGAAGTGCAATGACGTATGCCTCAGAAACATGGGCCGTTAAAGTAGAGGATATCAACAGAATGGAGAGTAATGAGAGGAGAATGGCGATATGGATGTGTGGGGCCAGGCTACAGGACAGAATAACAAATGTTGAGCTGAGGAGACGTTTAGGTATAAAGAGTATTAGCGAGGTGATGTGTACAAGTAGACTGGGATGGTATGAACATGTGGAGAGAATGGATGAACAAAATTGGGTGAAAAAATGCAGGTCTGTGATTGTGGAGGGAGCTGCACCAAGGGGTGGACCGAGGAAGACCTGGGATCGAACTATATGCGCCGATCTCAAATCCAAGAACTTGACAAGTGAAGCAGCCCTTAACAGGGTTGCCTGGAACGCCGCCATTAGGACAAGAGACTGAAACTGCGCGTATGTGTGGAACACTCAGTCTTAAAATTTTATGTATGTATGTATCAGAGTGGAAAAGGGGAGGGAAAGAAAAGGAAGAAAAATTGTTGGAGAGGTTTTTGGCTAGATTCCAGAAAGCTTGGGAAGAGCTAGAGTTGGATAGTTCAGTGCATTTATTATTGATGAAGGAGTGCTTGGCAAGTCGAAGAACATATTTGGCTTGAATCTGGACAGAAACATAGGAAGAATTAGATTCTTGAGTGTTAAGGCGTCGCTCGGTACCGTTTGAATGCTTCTTCCTTGTTGCGGACAGCATAAGAACAAGCATGAGTAAACCAAGATTTTTTTGCATTAGACTGAGAGAAAGAATTATGGAATGTATGCTTCCATGCCCTTGAAGATTACCTCGGTAATGAGTTCAGCACTCTCCGAGGGTCCCCGGCCATGGAAGCAAAAGTCATTCCAAGGGAAGTCAAAGAAGTACTGCTGAAGAGCTTCCCAATCGGCGGCGCCAAAGTGCCACAAGCGCCGCTGGTTGGGAGGATCGGGTGGCCGTACCGGAGAGATAGGACAGGTGACAGATATTAGCTTATGGTCGGAGGAGCCCAAAGGAGAGAATAGATTTATAGTATAAGGGTTAGAAGTTAGAAAAAGTCAAGAATATTGAGCCGATCTCCGAAGCGATCCGGGATACGGGTGAGTTGCTGGACTAACTGCTCTAGGTCTTTTAGGATAGAAAAGATGTAGGCTTGTTAACCAGATTGGTCAGTGGAAACGGAGGAGAGCCATTGGCAGTGGTGAACGTTGAAATCTCTTTAGATGGAGATTGGAACGAAGTGTGGTGTGCTTGTTTAGTGTAGTGAAATGAATTGGAAGAGGAGGTGTTTGTGAAAGTTAGCTGGATTACCCTCTTTGTAGGTGAGACACAAATAGAAACAGAGAGGGAGGTCAGACAGATGAAACAGGGGTTCCAGCAACTCCTTATCACATGCCTATGATGCCTCCCCTGGGTATTGCCCTGCTCGATTGGGGTCTACAATCTCCCCCAGTTAGTCCTATCAAAGGGATAAGGACTATATCAATTAACCCTCTGTTACGACTGAGGTTCAAATATATCAGGGCTCTTATTCATTGGACTAGTAATGGCATAAATGCTACAACGGAAAGCGCTAGATCCAACCTCTGATGTATATTCCCAGTGAACAAAGAACACAAATACTCTCCAGAGTTTTATATGCAATAATAGGTTATCAAACTCTCAATAAATGTGCGTCTACTCTAGGCTTAATGTTATGTGAAAACAGCCTATTACTACCTATAACCGAAGGTGCTTGGTTATGGTATGCAAAGTAAGGTGGTAAGAGAAGTTACAGCTTACGTTACTTTAATCAATAAATGTCAGGCACTCCTGCATGAAAGAAAGTGCACTAAAGTCCTTCAACACCAACAAGGAATCTTCTTTAAATGCTAGATGCTATCAAGATGCTCGAATCGGAAATGGAACCCAAAAAAGGCAGGCAGCGGAACAATGCTCGTGCAGGCTATACACACAAAAAGGCAGGATATATAATGCAGTCGGAGCCAAGAATATCCTAAACGCTACAACAATAATAATAATCGCCACGACAATGCAGTATTCCTATCAACAAAAAGAGCCTAAGTCGTTTGTTTCTCAATACATCAAACTAGGCTGCAAAATGCTTGTGTAATCATAAACGGGTATGCATAATAAGAGTAATTTGTTTAATATACTTAATGTCTACTATGACTGATAAAGTCTAGCTAGAGTCAATGATACGAGATACTGGTGCGCATGGCATGCCGCATAGCCTAGTGCAAATCTCAAGTCTGTGCGTCAAATATTACGTTATAGGGAAGGGTAGTTCTCTTGAGAAACCTTAATACCGAAGTATCAAGCGCTCTCCTGGCGTACCTCAAAGACAATCAACCGAGCCTAGAACAGTGCAGAATGGTATAGGCAAAAAGCCCTCATTCGTGCATGCTCTACTCTCAATGGCACACAGACTAGAATTTACCCAATCAACTCTAGTTCTCAGGTATGTCGTGCAGCTTTTAACTAAAGCCAGCACTCATCGGAAACAATACCTTATAATATCAGACTCCTAGTCTAGCATTATCTAATCTAGCAGAACACTAATAATTATAGGAAGCAGTACTGAACAATATGAATGCCAACCAATGCTTCGTGATCAACTTATCTTAACAACTAACATACATGGGTTATATCAGACCTTAACGCACAATACAACTGGCCAGCATGAAGCTGATTATGCAGAGTTAACCAGAGGGGGTATAATATTAATAAAAGGTGGTGAAAGATATGGAAAATGAGAGAGATAGGCAGAGGAAAAGATTCTCAGGTGCAGTGAGGGAGACAGGTATCAAAGGGATAAGAGGGATGCGTTCTAGAAACCAGATCTGAGGGAGAGAGTGGCGAGGAAGTTGTATATATACTAGCACTAGTTCGAACCGCGTAGGAAAAGCGGTAGCAAGTCCTCTAGCCAATGCTAAAGAAGCTAGCCAAACATAACGTCACCAAGCATGGTAAAAAACTCCCCCAACGAATCCCCACGAGGCCAGCCAGCTATGACATCATCGAGTATAGCAAAACACTGCGCGCCTCCCCACACTCTGTTCTACTCTCTCTCTCTCTCTCTCTCAAATCCTTTCATTACTACTTAATGATAAAACATATACTTTGCAATTAAATATATAAAGCCTTGACATGGGTGAAAACAAAGAGCCTTTCTGGACTGCCCATGACACAAGCTTTCATATGAAATAAAGCACACAATGATACATCAACTGTAGCCACATCCACTGCCCTGGCGATCCTAGCGAGTCACTGTAGGACAAGCCATGCGGTTCTAACGGAGTGGTTAACGTCACACCCCCCCAAGATTTTTCTCAGAGGCCCAAGGCTCACAAAAATCTGATTGTTAGAACCCATGCTATATCTCTACTTCCCATCACCCAGCGGCAGTAAAATATCTGGCACCGTTCTCAACAAAACATTTTACAAAATTATAACCCTCCCCAACACAATAGGTTAAATCATATGTAGTTATGCTCCTCAAGAGCGAGCTTCTCTAGCCCAGCATTCTGAGAGGAGTGCAACTCAGAATTACTGCTATAACATACTGAAAACATTCAACTATCAAAGAAAGAGTTTTTTATTTGATTTTTATGTTTTTAATTTGTTTATTTCGGCTGCACTATAGGGGCAAGCCTAGTTTTTTCTTCTATACCAAACGCTCAACTCCTGCTTTACGACCCAATACACTGGGCTACAACCGCGAGCCAACAAGCACCAAACGCAAAATACTATTCAAACTAAAGCAGGAGGCTACCCGTGTGTCAATCTACCCAGGATCAAACACCCTTGAAAGACAATCTGCAACCACGTTGTCACAACCGGCAATATGGCGTATGTCCAGGCTATACTCCCGTAACATTAGCGACCACCTGGTCAGCCTCATATTCCGATTGTGAAACTGGTCCAAGAACTTGAGAGGGTGATGATCTGTGTAAACTACAACGACCGGACCATAGGCTGGAACATTGACCTCGAAATGCCTCAGTGCAAGCACAACTGCCAGCAGCTCCCTCTCGACAACAGAGCAGCTCCCCTGGGCTGAATTGAACTTCTCCAAGCAGAAACTAACAGGATGCTCCAGCCCATCATCGTCCTTTTCCACAAGGACGGCACCAGCCCCCACACCACTAGCATCCGTTGCTAGTTGGAAAGGTAGGCTAAAGTCAGGGGCCCTGAGGATCGGGTGAGTGCACAACAGGTGTTTTACTACTCCAAACGCCTTCTCACACTCAGGCGCCCATTTGACTTTCTTATCCTTCCAGTTATCCTCCACCTGAGCTTGACTGTCCCGTTCTCCTTCTCCACCTTGACTGCTAAACGTCATCACAGGCACAGTGAGAGGCTCAGGGGGGTGCCTCTCATACTCCTTCATGAGATTAACGTGACATAACTGATTGCGCTTACATCTGTCTGGAGCGGCCACCAAGCAATCCAGGTCCGATAGCCTCTCAACCACCTTATAAGGACCAGTGTACTTCGCGGATAAGGGATGACCTACAAGGGGCAGTAGAATCAACACCTCCTGACCCACGTGAAACTCCCTGAGTTTAACCTTGAGGTCATACCTGTCCTTCATGAGGGCCTGAGAGCTAGTCAAATTACGGCCAGCCAACTCCAGACTGCGCAACATCCGTTCTCGACTGTCGAGGACATACTTGATCATAGAACAAGGTTTTTCTGCGCCCTCCCATATATCTTTAACCATATGAAGAGGCCCTCTGACACGGTGTCCAAAGACGAGCTCATTAGGGCTGAATCCCAAACTTTCCCCAGGTACCTCCCGTGCACCAAACAAAACATATGGCAGGCCAAGATCCCAACCCTTCCCACTCTCAAAGCAACAATAACGAAGCACAGATTCCAAGGCTGAGTGCCATCGCTCTAACACACCCTGGCTCTCCGGATGATACGCAGATGACACAACCGTAACAATCCCATGCTGCGGCATTGCTTGAACAAAGAGGCTAGAAGTGAAGTTGGATCCCTGGTCTGACTGAATTACCTGCGGGTAACCATACCGGGAAAAATACACTAGCAAGTTTCAGACCACCGTTTTCGCTGACCCATTTCTCATAGGGTACGCGTCAGGGTACCTTGTTGCTACCTCCATGATGGTCAGGGGATACATGTAAAAATCTCCCGACTGTGCATCACTGCCCTCCTTCAACTCGACAGCACCGGTACCACACTCAAGAACCTCCGGGTCTTCTAATTGCAATTTACGAATGTCCGAAGGAGCAAGCTTATCTAAGTGTTTGCGAAACAACTCATGCCCCCCTCCTACATTGAATTTAGCCTCCCGTTGCTCTCTCTCTGTCTATCGTTGCTGTCTCTTCGTCTTTTTAAGCCCATCCTCTGCCTTCTTAGTAACAGTTAATGGGTCTTCTCCAGACTCGAAAATCGGTCCAATAATTAGTCCCCGAGAATGTCCGTTGATACTAAACTCTCAACCGCATCAACTTCCAACCCCTTCTCGGTACCTTTCCTCCGCTTGTCTAAATACTGTTGACCAGAATGCGACTCCCTGGATGCAAGAGATCTGGTGACAACACACACCATAGGTTGCACCGGACACTTCTCAACCCACTCCTGCTCCTCCCTACTCACGTCGGCCGGCTTCTCGGCAATGACCAAGGGTGGAACCTCAGAAGTAGGCCCCGCAAAGTCGTTGCCGAGAAGGAGGTCGACGCCCCCAACAGGTAACTTCTCCACAATTCCTACATCCAGGTCACGAGTCACACCATCAACTTCCATCTTCATTCTTACAAGCGGGTATGACCTTGTTGCATTGACTCCCTGAACCACAACCACCCGTGCCGTATTTACAGGTTTACCAGTGAAATTCCTCAACAATGTTTGCGATGCCCCAGTGTCACGTAAAATTCTCATCTCATGTCTTCTACCCCCCCACTCCACACAACCGAGTCCCCTGTGGTCACTAAAGGCATCACGGACAGGGAATAAGCCTTCCGGATCCTTCTGCACTGGCAGTGTATTTACCTCGGAAGAATTGCCTCTAACAAACTCCGATGTCCTCTTGAACACTCCAATGCCGTGAGCAAAAGACACGGCTGCCGGAGGAGGTCGACTAGGGCACTCATTTGCCTTATGACCCTCCTGGTGGCACTTAAAACACATAAATTTCGGTTTCGGCTTATACTGTGATGTAAAAAGCCCCTGACTTTTCTTATGCGGCGTGGTGTTAGGTTTGGATTCAGTTTTAGTTTCATAGCTCTTTTGTTTAAATGTGTCATTGCTACGGGGAGGGGGAGGATAACGGTCCTTAGCACTTGCATCGTACTTCTGTGAGGACCTGCAACCCCGAATCAACGACAGCCGTCGATCAGCCATTTCTGCTGCTTCGACTAGAGTTCTTGGGTTTTTCTCCTTTAAGTTCAAAGTTAGATCACCGCCCGTGCTCTTAAAGAACTGCTCCAACATCATCAACTGCTTAACTCCATCAAACGTTGTTACCTTCTCAGATCGGAGCCAGTTCCCCATAGCATCGGACAAGTCCCGGGCGTGTTCCAAAAAGGTGCTATCTCTTCCCTTAGTTACACCCCAGAACTTCAAACGGTACGTTTCTGGTTGCAGTTCGTAAACCCTCAGGACAGCCTCCTTGAGATCCTCATACATAATACATGACTCCAAAGGTAACGCATCGTAGGCTTTAAGACCCTTGCCTATTAATCTAGAGGATACAAGTGCTGCCCATTTATTCTCTGGCCACTGGTGTTCCTGGCACTTCTTCTCAAAGCGTGCGAAAAATTCTGTTACCCCACTCTCATCAAACACCGGAACCAGTTTCAATAAGTGCGAGAGAGATTGGTCATGAGCACGGTTACCAGCCCCAAGTCGCTGTCCCGTTGTCTCTACTCGCGACTTCTCTACGTCCATGTCGGCACAGTACCTGGTCGACTCTAAATCAGCTTGGATTTTTGCTAGCTCTATGTGCTGGTGACTTTTTCTCTCTTCTATCTTGGCTCTCTCTTCTATCTTGGCTAATTCTAATTACTGCTGATGCTGAAGCTTAGCTAATTCGAGCTGAAACAATAATTCTGGAGATAACCCTTGAGGAGGTGAAGGTGCTACAATGTTTGAAATTACCGGTGGTCCCCCCCGGGGCAACCCTCCCTGCCAGTCACCACCCACCTGTGGACGCGTACTCGGGGTCGGCAAACTACTGGGATGGCTGGGAGTCGAGTGTAGGGGAAGCATGGCCGAAGGGCTCTGAGCACTCAACCCATCTCGCTCACCAGTCAACCTGCCCAGTACACACGTTATCAAGTTATCCCTGGTCATGCTGCTAGTACCCGCATGACCGATAGCTGTGGCCAGGCATTGAAGACCGTACCGATCCATACCCTCCAACCGCTCGGCAGTAACAGGCCATTGCAAAAATATCCTAGCATCCTGCTCACAGTTCACCTGATTAACCCTTTCATCATGCTGCTGTTCCTCAGTTTCGACATTACGTACTGTGTCTCCATTCTCCTCTGATCCGGTATAAGACATGATGCTCACAAACAAATTTCACCTCAATATTCAGAAAAGAAGCACCCCAAACTCTTATACCTCAATATACACACAAAAATTCTCGGAAATACTCAAGGGCTATAGTTACTATGTTGCAAAAAAAAAGAAAAATATTCTTGCTGATCCCCGCCAAAAATATTCCCCAAAACAACAAATGTTCCCTGCTAATAAATGTAGGTTCACCAAATCCTAGGTAAGGTCGCCATTTGTTACGACTGAGGTTCAAATATATCAGGGCTCTTATTCATTGGACTAGTAATGGCATAAATGCTACAACGGAAAGCGCTAGATCCAACCTCTGATGTATATTCCCAGTGAACAAAGAACACAAATACTCTCCAGAGTTCTATATGCAATAATAGGTTATCAAACTCTCAATAAATGTGCGTCTACTCTAGGCTTAATGTTATGTGAAAACAGCCTATTACTACCTATAACCGAAGGTGCTTGGTTATGGTATGCAAAGTAAGGTGGTAAGAGAAGTTACAGCTTACGTTACTTTAATCAATAAATGTCAGGCACTCCTGCATGAAAGAAAGTGCACTAAAGTCCTTCAACACCAACAAGGAATCTTCTTTAAATGTTAGATGCTATCAAGATGCTCGAATCGGAAATGGAACCCAAAAAAGGCAGGCAGCGGAACAATGCTCGTGCAGGCTATACACACAAAAAGGCAGGATATATAATGCAGTCGGAGCCAAGAATATCCTAAACGCTACAACAATAATAATAATCGCCACGACAATGCAGTATTCCTATCAACAAAAAGAGCCTAAGTCGTTTGTGTCTCAATACATCAAACTAGGCTGCGAAATGCTTGTGTAATCATAAACGCGTATGCATAATAAGAGTAATTGGTTTAATATACTTAACCCGTTGAGCCCCGGCTAGTTATAATATTTTGTTCACCCCAGTCCCAAGCCATTTTCACTTCTTTTTTTTGTTTGCTAAAATGGAAGACAAGGATGAGAAATGAAAAAAAAAAAAAAAAAAAATCACCTCGGATATTTTTTTTTGGGGGGGGGGAGCCTAAAAAAAATTGTTGAGCCAAAATGGAAGAGAATGGTGAGAAATGAAGAAAAAAATAAAAAAAAACTCACCTCGGTCATTTGAGGGGCGGGGGGGGGGGGGGGGCGAAAGTTCGTCTCCCCCGCATGACCACCCGCCCGGGAGCACTAGGGTGAAAACTGAGTATGGCATTGTACGGCATACATCCTAAGGAATGTCTCACATAAATCTCAAGCCTCTAGCTCCCATACGACCGGAGTAATGAAGGTTCAAAGTGGCGGTGAACTAAGGGTGTAAAGTATCCCTACTAAGCCCACCACCACCAGCCGCGCGGCTGTCTTGGCCCGCTCACACCTACCGGCCCGGCTCCCACACACACTATGGTACCTCCCCCTCCTATTCTCCCGCCATTTCCTACCTTACGAGCCACGTAAGTAATTTTTATATGTCGGACGCACGTGATGCGTCGCTGGGAGTTGGTGATCAAACACTACCGATGCATCACGTGCGACGCTGGGTCTCACTGGGTTAATGTCTACTATGACTGATAAATTCTAGCTAGAGTCAATGATACGAGATACTGGTGCGCATGGCATGCCGCATAGCCTAGTGCAAATCTCAAGTCTGTGCGTCAAATATTACGTTATAGGGAAGGATAGCTCTCTTGAGAAACCTTAATACCGAAGTATCAAGAGTTCTCCTGGCGTACCTCAAAGACAATCAACCGAGCCTAGAACAGTGCAGAATGGTATAGGCAAAAAGCCCTCATTCGTGCATGCTCTACTCTCAATGGCACACAGACTAGAATTTACCCAATCAACTCCAGTTCTCAGGTATGTCGTGCAGCTTTTAACTAAAGCCAGCACTCATCGGAAACAATACCTTATAATATCAGACTCCTAGTCTAGCATTATCTAATCTAGCAGAACACTAATAATTATAGGAAGCGGTACTGAACAATATGAATGCCAACCAATGCTTCGTGATCAACTTATCTTAACAACTAACATACAGGGGTTATATCAGACCTTAACGCACAATACAACTGGCCAGCATTAAGCTGATTATGCAGAGTTAACCAGAGGGGGTATAATATTAATAAAAGGTGGTGAAAGATATGGAAAATGAGAGAGATAGGCAGAGGAAAAGATTCTCAGGTGCAGAGAGGGAGACAGGTATCAAAGGGATAAGAGGGATGCGTTCTAGAAACTAGATCTGAGGGAGAGAGTGGCGAGGAAGTTGCATATATACTAGCACTAGTTCGAACCACGTAGGAAAAGCGGTAACAAATCCTCTAGCCAATGCTAAAGAAGCTAGCCAAACATGACGTCACCAAGCATGGTAAAAAACTCCCCCAACGAATCCCCACGAGGCCAGCCAGCTATGACGTCATCGAGTATAGCAAAACACTGCGCGCCTCCCCACACTCTGTTCTACTCTCTCTCTCTCTCTCTCTCTCTCAAATCCTATCATTACTACTTAATGATAAAACATATACTTTGCAATTAAATATATAAAGCTTTGACATGGGTGAAAACAAAGAGCCTTTCTGGACTGCCCATGACACGAGCTTTCATATGAAATAAAGCACACAATGATACATCAACTGTAGCCACATCCACTGCCCTGGCGATCCTAGCGAGTCACTGTAGGACAAACCATGCGGTTCTAACGGAGTGGTTAACGTCACACCTCTTACCATAAATAATGAATAGGAATGAATGGAGAATGCTTGTGAATAGATGAGCAATAATGCGGTGGTCGTTGGGAAAGGGGGTCGGGCGCCAATTGGACTACATAATAGTCCATTGGGCACCTGGCCTGGGGAGCCAGTGTATATGAAGGGTCATGCCTGGATGTGAGGTGGGCGGGCATTGTGGTGTGCTCCGCTGTGTGTCTGCCTGCTGAGACCGGAACCTCTCAGGGAGGTCTGAGACGATGATCCTTGATGACTTCTCCTTAAACGACTTGATCAGCTGCTGGTACTTTAAAAGCAAATCTTCCGACCGTGTTCGCTGTACATCGTTGGTTCCAACGTGGATGACGTACATTGTATTAGCAGGGGCCAGCTTTGATACTTCGTCAACTGCAGCAACTACATCGTCCACACCACCACCAGGGATACAAAAACGCTTCCTGGTCTTAGGTGCCCTGGCGCAAAACTCTGTGAGCTGACCACGTATCATCGAGTCTCCCACGAGCCGGACTTCTTCTATTTCCTCTTCGTCATCTGAGTCTGTTAGTATCTGGAAACGGTTTTGACACTCGGTAATCGGTATCGGTTTCCTGGTCTTGGGGCAAACGTTGTTCCTCACGACACGGAAATTGTCTTGAGGGGGAAGAGAGTCACTATTTGTTTCTTGAGTATCGGAACCATCAGCTGAAGTGGCTACTGCAGGCGTTGAATTGTTGGCAGTTGACGTTGGGGCGTTGGTGGCTGCTGGAGTTGCGGTGACAATTGAAGTTTGTGGTACTCCAACGTTGAGTGTTACAAACTCTTGGAGTAATTCCAGCTTAATGGTGAGGACGTTGATCTTGTTGTAGGCTTCATCAAATTTCATTGTAAAATTCTCTCGTTGCTGGCAGAGCCGGAAGACTTGAAGATCGACAGTAGCAAACATGGACTCACCAAACCTACCTGCGCAGTTCGTACAAGCGCGAGGCATGGTGACAGTCACTTTCTTCAGATCACTTCACTCACTTAAAAAACACTTCACTCACTTTAAAACACTTAACTCACTTTAAAACACTTCACTCACTTTAAAAACACTTCAATCACTTCAACCGAAAACAAATATGTTGAAATACGCAGAAATAGGTTATCAGGGGTGATAGCCTAACCGAAAACAAAACTGTTGAGATACGCAGAATTAGGCTTCCAGGGGCGATAGCCTAACCAAAAGTTTGTTTAAAAATTGAAATAACCAACAATAGGCTACCAGCGTTAAATAGCCTAACCAAAAATAATAAAATTGAAATACGCAGAAATAGGCTACCAGGTGTGATAACCTAACCTTAAACAAATATATATATAACAGAATATGTAACTAAATATACAATTCACCAAATAGAGATTATATAAAAATAAAGTGTGACTGCACACAAGGGGTTAATATACTGTATCAACAGATGGCCCTGGTGACGCTGTAGCCTAGTAAAGCAGTAGCCCTAAAATTACCCTAGAGAATCACAAGGTTATCAAAACAAGGTCACTCAGAAACTACAATAAAGAAACATTTCTGGACATTTTATGGAATACAGACTGGTCTCCAGTGTTTGGAAGTACAAACGTTAATGACGCATGGGTTGGCTTCAGAACCATCATTACAAACATCCTAGACGAAATAGCTCCTCTGAAAGACATACGAATTAAAGCAAGGTCAGACCCATGGATTAACAATGACATACTACACCATCTGGAACACAGAGACAATCTGTTAAAAAGGCTAGCGAAACATAGACAGGATCAAGGTCTGAAACATGAGTTCAACAGGGCCAGGAATAAACTAAGTAGGAAAATGAAATCAGCGAAAACTAATTATTTTCACAATAAGGCAGAGGAATATCAGAATAACCCAAAGAAACTATGGAGGCACCTAAAAACAACAGGCTACAGCAACAAGACAAGGGATTTGTCTAACACTAATATTGCTCTCACCATTTAAGGGTGATCAGGTTTGCCACGATAAACGACAAATTTCAACCTACTTCAACTCCTTCTTCTCTTCCATAGCAAACACACTTGCACAGAACCTACCTCAACCTCTCAATAAATACACGACAACAACGGCCACCTTTCGTAATTTCTACAGAGATAAAGACATACACCCGAACACATTTGGATTGCAAAATGTTACACCAAAATATACTTTTGACGAGCTGTCTAACCTAAATGTACATAAAAGCACAGGACCAGACAAAATTCCTGCCAAATTTCTACGAGATGGAGCCATTGGTATAGCAGGCCCCCTAACCCCCATCATCAACTTGTCAATTAACACCAACACTGTACCTGCTGAACTGAAGGAAGCTATTGTAACCCCTCTATTCAAGAAAGGAAATAAACTAGAAGTTGGCAACTACAGACCAGTTAGCATATTATGTATTGTATATAAAATCCTTGAATGAGCGGTATACACCTAAATTGAACACTACCTCAAACAAAATGATCTATTCTATAAGTTTCAATCAGGTTTCAGATGCATGTACTCGACAGACTCCTGTCTCATCCACTTAACGGATCACATTCGTAAAGAAATGTCTAAAGGTAACTACACCGGTATGGTTCTTCTTGATCTACAAAAAGCGTTTGACACAGTAGACCATGATATCCTATGTAATAAACTACAAGCAATGGGCATAGGGTCTGTGAACTGGGTTAAATCTTATCTTAGTGGTAGAACCCAAAGAGTCAAAATTGATGATAATATATCTGATCCTATGCCAATTAACTGTGGGGTCCCGCAGGGAAGCATCCTTGGTCCCTTACTCTTTCTCTGTTATGTGAACGACATGGAACTGAGCGTCTCATGTAAGTTATTACTGTATGCAGACGACAGCGTGCTTCTGGTTTCAGGAAAAGACCCAATAAGTATTGCCGCTTCACTTTCCAAAGAACTAGAATCATGTAGTGAATGGCTAGTGGACAATAGACTATCTGTTCACCTGGGCAAGACGGAAGCCATCTTATGTGGAACAAAACGCAAACTGAAAGACATTGTGAGCTTCTCGGTCAACTGTAATGATATTCCTATAACAACAGTGTCACAAGTTAAATATCTCGGACTAAAACTGGAAGCGAGTTTGTCAGGTGAAACAATTTTGGAATCTATCCTGAGTAAGTGTAGAGCACATATAAAATACCTGTATAGACAGGTGGGATGCTTGCCCGCGGCGACCAAAAAGACCCTCTGCCAAGCGCTTGTTCAATGTCATTTTGACTATTCTGTGTCATCCTGGTACTCTGTATCATCTAAATCAGCACAGCACAAACTTCAGGTCACTCAAAATAAAATGGTTAGGTTCATGCTGAACCTAGGACCCAGATCACATGTTGGCCAGGAACTACTTCAGCCACTAGGTATGCTCAATGTCTCTGACAGGGCCAAACAAATCAGGCTCACTAATGCCTTCAAAATTTTCTATGACAGAGCTCCAGAGTATCTAAAGAATGATTTTGTTAAAGCAAATGAGAGGAGTGGACATAATAAAAGAAACAGGATGTTTAATTTTAAGGTCCCGAGAATCCAAGGACAGGGTAAGCAAACATTCTTCTTCACTGCCATCAAAGACTGGAACGATCTACCCCAGTCAGTCCGTGAAAAGAGAACACTGTATTCCTTCAGACGTAGCCTGAAGGAACACGAAGGAACACCTGAACCGGACAGCTGCGAGAAGGGAGCACCATGCTTATGTCTACTACTAAATACGACATAAGAGATAGACAAACCAAACTGAAATGATTACTGATTACGGATTACTGATATTTACTATAGGATGTAAGGTATCTTAAAATAGCCCCCTAGAAATAGTTTCTCTAAAGTATCTATTTTTTTATCCTCCCCATTTCCCCAGCTAACCTAATCCCATAAGGACCCCAATGGAAATACGCCTAACGGCCTTATTGGGCTATCCTTAGTTGGAATTATGCAAGGCTGGTACATGTCATATTTGTAACATACTATGTGGTACCAACTCTGTAAATTGCTAACTGAATAAATATTATTATTATTATTATTATTATTATTATTATTATTATTTATAGCCTACTCTTTTTAGATAAAAAAGTGTATCAGTCAAAGGTTACTACAAGATCGTGCAAGCAACAACTAAAATTACAGATATATATAGCTACTGTAGGATACTAAATACAATATCTACAAGAGTTAATAATAAAAACAGATTGGCTGGCTATAGGCTAGGCTAGGTTTGGGTCAGGTTAAAAGCTTGGCAGGTTGGGTTAGGCTAGGTTAGTTTGTACAAATACCACCCTTAGCTTAAAGTAAAATCAGTCTGAGGAGAAAACGTCAAGAATATAATTTATCTAGGGGGAAAAGATAAATGAATGCACTTAAATTTGGTACAAAATTGGCTGGAATTTAATATGTATAATCCCCCAAAAAAGTTTGTTTACAAAATGGCGTCGGCGCTAGTCCCTGTAGGCAGGTTAGTTAGTAAACAATATTGTTTATTAGCAAATTAATTAGCAAATTAATCGCCCTGGGGGAAAGGGAATAGAATATGCCCCACGTGCCTTCTGCGTGTCGTAAGAGGCGACTAAAGAGGTTGGGTCGGTGGGCTTGCGACCCCCACCCGGAAAAAATACCTAAGCAAAGAAAAACGAACGAACAGCCTCGGATGCAGACGGAACCTATGTTGACGAACCACGACCGACTAAGGACATTCCTTCGGACATTATGAGAATGGCTACATGGAATGTTAGTGGCATGAATGATGGCACAAAAGAGAGAGAGAGAGGCTCTGGAAGTGCTAGTGAATGCCAGGCTGAATGTATGTGGAATGACAGAGACCAAATGGAAAGGTTCAGATGTGAGAGAGTGGGAGTGTGGAATGGGTGTGTGTGCTGGAGTGAGTGAATGAACAGCGAGAGAGGGTGCGTGTTTGTTTATAAGTAGCAAATGGAAGGAATGTGTAAGAGAGTATGGGTCTGTGGGTTCAAGGATTGTGTGGGTGAGAATGACAGTAGGAATACAAACATGGGTGATTGTGTGTGTGTATATGCCCCGACAGAGGATAAACTTGAAAGAAAGACATACACCTGAACACATTTGGATTGCAAAATGTTACACCAAAATACACTTTTGACGAGCTGTCTAACCTAAATGTACATAAAAGCACAGGACCAGACAATATTCCTGCCAAATTTCTACGAGATGGAGCCATTGGTATAGCAGGCCCCTAACCCACATCATCAACTTGTCAATTAACACCAACACTGTACCTGCTGAACTGAAGGAAGCTATTGTAACCCCTCTATTCAAGAACTAGAAGTTGGCAACTACAGACCAGTTAGCATATTATGTATTGTATCTAAAATCCTTGAAAGAGCGGTATACACCCAAATAGAACACTACCTCAAACAAAATGATCTATTCTATAAGTTTCAATCAGGTTTCAGATGCATGTACTCGACAGACTCCTGTCTCATCCACTTAACGGATCACATTCGTAAAGAAATGTCTAAAGGTAACTACACCGGTATGGTTCTTCTTGATCTACAAAAAGCGTTTGACACAGTAGACCATGATATCCTATGTAATAAACTACAAGCAATGGGCATAGGATCTGTGAACTGGTTTAAATCTTATCTTAGTGGTAGAACCCAAAGAGTCAAAATTGATAATATATCTGATCCTATGCCAATTAACTGTGGGGTCCCGCAGGGAAGCATCCTTGGTCCCTTACTCTTTCTCTGTTATGTGAACGACATGGAACTGAGCGTCTCATGTAAATTATTACTGTATGCAGACAACAGCGTGCTTCTGGTTTCAGGAAAAGACCCAATAAGTATTGCCGCTTCACTTTCCAAAGAACTAGAATCATGTAGTGAATGGCTAGTGGACAATAGACTATCTGTTCACCTGGGCAAGACGGAAGCCATCTTATGTGGAACAAAACGCAAACTGAAAGACATTGTGGGTTTCTCAGTCAACTGTAATGATATTCCTATAACAACAGTGTCACAAGTTAAATATCTCGGACTAAAACTGGACGCGAGTTTGTCAGGTGAAACAATTTTGGAATCTATCCTGAGTAAGTGTAGAGAACGTATAAAATACCTGTATAGACAGGTGGGATGCTTGCCCGCGGCGACCAAAAAGACCCTCTGCCAAGCACTTGTTCAATGTCATTTTGACTATTCTGTGTCATCCTGGTACTCTGCATCATCTAAATCAGCACAGCACAAACTTCAGGTCACTCAAAATAAAATGGTTAGGTTCATGCTGAACCTAGGACCCAGATCACATGTTGGCCAGGAACAACTTCAGTCACTAGGTATGCTCAATGTCTCTGACAGGGCCAAACAAATCAGGCTCACTAATGCCTTCAACATTTTCTATGACAGAGCTCCAGAGTATCTAAAGAATGATTTTGTTAAAGCAAATGAGAGGAGTGGACATAATACAAGAAACAGGATGTTTAATTTTAAGGTCCCGAACATCCAAGGACAGGGTAAGCAAACATTCTTCTTCACTGCCATCAAAGACTGGAACGACCTACCCCCGTCAGTCCGTGAAAAGAGAACACTGTATTCCTTCAGACGTAGCCTGAAGGAACACCTGAACCGGACAGCTGCGAGAAGGAAGCACCAAGCCAATGTCTACTACTAAATACGACATAAGAGATAGACAAACTGAAATGATTACTGATTACGGATTACTGATATTTACTATAGGATGTAAGGTATCTTAAAATAGCCCCCTAGAAATAGTTTCTCTAAAGTATCTATTTCTTTATCCTCCCCATTTCCCCAGCTAACCTAATCCCACAAGGACCCCAATGGAAATACGCCTAACGGCCTTATTGGGCTATCCTTAGTTGGAATTATGCAAGGCTGGTACATGTCATATTTGTAACATACTATGTGGTACCAACTCTGTAAATTGCTAACTGAATAAATATTATTATTATTATTATTATTATTATTATTATTATTATTATTAAAGAAAGAGGAGTTCTGGATGAATGTGGAGGCGTGCCTGGAGAAGTTTGACAAGAACGAAAGAATATTTCTGATTGGGGATATGAATGGGAAGGTGGGTGATAGGAAAGTTGAGGGAGTGGTGGGAGGGTGGGGGGTACCATCAGAGGTGAATGGGAATGGTAGTGCACTTGTGGACGTATGTATGGGGAGGAGGCTGTGGATAGCCAACACCTTCTTCCGACACAGAATGATCCACAGGTACACGTGGAAACGGGTGTGGACGATGGAGGATGCGACAGTGGTGGAACGAAAGTCATTGATTGATTATGTATGTGTGGATGAACGAATGAATAAATCTGTGATGGATGCTAGGGTGTATAGGGGTATTGGAGGGAGTCTGTCTGATCATTATGTAGTGGTAGCTAAGGTTAGGATACAAAAGAAGTGAGTGAGGAGAGCTGGAGGGAGGCGAGAGGAGGGTGGAGAGGTTGCAGGAGGAGGAAGTCAGGGAGGAGTACAGGAGAGCAGTGGAAAGACGCCTAGGTGGGTTCGACCTGGAAGTTATGGAGGAAGTAGAGGAGATGAGCAAGGTGTTTAAGGATGAGATCTGTGCAGCATGTGAGGAGGTGTGTGGAGTGAGGAGAAGAGGGAGGGGAGTGAAAGTGGACAGAAGAGGTAAGAATAGCTGTGGAAGAAAAGAAGAAAGCATATAGAGAGTGGTTGGGTAGTAGAGGGAATGAAGATTTTGAGAGACAGAAACGAGCGAGGTACGTGGAGAGTAAGAGGGTGGTGAAGAGAGTAGTAAAGGAAAGTAAGAGAAGAGTAGATGAGGAATTTGGAAGGAATCTGAGTGTAAAATGGAGGGAGAGTAAGAAACTGTTCTGGAAAGAAGTCAAGAAAGTTAGGGAAGGTAGCAAGAGAAACAGTAAGGGTGTGAAAGATAAGAATGGGAGATTGCTAGCCGAGAAGCAAGAGAGAGTCGAAAGATGGAGGGAGTACTTCAATGAGTTGCTAAATGTAAGGAATGAAGAGCCAGCAAACATTAGCTGGATGTGGTATGGGAGGGAGAAGAAAAGAAGTAGTGGAGGAGGAGGTAGGGGTGGGGATCAGGAGTTCAGAAGTGTGGGAAGCCATGAAAAGAGTGAAGTTGGGGAAAGCACCAGGAACAGATGGAGTGTGTGGGGAAATGTTGAGGTATGGTGGTGAGATAGTGATCGAATGGGTATGGAAAATGTGAAAACTAGCATGGGAGAAGGGGAGTGCACCCGATGACTGGAAGACTGGCATAATAGTCCTCCTATATAAGGGCAAAAGGGAAAGAGGAGTGTGTGGTAACCACCGAGGAATATGTCTTCTAAGCGTAGTAGGGAAGGTATACAGTAGGGTAGTGATTGAGAGAGTGAGAGTGAGAACGGAGAAATGGATAGGCGACGAACAGGGAGGTTTTAGGAAGGGAAGAGGATGTGCAGATCAGATTTTTACCCTGAATTGTGTTGTGGAGAAATATCTGGAGAAAAACAAAAGGTGTATGTTGCCTTTATGGACTTGGAGAAGGCCTATGACAGAGTGGATAGAGAAGGTTTGTGGAAAGTACTTAGAATATACGGAGTAGATGGCAAGTTGCTGAAAGCAGTGAAGAGCATGTATGAGGGTGCAAAGGCGGCAGTACGTGTGGAGAGTGAGCAGAGCGAGTTCTTTGACCTGACTGTTGGTTTGAAACAGGGGTGTGTCATGTCCCCATGGTTGTTTACTGTATATATGGATGGAGTCATGAAATAAATACTATCAAGAGCAGTGGATGTTGGTGTATCGCTGAAAAGGGAGGGAATTGAGTGGAAGCTACCTATACTGCTGTTTGCGGATGATACAGTTCTGATGAGTGATAATGAATGGGAGTTGCAGGGTCTGGTAAATGAGTTTGGAACAGTGTGCGAAAAACGGAATTTGAAGGTAAATGCGGGGAAGAGCAAGGTTATGGTCTTCGAAAGGGGTGAAGTCACAGAGTGTGAGGTAAAGCTGAACGGTCAGGCTATGGAGATCGTCAACTCTTTTAAGTATCTGGGCAGTGTGTTGAGTAAAGATGGGACTATGGATGAAGAAGTACGGGAGAGGGTACAACAGGGGAAGAGAGTTGTAGGAATGCTGAAAGCAGTAACAAGAAATAGGGTGGTCAGTATGGAAGTGAAGAAGTCCTTGCATGACAGTGTGGTAATACCGACACTGACTTACGGAAGCGAAGCATGGACGTTGGTTGAGAGACTCAGACCAAGAGTGAGAGCAGTGGAAATTAATTACTTAAGAAGTGCGTGCGGAGTTACATGGAGGGATAGACAGACTAATGAGGAAGTAAGAAGAAGGTGTGGTGTGGAGGTAGATGTGCTGGAAAGTGTGAAAAGGAACAACTTGAGATGGTTCGGCCATATGGAACGTATGGAAAGCGAGAGAATGACTAAGAGGGTGTACGAGAGCGAGGTGGGAGGACAGAGAGGGAGAGGTAGACCGAAAGAGAGGTGGAAGGATGGAGTGAGGAAGTATATGAATGAAGGCGGTGCTGGTTGGGGGGAGGGGCATCGACTGACTGGGGACAGAGGTGCATGGGGGCGGTTCGTTCGTGGCCACCCCTTTGGGGATCACGGCGTCGGGCAATAGATAGGTAGATAGATATGCAAAGCTTTACTTTCATACAAGGCAGTTAAATAGATACTTACTACAGTAGGTAATGGGTAAAATTTGGGGCTACGATTTTATATAAAATAGCAAGAGAGCGTTTGCTTACAAAACAAAACAAAACAATAGATGGCGCTAGTGGCGCCCTGTCCGAGCAGGAGTCTTATGATAAACACAAAGTTTATCAGTCAATACACAGCGAAATATCGTGCAGTGTTACTTACTAAGCTATAGGATGGTTAAACGTGCTCTTAACCACCTTTCATGCACAAGAATGAAGAGGATGAGTAGTTAACCTAAGAAGTGCGCATGGGGGTAATTAGAAACGTCCCCCTGTGCTGACGTATTTGAGCTGTTTCCATCACTAAAATATTCATTTTACCATAAATAGCATTAATACTTATCCATACGCACCTATTATGGGTTGATTATAAAGGTATTAACTTGAAACAACAATAAAACGAGTGAAAACAGCGTTTGGATGGTCAAAATCGGAGATATAGGCCGCGAGTTATATAATGTATGGGTGAGGCAACCTGCTTTCCCGCCAATTTCCCCCAAGGCCACTGAGACACAGTCGATCGATATTCTCTCTCTCTCTCTTGCACTCGTTTGCTAACACTGATGACAATGCCCTGCTTGCAACTCGCTAATGTTAGCACGAAAATATACCTCAGAATAAGGGAATAACAGGGAAAATAGGTGATAACTGAAGGAGGGGAGGAAAGTGGGGAAGGAGGGGAGGTAGAGGAGTGATATTTTGCATGGCCCAGGGGCCCCCCCCAAAAAAAAAAAAATATATATATATATTTTTTTTTCGATGTTTAAAGTTGATTTTTTTTTTCTCTGACTCTTAAGAGTCTTCCCGCAGTCCGCCGGGGGAACTCTTAAGAGTCTCCCTGCAGTTCCCGGGTTAATACTCAAATTATGATCGATATCGTGAGAGCGTTGACAGAGCGTCTGCAGCGTCTGGCGGTAGCGAGAGTGAGTCTGGCGTTAGCGAGAATGAGTCCATCCTTCCGAACGCGTTCGTGATTCTGCCTTGAAAGTAACTCCTCTTCATCACTTCCCCTCTCCCTCCACACACGCTGGAACATGCTGGCTAGACTTTTGTAGGGAGACGAAGAGTTGTTCGTTCCAAAAATCACAGTTTCGTTCGCATCTGAGCTATAGTTATGGCGTTACGGCGAGCGAAAGTGAGCGAATATTTGTGGAGTCACCCCTCCAGGCAGCACAGGGTAATAAACGTACTAGCCGTCAGGGAAGGGTTAATATATTATTTTAATATTAATAAAGTCATAAAAAAAGAATAAAGAGTTTCACTGCTTCCACAACCTCTCCCCCATAACTGGAGGTGCTTGAATCACCCATAGCCGATGTATAAGGCACACACAAAAGCAAAAAAGCTGAGGACTCCCTGGTAATCTTTCTTGTCCTCTCAGCATGTAAACAGTAATGGCAGTAGTCATGAGAATCGTGACCGCTGATTGGCCAGTAGCGCATGTCACCAGCGCTCCCACTGGCCTACAAACCCTTGGACTCACTACGTGGCTTGCTCTCATTGGCTAAAAGTTCTCGCGGCGGGGAAATGTTAACCCCTTCTTTACCGAGTTGTCCTTGTTAGTATTATCTGGATATTATTTGACGATTTTACACAGCTTAGGGAGGATGTGTAGCAATTAACATGCTTCAAACTATCTTGACTATCCATTTTAACTACGACTGTGTCCTCCTAAGCTGCATAAAATTGTCTAAATATTGCTGGAATAACACAAAATATATCCTCGGTAAGGTAGGGGTTAATGATAATTCTATAATAATATAATTTTCTTAAAAAGTGCAGTATGGACCCCTATGATTCTAAGTGCCTCATTTGTCCCTGTGTCATGAGGTTAAAGTCACACCTGAATTACTAGGAAACGGACAAGGCTACCGTGACATACCTGTGAAAATCACCAAACTATTATTGTTCTTCCATCAAACACAGTAGTTATCACCCACCACCTAACCCTACTATCGCCTTTACATTCAGGTTATCTGTCACTATCAAATGCAAATATACAAAAATAACACACAATATTTGTATGTTTGCAATCTCCAAAGTAATGGGCCGAACGTCTTAAAATCTGAAAACTAATGGGACTAAATATGAGGAAGAAGATGGACCAGAAAACCGGCCCATCTCCCCTTAAGGTATCGTCAAGCATAGCACCTTAGGGGACTGTCAGCCAGCTGTTGTAGCGTTTGTAGCCGTGGAGGGTAGGCTGGACCGGTGAGGATGGCCACCAGGTTACAGGTGTAGGAAGTGCTCACCACCACACAACACAGGAACCACACACTCAGGAACAACCTCCGGCCAGGATGATGGGGCACCCGGGGCAAGCTCTGACCCAGCATGGCACCCAGCAGGTCATGATAACTGATGGACAAGCTCTCCTGCCTCATCCAGTCCTGTCAAGCAGTACACCATCTTAGGAGACTTTAAGGGGATGTTTTTAATATTTTCCCTAGACTTCCAGCAAGCTTAAAATGACACCCCCTTGACCCCCTTTCAAGATAAAGTTTTACATTTTTCAGTAGATAAGTGTCCCAGCCGAAGGCCAGTTTCTCTTTTATTACAGGCATGCTATTGCTCGCCAGGAAAAAATCGACATCTAAATGACAAGCAAGGTCTTAAAATTGACAGAAATGGGCCGAAAGTTCTGAATATCGCCAAACTAATGGGGCGAACGTCTTAAAATCTCAAAAGCAGTGGGGCTAAACATGAAGGAGAAAGGGGTCCAGAAAAAAATCCCTCAAGTGGCAATCTCCCCTTAAGAATAATGTTTCACAGTTTAGGTATACGAGTATGACCAGTGATATGGTTAAGTTGTCACAGTGACCCCTCCCTTAAGTGTTACATCAAAGTTTGATGTAAGAGTGATTAAGACTGCTATTTGTATCTACATTATGAGATGATGAGTACAGAATCTGCATTTACCTGTGACGATGAAGCCACACTTGCCATTGCCAGACAAACTAAAAGGGAGATCCACACAGTGAGACTAAAAGGTCGATGAAGATTTCTCCAAGTAGGCAGTGCATGGGGTGTTCGAAGATTTGCTTCATATTTGGTGTCATACCAACTGGGTGAGGCAGCAAAAAATATCATTCGATTGGCAGTTTGAAATAAACAATTTAATGTAAAATTACGTGTGCCTATTTCAACCATTCTTAGCAGTCCAACCCATGAGCCATTTTCAATTGACCCCCACTTCCCATCAAGAGACTTGGTTGTCATAGTGTATGTGAAGCCATATTTTGAAGACAAAGCCTTGATGATATCCAATGATATACCAAAAATGTTTTTACCTGTTGTGTTTTTTCGATATACAAAAAATGGCTGAATATCCCAGCTAGCCAACCAAAAGTTGTAGCCATCAAATGATGGAAACCTGTCAATGAAGAGTGAGTGGAAGTGTATGAATGTCTCATTGTTCCAGTGAGCTAGAAAGTGTGGTGTGGGCGATGAAAAGGGCCTGAGAGTATAGACCCGAGGTGGCCCCTGCCTGCCTCCGGTGATGAGCGAGAGTCTCTCCACACCACTGAAGACGTTGTCACTCAGGATGGAGGTGTCATGGCCTGGCGTCAGGCTGAGCAGCAGCAGGTTAGTGGGCTTCCAGTGATGCCACAGTGACTGCAGCAGCTCCGGTTTATGTGTGAGGAAGATCACAATATGGAGGACGGAGGTAACTGGCAGCCACCAACTGTGGTTCACACCCATACTCATAGTGATGTGTGGCGTGTGTCGCACAGCCTCTACCTCCATTATTGTGTGTTGGACATCTTGCGGGAGGTCAGGGTCAAGGTACAGCACAAACGACCTGCCTCGTGCTGGCCCGGACAACACCGATCCCAACACATTAACTCCACCACTCCACAATATAGCACTTGGATCACAGCCACCAATACTAAGGCTGTTACTAGTCACATATCTTACAACCGTAAGAACAACCAAGGTTTTGATGAATAAGTAGCGTTGTTCCTCCATTTGTTCAACAGTGTATCGACAAGCACTTGTAATGCCACAAGACACTCTTAAGGTTCTTCTGAGCTTGTTTGAGTTGCAACTTTGGTAATTGATAATTGAAGAATCCACATACTCATATTAATATTGCAAAGTGCTATATTGATTACAATGGTACCTGCAATGTGTGCTATATAATAACGCTAAGTACATAAGTGATATGTGCTATATAATAACGCTAAGTACATAAGTGATATGTGCTAAACTTGAAAAGCAATTTGCCAGAGAGCAAAGTATTGACTACCTTTCTTGCTGAGAGCTTACTCCCAGTAATTGTCATAGAACAAACATAAATGGCTTACTCTATCCCCTGTTCTGGTATAAGAAAATTAAACTTTGTTAGTATAATATTTCTTTATGACGCTAAATATCTTTACTGTTTGAATAGTATATGCTGTGAAATGAAAGCTCACATAAGTGACTTGGTATATTTATTAGTGGCCCCGGAATCATTGACGATATGCCTTATACAATAATGGCTCTCTTTGAACCCCAGAGTCAGCTGTTCAAATCACCCGCCCCGGAGCGTAGAGACCAATTCATCGTAAGCGTACACATATAATTACTTATGGACTCGTCCATATGATGCGGATGCCACTACGAAAAAACTAAATAAAAAATAATAAAAGAAAAAAAGATTTGAACTCTTATCTGTTTTACGCTTCTCGTAGTGCAGATGTTTGCTAGCGTGGGTTTCGCATCAAGACGCTGCTACGTCATCTTCCTTCATGCTCCGGGGGTCAGCGCCGAGCGGACGTGTGTCCCGACCTCTCTTTATTCGTCACTATTCTGTCCGGATAGTGAGTCTTTTGCTCATTTATACTAATCTGAGATGTTTTAGAGTAGGTTTAGATTAGATAGGTCGGGCAAGCTGATTGGCATGACCCCCAGGCATTGTGTTTTAAGGGTGCTTAGGTGATGGCGTTGCCTCGGGTCCGCATGAACAAGGCCGCCATTGTTGTTGTTTTTTAGTTTTCCTCTAATTTTAGCCTAGCAAATAAGATTAGAGGCTTTATTTTACCACAAGGTGCTATTCGGCCACCTTTCTGGTGGGTTAAGCGTTTTTTGTGTATTTCGTCAGCAGAACCTTTAGTTTAGGGTTGCTTTACTTAGTAGAGAACCTTGCTTCTGGTATCTGCGTCGTCTCCCCTACGTTCCTATCGTCGAGATGGAGGAGGGTGCTGGTTCTTCCTGGAGATAATTAAGAGTATTCGTCGATTCGTCGTACTTCTTGCCCTAGGCCTCGTGGCCAGCCTCTGCGTAGATTTTGTTTATGGCTAGGATGTAATTTTAAGTTATTATTACATTAATATTGTGCCATAATATGTGACCCTCTTCTCTTGGACGATAAGATAGTCTCAGTAGTTGAGGGTGTTGGGATACTTCCTGACCATAATTGTGGGTTTTCTAACTTGTTGCAGACTTGTTAGTAGAATATTGGTTAGGATCTTTTTTCCGGCGGAGGGATTGTCTCACAACTGCGTTTCTACCTCGCCGGACGCCCCACTAGGGGCGTTCTAGTGTTGCACAAGATCCAAGTATAATAATAATAATAGTTCTTAAAGCTAGCGCATGCGCCAGCTAAAGATAACCCAATAAGGCCGATTAGGCGTATTTCCATGGGGGTCCTGTACTACTATCCCATCCCCTTGCTCATGAGGGACAGTAACGACTCAGTGCTTGTGAAAAACCTTTAATGCGCCGAGCGTGGGCGCAGACTTGGGCCTTCTGGGTGGAAGTCCAAGACGCTAGTCACTACACCAGCGAGCCGCTGAATATTACCAGTAATCAGTTTGTTGTCTTGAACTAGAACGAACTCTCGGCGGAAGAGAAAGGCTTCCAAGGGATGTTCCGGCTCAGCCAGAACGACTCACCTATACTATTATTAAATATTCTTAGAGCGGCGGGAAGACTACTAATCTGTCATCGTGGTGGAAGAGTAGTTGCTAACCACTTTCCGTCCACGGCGAGACGGTCGCTTCCTAGAAAGCGCTTTCTAGGCAGCACTAGTATAGGTCATTGATAATTATTAATAATCGCTATCATAGGTAAGCAGACTATTAATTCCTTCATGAAAAAAACGCATCAGGGTTTTTTCATAAGGATACACAGGAATCTTAGAGTAGTGGTGATCGCTATGTCTATTTTTCTTGGGTATTTAACACTAGATTAGCGGGCTAGCGGTTTATTTATATGTACCGCCCAGCGGGGTGTTTTTAGCCAAAATAGGGGTGTTTACGTGATCATTTTAATGCCTAAATAAGACCCAGAGCGTAAAACAAGTATCTATCCCTGAAAGGGCATAAACAGAGCTTTCCAATGACACCATAACGATCCTTTTATGATGGCTAGTTTTCTTGCAACAACCGCGCAACGCGAGTGCAAAAAGAATGTAATTCGGCACTTTCCCCATACAATTCCGTATATAGCGAGTGAGAGAGGGAGGGAGGAGGTGGGATTCGTGTCAGTAGGTTCGCCGCGGTGGTCTGGAGCAGTCATACGCTCGCTACTCTCCTGCCACCACTTGTCTCTCTCTCCCAGCAACATTACGTGCTGAAATTGCCACACGACCTATGTCGAGCGCCGCCAGATAGTCCAGATTTATTATACTCGACTTATGTTGCGCGCCGACACTTAGGGGTTAAAAGGTAACAGTTGTGTTTAAATGTCTTGGGTTGTCCTTATGAGCATTGATTCTTGGAAATTTCTTTTCCAGGTACACGTCTCCTCGGCAAGGAGCTCCGGACCATAACCGATCTCGGCGGGGGAGGACTTCATTATGGAACTAATAGCTTTCTGTGCTTCTACTTTATGTAATAACCTTCCGGTCACAGGGTACAAACATTGTTTTCGCTGTATCACGTGCCTAGATCGGTCACGTGGTCAGTGGGTGACCAAAAAGTGTATTGTGTGTGTCAAATTTCGTAATGGGTTCATAAACCATAAGGAGGAAGGGTGTAGAGTTGTACTTGCGGCTATTAAATCTTGCTATAATGATTACAGTAAAGACATTGACCATAAGGCCAGTGTGATGATCAATCTCTTTTGGAGCTTCTCAATATTAAATCACCCAGTGTTAACGATCCAAAAATGAGCACTCGTTCTGGAACTGTGAAGAAAAGAGTTTCTAAGGTAGTTTCAAAACCAACCATCAGTTCTGAGGATTCCACCGATAATGACACAGTAAAGAAAGCTAGTCCCCCCCCCCCCCGCCGGTCGGCGAAGCGGCCTGCGCCGGATTCGTCGAAGCAACAGCAGTCGAGGCGTCAGTCCGCCGGTTCAGCAGGCGGTGAAGAAACAACGAAAAGGAACGCCGGAAGAGGCAGTGTCTGCTTCTGGTGTTGGTGTATCGAAGAAGTCACAATCCCGCACGGCGGTCTCGAGTGTCAGGCCTAGGCCATCACCTTCGCCGGCACCCATACCTACTAGACTGTCCCTGGCTGAGCTACCCTATAGGCAATGTTTCCCCATCAGTGAGGCCAGGGCCATATGTTAATCCCCGTAGTCACACGCCTCAGTGCCGTGTGCCAACTCAAGTGCTCACCGAACACTATCGAGGATACCCTCAAGAAACTAGTGAGGTTTCCAATCAGTCGTCCATCCCGAATCTCGAATGGGAAGACTTTGAGCAAAAGGTGTTTGAACCCGCCGTCCGGTCTGAAGAGGTTCGTTCCCTCTCAGCGCGGTCACTCGAAGCTCAGTCGGTAGAGTCTATGGAGTGTCAATCCATTAGGGACGACATTACTAGCACCTTGAGTTGGGACAGCAAGTGGCGTCAGCAAGACACTCGGATGTTGAATCAACTATGTCCACGGATAACACCAAAGAGTATGTAACTAAGGGGGATCTACAAAATGTTATGGACACATTTTGGAGTAAGTTTGGTGAGGATAGATCTGTGCCAGTTTCTCCCACACCACCTCCGGTTGCTCGACCTTTGGGTTCAAAGGAGTACAAAGGAGTACAAAGGAAATCAAGCAACAACAGTTCTAGTGACCCTTCTAGGCTGCTTGTCCTCCAAAACACTGAGGATCAAGTGTCGAAACAGTGGTTTAGAGTGGGTAAGGGAACATTGGAAAGGGAACTACTGCCCTAGAACTAATGTCCGTGGCAGGATTAGGAAGTTAGTAGGGGACAGATGGGTTAGTAACTGAGGGGAGGATAAAATAAAGTTATTCATTTACAAATGCAGTCAGTCGCGGATTTGATGCGAGATATTTGCCTAGGCGAAGTTTAAATGAATCAACGGTGCTGCAGTCTATAACATCTCGGGGAAGCTCATTCCATAAGTTGACAACTCGATTGAAGAAGAAATTCTGATCTTCGTGCGAGTTAAAAGATTTACCAATAATTTTGCACCCGTTTCCCCGCGTGTAATTAGATTGGTCGATAGTGAAGTACTTACTACAGTTCATATTGTTGATGCCTTGGATGATTTTGAACACTTGAATTAAGTCGCCTCTTAATCTGCGCTGGGTTAAAGGAAATAGATTTAATTCTCTAAGACGCTCCTCGCATGGTTTGTTCTTTAGGCTAGGTATAATTTTGGTACCTCTACGTTGAACTCGTTCTAGCTTGTCTATATCTTTTTGGTAATAAGGGCACCAGGATTGAACGCAGTATTCCAGAAGAGGGCGGACTAAGGAATTGTAAAGGGTTAGGATAACGTCTTTGGAATTATGCTCAAATGACCTGCCTATAAAGCCAATTATTTTGTTTGCCCTCTTAACAACTTCTGAACATTGTTGACTCGGTTTTAGGTTACTCGATATTGTTACTCCCAGATCGGTTTCTCTGTTTACATTCTTAAGCTGAGTGCCATTCATCAAATAGTTTGCTTTCTCATTTTGGTATCCGATATGTAGTACTTTACATTTATCCGCATTGAAACTCATTTGCCAAATTTGGGCCCAACATGACAGCTTATCTAGATTGTGTTGCATATCGTCAACTTGTTCTTTTGAGAGTACGCTATTTGCAATTTTTGTATCGTCAGCAAAAATTGCAAATAGCGTACTCTCAAAAGAACAAGTTGACGATATGCAACACAATCTAGAAAAGTTGTCATGTTGGGCCCAAATTTGGCAAATGAGTTTCAATGCGGATAAATGTAAAGTACTACATATCGGATACCAAAATGAGAAAGCAAACTATTTGATGAATGGCACTCAGCTTAAGAATGTAAATGTAATGCAGGTTACAGCAAAACAAAACATTGCTCCCTCCCATGTCACATCTAGTTTGTCTAATGTAACTTCAACCTTGATGACAGCTAATATTTGTGTTGTAACAGATATTATTTCACCCCTCTTAGATAAAACTCTGATGAAGAAAGGTCCGATGCCTCTATTATACGGACCGGACAGGTCCTGGATGGACATAACTGCTCTTAACCCTCAAGTCGCGCAACCGACGGTGTCGGGGGAACCTCCGGTCCCTGAGTATTGGTGCATACAGGTTAGCGAATCTAAGAAACTGAGAGCTAAGAAAAATTTTGGGCGAGGTTTTGGATGTTACGGTTAAGGCTATACCTAATGCTTACAGTCCAGAATATTTTGTATATGCACC
Organism: Paralithodes platypus; assembly: GCA_032716605.1. Lineage (NCBI taxonomy): Eukaryota > Metazoa > Arthropoda > Malacostraca > Decapoda > Lithodidae > Paralithodes > Paralithodes platypus. The sequence continues at coordinate 24,940,534 of CM064520.1, read as the reverse complement.
TTCACTCGCATTGCCACCGGCTTCATCTGTAAGACTGTATGCGGACTGGTCTAAGCTGGATGGCTTTAATTATATTAACCCTCTCCGACATATGACGCGATTTTGAGCCTATTGGGGATACTTTAAAGCCTTTGTTACCATCAGGGGTATTTAGAAAGCTTTAGTTTAATTACTTCAACCTCTGCAGTTGTCTTTGAGTTAGCTGTGGGCAGAAAACTAATTTTGGAGAGGTAATTATAAGAGTAAGAGAACTTTATTTCTTATTGCTAATCTGGCAACCTCTGCATCATAAATGCGTGAAAGGGTTAAAGCCCTTTTTAGTCTGACACCAGAGTTAAACACCCAGCCAATTAGGGATCAGTCCGGGAATCCAGTCTTGCATATCGGTACGGTAGGCACTGGTCCTTGGATAGACTGGGAGGCGGAAGCGCAAAATTTTGCAAGTACCATCACCAGTTAATCAACTCATCAAATTCCTCAAGAACAGCATAGTTGGTTCTCTTTGCCTGTAGCCATTGATGGGGGGGGGGGGATCTAAAACAGTTTTGGATTTCTTAAGCGCCCCTAAATTATCTTTGTGTGAGATTAATTACCCTTTTTCTAGTCCGACTCCCTCGCAGATTGACAAGGATTACAAACTTAGGCAAAAGGCTTGGAGGCTACTGTCGCAATTTCTGGTCAGTCGCCAGTTGGCTGAGTCCCTTGTTCGGATGACTGAAGCAGTAGTTGACACACAAGCAACCAAGGCCCTGTCTCTTACTAGGCGCCTTCCTTTGCAAAACTCCGTTCAGACCCTTGGCGATATATGGGTCGCTTTCTTGGAAGTGGTCTGGGCTTGTCAAGACTTAAGGGTCTTTTTGGAGGCTGCCGAAAGACATAGGGCGTAGGTTAGTACTATCACCTGTTCTCACCACCACACTAGTTTCACCAGATACGTGGAGAACAGTATTTAACCTCCTAGTCTCTACAAGAACGACTGCCCCTATGCCTAGGAAGGAGTCAGTAACTATATCTCATAAGCCAAAATTTAGTCCTCAGAGTCACACTAGTGGTACCAAGTTTTTTCTTTCCTTCAAAATTCCTTCCAAGCCTGGAAGCAGTGGCTCCAACCGAAGTAAGACCCAGAGAAAGGGACAAGGGAAATGGTACAAAGGGCAATCTAAGGGTAAGTCAGGTCAGGAATCGCGATCCACTCCCCTTAGCCAGTCTTCACAGCCCACCACATCCCAGTCAAAAAACTAGAAGATCACACAGCTCTCTCACTTCCAGGGCCCCTGAAGGGCGAGTTGGATACGAGTGTTCAGTTGCGTGACTGGAGAATTCCAGACGTGTTACCGGGCTTGGCCCCGGCAAACTTGGGCCCGGACAGTGGTACGCAAGGGCATCACTTGGCGGTGGCTCCGGCGGCCTCGACTACGTCAACCTTTAGAGTTCAACCATGTTTCATTTGAGGTGGAGTCACTAGTTAAAGAAATGATCACCAAGCATATCATTGTCCCAGTGAATTCAACTCGCCCTGTTTACACGTCCAGACTTTTTCTCGTGCCAAAGAGGGACAGCGCTCAGATGAAGCCGGTCGTAGACTTGTCTCAACTGAATCGCCAAATTCACAACCCATCGTTCAGGATGCTCACTGTGAATCAGATCAGGCTAACTCTTCCGCTTCAAGGCTGGATGTGCTTGTTAGACCTGACAGAAGCCTATTGGCATGTTCGAGTAAACAAAAAGTTCCAAAAATTCCTCACACTGAGGATCAGGCATCAAAATTATGTTTTTCAAAGAATGCCTTTTGGTTTGAACCTGGCACCTCGAGTATTCACCAAATTAGTCCGACAGGCCCTGTTACAACTATTACGGCAAGGGATCACGATCATGTGGTACTTAGACGACTGGCTAGTGGTAGCAGAGTCCGAGATAAAATGCCTCCAACATATCAATATCATTCTACGTCACGTAAAAACGCTCGGGTTCAAAGTCAACTTGGCAAAGTCGAATCTTGTCCCAACGAGGGTAATTCAGTGGGTGGGGCTGCTGTGGGACACAGCACACTTGACTCTCAGTCAGAGTGTGGACAATCGCAACAGGTTTCGCAGGAAACTGTTTCGTTTTCTTATCAGTCTGACTACTACGAGGAAGGTGTGGGAGTCCCTCGTCGGCTCTCTCAACTGGATTCATCTAACGGTACAGTTGGGCCGGTTGAAAGTAAAGAGGTTAATCTTGGAGGGAAACAGACATTTTCCACATTTGCCGGTGGACAAGTCATGGCATATCCCGAAATTAATCCACAACTTATTGGCGGTTTGGGCGAGGCCAGAAATTGCCTATGGTTTGGGTAGACACCAATGCTTCAGGTACCCTGGGATGGGGGTATCAGTCAAATCTCGGACACCAAGGTCAGGGTCTTTGGTCCCGGTTCTAGGAGTTTCATATCAATGCAAATAAATTGCTAGTCCCCCTATTGTTCTTTCAGGCCCAAGGTTCGACTTAAGTGGGAAAATCAATAGCCTTTCGAATGGACAATCTGAATGCAGTCACGTGCATTCAGAAGCAGGGGTCAACGAGGTCTCGAGTGTTGCTAGAGTTGTCGGAAAAGATCATTGTATTAGCGGAAAAGCTAAACATTTATCTTCACGCATCCTATCTGCCAGGCATAGCCAACGTATGGGCAGATGCTCTGTCACGGAGACAGAGCACACAGAGCACACAGAGCACACAGAGCAGACAGTGTAGAATGGGCGCTTAAGCAAAACATCTTTCAATGGATGATTACAGATCCTTGCCATCCACAAGTGGACTTATTCACGTCCAAGGAGAACCACAGACTCCCTCTCTTCCTCATGTGCCAGGTGCAAACCCTGGTGGGAGGACTAGACTCATTGCTGACGGAGTGGAATAAATGGAATTCCATTTATCTGTTTCCACCACCAGACGCTTCACTTATGTGTCAAGTAGTTCACAAACTACAGGGTTATCGGGGCTTAGTCTCGATGATCGCACCTCTGTGGTCAGCTCAGGTGTGGTACTCCCAATTGAAGAAGTGGTGCGAGAACCCGGTGTCGCTCCTGATCTCGTATTTCCACTTAGAGACAATTGGGAACCTAAACACCTCGCTGACTTTTGCCTTGTGGATATTCAAAAGGCCAAATAGTTAGCTCACTATGGGGAAAGCGTTACCAATAAATTTATCAATCAATAACTATCTCTACTAGACGTCAGTACCAAGATCACTGGAAAGCTTTTACTACTTGGATCGTGGAAACTGAGCAAACCGTGGCCTCGGTGTCTTTAAGTTTCAAATACTTAAACTACCTATTTGAATGTAAGGGCTTGTCAGTAGTCACACTAAAGAATCACATGACCGCCATCAGAGTTCCATTTTTTTATTTAACAAAACTCTCAGTGCCACAGGCAGAGGAGAAGGCATTCATGCGTGCATGCTTCAAGCATCGCCCACCATCACGCCAGCTCATGCCTACCTGGTCGCTTGACAAAGCCTTGTCATTACTTCATTCTCAGAAATATAGTCACAAACCTACTTTTGATGCAATTTTAAAGACGGCGGTGTTCCTTATGGCCTTGGCTACAGGAAACCGGGTATCTGAGCTGGCGGCGATGAGCAACGAACCCAATTGTCTTAGGTTCGCATGGCGTAACGCAAGTATTCAGATTGCGCCGTTGCCCACTTTTATTGCCAAAAATGAACACAATGAACATGTGTTTACTGAATTTGAGGTTCCGGCGCTCAAACAAGGTGACACTCACCACAAGCTATGTCCGGTGAAGTCATTACTATCCTATGTTGGAGTGTCCCGGCCTAACCAAACGGGAGCTCTTTGGGTTAATCAGACAGGTAAATGTCTTACGAGGTGGCACTTAGCAGCTATGTTAGTGGATGTGATCAGAGAAAGTAATCCAGGAGCTGTTTGGCGGGCTCATGACATACGGAAGTGGGCAGTTTCACTTCGATTTTTAAAGAATTACTCAGTCAATGATATTCAGCAAACGAATTTGTGGGCGTCCAATCACACCTTCTTGACACATTACCTGTCTGTTACTTTAGATAAACCACAAATGACCTGCGTTGCATTGAGACAGCGGGTCTGAAGTGTTCGGTTCTTTTTATTATTTTCTAGTTTTAAGATGAGAAGGGGGGGGGGGGTTATAGGGAAGACCCTCAGCCCACTGGACGTTGTTAGCGTGTGTGCACTGTGATACTCATTATCCTAAGGTTACTCGAAGACTCAAAAACTAGTCAAGAGAGTAAACAATATTTTTTATTGTGTATTGTGATATGCATGAGCAAATATTTTATTTTTTTATACAGTTACATATCTTGTATGCATGTAAGTGAACTGTTTGTACATATAATCGATAAGTTTATATGAAATGCAATTTTCTACAATCTCTATCGTAGATATAACCTTTCCCTGCGGATGACGTTCTGGAACGCAAAGGCAATTTACAGTAATTTCCAGGCTTTAAAAGCCTGTAAAAGCCGTAGAAATCAAGTGTCAGTGGGCGGGAGCGTGAGGGACCTCCCTCCGACCCTCAGAGCAGCCAGCCGCTCACTGAGGGAGACTGTGTCTCGCGTGGGTGTCTCACAACAGTGTTGTCGAGCGAGCAAGAGCTAATAATTAGCGAGTTTTCCCGAATGTCTTTGGCAACGCTGCGGGTGAACCCCGCCACCTATGAAGCTCGTTCTGGTCTCATTTTGAAGCTATTTTCGCCTAGTTTTCGGCAGAATACAGCTTATTTAATGCAGATGCTTGATTAATCATTCAGGAGTGCCTGAATATGCCCTAAATAGCGCAAATAAGCCCGCAGAGAAAGGGTTAAGAAATTTTGTAAACAGGTATATTTTTAAATACGCTACCTGTACCTCCTTTACAGTTTTTATTGTATTTTTGTCACAAAAATAACAAGTTAGAGCTCTAAGCAAAGGGTTTATTCTCATCCTATATTATTGTTAGTTGTATTTATTATGTCCCTGACTTGTGATATGGGCATGACGATTCGGCCACTAATATTTTTTCTAGGTTCGTAGTCATATATATTTAGAAGTGGCCCTTGCGAAACATTAGAGGGTATAAACAGATTCCCAATCTTTCTCTTCTTATTATTTGTATTTATCGTAGGCATCCGTTGATGCGACGAAGACGCACACGGGAAGCCGAGTAATTATTTGTATTAAGTGGTCCTAAGGACGAGTCCTCCTAAGATAGTAGTATTTTCTAGTCTATAAGCTGACTCTGGGGTTCAAAGAGAGCCATTATTGTATAAGGCATATCGTCAATGATTCCGAGGCCACTATTAGATATTAGGTTTTCCTTCTTCCCTTCGGGACTCAAACCTATAATTTCTGTCCAAGGATATGCATGAGTTACAGTAATGTCTTGGTAGTCTATGATTTATTAGGGTGTCCGTAAAGTAGAACTACAGAATAGTAAGAATGATTTATTAGGGTGTCCGTAAAGTAGAACTACAGAATAGTAAGAATGATTTATTAGGGTGTCCGTAAAGTAGAACTACAGAATAGTAAGAATGCCCTGCACTTAATCCTTTTAGTGTTGGAGGAAACACGTATTCATATCATTTTGACTATCATTAATCGATTATATTAAGATTAGGAAGGATCTGTGAGAGTTAGAGGGTTAATTGAGATAATTTAGAGGGGTAACACTAATTACTCGAAATCATTCATAACTTACGTAAAATTGTCTAATGTTAGCCAAAATATACGGCTAAACGTGTTACATTCCTCGTAGGGTTAAGTTTGAAATCAAGTATTCCCGTTAATGTTTTTATAGCCGATGTCATGAAACTGGAAAGCATTCACTTTAAGGGGATTTTTTTTTTTTTTTTTTTTCAACTGCCTTCTCCATGTTTAGAGTTATTAGTGTACACATTTTAAGACTTCACTAATTTCCTTGTCAATATTTCGACCTTTCGTGTCATTTAAATGTTGATATTTTTTTTCCTGGCGAGCGATAACGAGCCTTTAATTTTGAAGGAACTGGCCTTTGGCCGGGACATTATTTTGTTTTATTATGCATGATCGAGGTCTAAGGAGCAAACTAAATATACAGTATATATACAGTGTACTGGTAATAATAGAAAATATATAAATAAATAATGCCCCCTTAAATATCCTTGGGTGAGGTATCCTATATTGCAGTAGGCCAGGAATCGTGATGCCAACCCTATGTAACTAAACAAAGGGCTAGAACAAATGGGCTGTTAATGTCCACGCCTATCTCCCCCCCCCCCCCCCCCGTCTGCCTCATCCCAAATGGTAAAAATACTAGCTTGATTACTCTAGTTGTTTTGAGTTAAGGGGGTGACCTGCTTTTTGTTATTTCTGTCCTTTTCTCTCTTTCTCTGGCTTGTATCCATTCGGCCCCATTCAGCCAACTATTTTAAGACGTTTAACCCCATCTAGGTGTCGATTTCTTCCTGGCGAGCGATAGCGAGCCAGCATTATATGAAGAAATCCGGCTTCGCCGGAGAAATTTTCTATCGAAAAATGTACAAATTTAGCCTGCTGTCAAACAAAAATAAAGAATATGCTGGTTCGCTACCACTCACCAGTAAAAAATTGACACCTGGATGGGGATAAACGTCTTAAAACAGTAGGCTGAATGGGGCCAAATGGATACAAGCCAGAGAAAGATAGAAAAGGATAGAACAAACACAGGTCACCCCCCTTAAGGGTTGATGGGCGTATATATTTGCTTATTTATTTATCTTTCTATTATTTTTGTAGTTTCCTTCCTAGACCTAGACCTACATCAAACTTAATAAAACACTCTCAAGACCCCCCTTCAAGATAAATTTGTACATTTTTCGATAGAAAAATGTCCCGGTCGAAGGCTGGTTACTCTCAAATTACAGGCTCGCTATCGCTCGCCAGGAAATAATCTACACCTATTTTTCATGAAAGATTTGAATATTGACAAGAAAACGGGGCGAAAAGTCTTAAAATTGCCAAACTAATGGGCCGAACATCTTAAAATCTGAAAGCTAATGGAACTAAGCATGAGGGAGAAATAGTTAGGGAGCCCACTGGAGTTCATTTACACTTTTGGGAACGAAAGGTTTGATGGTTTTAAGCTGTTGCTATTAATAGGTGAATGAAAAAACTCAATTTCTTAAGTGTAGCATTCCTGGGGTTTAGAGGGGGCAGACCCCTAAACCCCCAAAAATTAAGCCTTCATTTACACTTTGGAGAATAAGGCTGAAATTTACATGGATTAATACCATTATACTAACAGATTGAAATATGCAACTTAAGAAAACACAAATACTGGGGTTTCCATTTAAGAAGGGTTCTTGTGGAGGGTTCACGAGGGTGTCAATTACACTTTGGAGAACAAAATTGAAACTTATACTGGTGGATGCTCTTACATAACTTATCCTAAATACATAACTTAAGAAAAGATATTCCCTGGCATTTTTGCTTAAGAAAGGCCAGCAAGATTCTAAATACAGTAGGTCATGTTTACACTTTGGAAAACAATGCTGAATTTCACATTGTTCATCCCTTTTTTATCACTAATTTGAAATATGCAACGTAAGAAACAATATTTTGTGGGGTTTTCATTGAAGAAGGATCGAAAGGGGTCTCAATTACACTTTGGAGAACAAAGTTGAAAACTGTTGTGTCCAAAGTTCATTACTTAAATAAACATATTCACTGGCATTTTTGCTTTCTTCGTAGGTACGGTGTGATGATTTTTAATCAAGGGTACTTTTTTCTGATGATCGGCACCACTTCAAAATGGCAAGCCCAAATGATGATATTGGTATGCTACACTATTCAGCTCCTATTCTTTTATTTTTATTCCCAAATTGATTATATTATTATATTAGAATTGACATCTATTACCATTTTTTTTTAATTATGACAAGTCTACAATGTCGCTTTTGTTCTTCCATTTCAGCATGTGCCCAGCAGTCATTGCCCTCCAGATGTATGTCTTGTACATGTTCTGCCCATTAAAGCAAAGAGTCTACCCTGGCAGCATGACGAATGGGCTGTAGTGACACATACTGCCGAAGCTATGAAATCTCGAAAGAACTTCCAAATATCAAAGTACAAAGCAGTTATTGATACATTACCAAGTGACCCAGGAGGGGATGATGGATGATGGATCCAAACACCGTTTCCACTTGTTTTATTGTTGTAACAGGTTAATACCTTTATAATCAACCTATAATAGGCGCATATGGATAAGTATTAATGCTATTGATGGTAAAATAACGATGTTAGTGATGGGAACAGCTCAAATACGTGCGCACAGGAGTGTGGTGTCTCATACCCCCCATGCGCACGTCTTAGGTTAATGATTAAGTCAACTCCACTAATTTTGACTAGTACCTGTGCATTTGAGGGTACTGGATATGCTATCTATCTAATATTGTCTTCTGCAGGCTTAGTTAGTAGTTTTCCTGTGAGCTCTTTTGTTCCATCTGGGCATGTTTTTAACTTCTTGTCACAAAACAAACATGTATCAGGGAAAATACCCACAGTATCAGGGTACTACTAGATTCATTGCTAGTAGGCCGAACAGCTGCGGATGATGATGATGATACAGAGCGCAAAACCTTCATTTCTTGTTCTAATTTTTCATGAATAGGCCTAGACACAGGTTGAATTGCAGTAAAGTTCTTGTAACATTTGCTGTGGTATCCATCATCCCCTCCTGGGTCACTTGGTAATGTATCAATAACTGCTTTGTACTTTGATGTTTGGAAGTTCTTTCTAGATTTCATAGCTTCGGCAGTATGTGTCACTACAGCCCATTTGTCATGCTGCCAGGGTAGAATATTTGCTTTAATGGGCAGAACATGTATAAGACATACATCTGGAGGGTAATGGCTGCTGGGCACATGCTGAAATGGAAGATCAAAAGCAACATTATAGACTTGTCATAATTAAAAATAATTGGTAATTGATGTCAATTCTAATATAATAATTATAATCAATTTGGGAATCAAAATAAAAGAATAGGAGCTGAATAGTGTAGCATACCAATATCATCATTTGGGCTTGCCATTTTGAAGTGGTGCCGATCATCAGAAAAAAGTACCCTTGATTAAAAATCATTACACCGTACCTACGAAGAAAGCAAAAATGCCAGTGAATATGTTTATTTAAGTAATGAACTTTGGACACAACAGTTTTCAACTTTGTTCTCCAAAGTGTAATTGAGACCCCTTTCGATCCTTCTTCAATGAAAACCCCACAAAATATTGTTTCTTAAGTTGCATATTTCAAATTAGTGATAAAAAAAGGATGAACAATGTGAAATTCAGCATTGTTTTCCAAAGTGTAAACATGACCTATTTAGAATCTTTCTGGCCCTTCTTAAGCACAAATGCCAGGGAATATCTTTTCTTAAGTTATGTATTTAGGATAAGTTATGTAAGAGCATCCACCAGTATAAGTTTCAATTTTGTTCTCCAAAGTGTAATTGAAACCCTCGTGAACCCTCCACAAGAACCCTTCTTAAATGAAACCCCAGAATTTGTGTTTTCTTAAGTTGCATATTTCAATCTGTTAGTATAATGGTATTAATCCATGTTAATTTCAGCCTTATTCTCCAAAGTGTAAATGAAGGCTTCATATTTGGGGGGTTTAGGGGTCTGCCCCCTCTAAACCCCAGGAATGCTACACTTAAGAAATTATTTTTTTTCGTTCACCAATTAGTAGCAACAGTTTAAAACCATCAAACCTTTCCTTCCCAAAAGTGTAAATGAACTCCAGTGGGCTCCCCTACTAAAAGGGAAAGCCGACCATCCCCTCTTAAGCCGGTATCACACGAGCGCTTTTCCCTCATCATTTATCCTCATCACTGGTCTGGCAGCTCATGAGGTAAACATCTACAATAGTTCGGTTAGCTACATTCAACTATACGCTGTTTTTTTTACTCGGCTATGAAGATGTCTTGAGAGAATAGACGAAAGCTTGGTGTTCCATTGTTTCAATTTTCCTAGCAAGTTTTACTACATATATATATATATATATATATATATATATATATATATATATATATATGTATATTTGTTTTTTGTTTTTTTTGTATAGACGGTAGTGTTTGTTAAGGAGGGGGTGGGGATTCTGTACCCCCTTTTCCTACATGCTTAGCCCCGTTAGTTTTGAGATGTCAAGACATTTGTTCCATTAGTTTGGCTATTTTATGACCTATTCTCAGGGGAGGTGTGGCAGAGTGGTCTTGCCACTGGACTGGTAATCCAATGGACCCGGGTTCGAATCCCAATATGTCAATGGGAAGATATTATTGGGATGAAAGTTGTGCTGTACCTAGTTTCAGTGCATTACCACAGCACACCGAAATGCCAAAACAAAATACCCTCATTGTTCCCTGATTAAATAGCACTGTATGAATATTCCCATATTCAAAATATGCTACAGGGGGCAATGCCTAGTGAGTTAATTGCTTAATAGGTGGCGTTCTGAGAGTGAGGGCCCGAGCCCGAGGGCGAAGCAGCTTCAGAGATGGAGTTGGGTACGAGCCGTGAATAGGTGCTTCGCATGTCTCACTCCCTAGGCTGGAACAAGACCTCACGGGACTCACCGTGTTCAGGGGTAGAGTGTAAAAGGCTATCAGCCTATGCCCGAGAGGGAGTAGTTGGAATATAAAAAAAAAAAAAAAAAAAATTTGGTGTCGATGTTTTCCTGGCGTGCAAAAGTGAGCCTGCAATTTAGGAGGAATCGGCCTTTGGTCGGGGAATTTTTCTACCTAAAGAAGCACAGATTTTTCTCAGAGGGGTTCTTGGGTTATTATCTCAAGCTTGATGGAGGTCTAGGGAGGAAACTAAAACATAAGAATAAATAATAATAATAATAATAATAATAATAATAATTAAAATAATTATAATAATAATTAAGATGCGAGGAGAGGAAAATGTGAAGCCGAGATGCCCACAACTAATTCCGGCAGCCAAAAGGCGAAAAGAACAACCAGCTAGGATTGCTAGCATAAGCACCTGCAATCCTCCCCCCACACCATTTCAAACTGAGTTCCCACAACAACCACGACATCCTGCATCATGTAACATTAACACCAATAGTGATCCAAACCAGTGCACCATAGAAAATTACTTACGATCAATTCCAATCATTCATGTATTAAAACAGCCAAGTGAAATTAACAGGCCAAAAGTGGAGAAATCACCACTAAGTTCACTAAGTTCTAACATCAATATCTATCCAAATTCCACCAATTCAAGTGTCAAATCAATGTCCCCAAATGCACAACTGATAAGTGCACCCAATATACAAGTTATCACCAGTGCTCCTGGCTCCCTGATTGAAAACAAAGCCAAAAATATCTAGCATGCCCTTGTTGCCATGGAATCAATTATCCAGGACAACACAGACTGAAGAGTCACTATGCACGCTGAACAAAGTAGAGTTAAGCATTCAGCCTACGGGCTAAACCATATTTTGGTTCTGAATTTGATACTCATAGGTTAGAAAGGAGAAAGAATAACATTGGTTATTGTGAAGAAGTGAATTCTGTATTCTTTGACTGTACCAACAAAAGTGGAACAGAGAATAGTTCAATCAGGGTCTGCACCAACAAAAGTGGGACCAAGCTCAAACCACATAATCAAATACAAGGTAGGCCTTTTGATCCAATCTCTGACTGCACCAACAAAAGTGGGACAGAGATTGAGTCACTAGCCTCGCTATCATTCAAGGAAAAGTTCGTCACAGATCAAAACTTAGTACAAGTAGTGCAAGTCTGCCCAAGCCCCCTAAGCCTGTATTTGTATCAAAGTACTCTATCGAGATTCAGGACTGTAATAATTCTAACTGTCCACCTATGCCCGGAAAGACTTTATATTTACCGAGTGTAGGGGATCCTTTAGTTTCACCCCCCAGGTTCAGCGTGGATAGTGGTATTGTGAGTCACACTAAGACGAGTGTGCGAAAGAGCCGAGTAGAATATATCTTAGGGGAGGTGTGGTGGAGTGGTCATGCCACTGGATTGGTAATCCAATGGACCCGGGTTCAAATCCCGATATGTCAATGGGAAGATATTATTGGGATTGAATTTGTGCTGTACCTAGTATCAGTGCATTACCACAAAGCCCACCGAAATGGCAAAAAAATACCCTCCTTGTTCCCTGATTAAATAGCACTGTATGAATATTCCCATATTCAAAATATGATACAGGGGGACAATGCCTAGGGAGTTCACTGCTCAATAGGTGGCATTCTGAGAGTGAGGGTCTGAGTCAGTAGGATGTGACGGTGAAGCACTTGAGCGAAGCAACCGGCCGCTTCAGAGATGGAGCTGCTTCGAGCCATGATGGATGCTTCACATGTCTCACTCCCCAGACTGGAACAAGACCTCACAGGCTTCACCGTGTTGAGCGGTGGCATGTACAGGCTCTCAGCCTATGCCCGAGAGGGAGTAGTTGGAATATAGAAAAAAAAAAAAATCTTGGAATTGTTTGGGCCTGAACCTAGCTGGGAAGTGTGATTATCTCAGTGCCCCCTGTAGTCAAGAACAAGACAACCCGTGCCTCAACTCCAGTGTGGTCAAAATTCGTTCTACTAGTGCTCTCACTCTCTACGAAATCCTTTAAGTGCTTTTCCAAGTTTGTAATGGTAACAATGATTACAGTGAGGGTTTAGACTTAGATATGTCAAGGTTCATCTATTAACGTCAGACAGAAGATTTTCCCTTCCTCCCTTCTTAATTTATTATCCGTTGCTCCAATTTGGGAGAACAATACATACTCTATCGTGCGGAAAATATTTACATACTTCCTCGAATTCAGGCTCTTGTATTCTTCGGCTTGGAAATATAAATATATATTTGTCCGGTCATAAAGACATACACTTACACATAAATCTCGAACACTTCGTCAGACCTAAGTTTATGCGCTACATATCATATCATATGGGTACAGATCGTATAGTGAAAGTTTCGTCGCAGAGTTAATTGCTTCCTCAGTCCCGTATAGTTGACTAATATAATTATTCTACTTTTATGAATTCACCTTTCATATTTATTGCTCATTGAGTTATTACCGTTTAAATACTTATTCAAGTTGCATTAACTTATTGTTCGTTTTGAGATTAAATACTGTCTTATTTTCCATAACTATCAGTACTAAGTTTCTAATATCGCAGTAACTATTATTTACTTGTATTCGAGCCATATTTGAGAGCTTTGCATATTTAATTCAGGACTTTATTTCTTGTGATTTGAGGCTTACCATCTCTGTGTGTTATTATTTATATGTTCATTTGAAACATTATTATAATTTGTATATGATTACTATTTTTATTTCTCCAGAGACGTATTGAGAATTTGAGATTGTACCCTAGCAGTTAAGGAATAAAACCTGTATATCCTTTACCTATGTGTTGTGTGTCCATTGCTTATTACTATTGTGTTGATTAATAGAATTAAGGCCAGTCCTCACCCAGTGGAGAGGTACCTAAGTTGATGATAAACGCTGATTCCTAAGTTGGAAATCGCAATCAGATTGTCTCACGTTTCTTGAAAACATGTCGTCATAATAATAATAATAATAATAATAATAATAAATATAATAAAAAACAAACAATTCTCCCCTATCTCCTTGAGTGTTCAAGGACGCATATCCACTTTATTATGGCTATCAATAGATATTTTGTTTTTTTCTGAAGGATTTGTGGGAGTTGAAAGGTTAATTGAGATAGCGTGTAGCCCCTTTGATTCCTTATAGATCCTTCCTAAGCTGAATTAAACATATAAGGATAGACAGAATATAATAATGAAACGCGTCATCGTATCTTAATGAGGATAATGGGGGGATGGATCGTTTTTCTGGCCTCCTTTCTCCCTCATGTTTAACCCCATTAGTTATGAGATTTTAAGACGTTTGCTCCATTAGTTTGGCGATTTTAAGAAATTTTGCCCCATTTTGTTGCCATTATTAAGATCTTTCATGCAATTTAGGTGTCGATTTTTTCCTGGCGAGCGATAGCTAGCCTGTAATTTAAGAATAACCGATTCTTTTTTCTACAGAATAATGTACAAATTTATCTTGAAGGGGGTCCTGGGGTTGTATTTATAAGCTTGATGGAGGTCTAGGAAGGAAATTATAGATATACAAAATAAATAAATAAATATGCAAATAAATGCGTTCATCTCCCCTTAAGGAGATGATCCATCATCCGGTTCACAACAACCCACAACAATCACTTACACTCCATTTCCCATATAGGCCTTGTACTAGTCCCCCAACCTGAACGCACTCATAATGCCCCATATACAGACTAATAACACACATAATAATGCCACTCCAACAGCTTCCTCTCTCTCCAACACCCCTTCTCCCCTCTCTACACTCTTCAGAAAATAGGAAAGTAATAAGTAGCTACGAGGTGCGAGTGTATAGGCTCATCCCTCAATACCTTCACCTTCACCCCACACTGTCTCCACTATTATATTTTATGGACACACAGACACAGACACACACACTCTCTCTCTCACACACACACAGATACATCTAGCTAAATACCCTACTGTTGCCCCATATATCGGCATCATGAGTGTACCACATATAGAAACATACAGTAGCCTACACTCTTATAATAGCCTACGCAATATTTCTCGTAAATGGAATACATTTTATGTATTGTAAGATGATTAACCCTCGAGAATCTAAATCGCATTTCTGCTTTTTATTGTGGCTATCATTACACAATTTCCTTCAGCTTATGAAAGACCTGTAAGGACTACAGTCTTAATGATCTTTTTAACTCATATCAATATTTCCTAATTTGTATGAAATAGTCTAATAATATCAAAACAAAATGAAGAACGTAACCGAACACTAAACGAGTGAATGATTTTCAGATATGACGCTTCCCTATTTGTTCATTTGTGGGGAATCTGAGATGTTGGACTGGCGGAGTTTGGCCCGTAGAGTGGCACGGGCTCTAGTGATGATGGTGATACTAGTAATAATAATTATGGTAATAGTAGTAATGATGGTAACGGTGTAACCCATCGCAGAGTTGGATAGGCTATGTCGTTTTGATTTTGGGCAAAGCGGCACTTCTACTTTATACATTAGTTAACCCTACATAACTTAATTTTCTTTGACATATAAAGTTACAAAGAAAACGTAAATTTTATGGAAAACTATTATTGATATATATTAGTTTACAGATAATAATATCACTCTCACACAAATACTCACATAATTCGTTCTGGAAGAAACCTACAGTATGCATGTGAATCCAGCTCTATAGCCTGGTCACCACTACGGTGTTGGCTCCGTGTGGTAATTATATGCGCCCTGTAACTAAACTTATGCTCCTGGCTCATCCATACCTTATAATTATCTAGACGAGATTCAAACTGTTTCACTGTTTCAGCACTCACCACCCACTCTGGCAAATCGTTCCAATTGTTTACTATCCTGTTTGAGAAAGGTGTACTGCCTGAGGTTGAGTCTTGTCCTAGACTTGAAAATTTTATTCGAATTTCCTTGGGTAATATCATCCTCCCTCATTTGGAAAACTCCTCCTGTACAGTCTTGATCATACTTCGGAATAACCCGGCAACGGCAAGGGGGGGGGTATTGAACTAGTTGCCCATGGGCGAGCATATTGGCTCCATTCAGGCCTATAATAGTCATTTTACGATAAATATCGTTATTACTTATTCATATGAGCCTATTTTACCTTCACTATGAAGATAGTAACCTGTAACAACAATAAAACAAGTGAAAATAAAAAAAGATTCTGGTCAAAATCGCGAATATAGATGGACCAGCCCATTCATGAATTATGGAGAAAATTGAGGCAACCCCTCCCTCCACGAGGCCTCAAGCCACACTGAGCCTACTCATACACACACTCGGTTATGTAACACACCCGCTAGGCACGTAAGCACATCCTCCACACATTTTGCTAATGTTAGCACAAAAATATACCAACGAATTTGGGAATAACAGGGAAAATAGGTGATAATTGAAGGGGGAGGGGAAAAGGGGGAAGGAGGGGATGTGGAGGAGTGATTTGAGGTATAGGGAAAAAAAAAAAAAAAAAATTGTATATTGCTACTGGGGCCGTTTTCATGTTTTTTTTAGGCCTCCCTCTTAACCCGTCGAGCCCCGGCTAGTTATTAATAAATGTACCACCAGAACCCGGCCGGTTTTGAAAATAATTTTTTTCCCAGAAACAATAGCGAATGTGTTAGGAATGAAGGAAAAACCATGAAAAAACGATCAAAAAGCTCCAAAAATGGTCCTACAGAGCCCCCCAAAACGGATTTTACAAGAGTAAAAAATTGAAGGCAATTTCCCCAAAAAAACATGTTTTTGCGTGCTCACGCGCACGCGGTTGGACTTTGAGAGTTTTCAACCATCGGCATGGGTGCGTGAGATACTTACACAGTTCCCATACAAACCTGAGCCCTCTAGGTAGAGCCACTCTGAGCCTTACGACTGAGCTAAAAGGGTGACTCGTCAGGCGAGTCACTGGGGCTTGGCGTTACATACATAGGTGACTCGTCAGACGCGTTGCTGGGGCTGGCCGGGTTAAGAGCTTTGCCGGAGTCGCACAGTAAAACCTCTTATGAGCTTTGCCGCCGTTTACGGGTTAATGATCTTGAATGCCTCTATCTGATTGCCCTGAGATCTTCTATAGGCCTGGGTGGGTAAGTTCAGCTTCCTAAGTATCTCTTCGTAGGTAAGGTCCTTAACCCATTGCCTGCGGGAGACATTCCCAAATGCCATGGGAATTTACAGGCTTTTAAAGCCTCTTAAAGCCTGTAGAATCGAGTGCGAGGGAGCGGGAGTGCGACAGACCACACGTCCTTCCCCCAGTCAGAGTCTCGCGAGATATACAGTGCTGCCAAAGGCAAATGTAGCTCGACATTAGCGATAATTGCTCATTTTAGCGAATGTCTATGGTAGCGCTGCGGGTGAACCCCGTGAGATACGAAGCTCGTTTTGGTGTCATTTTGAAGCTATTTTCTTCTATTTTATGGTTGAATACATTTAATTTCATTCAGACACTTGCCTAATCAATCACGAGTGCCTGAATGAGACCTAATACGGCGGAAATATACCCGCAGCCAAAGGGTTAAATTGGGGTACTAGCTTTGTTGCCCGACATTGTACATTCTCTAATGCGTCTACATCCTTCATCACTAGCAATTAATGATTTAACATAATACTAATGTGACAAAATACAAAATAAGTAGTGGCTATCTACTGTATACCCTAACTAGATGCAAAAGATGCAAATTAAATTTTTTGGGTGATGTCAATAGTTTATCCAAGTTACAGGGACTAGCCGTGTGAGCATCGATCGTCAGCTTAAACATCTGTATTGTGATAAGATCATTCGGCATAGCTTAGTGTTAATCGGAGGTGTCAGACTCTTATAATTATCATCTTAATTGACTTAACACTCAAGCCGCGGGTCTCGACTTAAGTCGGGTGAGAGAACCATGGCCTAACCCGCGGGACCCGACTTAAGTCGCAAGGGATGTTGAGCACATTATCGACTCTGAGAGAGAGTATACGCGGTGGGAGGACTGCAGGCGGGCTCTGACCGCTTGGCCTGGGCCTAGCGAGGTAACTAGTGTCACTACCACACCCCTACACATGCCTTGCCTCGCGAGGTAATATCTCGGGAATTTATCGTATTTTAGGGTTTTTGCACTCGTGTGGCAACATCGTTGCAAGCGAACCCGTGGTCGTACAAGGATGATTCAGGTGTCATTGGAAAGCTCTATTATCGCCCTTTCACGGATACATAATTGTATTACGCTCTGACTCTTGTTTATGCATGAAAAAGAGCATGGAATGATGCTCGTTTAGGGTAAATATGCCCGCCTGGCAGGTAGTAGACGTTACAAATATCCCCATCCGTAAGGGGTTAAGTGTTCTTTTGGTATGTACTGACATTATCTAGTGTATAATACAGTGCTTACTGTACACGTATTATTTGGGGTCGAAAAATTGTACTTGAAAATGACATTACTAAGACTACCGTAGTTACAAAGATTTCACTAGGCTTTTTACTAATAACTCGCGTGATTTAACCCATACAATCCCTGCGACGGCTATTGCTGTCAGTAGATAAGTAACTGATCCCCAGCCCCAGCGACGGTTATAGCCATCAGTAATGTACTTGTCTTGTAACTGCCTGTACAAGGCTAATTTTTTTTTTGTTTTTTTGTTTTTGTCTTGTATTAAAAAAAAAAAAAAATTATAGATCCATTCTTGCCTCATCTCTTGAGGTGAAAAGGTGGTCTCTCCTGTCATTTTGGCCACATTGCTTGGGACTGCTGGGGACTTTTATTACTGTATCCTATGGTACAGTACGGTACAGTACGGGTTAAGAACATAAGAAAAATGGAAATCTGCATAAGGCCTATTGGCACATACGAGGCAGACTCCTTCTTCCCTACAACCAAATGTGTTATATTACACCTATATCCTCAATGCTAAACCTTAATTAGATGCAAAAGATGGAAATTACATTTTTGGGTGATGTATATACAGTATATATATATATATATACAGTATGTATATACCGTATACAGTATACTGTATAATTATATACACGAATGTATAACTACTATTACTGCACTAGTTGAGTGTGCTTATTTTACAAGAAGTATACAAATAAATAATATTACAAATACAAAACATAAATAAATAAATACTATTGATGTTAATTGCATAGTCGCCTTCATTATTCCCTGGACATCAACGAAATACATCAATACAAAAAGAAAAAAAAAGAAAGGAAAAGAAAATAGAAGGAAACATGCTTACATTACTGAAATGTTTGTGGACATGCAGTAATGCAAGTAATGGTCACTCTTCTGTAAATCTAAGATGGCTTAATTAAGAATGGGAAAGGGGTGGGACCTACTATTTAAAAAAAAAAAAAAAATGCTTTACCTTCCAGATTGAGAAGGTGATAGAATGTGCACAGGTAAATTTATGCGTTTGATATCTTAATTGTAGTGTTCAGATATTAGATGAGGCAACTATATATTTAGTTTAGTGTGGCATGTCACAGTTATCGCCATGTTGATTACCAGATGTTGAGAAATACCTAAAGAGTGCATCCCAGCTAAATCGTGTGTGGTCAGTTTAAGGGGAGGTTTTTATAGTGTGTTCACTAGACCTCCACAAAGCTTAAAATTAAACCTCCTAGACCCACTTTCAAGATATATATGTACATTTTTCGGTAGAAAAATTGCCCGGCCTAAGGCCCGTTCCTCTTATATTCCAGGCTCGCTATCGCTCGCCAGGAAAAAATCGACACTTAAATAGAAATGAAAGGCTTTAAAATTGACAGAAATAGGGCTAAAGTTCTTAAATACGCCAAACTAATGGGGTGAACGTTTTAAAATATCAAAATCAATGGGGCTAAACATGAGGGAGAAAGGGGTCCAGAAAAAATCCCTCAAGTGAAAATATCCCCTATATTTATGTTTACTTTATGGATGCAATAGAGTTCACTATTTATACTCATTAATCTTAAGGATTAAGATTAAAAGAGAGAGTACAAATATTTTGTAATATAGTACCTGGAGCCATAAATATATAGGCCAACTTGTTATCAGCAGTGATAACTGATTTATTTTATTTTTTGTATTATAAGCTATTTGTATAGTTTATGTGTTTCACCAACTGTTCTGTCAAACGTAAAGGTGACAACACCGCAGGCTACCTTTAACCCTTAACCATCGGCACTCGACATATGTCGAGTTAAAGAAAACGTGGCCATATGCGGGCCTCGACATATGTCGAGTGCAATTTTGAGCACGTAATGTGCTCCGAGAGAGAGCTGAGCGGTGCGAGGAGCGTAGATTGCTTCCTGACCACTCGCCACCACCACCATGGGTCGACTGAAATTTATTACACCCTCCTCCACCCTCTCTCACTCGCTACACAGGGAATTACGTAAGGAAATTACCCTATTTTAGGGTTTTTGCACTCGTGTTGCACGATCGTTGCAAGAGAACCAGTGGTCGTAGAAGGATGGTTCGGGTGCCATTGGAAAGCTCTGTTTACGCCCTTTCAGGGATAGATACTTGTATTACACTCTGGGTCTTGTTTATGCATGAAAAAGAGCATGGAAACAACCCCATTTAGGGTAAAACCACCCGCTTGGCGGGTAGTAGAAGTTACCGACCCACCCGCTCGTAATGTGTTAAGGAACGCCGCCTGTACAATACTTTATTATTTTTATTAAACTGATCTTTTTAGCACGTGTATCCTTGGACCTCCGTAATTTATTAGTGGTTTTTGATGTTCATGATGAATGTCCCCCTCCAGTCTTGAGATATCAGGTGCATCGTCAATGATGAAGGGGCCACTAATAAATTATAGGTTTGAGTCCCGAAGGGAAGAAGGAAAACCTAATATTTAGTTGTGGACCCGGAATCATTGACGATTTTGGCTCTCCCTTCCATTTCCTTCCCACTCATCTGCTATGTTTTGAGAGTCTTGATATATCAGATTAAGGGCGAGCTAGTGCTTCGATGAGTGAAGCGAAGCATACACACACAGCAGACGTATGAGAAGCGCAATGCTAAGATCAAAGTCTAATTTTTTATTTTATTATTTTTTACTAGTTTTTTCTAGTAGTGATATGGTACCCACATCATAAGGACAAGTCCGTGAGTGTTTTTTTAAGAGCGTTTCGCTCACGATGTATGGCAATCGTATTTTGTTCTCTCCCGGGCAGGAAGTTTGAAAGACAAGCTTGAGTTCAAAGATTGGCCATTACCTACGTTAAGGCGCATCATCAATGATTCCGGGGCCACTACTAAATATTAGGTTTTCCTTCTTCCTTTTGGGACTCAAACGTATAATTTAGACGATTTTGTGCAGTTTAAGAAGAATCTGTGGTAGTATAAAAAGGTTAAGTGTGATAGTCTGAAGCCTGTTAATAGCTGGAAGCCCTTTTTAAGCTGAATAAAGTAGTCTAATAGTAGCTAGAATCAAATTTAACATACGTCGCCGGTACAGAAGGGGTTAAGAAAGGATTACGAGAGATTATTAGATAGATATTACCCCTTCGATTCCTTGAAGGGGTAAAATAATTGTCTACTGTACAATCGGCCTAATAAGTGATGTTTCGGCACCATGTATATCTTGATCCATAATTGGTATCAGCAATATCTAAACTTGATTTATTAATTTCAAGTGAGATATACAAACCTATGCCTACACTTACCCACGCTATTCGACATCTGGCAGACATTATTACAGCACAGAGCGAGCCAAACGTAAAGACAGCTGAGACATGACTTATTAGCGCTACCGTACACAGTGATAAAAGCTTCATTGTGTGTTAACCTCTTCATTACCGGTGAGGGATTTGGTATTTGATTTCAGCTACATTTAGACGATTTTATGAAGCTTCAAAAGGATATATTATTATATGGTAGCTAAAAGGATTATCAGAGATAGCTTGTAGCCTTTACATTAGTAGACGTCTTTCTTAAGCTGAATTAAATCGTCTAATAGTTGCCATAATAAAATGGAAAGGATGTCACCAGTACTGAACGGGTAACCCCTTCTGTACCAGCGACGTCTTTTTAACTTTATTCTAGCTATATTTAAGCGATTTTGTAGCGTATAAGAAGAATATGTGGTAGTAAAAATTATTAAGTGAGAACATACGAAGCCTGTTAATTGCTGGAGGTACTTTTCAAACTTGTGACGCTCCTGCATAGTAGCCACGTGCGGGCATGCGTGCGTGTCGGCTGCCCAGCCGTTTAGAAACCGGCTGGCGGCAGCCGGCCGGCCGGCTTTTCCTTAGTATATATCCTACGACAATGTAACTAATGTCTGGGATATTCTTATGTTGTTTCACAGCTTGAAGCTGCCCTTATTCTTAACCAACGCATCTTAGTATATTTTATTCTCGATAGTTGATAGTTTCATTATAATATATAAGATGTAAGTCTAGTGAGAGTGGGAGGAGACGAGCGGGAGAGAGAGACCGGCTGGGGGACGTTGCTTCGCGCGGGCGCGGAGAGTCTAGCTTGGGACGAGCCTGATGTTGCCAATTTGATCGCAACGTTAGGCTTAGTTTCGACTCACGCAAGGGGTAGAGGATTTTGACCCGGCAACGGTGTTGAGTGTTGCCAAGCATGGGATGTATTTCGCATGCCTAGGGTGGGGTCCAGACAGATTCAAGACTCAGAGCTCACCTCACTGTCGTACCCTTCGGACCCCCTTGATATCTATCCCTCTCAACCCCACTTAGAAACTTTCTCTCTTACTTTGTATACGTTCCTTCCACTACTTCACCAATCTATTTAATTATCCCATCCCCTTAATAGACCTTATATCTATTATTGTATTAACGACGAGCTCTCAGATAATTAGATAGGATTTTGGGCTTTATGCAGAGATATAATTGTTAATGAGATCTAGGAAGCTTTTTTGTTGTCTCATATTTGGTGGTTTCATGCTTGCTAGTGTGTTCTTGTGGCAGGTGAGCAGGGGCTAGGCCGGAGGGGAGGCTTTTTGCGATCCTTTAAGTAAAGTCTGTTGGTGCGAGTCCTGTGGACCCGCACGACTTTACTAGGATACCCGTGGGAGTCTGGGGGCATTTTCTTGTCTGTGTCCCTGTGTGTCTAGTGTTGTGTTGTGTGAGGGCCCTTGCCTAGTCCACTCAGCACTGCGCTAGCACGTCTTGCTTTTGTTTTAGGGTCGCCAGGAGAGAGTCAGATACTTGGGATCTGAGTCTCTCAAGAGAGCACCCTTTCAATTGGAGTAATTTGGCGCACAGACTTGGGAACGTCCCTAGGCTAGAGCAGGTGGCTCAGCCCGGGTATCCGAAGCCTATATCCTTCCGGCTAGACCTCTGCCACCTGGCAGATTAACAGCTAGGGGTTCATTATTTCTGCATGCTTGTTATTGTGCCACAGTTTACCGTTGTTGTGAGCATTGTGAGTCAGGGTGTGGCTTAGAGACTCTGTCCGAGCAGGCTTGCCTGACTAAGAGTGAGAAGCACACCTGTATGTGGTTATGTTGCGAGTTGCTGCCTTTATTTAATTATACCTATGCCATTATACACTGTATGGCCTATCACTAGTATTTATTCCTGCTTATGAGTTAAGAGTTCTCTAAATCCGTAACTTACTTTCTTTGCTAAGCATCAGATCCTACAGTAGCCGCATGCAGTTTAGAAACCTGCATCTTGTCTACCTGTACGATGTTTTGAGGACTGTTTGCTTTCACCTTCTTTCATGCAGAGGTGATTAGTTGTATTAATTAACGTAACGTTAAATGTACTTTCTTCTAGTTTGTTATTAAATTGTTTCTGCAATTTAATTCCGTTATCTATCTTTTCCTTGAAGCTTTAAGTCAACTTAATTGTGTGATCTTTTATATAGCCTGCTTGACTATCAGCAGTCTATAGTGCGTGCACCCTGTAACCGAGTCATAGGATACCTTGTTGTCCAGGCAGGACTCTTGACGGTTGAGGGTGGTTTGTTGCCTGGGTTTATAGATAAGGGTTGGATCTAGCGTTTTCCGTTGTTGCTTGTCGCCGCATACCTAGTCCAATAGAAAGAGCCCAGTGTTTATATATCCCAGGACGTAACAAACTGAATACAATCG
Source organism: Paralithodes platypus (assembly GCA_032716605.1). NCBI lineage: Eukaryota > Metazoa > Arthropoda > Malacostraca > Decapoda > Lithodidae > Paralithodes > Paralithodes platypus. Next base: position 24,916,885 of record CM064520.1, on the reverse strand, counting down.
TCTAGTGGTAGCCAGAATGAAGTTAAATAGACGTCACCAGTACAGAAGGGGTTAACCCCTTCAGCACGATGACGCCGTTTTACCTTTTATTCTGGCTAAAATTAGACGATTTTATACAGTTCAAATAGGACGTATGCTAATCAGAGGGTTTATATAGATCGTGTTCGCCCTTTTGAGTCCTAGAGGTAAATTATAAGCTATAGAAAATCGTCTAATGGCAACCAAAATATGATAAAAAGTATGTCATCGTGTGGAAGGGGTTGAAAAAGTTATACATAGTGTGCCAGTTTAATTATTAGTATATAAGGCATCGAGCGCTGTGACATAACTTATTGGTTCAAGTGTACAGTCGCGGTAATGAACACCCGCACACCTCCTGATGAAAAGAGCAAGAGGGTGAATGGAAACGTGCGCCACCTTAACCCGTCCAGCCCCAGCGACGCGTCTGACGCGTCGGCGATGTATGTAACGCACAGCCCCAGAGTCGCGCCTGACGCGTCACCCTAATTGCGCCGACCGTAACCTCAGGTGTAGCCACTCAAGAGGGCTCAGATTTGTATGGGAACTGTATACGTATCCCACGCAACCGTGCCGATGGTTGAAAACTCTCAAAGTCCACGTGCGTGCGCGCGAGCGCGCAATAACCTGTTTTTTTGGGATAATTGCCTTCAATTTTTTACTCTTGTAAAATCCGTTTTCGGGGGCTCTGTAGGACCATTTTTTAATCTTTTTGAGCGGTTTTTCGTGGTTTTTCCTTCATTCCTAACCCATTCGCTATTGTTTCTGGAATAAAACCATTTTTTGAAAACCGGCCGGGTTCTGGTGCGCAAACATTACAAAACTAGCCGGGGCTCCACGGGTAAAAGGGGAGATGGTTATTTTTACTGGCTCCCCTTCTCCCTCATATTTAGCCCTAGTAGTTGTGAGATTTTAAGTAGTGCGCCCAATTTGTTTGGTGATTTTAAAACCTTTCGCCCCATTAGTTTGTCAATATTAAGACCTTTTGTGCCATTTAGGTGTCGATTTTTTGTCCTGACGAGCGATATCGAGCCTATAAATTAGAAGGAACCGGCCTTTGGACAGGACATTTTCTACCGAAAAACGAAAAACGCATAGTCTTATCACTTAAGCTTGATTGAGGCCTAGAGAAGAATCTAAAAGAATAATAAATAAACACATGTATCGACCAATGAATATACCTATCCCCCTTATATTATATAGAGCTTCATTAAATGTTATCCACAACTAATATATGGCATCAATTTCTGTGACATAACTTATTTGTTAAAGTGTACAGTCGCGGTCATGAACACTTCCTGATGATAAGAACAAGACGGTGAGCGATAACTATACTCGGTTTATCATCACCTGGCGATAAACTGAATCCATTAACCCGTAAGCGGCTGCAAAGCTCTTAAGAGGTTTTACTGGGCGACGGCGGCAAAGCTCTTAAGAGGGAGGCCTAAAAAAAAACATTTAAACAGCCCCAGTAGCACTAAACAATTTTTGTTTTTCCCTATACCTCATATCACTCCTCTACATTACCTCCTTCCTCCCTTTCCCCTCCCCCTTCAATTATCACCTATTTTCCCTGTTATTCCCTAATTCGTTGGTATATTTTTGTGCTAAAATTAGCAAACTGTGTGGAGGATGTGCTTACGTGCCTAGCGGGTGTGTTACATGACCGAGTGTGTGTATGAGTAGGCTCAGTGTGGCTTGAGGCCTCGTGGAGGGAGGGGTTGCCTCAATTTTCTCCATAATTCATGAATGGGCTGGTCCATCTATATTTGCGATTTTGACTAGAAAAATTATATTTGCACTTGTTTTATTGTTGTTACAGGTTACTATCTTCATAGTGAAGGTAAAATAGGCTCATATGAATAAGTAATAACGATATTTATCGTAAAATGACGATTATAGGCCTGAATGGAGCCAATATGCTCGCCCATGGGGAGCTAGTGCAATACCCCACCGTCGCCGTTTTCGGGTTAACAGCTAATTTATTGATATTTAATGGAAAAATATGAACTACTATGTCTCTGCACCCTATTAAGACCATGTTTATATAATTAGCATCCTATTTCACTACAACATTATCAAAATAACGGAGAAATCTTGATGGTAACTTTGCAATTTACCGTCAGTTGAAAAGAAACAGACTGTAGTGAATCCCAGCCTTTTGTTGTTGATCAAGCAGTTATTCAAAAGAGCTTGCCAGGGTGTCATCATTGTGCTTCCTAAACTGTCCAGCTATTCTTGACCACGACTGTACAATACTGGGAGGTGTACAAAATGGGGTCTAATGGTCTATAGTTTCCAAGATGCGGAGGAAAGATCCCGATAGATGGCGCTGTTGTGGGGTGTCAACATTGAAGCAGACGATCCACAAACACACGGAAATGACTTTATCTTATTATCAATGGACTACAGCATCAACACCCAAGGTAGACAGAAGGTAGACCTATATAATTATAGTACATGTCTATATTATCACAGTGCAGTGGGACATAAATAGTGTGCTTAAGGGGGTAGAGCTTGGTTTTTGGTTTATATTTATATATACAGTATATATTTATTAATATATATTTGTGTTTCCTCAATAGACTTCCATCATGCTTAGAAAAACACCACCTAGACCCTCTTTCAAGATAAATTTGTACATTTTTCGGTAGAAAAAGTTCCTTCTAAAATTAGAGGCTCGCTATAGCTCGCCTGGAGAAAATCGACACCTAAAGGGCCCGAAAGGTCTTAATATTGACAACAAAATGAGGCGAAAGGTCTAAAAATTGCCAAACTAATGGAACGAACGTCTTAAAACCACAAAACTAATATGCTAAACATGAGGGAGAAGGGGGTACAGAAAAAGCAAGTACTACCCTCTTAAATTATAAGTTTGTATCCTTGAGGGAAGAAGGAAAACCTAATATTTAGTAGTGGCCCGGAATCATTGAAGACATGCCTTATAAGTAATGGCACTCTTCAAACCCATGAGTCAGCTATTTGAAATACCAGCCACAGAGACACCAACATCGTAAGCGTACGCTAATTCAATTACAGAATCGTTCTTATGATCCGGAGCTCACTACGAAAAAACATCGTAAAAAATAATAAAAGAAAATTAACATTAGAACTGCTTAAAGCTAGGCTTCCCATCGAGTGGATGTTTGCCCGCGTGGATTTTGCCCGCAGATGCTGATTCCTCCAGCGTCATTCTTCGTTCAATGATATATCAAGACAACTTAAAACATCAAACGAATGGGAAGGGGATGGAAGGGAGGGCCAGAATCGTCAATGATTCCGGGGCCATTACTAATTATTAGGTTTTCCTTCTTCCCTCCGGGACTCAAACCTATAATTTATTAGTGATCCCTTCATCATTGACGATATGCCTAATATCTCAAGTCTGGAGGGCGACATTCGTACAAATATATCAAACCACTAACAAATCAACAATAGGATGAGAAAAAATATCCAAATATATCATTCTAACTATATTTTGCACCTACAAAATATACATGAAAAATGGAAAGAGAACACAGGTAGCGTACTTCGAAGAAGACCTGCATAATAACTCTTCTGAAAATCACAGCTACGATAATAGAAACAGTTATATCACATAACCTAATAGATACATGTAACAAAACGATCACAAATGTATCCAACATTTTAATCATTAAATGAATGTAAGGTACATGCGTATCACAAAAATATTAGGTCTTGTATCACAATACAAACAATATTTAGCCTTATAACTTATTGCATAACCTGAACAATATGACTATGTATCTAAATACAATAAACACAAAATAAAATATCACTTACTGTACTTCCAGTCCTTAAGATTAAGTATACCACATTGTGTATTCACACCCTGTCTGGTGGGTCTGAGGGTCTTTGCTAACCTGTACCCCCCCCCCCCTTCTTTTTCACTCTTAAAATTAGCTTTAATTCTAAAAGCACTAGACCTATCAGACCCGTTGTCTCAATGCAACACAGGTTAGACTCGGTCTATCTAGGGCAACAGTGAGATATCGCGTTAGGAAAGTATGGTTAGATGCCCACAGTTGCGTATTGGCAATATCTGCGTCCGAGAAATTCTTTAAGAATCTGAGAGACACTGCCCATTTACGGATGTCATGTGCCCGCCCCACTGTACTGGGGTTGCTTTCCCTGATCACATCCACAAGTAAAGTTGCTAACTTTTTTTCGTAACGCGATTTCCCTTACTAGTTACCCGGTTGATTAGGCGGGGACACTCTCCTAAAATTCATTAGCTTTCACCAGGCATAAGTTATGGTGAGTATCTCCTCTTTTGAGCACCGGAACTGTGAAAGCCGTAAAAACATGCTCACTATGCTCGTTTTAGCAATAAAAGTAGGGGACGACGCGATTTGAACATCCATATCGCGTCGCCCAAACCTGAGACAATTTGTTCGTTGCTCATCGCCTCCAGCTCAGATACCCGGTTTTCTGTAGCCAAGGCCATAAGGAACACAGACTTCTTTAAGATTGAATCAAAATTGGGATTGTGACTATATTTCCGAGAATGTAGTAAAGACAAGGCTTTGTCAAGTGACCAGGTAGGCATGAGCTGAAACATGCTCTCATTAAACCTTTCTTCTCCGCCTGTGGTACAGAGAGCCCAGTTAAATAAAAAAATGGAACTCTGATTGCTGTCAAATGGTTCTTAGTGTTACTACTGATAATCGTGTATGCTAAAATAAGTAATCAAGATATATGAAAATTAACGATACTGATGCTTCAGTCTGACCAGTTTCCACTATCCAAGTCGTAAAGGATTTCCAATGTAACTGATATTGACGTCTGGTTGAAAGAGTATATTGATTAATAAATGTATTAGTCACACTTTCACTGAAAGGAGTCAACCATTTGACCTTTTGAATGTCCTTAATGCAAAAGTCAGCGAGGTTTTGAGGTTTCCAATTATCTCTAAGTGGAAGTACGAGATCGGGAGTGACACCGGGTTCTCGCACCACGTCTTCAATTGGGAGTACCACACTTGGGCCGGCCACAGGGGTGCGATCAGCGAGACTATGCCTCGATAATCCCATAGTTTTTGAACTACTTGACACATGAGTGAAGCGTCTGGTGGCGGAAACAGATAGATGGAATTCCATCTGTTCCAATCCGTCATCAATGCGTCTGGACCTCCCGCCGGGGTGACTTCCCAGCGGGTTAGGTAGAGAGTAAGCCTGTGGTTTTCGTTAGACGCGAATAAGTCCACTTGTGGACGGTATGGCTCTGCAATCATCTTTTGGAAGACGGTTTGCTTGAGAGACCATTCTACTATTGTGCTCTGTCTTCGTGACAGAGCAGCTGCCCAGACGTTGGCCATGCCCGGCAGATAAGATGCGTGTTTAGCGTGTTGGCTACAAAAATCTTTTCCGACAACTCTAGCAACCTCCGAGACCTCGTTGACCCTTGTTTCTGAATGCAGGACACGGCATTCAGATTGTCCATTCGAAAGGCTATTGATTTCCCCCTCAACGTGTAACCGTGAGCCTGAAGGAATATTAAGGGAACTAGTAACTCTTTTGCATTGATGTGAAACTCCTTGGATTGGGACCAAAGACCCTGACCCTGATGCCCTAGGTTTGACTGATAACCCTAACCTATCGTCCCTGAAGCATCTGTATCCACCCACGTCATAATTGAATGCAATATTTCCGGCCTCGCCCAGACCGCTAGCAAGTTGTGGATTAAGTTTGGAATTCGCCACGATTTCTCCGCCGGCAACAGCGGAAAATGTCTGTTTCTTTCCAAGATTAACCTCTTGACATTCAACCGGCCCAACTTCACAGTAAGTTAAATCCAGTTGAGAGAGCCGACCAGGGACTCCCACACCTTCCTCGTAGTTGTCCGGCTGTGGAGAAAAAGAAACGATTTCCTGCGAAATCTGTTCCGATTGTCCACACTCTAACTGAGGGTTAGATGTGTTGTGTCCCAAACCAGTCCTATCCACTGAATTACCCTCGTCGGGACAAGATTAGACTTCACCAAGTTGATATTGAACCCCAGGGATTTGACATGAGTCAGTATGGAATGTAATTATTTTTTTTTTTTTTTGTTTTTTTTTAAGAGACAATGCACGGAGGAAGGAAAAACACAGATAAAACAAAAAGGTCCATGTGCCTAAAGGCATCCTCCATTCATAAAATGTTTGTAACAGCTGGATTTAAACATTTGTAGATTGTAAGTTTGTGGAAAGCAATTCGAGGGAAGTGAATTCCAAAGAGTAGTAGCTCTGGGGATAAATGAATTCTGATAAGCAGAAGTTCTGCATTGTGGAGGAGAAAGTGTAAATTCATGGGCGCTCTCAGCTGCCCTAGTTCTACGGGGAAAGATGTGGAGAGGCGGCACAATTAAAGCAAGTTCCTCGGAACAATTGCTGTGAAAATATCTGTAGAATAATGCAAGGGATGCAACGTTTCTTCGTATGGATAATGTAGGAAGGTCCTGTGTGATTGCAGGGTTATTGAGTAATCTAATAGCTTTATTTTGAATTTTGTCCAACTGCCTCAATGCAACCACTCCACTTCCACCCCACAGAGGTGAACAGTAATCCATCTGAGAACGCACATGACTTTTATATATTACGGCCAACTGCTCGTCAGTGAAGAATTCTCGAACTCTGTACAGGAGTCCCAGTTTTTTACAGGCATTCTTAGCAATGCTTCTAACATAATTTGTCCAGCTCAAGTTAGTAGTTAATGTGACACCGAGAATGTCAATACTAGGGGAAGTGGGAATATTTACATAATTAAAAAATATATGGGAGTCAGTGAGATTCTGTCGGTTAGAAAATTGAATGTACTTGGTTTTCTGTGCATTAAAGGAAACTAGATTATTTTGTCCCCATTCATTAATTCTAGAAAGGTCCTGGTTCAGAGAAATTGCAGTGTTTATTTTTGAATTTATAAGATCGGGTTGGGTGAAAGAATTGGTAAATGTGAAGGAACTGTGGAGTGTTGAGTCATCTGCGTAGGAATGTATTGGATTATGAGTGGTAGATATGAGATCATTGATATAAATGAGGAACAGAGTTGGGGCCAAAACTGATCCCTGGGGAACACCAGCATTTATTGAGTGAAATTGAGAATAAAGGCCATCTACCATTACACATATTTTCTGTTATGAAGATAAGAAGAAATATGTGGAACTAATGATGCAAGGCCATAGTGTGACATCTTCGACAATAAGGATTGATGCCAGACTCTATCAAATGCCTTTGATATATCCAGTGCTATTGTATGTGTTTCACCATGTTGGTCTGTAGCTTGGTTGATTTGATGCATAAGAAGGCAAAGAATGTCTGCAGTTGATTGACATCGTCTAAAACCATATTGCCTATCACTGATTAATTTATTATTCTCCAGATGCTTAATTATGTGATTATTTAATATAATTTCAAAGACTTTACCAAGAGTGGAAGTTATAGCTATTGGTCTGTAGTTTTATGGATCTGAAGAGGCACCTTTTTTAGGAACTGGATGGATGTTTGCTTCTTTCCAGGGTACTGGGAAGCATGAGGTATGAGTACACAGACGGACATTTTTTGCCAATACAGGAGCGAGCACCAAGGAGCAATTCTTAAGTACTATTGGAGGAATTTCATCTGGACCAGGAGCCTTATCTACTGAGAGATTCTGCAAAATAGTTTTGACATGTCTGGTGTGGATCTTAAGTGAGGGAATTTCAGGCGAATTAAAATTAAGTACAGGGACATCTTGATTTATTTCATCTAAGGTTGAGTTGGTGGAGAAAATATCCGCAAGAAGGATAGCTTTACCTCGTGGGTCACTTACAAGATTGCCAGTCGGAGATTTTAATGGTGGAATGGATGAAGCAGTAGTGAAGTTGGATTTGAATGAGTTAAGAGTAGACCAAAATATTTTGTTATCATCATGGTTGAGGCATTGGGTCTCTGACTCTGTCACCACCAGCCAGTCGTCTAGATACCACATTACTGTGATCCCTTGTTTTAATAGTGGTAGCAAAGCCTGTCGGACTAATTTGGTAAATATTCTCGGCGCTAGGTTCAGACCGAAAGGCATCCTTTCAAAGACATAAGTCTGATGCTCGATCCTCAGAGTGAGGAATTTTTGGAACATTTTGTTTACCGGGACATGCCAATAGGCTTCTGTCAGGTCTAAAGAACACATCCAACCTTGCGGCGGAAGTGTTAACCTGATCTGATTCACAGTGAGCATCCTGAATGTAGTGATTCAAGTGAGACAGGTCTACGACTGGCCTCATCTGAGCACTGTCCCTCTTCGGCACGAGAAAAGTCTGGACGTGTAAACTGAGCAAATTGGATTGACTGGGACAATGATATGCTTGGTTATCATCTCCTGGACTAGTGACTCCACCTCTAAAGAAACGTGATTGACTTCTAGGGGTTGACGTCAACGAGGTCGTCGGAGCCACCGCCAAGAGATGCCCTTGCGTACCACTGCCCGTGCCCAAGTCCGCCGGGGCCAAGCACGGTGACACGTCCGGAATGACCCAGTCACGCAACTGGGCTTGTCCGGCAGAACTACACTTGGATCCAACTCGTCCACGATAGGCCCCGGGAGTGAGAGAGTTTTGTGGATGACTAGTTTTTTTATTGTGGTGTGGTATAGGTAGACGGCTGGTTGGTAGTAGCAGTCGCTGAACCTTGACCTGTTTTACTCTTAGGTTGCCCTTTGTACCACTTACCGGAACTCTTACCCTGTTTGCTTCTGTTAGCAGGACTACTTCCCGGCGTGGAAGGGGTTTTGAAGCTTGGAAAAAACTTAGCACCATCTGTGTGAGTCTTCTGACTAAATTTTGGTTTTGCATAAGGCTTAATAAATTTACGAGACTCTTTCCGTGCCGGGGAGGCAGCGTTTGTAGATGAATCTACTAGGCTAAACACAGTTCTCCAGGTATCGGGACATACTAGAGTAGTTGTTAGAACAGGGGAAAGAATGACCCGGCGTCCAATATCCTCCGGCACCTTCTTTACCAGATGGATCCTAAGGTCCTGGCGTGCACGAACCGCCTCCAAGAAAGCAATCCGAACATCGCCCAGAGATTGAATTGCATTTTGGAGAACAAGGCGGTGAGATAGAGAAAGCGCCTTCTTGGCATGTGAATCAGTAATCGCCTGCGCCGTCCTGACCAGTGACTGGGCTATTTGAAGACTCATCAAGAACTAAAACAGGAGCCTTAAATCCTTTTGTCACAATTTAATATCTTTATGTAATTGAGTTAGGGGTGGGCTTGAAAATGGTTCCTGGATTTCCCACAAAGACAATTTAGGAGCCGTAAGAAAGTTTAGCAAAGGTTGAGATACACCCCCGGCTATAGCGACGGGCAGCGAAAACCAACTGTGCTGTTCCCGTGGAATTTGGTGAGAGGACTTACCAGTGATGGTAGAAGCGAACTGCTGAGCTTCTGCCTCCCATTTCACCCACGGACCAGTACCCACCTCCCCAATCTGCAGGACTGGGTTGCCGGACTGGTCATGGATCGGAATTGCATCTAATTCCGGCATTAAATGAGCCAGAGCTTTTACATAATTAAATCCGTCTATTTTAGACCAGTCCGAGTATAGTCATGCAGAAGAGGAAGGTGGTAAAGCTGGAGAGGAAGAATAGACAAAGTATTCTGGGGCATATAAACTAGGTATGGCCTTAATAAATATGTCTAACATCTCACCTGAAGAATTCAGAGCCCGCAACTTCCTACTCTTATTTACCTTAACCCGTCCAGCCCCGGCTAGTTTTGTAATGTTTGTTCACCAGAACCCGGCCGGTTTTCAAAAAATGGTTTTATTCCAGAAACAATAGCGAATGGGTTAGGAATGAAGGAAAAACCACGAAAAACCGCTCAAAAAGCTTAAAGAATGGTCCTACAGAGCCCCCGAAAACGTATTTTACAAGAGTAAAAAATTGAAGGCAATTACCCCCAAAAACCAGGTTATTGCGCGCTCACGCGCACGCACGTGGACTTTGAGAGTTTTCAACCATCGGCACGGTTGCGTGGGATACGTACACTGTTCCCATACAAATCTGAGCCCTCTTGAGTGGCTACACCTGAGGTTACGGTCGGCGCAATTAACGCGCCAGGCGTGTCTCTGGGGCTGTGCGTTACATACATCGCCGACGCGCCAGGCGCGTCGCTGGGGCTGTACGGGTTAATAGTCCAATGCTCCTTTACTGTAAGCTCCCCGAAATAGTCTGTTGCGCGACTGCCGGGTTCTGGGCCATGATAATTACCCATGACTGATCAGGGCCGTAAAGTAACTGCATGGGACCTTTCCTGAGGGGAAGTTTCCCTATGGGTGGCGGAATGACGTCCGTCACCACCCGGGCATTAGAAGTTGTTAATGATGATGTTGAATGCGAGTGACTAGAGCAAATTAACATAGGGGAGGGGAAATGAGGTTGTTTAGTGAAAACCCTGGCCGATTCCAACGGTCGAGCAACAGACGTAGGCGGCGGAGCTTCCGGCACCCCTTTACCTGGCTGAAAATTTGGCACCATTTTACCAAGCATTTCCTGTAAGTCAGCCCTAGTTACATAGTCTTTAAGAGCTGTCTCTAGAAGTCACTGATTCTTCTTCCGAAAGGCCCGATGATGACAGTTGTTGGCCTGAAGGTAATTGTTCTAACTCCTCCGGCGCATCGTCTTGATATTACATATCCTCAACCTCTTCCTCCGGTCGACAGTCTGAGCGGGATCGAACCGCCTCATGTCGCACCGCGGGGAGTAACTGTCCGAGTTCAAACTCTTCCCAATTGAGGTCCGGTATTGCAGGAGGTTTTCGTTCAATGTTTTGCCGCACACTAGCATTGTCTGGTGCCTCTGAGGCCACGGATACTTGACTAAGTGCTATTTCTTCACTTTCCCTGACACTTGCCGGGTACCATCGGTATTCGTCAGCTAGCATTTTCGCCAGGACATGAACATATGGTAGTTTAAGACCTTGTAGAATATTGCAACGTGGGATCGCATAATCTAGCCTAATTGACGGAGGCAATTGGTTCGTATCACTATCACTGTCCCTGGGAGGCGTCTCTGCTACCTCCGTCACCACCTCCGACCTGCCAGATTGGACGTTAGGCCTGGAGGAGGTAGTGACGGAGGGAGCAGGAGGCGGCTTCGGCAATTGCCGGCGCCCTGAACACGACGTCTCCGTACGGGATTTACGTTTACTGCCTGTAACTTTACTACCTGAAGTGGACGCTGCGGTTGTCACTTTGTCAGGCATAATTAGTCGTTATTTGCTCGCCGGGTGTCGAGATTGGCCCGCCGACCGTGACGATTGTTTCAAGGGCGACCTGGAACGAGACCGGCTCCTGTCTTCATTTGAAGAGTCCGGCTGAGCCCTTTTTGCAGATCGGGGGGGCGGGGGGGGGGGGGGGGGGGGGGCCGTGTTCGTAATGTCAGTCATCATCAGTACTAATCAATTCTTTCGAAATGGCTGTCGAGGATTTCTTTTTGCTCACTGAGGAACAAGATGACTTTTGTTTACACACCAGAGATTTGATAACCAAATAGTCCCACAAAACTTGATCGTCGCACTGTTAAGCTTTGTGTGCTATCTCCTTTGTATATGTGTTAAAGCAAGCCTTTATTTCTAACAGGGCTACTTGGCATGACACCTCCTTGTGGTTCAATAAACCATTTCTGAGTTCAGAACAAACACTACACTTTTTTGACCGCCAAAAATCTCTTGAGCGATCAAGGCAAGTGACCATTTAATGCAGAGTTTATGACTAAATACTGGCACTTTCATGCAAGTTGGTGTAGAGAACAAGGTTGCGTAAGGCATGATGAAATACGAACCCCCCCCCGCCGGGATCGGCCACTTGTCTGGGGCTCGTTGCCAAGGTAGATGCGTGAGATCTGGAAAGAAATTTCCAAGAATCAATGCTCATAAGGATAATCCAAGACATTCACACGTTATTTACCTCGAATACGCCGGAAAATTAGACCTAGTAACCCTACTACTCTAATTTTCCTTCGCACCCTTCTAGAAAACCACCGTCCGGTTTTCTTTATCATTCCTATTGAATGTTAGTTAACATACTACTGCCTCAATGCCGGCTGTTCGTTAACTCAATTATTGACCTGTCCGCCATGCCGACAGATAGTCTTCGTCCGCCACGTGAGGATATCTTTAACGTATAGGCGAGTCATTCCGGCTGAGCCGAAAACACGTTTGGAAGCCTTCTCTTCCTCCGGGAATTGTAGTGGTACTCCGACCACGATCGGGTTCATTGGAACTTTACTCCAGCCCACCGTAGAGGGCCTCCGGTAAAATAGCACTCAGCTATTACCCGCCGGAAGAGTTGAACCAAACCCTTTGTGTTTTCTAACTTGTTTGCAACGAGATAGACCAACACAGCACGTACATAATAATATTTGGCAGGACGTATCCTGACACCCTCCTTTCATCAATAACACTTTGAAATGAAAAATAAGGTCACATCTTATGGCTACAAATACTACAATACACAGAGTAATAATAATAATGCATCCTAGCCATAAACATTGCCTACCATTAGGCTAGCCACGTGGCCTAGGGCAAGCAGCACGACGACACAGTGAAAACTCTTACCTCCAGTGAAGAACCAGTAGCCAACCTCATCACGACGACATGCGCGCATGGAAGGGGCGACGCAGCACCCTATAGAAAGTTCTTCACCATGTGAAGCAACTCTTAAACCATAGAGGTTGCCGATAACCACAAAAACGTTTAACCTACCAGACGGGTAGCAGAAAAACGTAGCCCTGCATCAAAAAGCCTCCTAAATAACTAGATAGGCTAACCTGAGAGCAGAGAAATAACAATAATAAACAATGGCGACCGCGTCCATTGTCGGACGAGGGGACGCCAACTCAAAAGCACCCTAAAATAACACACTCCTGTGGGTCGTACCAATGCGGACACCAGACCTGTCTAAGCTAAACCTATTCTAAAACATCTCAGATAATACAAATGAGCAAAAGACTCACTAGGAGACGGAAATATGCCGAATGAAGACAGGGCGGGGATCTTAAGCCCGTTGGCAACGAGCCACAGAGAGGGAAAGGAAGGAAGAATGATGCTGAAGGAATCGGCATCTGCGGGCAAACATCCACGTGATGGAAAGCCTAGCTTTTAGCAGTTCTAATGTTAATTTTCTTTTATTATTTTTTACGATGTTTTTTCGTAGTGAGCTCCCGATCATAAGGACGATTCTGTAAGTGAATTAGCGTACGCTTACGATGTTGGTCTCTCTGTCTCTCTGTGGCAGGTATTTCAAATAGCTGATGCATGGGTTTGAAGAGTGCCATTACTGTATAAGGCATACCGTCAATGATGAAGGTGCCACTAATAAATAGAGGTAATTAAGTGTTTGCATGCGCTCAATCTATTGAAAAGGAACGTTAGCAAACTTCCACTGACGCATGCGCATGCCAAGTATGCTGCCATCAACAAATCCGGATTCACAACCTAAGATTCATGAACTTGCAATGCTTCGAAATTCATAAACATTCGTTTTGCTTAACTTTGAAAGGATCTCTATAAATCAAAAGGTTAAAATTATCATAATTAAACCCTCTGACATCCACAAGCCCTTACTATGATTGATATTATCGTCTAATGATAGCCAGAATATAAGAAAGAAAAACATCATCGTATTTAAGTGGCTAAGGTTCATAAATCATATAAGGTTCGAAATTAGAATTGTTAAAAGGCTGGGAACTTGGATATTTCACCGTGCATGCAATTACTCATTAAAGAAAGGGCGCCACTGTCTTTGCATAATCAGCTCTATATATCAATAATATAAACATATAATGGTGTTAAGTTACTTTAGGTTTTGCATAAGTGCATAAATAGATAATGAGTCGCTACGCATTTTTCCCCATTTTAGACCGTACCTCATTCTGTTAGTGGGTATAATGAAAGAGTGCTATATATCGTTAAGTTTTCCTTCTTGCTATAGAAGGTTATTCGCAACCTTTTAATCTCTTGACGCTTTGTGAATCCTGCATGTGAATTTTTATCCAACCGAGACGAAGTAGAGCGTACACTCTAGCCCATAAACCGTGGTCTTAATGGAAGTTGGGTTGTTTTTCTGGTCTCCCTTCTTCCTCATGTTTAGCCCCATTAGTTATATATATATATATATATATTTGTATAAGTAGGCAGTATGTTTTCATTGAGGCAAAATTTATTAAAGACCAAGACCAAGGAGAAATATTGAAAAAACAAGTAAAAAGTTAGTAAAAAACAAATATGCCTTGGTCTTTAATATATATATATATATATATATATCTTGTACTCTCTAGGAAAATGAAAAACGGAGATGCAAGTTTTCTTCTGCATTCCAACTACTTTTTCTCTATCTGCTGGGAATACGTCTTGGAATACAGACGAAAGCTTGCAGCTCCTTGTTTAATATATCTAGCGGGTAAAATAATAACAATTATCACGAGTATACTGTATAATATATTTATATATATATATATATATATACTGTATATACAGTATATATATACTGTATATATATTTTTCCTTTTTTTTCTTTTCTATGTGACTGAGAGAGGCAAAAGGCAGAACTGCCTATAGCGAGTGCCTCCCCATAGTTGAAAGAGTGACAGGGCCAAAATCAAGGGACGCTCGAGCCAAAATGCCTGGACACACGGAGTTTGAAGCAATTTAAGTCATAGGAAGAGGGAAAGACTGATTCTGGGAGAGAGTTCCCGAGCTCAGCTGTTGAGTAGAAGAAAGTTTGAGAGTAACGTTTCACTCTTGGGTTGGAGAGTTTCACAGAGTAGGGGTGGGATTGAGTTGCAAGACGGGTACCACGTGCCCTACGTAAAGGAGGTTGGTATACACTGGGAAAGCTCTGAGGAACACTGATTATTATAGTAGCGATAGAATAGCGAGAGAGATGCAACATTGCGGCGGAGAGAGAGAGATTGCAAAGAGTTGGTGAGTGGACGGGAGTTAATGATACGAAAGGCCTGTTATATAAATTATACAGTATATAACAGATAAAGCCGTCAACTTAGGGTCGGTCTGTACTATTTAGGATACCAATTCTGGCCCAAAATGAATCCTCGAATGACGTAAGTGAACCTCCGAAATGTATAAAATAGGTAAATAATTAATATGAAGGTTCGATTCAGTTCGGGATAGAATCAAATATTTTATGCTACGATTTATGGCCTAGAGTGTATAGCCACCTGCATCGAAAGGTGGTACACTATTATTGAACAATTTTGGCATGCTGATGAAATATTTTGAAATATTCCATTTATGCACATGTGGTTTCCTTCAACCATTGTTCAGACTCAAGTTGATCATACATACAGTAGGTGTCCCTCGTACTTGTGCAGCCGACTCTACACATTTGGCACCAATATTATTAGTCAACCAAGTCTTTCTTATCAAGTAATTTACAGTAATTGACTCGAATCTATCGCTTATGCATATAAATATAACCAACACATTTGATTAAGAGTATCGCAACGGTCTTATACGCATGTAGAGAACCAATCAGATGAAAAGCGATGCGGTCATATACAACTGGCCGAAATAGGTTGCATAATAATATTGCACTTGCAAAGAAATCAGTCAACTTTCCACCAATTTGGTGATAAATTGGCCAGACACTATAAAAACGAGAAAATAAATTGAATTAGCTTTCATAAAAACTATCACACAAAATTATCTGACGAAGTCCCTTAGTCGGTAATGATGAATATAGCCTGAAATACTTTAATAGTTCGTAATTACTATAATTATCACTGACGTTCATATATGCCAATTTTACCATATTAGCATGAAATTACGTTTACAGTTCATAATTATTAATTGATATTATTTCTATAATCCTTTAATTGATTGCACTATATACAATTATGACATCTATTGTTGCTACTATAAAATTAATACATCGTTACAAAAGTATCGTGATTCTCACATTATAATTATATATTTATTAGTGGCCCCTTAATCATTGACGATGAGCCTTACGTAGGTAATGGCCTATCTTTGAACTCTAGCTTGCTGTTCAAACTTCATACCCTGGGAGAACTCAAAATACGATTGCCTTACATCGTGAGCGAAACGCTCCTAATAACCACTCACGGACTCGTCCTTATGATGTGGGTACCACTACTAGAAAAACTAGTAAAATAAATAAAGAATAACAATAAAAATTAAACTTGACCTAGCTTAGCACTTTCCATGCGTCTGCTCTTGGGTACAGCTCACCATCTTGTTCACAGCGAGTGCTCACTCTTATACTCCTCGGGCCCGCATAGTAAGGACGTGTGTCCCCGACACTCCTGCCTGCACCTCGTTCGTCACCTTACTTGACCCTAGTGAGTCCTTGCTCATTTGTCCATGATAGTGCTGAAGTTAGGTTAGATTATCGACTAGATGTAGGCTGAAGTGTTAAATACGGGCCCTGGAGATTGTTTTTCTTGGTCTAAGCATTCGTGTTAAGGGGTGTTCTTGTTGTGATAAGGCAAGTCTCCCCTTGTGTGTTGTTTTATTATCCTAGCCCACTAATAGTTCACTGATTTGTCATGAGGCTTCTTTTAGGGTGAACTGGAGCCTGTTACTCGGTCCCTTCAGGGTGTGCAACAAGTATGCTTCGGGGCTAGTACCATTGGATTTTCTCACTTATTTGAGGGATCCGGCACGGAGCCATACTACTCTGCAACCGTATCATCATGTGTTCTACAGGTAGCGGGGTCGACGCTGGATCGCAGGTTTGAGCCATTGACGAACTCATCACCAAGGGCTCCCATCTAGTTGGCCTCATTAGGTTGCATATATATATGGTTAGGGAGTGTTATCATTGATAATTGTTTGTTCATGATGTATAACCATGCCATGTATGTACACGTTGTTCATCCCTATATATACACTGAAGGGTCGGCCCTTCCGGCGGGATTTTTATGGTTCAAGTAAGACTTAACATTAAATAACGTGTCTCAGGGTGTTCCTTGGGGTTCCACCGCCGGGAAAACACTCTGAGCTATATTAAAATTCAGTATTCACCGACTGGTACGGGTTTGCAATTAATTAGGTTTACATTATTAAGGAATATAGTATGATTCTGGATGTTCCGGCATGTTACTAAAAATAATTCAAGTTTCGAAGGGTAATGACGAAGCTTCCCCTCGTAATCACGTCTTCCGCCGCCAACAAAATAACACAAACAACAAAACTTTCTTCTTACCTAAGACAGACAAATTCAATATTCCCCGACTGGTACGGTTTGCAATGAATTTGGTTTGGGTTATTTAAGGCATATACTGTAGTATGATTCCGGATACACCGGCATGTTACTAAAAATAATTCGAGTTTCGAAAGGTAGCGGCGAAGCCTTCCCTCGTAGTCACGTTTTACGCCGCCAACAAATAACACACAACAAACGTTCTTTTGGCTTGAAACAGACGAACATTACGCCGGCCGATATTAAAAAGTGGGGAGCCACAATCGCCGCGCGAATCACGGCTGGGCCGGGAAATAAACTCACCCTTTTCGATCTTGTAGCTCCCAGTTACTCAGTTAGACTGTTTTGCTTTATCATTGGCGACTTGTCCGCCGGATTTAGAATCAAAATTCCGTGTTAGCGAAAATCGCCGGGGTTGATTCATATATCACAAGACGAATGAGGTCAGTGTTATTCACTTGGGTAAGAAGTTTACAAATTAGTAGCACATATTAGGCTACACAATACTCAATTACATTTCTGAGGAATGTTTAACGTAAGGGGAATTAAGATTGTTACGACCGGGGCTACGAATAAAACAAGGGCACTTAATGATTGGGCTAGTAATAGGGCACTATGCAACAACGGTACGCTAGATCCAAACCCTCGAACTTATATGCCGGCGAACAAAAACACCTATACCCTCCAGAGTTAATCTGCGATAACGGGGTATCTTTAACTGGGCATAAATGTACTCTACTTCAGGCTAACCCACACTGGTATAGCCTGATAACAAACAAGATGCAAGTTACGTTAAAATGAATAAAAGGGAAGCTATGGAAAGATCAATTAAATCACTGCAAGATTTAATACAATAAAAAGATGCTTCAATACAGTTACTCTAAACTCTTCACTCCTATCTGAAAGAAAGTGAAGTATAGTCCTACAGCATAGACCTGGAAACTTCTGAAGAAAGTCTGATGCTCAAAAGATGCTATATCTTAAATTATATAAAGGTAGGAGGCAGGACACCACACGTGTAGACTGAATACACTAAAAGATAGGACATATAATGTTAACTGACACGAGAATACTATAAATGCGCAACGGTAGTAATGCTCGACACTAAAAGAAGTACTTCCTCATCAACGAAACAGTCTGCTATGGTTGTGCAACTCAACAACAACCTAGACTAATAATTGCTGTGAATAATAATGCGTACATATCAAAGAGCTTATATTAAATACTAATAAGTGTCTACTCAATTAATAATGTCTAGCTGGAATACTCTAGATAAGGAACGGTGGTTGAGCAAGACAGGCTCGTAGCCTAGCGATGTCCTTAAGACTGCATCCTTTAAGTTACGTTACTTGACTGGGGTGCTCTCTTGATAGATCCAGATCACAAGTATCTGGTTCTATCCTGGCGACCCTCAAAAGATAAGCAAAGAGGCAGCAAAGTGTGGAACTGGAACAGGCTAAAACCTTCCGTCAACACAATGCTGCACTCGTAAAGAACGCAAGCGAAAAGACAACACAGGCTACCACAGGACCGGTCGAAGTAGGGTAGGTATAAGCGAACCATACACACAACGGGGACAACGACTACAGTTACCTTATCCCAGTCTAGCATTAAATCAAAGAGCAGAACACTAAATCAATATTGGAGACACACACCGAGTTCTTAAACTCTACTAACTAAGAACCCTCAAATCTATTCTAAGTACATGTAAATATCTCAGAGGACGGCGCATGCAATACAATGGGCCGGCTATGGAAACCGTATGCAGAACCCAAGGGGATAAGTAATTGAATAAAGGTGAGGAGCAATGGAAAAGAAGAAGATCAGAGAAAGAGACAGTGGTAAAGAAGGTGATCGGAGAGAGTATGCAAAGGGATGTTAGAAGCATGCACGCCAAGCCTGTCCTGAGGAGGGCAGCTCCTCGGGACCCTCACGCAGGAAGTTAGTTACACAGGAGCTCGCAAGGGCGCGATGGTCGGCCAATCACGGGCCGAGACGTCACAAGGCAGCAGGCCCCTAGGCCGCGCCAGGGGCCACCAGCCAATCAAAGGCGAGGGAAAGTCCGCGCGGGCGGGAAAACTCCTCCGAGCGAGGTAGCACAGACATACGCATGCACATATTACCACCACGCTCTCGCCTCTCTCTCTCTCCCTCCACAATGCATCTTATATTCTACTAATGATATAAAATACTTCCCGTTGTCACAGACGAAAATAAAGACCACCACTGGACTGTCTGTAACAATGCAAGTACTATGAAAGAAAGAACAACATTCTCTGATAACTGTAGCCCATTTCGCTGCCCTGGCGAGCGCTAGTGGCTAACGAGAGGCGATTCTGCCAACGCTGGTAGGCGCCACAAGATTGTTTAAGAGTTATTCAAACTTTATTCTCTTTTACGTAGAGATATATAATTATATTAATTATTCCAGCCTAGCATGTCCTTAATGAGCATTGATTCTTGAAAAAAATTCTCGCACAGGTTAGAAAGTTAAACAGCTAGGAAGGTTAATATCTCTGTGGCGGTGAGGAGGTAATCATGGATAAGAGTATTTTCTCTTTCTGTGCAGCTCTGGGCTGCCAGAGATTAACGATTACGGGGCACTTGCTCTGTGTAAAGTGTGTCCCTTGTGACGTCTACCAGTGTTGGCAGAATTGCCTCTCGTTAGCCACTAGCGCTCGCCAAGGACATCGAAATGGGCTACAGTTATCCGAGAAAATTTTGTTCTTTCTTTCCTAGTACTCGCATTGTCACAGACAGTCCAGTGGTGGTCTTTGTTTTCGTCTGTGACAACGGGAAGTATTTTATATCATTAATAGAATATAAGATGCATTGTGTAAAGTTAAGGAGAAAGAGAGATATAGGCAGCGTGGTGGTAATATGTGCGTGTGTATGCATGTGTTGCCTCCCTCGCTCGGAGGAGGTCTCCCGCTCGCGCGCGGGCTTTCCCGCGTCCTTGATTGGCTGGCGGATCCTGGCGCGTCCTAGGGGCCTGCTGCCTTGTGACGTCTCGGCCCGTGATTGGCCGACCATCGCGCCCTTGCGGGCTCCTGTGTAACTAACCTCCTCCATGAGGGTTCCCAGGAGCTGCCCTCCTCAGGACAGGCTTGGTGCGCGTGCTTCTAACATCCCCTTGCATACTCTCCCCCGATCTCCACCTTTATCACTGTTTCTCTTTCTCAACTTCTTCTTTTCTATTACTTCTCGCCTTTATTCTGAAGCAGGACCTTCCTAGAATTAATGGATGGGGACAAAAGAATCTAGTTTCCTTTAATGCACAAAAAACCAAATACATTCAATTTTCTAACCGACAGAATCTCACTGACTCCCATATATTTTGTAATGATGTAAATATTCCCACTTCCCCTAGTATTGACATTCTCGGTGTAACATTAACTACTAACTTGAGCTGGACACATTATGTTAGAAGCATTGCTAAGAATGCCTCTAAAAAACTGGGACTCCTGTACAGAGTTCGAGAATTCTTCACTGACGAGCAGTTGGCCGTGATATATAAAAGTCATGTGCGTTCTCAGATGGATTACTGTTCACCTCTGTGGGGTGGAAGTGGAGTGGTTGCATTGAGGCAGTTGGACAAAATTCAAAATAAAGCTATTAGATTAATCAATAACCCTGCAATCACACAGGACCTTCCTACATTATCCATACGAAGAAACGTTGCATCCCTTGCATTATTCTACAGATACTTTCACAGCAATTGTTCCGAGGAACTTGCTTCAATTGTGCCGCCTCTCCACATCTTTCCCCATAGAACTAGGGCAGCTGAGAGCGCCCATGAATTTACACTTTCTCCTCCACAATGCAGAACTTCTGCTTATCAGAATTAATTTATCCCCAGAGCTACTACTCTTTGGAATTCACTTCCCTCGAATTGCTTTCCACAAACTTACAATCTACAAATGTTTAAATCCAGTTGTTACAAACATTTTATGAATGGAGGATGCCTTTAGGCACATGGACCTTTTTGTTTTATCTGTGTTTTTCCTTCCTCCGTTCATTGTCTCTTAAAAAAAAAAAAAAAAAAAAAAAAAAAAAAATTACTTATCCCCTTGAGTTCTGCATACGGTTTCCATAGCCGGCCCATTGTATTGCATGCGCCGTCCTCTGAGATATTTTCATGTACTTAGAATAGGTTTGAGGGTTCTTAGTTAGTATAGGTTAAGAACTCTGTGTGTCTCCATTATTGATTTAGTGTTTCTGCTCTTTTATTTAATGCTAGACTGGGATAAGGTAACTGTAGTCGTAGTCTCCGATGTGTGTACGGTTTGCTTATACCTACACGACTTCGACCGGTCCTGTGGTAGCCTGGGTTGTCTTTTTGGCTGCGTCCTTTGCGAGTGCAGCATTGTGTTGACTGAGGGCTTTGGCCTGTTCCAGTTCCACACTTTGCTGCCTCTTTGTTTGTCTTTTGAGGGTCGCCAGGATAGAACCATATACTTGTGATCTGGATCTATCAAGAGAGCACCCCAGTCAATTAACGTAACTTAAAGGATGCAGTCTTAAGGACATAGCTAGGCTACGAGCCTGTCTTGCTCAACCCCAGTTCCTTACCTAGAGTATCCCAGCTAGACATTATTAATCGAATAGACACTTGTTAGTATTTAATATAAGCTCTTTGATATGTACGCATTATTATTCACAGCATTTATTAGTCTAGGTTGTTGCTGAGCCGCACAACCATAGCAGACTGTTTTGTTGATGAGGAAGTACTTCTTTTAGTGTCGAGCATTACTACCGTTGCGCATTTATAGTATTCTCGTGTCAGTTAACATTATATGTCCTATTTTTTAGTGTATTCCATTTACACGTGTGGTGTCCTGCCTCCTGCCTTTATATAGTTTAAGATACGAGCATCTTATGAGCATCAGACTTTCTTCAGAAGTTTCCAGGTCTATGCTGTAGGACTATACTTCACTTTCTTTCAGATAGGAGTGAAGAGTTTATTGTTATTTAGAGTAACTGTATTGAAGCATCTTTTTATTGTATTAAATATTGCAGTGATTTAATTGATCTTTCCATAGATTCCTTTTTATGCATTTTAACGTAACTTGCATCTTGTTTGTTATCAGGCTATACCAGTGTGGGTTAGCCTGAAGTAGAGTACATTTATGCCCAGTTAAGGATACCCCGCTATCGCAGATTAACTCTGGAGGGTATAGGTGTTTTTGTTCGCCGGCATATAAGTTCGAGGATTTGGATCTAGCGTACCGTTGTAGCATAGTGCCCTATTACTAGTCCAATCATTAAGTGCCCTTGTTTTATTCGTAGCACCGGTCGTAAAAAATGGCGACCTTGCCTAGTATCTTATCTTAGTCGTCATACCAAATGAACTAAGAAATAATTGCAGGATTTTTGGACATTTGTTTTTGGAGGAATATTTTGGACACGTTGGATTTTTTTTTTGGCAACGTAGTATAGCACTTGAGTTGTCTTCAAGCATTTTTTGAGTGAATAGTGCTACATGAGAGTTTAGTTTTGTTTTTTTATAAACGTTGAGAATTTTCGGTGGACACTATGTCGAACGACGGATCAATGCACAGTGAGGACACAGTACGGGAAGCAGACTCTGAGGTGCAGCAGCGGGGTTTGTTAGAAGGCATTAGAGTAGTAACTAGTGAGGAGGATGCAAGGGAGTTTCTGGAGATGCCTATTTCTGTTGACCGGGTGTCGGGGATTGATCGGTATGGTCTCCAGTGTTTGGCCATGGTCATGGGGCATGTTGGCACTAGCAGCATGACGAGAAGTGACTTGGTGGCCTGTGTGCTCGGTGGGGTGCGTGGGGCTTCGGGTGGAGCGGGAGCTGGGGCACCTTCGGCCCGATAGTCACTGGGAGCGTGGATTGCACCTGGGTGGATCACTGGGTGGGTCTCCAATTGTTGCATCTCCTCATCCTCAAGGTTTAACTCCAGATATGATCTTCCAGCTTGAGATGGCTAAGATTGAGCAGCGGCAGCGGGAGGCTGAGCTTGAGCAACGAAAGCATGAGGCTGAGCTCGAGCAACGAAAGCATGAGGCTGAGCTCGAGCAACGGCAGCGAGAGGCTGAGGCTGAGGAGAGAAAGGCCATACGCGAGGCTGAGCTTCAGGTTGAGGCTACGAAGTACTGTGCAGACAGAGATCTTGAGAAGTCTCGGGTGGAGTCGACAGGGCAGCGTCTCGGTTCTGGGAATCGAGGTCTTGATCAGTCTTTATCGCACCTTATTAAGTTAGTCCCTGCATTTGACGAGTCGGGTGTCACCGAGTTTTTCCTGCGTTTTGAGAAGAAGTGGCGGGAGCACCAATGGCCCGAGGTTAAGTGGGCAGCCCTTGTTTCCTCTAGGTTGGTTGGCAAAGGACTCAAGGCATATGATGCGTTGCCCTTGGAGTCTTGCATCGATTATGAGGTATTGAAGGAAGCTGTTCTGCGGGCGTACGAGTTATAACCAGAGACATATAGGTTGAAGTTTCAGGGTGTTACGAAGGGTCGTGAGTGTACTTTTCTAGAACATGCCCGGGAACTGTCTGATGCTTTGAGAAATTGGCGGAGGTCAGAGAAGTGACGACGTTCAGAGAGCTTGAGCAGTTAGTCCTTCTAGAGTAATTTTTCAAATGCGCAGGTGGCGACCTGACTTTGAACCTCAAAGAGAAACGTCCTAAAACTCTACAAGAGGCAGCTGAGATGGCTGACCTGAGATTATCACTGATTCGTGGGTGCGGGTCTGCACAACGGACCGATGCAGTTAACAAGGGGCGCAACACTCCACCCCCCCGAGTCAGTGATGCAACATTTAATAACGAAAGTAAGAGCAATGATACCAATTTTGATCACAAACCTAAAACCGTCCCGTTTAAGAAAGGTCAGGGCCCTTTCCCACCTCAGGGGAAGTCTAAGGGTGAAGTAGAGTGTTTTAAGTGTCATAAAAAGGGGAATTTTGCACGTTCCTGCCCTAGTAACCAATCTACAGCAGTCGTGTCTTTGGCTAGCAACGTTGGGGTGTCTCTGAGGTCTTCTGCATTTACCCGGGGTGATATGTCAGATGCGGGGGCACAGCCAGTGAAGGAGTGTCCGGAAGGCTCGAAACCTGTCCGCGATGCTTTTTGCGACCATAGAGGGCGTGGCTGCGTGAGTTGGGCTGGTTGCAAGCATGGGTTGGAGTTGTTGCGTGATACAGGTGCATCCCAGACTCTGATGAAAAACTTTACAGGCAAACCTATAAACGCGGCACGGGTAGTTGTGGTGCAGGGAATTAATGCTACACGGTCATACTCGTTGGTTCGAGTGGAGCTGGAGGTTGATGGTGTGACACGAGAGTTAGATGTTGGAATCGTAGAGAAACTGCCAGTAGAGGGCGTCGACCTTCTTCTCGGCAACGACTGTGCGGTGCCTACTTCTGAGGTTCCACCCTTAGTCGTTGCCGAGAGGGCAGCCGACATGAGTAGGGAGGGGCAGGAGTTGGTCGAGAGGTGTCAATTACAGCAGATGGCGTGTGTTGTCACCCGATCTCGTGCATCTAAAGTGTCACAGCCTATTCCTCAGTCTCTAGACCAGCGGAGGAACGGTCGAAAGGAGAAAGCTAAAGTTGGGAAACGCTTTGAGAGTTTTGATCCAGCGGCTCTTCTTGGCGACTCATTATTAGCACCAATGTTAAGGTCCGGAGTGGCCCCAGAACCTGTCACACTTGTTGAGGAGGTAGGGCGTGTGAAAACTCCGAGACAGCACCGTTACTCACAAAAGGAAGATAGGATCGAACAGTCCAGTACCGGGGGAGGCCATAAGTTGCTCCGGGAGCATCTCGATAAATTGGCTCCTTCGGATATCTGTCGGCTGCAGTTAGGTGATCCTGAGCTTCAGAAGTGTAGTAACGGTGCAATCGAACTTGAGGAGGACGGGGATGCAAAGCCGTGGGACTTCTTTCGTGTGGAGGGTATTTTGTACAGGCGTTTTCTAGATCCCAGACGGAGTTGGGAGGGTGGGTCGAGAGTGGTTGACCAGTTGGTAGTGCCTAGTGTTTGCCGTGATAGCCTACTGAGGTTGGCGCATGATGTACCGTTAGCAGGGCATTTGGGTGTACGTAAGACGGTAGCAGCATTGGCGAAATTATTTTGGTGGCCAGGGATGAAGGCACATGTTGCGTGATGGGTGGCAATGTGCAGTGCCTGCCAGGCAGTAGGTAAACCAAACCAGTGTATTCCCAAGGCTCCGTTACACCCTATTCCTGTAATCGGGCCACCATTCAGTAAGGTTATAATCGACATGATTGGCCCTCTACCCCCTACTAGTGCAGGCAACAAGTATCTCCTCACAATAATGGATGTTGCCACTTGTTATCCGGATGCATACCCCATGCGAAATGGTACTGCTAAGACTGTTGTTCGTAACTTGCTATTGTACTGTTCTAGGTACGGGTACCCGCAGGAATTGCAGTCAGACCAAGGGTCCAACTTTACTTCTAACCTTTTCAAACAGACCATGCAGCAGCAGGGTATCAGTACAGTTGTCTCTTCAGCCTATCACCCAGAGAGTCAAGGGGTGTTGGAGAGGTGGCACTCGACTCTGAAAAGCATGCTGCGTTGTTACTGTGTTGAGAACGGCAAGGATTGGGATCTTGGGTTGCCCTATGTATTATTCGCTGCTCGGGAGGTACCTGGTGAAAGCCTAGGGTTCAGTCCCAATGAGTTAGTTTTTGGACATCAGGTCAGAGGCCCCCTCAACATGGTTAGAGAAATCTGGGAGGGCACAGCAAAACCATGTTCCATGTTAAAGTATGTCCTCGAGAGCAGAGAGAGAATGCTGAGAAGCCTTGAGTTGGTAGGTAGGAATTTGGTAGGGTCGCAAGCACTTATGAAGGACAGGTACGATGAGAAGACGAAACTCCGGGAGTTTAAGGTGGGGCAAGAGGTGTTGATTCTGTTACCTCTGCCAGGTCATCCGTTGTCTGCCAAGTACGCTGGTCCTTATAAGGTGGTAAAAAAAGATCTCTGACCTAGACTATCTTGTGGCTACTCCAGATAGGCGTAAAAAGAACCAGCTGTGCCATGTGAATCTGGTGAAAGAGTTTGTGAGGCGCCCCCCTGAGCCTCTCGCTGTCCCTGTGTTGACCTGCAGCGGTCATGGAGGAGAAGGAGTGAGGGACAGTGAAGCTCAGGTGGAAGATAACTGGGAGTGTCATGTCTCTACGGACCAGTGGGCGGGAAACTCCAGACAGGTGGCTGACGATGCTCTAGTGCACCTGCCTGACCAACAGCGTGCAGCCATGCAGCGCCTGTTTGCTTCATACCCCACTGTGTTTTCAGAGCACCCAGGCCTCACAACTCGAGTGGTGCATGACGTGGACGTGGGAGATCACCCCCCCTTTAAGTCAGTACCCTACAGAATTCCACCCATTAAACTCCCAGCCCTCAGAGCGGAGTTAGAGTATATGTTAGAACGGGGGCTGATTGAGAAGGGGGCAGTTAGGTGGACATCTCCTGTCACTCTGCAGCCCAAGCCTGACGGGAAGGTTCACTTCTGCATTGACTTTCGGAGAATGAACGAGTTGACTCCCACCAATGCTTATCCCCTTCCCCGTGTTGACGATAGTGTAGACAAGATTGGTAAGGCACAGTTTCTAACTAAGGTAGACCTAGTGAAAGGCTACTGGCAGGTGCCCTTGTCTGAGCGGGCGAAGGGGGTATGCGGGTTTGTGGTTGATGGGAACACCTACCGTTGCAATGTGATGCCGTATGGCCTTAAAAATGCCCCAGCAACCTTCCAGAGTCTTATGAATGAGTTAGTAGCTGACATCCCTAACTGCACTGTCTACCTAGATGACGTTATAATCTACGATGACAACTTTGAGAGTCACTGTGAGCACATAGAAGCCTTGTTTCGGAAGCTCAGTGAGGCCAGCTTGGTGGTCAATCTGGGCAAGTGCGACTTTGTCCGGGCAACTGTGCAGTATCTTGGGTTTGTGGTCGGGTTAGGCCAGGTGTGCCCCCCCCAAAACAAGATACAGGCTATTAATCAGTTCCCCAGGCCGTCCACCAAGCGGCAGATCATGAGATTTTTGGGCATGATCGGTTACTATCGCCGCTTCATTCGTGGTTATTCTACTGTGTTAGCTCCTCTGACAGATTTACTAGCAAAAGAGAAAAAGTTCAAGTGGGCACCTGAGTGTGAAAGGGCTTTTTCGCTGGTCAAGCGCCTACTATGCACTCATCCCATCCTCAGGGCCCCTGACTTTGAAAGACCATTCCAGCTGGCAACAGATGCCAGCGGTGTAGGGGCTGGTGCCATCTTAATGCAGACAGACGAGGAAGGTTTGGAGCATCCAGTCAGTTTCTTTTCCAAGAAGTTTAATTCCGCTCAGAAAAACTACTCTGTGGTGGAGAAAGAACTGCTGGCAATAGTGTTGGCGCTCAGGCACTTTGAAGTATATGTTCCTGCCTACGGGCCAGTCGTGGTGATTTACACCGACCACCACCCTCTTAAATTTCTGAACCAATTCCACAACCGGAATATGAGGCTGACACGTTGGTCATTCATGTTGCAAGAATACAATCTAGACATTCGCCATATTGCCGGTTGTGAGAATGTGAATGCAGACTGTTTGTCGAGGGTGGAGGATCCGGCGTAGATCACCACAGGTTTGTGGGTTTGAGTGGAGAAAAATCAGGCTTGCCCCTGTAGAGCAGCCGTCAAAAACAACATTAAAATTAAATACAAAAAATCACATGAAAACTCTTTCTTTTTTATAGTTAATTATAAGTTGCCAATGTTATAGCTAAAGTCCTAAGTTGAACCTGTCTTTCACTTAGTAGGCTGGGCTCTGTGAAGCTCGCTCAGGGAGCATAGCAGGCTAAAATTATACTATTGTGTTTGGGAGGGGTTATAAGATTTTCTTTATGCTAATATGTTGTTTTATTTAAAATTGAGCTAAGCATTTCATTTCTGGTGGAGTGGCTAGGTGTGGCGGGTCTTGTCGGCATTCTGCCTTGTCAGATATGGTGCTCGCCTAATGTTGAGCGTCCCATATCTTGGGCGGGGTATGACGTCTACCAGCGTTGGCAGAATCGCCTCTCGTTAGCCACTAGCGCTCGCCAGGGACATCGAAATGGGCTACAGTTATCCGAGAATGTTGTTCTTTCTTTCCTAGTACTCGCATTGTCACAGACAGTCCAGTGGTGGTCTTTGTTTTCGTCTGTGACAACGGGAAGTATTTTATATCATTAATAGAATATAAGATGCATTGTGTAAAGTTAAGGAGAAAGAGAGATATAGGCAGCGAGGTGGTAATATGTGCGTGTGTATGTATGTGTTGCCTCCCTCGCTCGGAGAAGTTTTCTCGCTCGCACGCGGGCTTTCCCGTGTCCTTGATTGGCTGGCGGATCCTGGAGCGTCCTAGGGGCCTGCTGCCTTGTGACGTCTCGGCCCGTGATTGGCCGACCATCGCGCCATTGCGGGCTCCTGTGTAACTAACCTCCTCCATGAGGGTTCCCAGGAGCTGCCCTCCTCAGGACAGGCTTGGTGCGCGTGCTTCTAACATCCCCTTCCATACTCTCCCTCGATCACCACCTTTATCACTGTTTCTCTCTCTCAACTTCTTCTTTTCTATTACTTCTCGCCTTTATTAAATTACTTATCCCCTTGGGTTCTGCATACGGTTTCCATAGCCGGCCCATTGTATTGCATGCGCCGTCCTCTGAGATATTTACATGTACTTAGAATATGTTTGAGGGTTCTTAGTTAGTATAGGTTAAGAACTCAGTGTGTCTCCATTATTGATTTAGTGTTTCTGCTCTTTAATTTAATGCTAGACTGGCATAAGGTAACTGTAGTCGTTGTCTCCGATGTGTGTACGGTTTGCTTATACCTACACGACTTCGACCGGTCCTGTGGTAGCCTGGGTTGTCTTTTCGGCTGCGTCTATTGCGAGTGCAGCATTTTGTTGACTGAGGGCTTTGGCCTGTTCCAGTTCCACACTTTGCTGCCTCTTTGTTTGTCTTTTGAGGGTCGCCAGGTTAGAACCAGATACTTGTGATCTGGATATATCAAGAGAGCACCCCAGTCAATTAACGTAACTTAAAGGATGCAGTCTTACTGACATCGCTAGGCTACGAGCCTGTCTTGCTCAACCCCAGTTCCTTACCTAGAGTATCCCAGCTAGACATTATTAATCGAGTAGACACTTGTTAGTATTTAATATAAGCTCTTTGATATGTAGCATTATTATTCACAGCATTTGTTAGTCTAGGTTGTTGCTGAGCCGCACAACCATAGCAGACTGTTTCGTTGATGAGGAAGTACTTCTTTTAGTGACGAGCATTACTACCGTTGCGCATTTATAGTATTCTCGTGTCAGTTAACATTATATGTCCTATCTTTTAGTGTATTCCATTTACACGTGTGGTGTCCTGCCTCCTGCCTTTATATAGTTTAAGATACGAGCATCTTATGAGCATCAGACTTTCTTCAGAAGTTTCCAGGTCTATGCTGTAGGACTATACTTCACTTTCTTTCAGATAGGAGTGAAGAGTTTATTGTTATTTAGAGTAACTGTATTGAAGCATCTTTTTATTGTATTAAATCTTGCAGTGATTTAATTGATCTTTCCATAGATTCCTTTTCATGCATTTTAACGTAACTTGCATCTTGTTTGTTATCAGGCTATACCAGTGTGGGTTAGCCTGAAGTAGAGTACATTTATGCCCAGTTAAGGATACCCCGCTATCGCAGATTAACTCTGGAGGGTATAGGTGTTTTTGTTCGCCGGCATATAAGTTCGAGGGTTTGGATCTAGCGTACCGTTGTTGCATAGTACCCTATTACTAGTCCAATCATTAAGTGCCCTTGTTTTATTCGTAGCCCCGGTCGTAACACCCTTGCCTAGACCGTTCGAGAGGTCGGTGGTTATCAAAAGCTTGTCCCAAATGTTCAGCCCTCCGCAATGCCTTGATTAACAATAAAGATGGTCAATGTAAGGCTATCCTTCAACACATTAAATTTGAATATGTATCATATTGTAAGGCAATGGCTCATAAATCCCTCCAGTTGGATGATCAAACTCTTGAGGATTCATTAAAGAGTCCAGTTGTTACCTCACCCCTTCCGGGATCTTCTTCGGAAGACACTTCCTCCCGCCACCGAAAAAGACCTCGGACCAAAAATCCGCCGGAGAAACTAGCTTCAACCAGCCGGCGCCCTTGCTACAAACCAAGCCCCCGTCAGATGACCAGGAGGCTAAGAGGTCCCGCTCAAACTTTGACTCCGCATTAGCCGCCGGGGACAAATCAAAGTTGAGCCGGCATAAGACGTCCTCCTCATCAAGTAGAAAGACAGCTAAGGACCCGTCAAAATCAAGACAGAAATCCTCAGCGAAAAGAGAGACATCAAGAGACACATCTAGTGCAGTCTCAGGCTATTACCCCAATTTACTATTCCCCTTAAACCTACACCGGAACCTGTCGTTTAACCTGTGTTAGGGAAAGAAAGAAGTGGCAGTGTAGTTTCTTACCGGCGGAAACATGAGAGCTCCCCAGACCGGCATACACCTGTTCAGGAATCCCCCATGTCTGAGATCCCAGAATTAAATTTGATTAACCTGCCTGATCCCGAGGATTCCTATCAATCACAAACAGATACATATGAAACCGATACCCAAGTTGATGAGTCTCGGTGGGAAACTCAACCAGCCCCATCAACCCGGTCAACGGGATCACTAACGAAGAGGCCACTTATAGAGATATACCAACAGGGGGAATATACTGAGGAAATGGGGTCTAGCCAACGACCAGTCTCTCAACTATCTGGGACGCAGGGCTCAGAGATGTCACAGTCCGCGCCCCAGTCTGATAAAGATGGTGAGGTTGTTGTAGCAAAAGACCAGTTGCAAGAGCTGTTTGATTTCATGAGACAGATTAAGAGTGAGAGACAGACTGCTACCACAACACCTATAACCCCGGCGGTGCGACCTCTTGGGCAAGTAGTGGTGCATCCTCAAATTACCGTAACTTCTCCTCCCCCTGCCCCCACTGTCAGCCCCATGGTTCCGATTCCAGGCACCTCTGCGCTCTTGCAACCTAACATGAAATTGTTTTCGGATTTGTTAGCTCCCCCACTAGACAAGTCCATCCCCAGCAAAAAGGGCTCTATGCCACTCTTGTATGGACCGGATACTTCTTGGTCAGTACTTACCCCACTACGCCCCGACCTCGCACACGCCCTAGTTACAGGTGAATTACCCGTGGCCGGACGGATTGCCGACGGACATTTGGCCGGACGGACATTTGGCCGAACGGTTAGGTTAGGTTAGGTTAGGTTAGGTTAGGTTAGGTTAGGTTAGGTTAGGTTAGGCTAGGCTAGGCTAGGCTAGGCTAGGCTAGGTTAGGTTAGGTTAGGGTCTGTCGGCCAAATGTCCGTTCGGCCAAATGTCCGTCGGCAATCTATCCGGGAGCCGAATTATCTGTCCTGGAGCACTGGGTTATAGAGGGAAGTGAAAAGAAGAAATTAAGGGCCAAGAACCATTTGGGAGAGGTACTTGATGTTGTTATTAAGGCCTTCCCACAATTTTTCAATCCTGATTTTTTTGTGTACTCATCATCCCCCCCGCCTTGCCTCCTACTTCCGCCGGAAAACTGTTTTCGGACTGGACTAAAACTGATGGGTTGAATGATTTAAAAGTGTTGCAGGGTTTGACCCCAGAACTAAAATCCATTCCTTTCAGGGACTCTCAGGGGACCTCATTAGTTCATATTAAGGGAGGGTTGTATGGGCACTGGGTTGCTTAGGGACATGAGGCCCAGCTGTTTGCCAGCACCATCACCAACAAAAGTAGTCACCAAATTCCAGCAGAAGACAATCATTGGTTTTCTATGCCAGTAGGCAAGGTGGACGGGATTCCCCAACATATGTTTGATTTCATTGGGGCCCCAAAATTATCTTTGTGCGAGTTACCTGAACCTTTTTGTCCCCCCCCTCCCCCCCCACAGGCTCAGATTGACAAAGATTATAAACTAAGACAGAAAGCCTGGAGGCTGGCGTCTCAACACCTACTCAGCCAACAACTTGCAGCCTCTCTGGCTAGAACGACTGAGTCAGTTACGGACGCCGGAACTCAGAAGGCCCTTTCTCTGACCAGACGTCTTCTCCTCCATAACTCAATTCAATTTCTCAGCGATGTCCGGACAGCTATCTTTGAGGCTGTACGGGTGCGCCAAGATATAAGAGTGTATTTGATGAAGAAACTTCCGGCGGAGATCGGTAGAAGGTTGCTTCTATCCAATATTTTTACAGCTACGTTAGTCTCTAATGAAGCATGGAGGACAGTAACATTTCTCCTAGACCAACAACCTGCCACCACTTCTAAACCCAAGGGTGAGCAGGCAGCTAAACAAAATTTCAGAACTAAAAGTTCCTTTTGTGGTCAGTCACAGTTCAAGCAGTCAGCCAAGACTTTCACAACCCCTGCTCATACCGGGGCACCTAAAGGGCACGGTAACTTCAGAGGTAGAGGGAGGGGCTTTCAGGGCCACATATTAGCGATGGTAGCAAGACCTCTCATCCCCCCATGCCAAAGTCAGAGTCACATTCATCCTCCAAAAACTGAGACACACCACAGGGCTCTCTCACTCCCAGTGCCAAGGCAAGGCGAGACGGATCCGAGAGCAGCACTGCCGGACAAGACCAGTCATGTGACTGGCAACTTCCGAGATCATTTCCGGGCATGGCCCCGGCGAACATGGGCAAGGACAGTGGTCCGCAAAGGTCTCTCGTGGCGGTGGTCCCGGCGACCCCGTTTACGTTTCCCCACAGAATTCAATCAAGTTTCATTAGAGGTGGGATCCATTATCAAAGAGATGGCACAAAAGCAGATCATAATCCCCAGTCCTACATCAATGCCAGTGTTCATATCCCGGTTGTTTTTGGTGAGAAAGAGGGACAGTGTTCAGATGAGGCCGGTGATCGACCTCTCATATCTCAACACCCACATTCACAATCAGTCATTCAGGATGCTGACAGTGAATCAGATCAGGTTGTCACTCCCGCCGCAGGGCTGGATGTGCTCAATAGATCTAAAAGACGCCTATTGGCATGTCTCCATCAACAAACGTTTTCAGAGGTTCCTAGCCTTACGCAACGGGGATCAAACGTTTGTCTTCCAAAGAATGCCCTTTAGATTAAATCTAGCACCCAGAGTTTTCACAAAATTAGTTCGACAGGCATTGCTACCATTGCTCAAACAGGGAATCATGATTTATTGTACCTAGACGATTGGCTAGTGGTAGCCCAATCCAAGATAATGTGCCTTCACCATGTTCAACTAGTATTAGACCATGTAGAGACCTAAGGGTTTAGGGTAAACTTAGCAAAGTCATCTCTCATTCCCACCAAACAAATCCAATGGGTGGGCCTTATCTGGGATACTGAGTTACTAAATCTGAGTCAGAGTGTAGACAATCGTCAGAGATTTCGCAGGAAACTCTTCCGATTTCTGCACTCCCGGACGGCAACGAGGAAGATCTGGGAATCTCTGGTAGGCTCACTCAATTGGATACAACTGACGGTACCGTTAGGTCGTCTGAAGGTCAAAAGAATTATCTTGGAAGGAAACAAGTGTTTTCCACTTTCACCGGCGGAAACACTGAGGACAATTCCAACTTTAATCCACAACCTCCTGGTGGCTTGGGCGAGGCCAGAAGTTTTTCACTCCTCCTTGACTAGGACAGCTCCACCCCCGACGGTTTGGGTAGATACAGACACATCAGGAACCCTGGGATGGGGTTACCAATCAAACTTAGGCCACCAGGTTCAGGGTCGATGGTCAACATCAAATCACCTTCATATCAATGCCAAGGAGTTGCTAGTCCCATTATTCTTTGTACATGAACCAGGCGGGAAAGTCCATAGCCTTCAGAATGGACAATTTGACTGCAGTGACATGCATTCAAAAGCAAGGGTCAGTGAGATCACGAGTGTTACAAGGGTTGTCGGAAAAGATATTTCGACTAGCTGCGAGGCTCGGGATTTATCTTCACGCAACGTATCTGCCCAGTGTTACGACCGGGGTTACGAATAAAACAAGGGCACTTAATGGTTGGACTAGTAATAGGGCACTATGCAACAACGGTACGCTAGGTCCAAACCCTTGAACTTATATGCCGGCTAACAAAAAACACCTATACCCTCCAGAGTTAATCTGCGATAACGGGGTATGCTTAACTGGGCATAAATGTACTCTACTCCAGGCTAACCCACACTGGTATAGCCTGATAACAATCAAGATGCAAGTTACGTTAAAATGCACAAAAGGGAAGCTATGGAAAGATCAATTAAATCAATGCAAGATTTAATACAATAAAAAGATGCTTCAATATAGTTACTCTAAACAACAATAAACTCTTCACTCCTATCTGAAAGAAAGTGAAGTCTAGTCCTACAGCATAGACCTGGAAACTTCTGAAGAAAGTCTGATGCTCATAAGATGCTCATATCTTAAATTATAGAAAGGCAGGAGGCAGGACACCCAACGTGTATACGGAGTACACAAAAAGATAGGACATATAATGATAACTGACACGAGAATATTATAAGTGCGCAATGGCAGTAATATTCGACACTAAAAGAAATGCTTCCTCATCAACGAAACAGTCTACTATGGTTGTGCAACTCAACAACAACCTAGACTCATAAATGCCGTGAATAATAATGCATACATATCATATAGAGCTCATATCCTAACTAGTGTCTGCTAGGTGAATAAAGTCTACCTGGGATATCAAGGTTAGGAAACTGTGGCTGAGCAAGACTGGCTCATAGCCTAGCGTTGTCCTTAAGGCGGTATGATTAAAGTTACGTTAAATGACGGGGATGCTCTCTTGGTAGATCCAGATCTCAAGTATCTGGTTCTACCCTGGCGATCTCTCTAAAGTCAAGCAAAGAGGCAGCACTGTGTGACAAGGAAGTAGGCTAATGCCCTCTTACCACACGATGCTGCACTCGCAAAAGGCACAACCAAAAAGACAACCTAGGCTACCACAGAAACTGTCGAAGTCGTGTAGGTATAAGCGAACCGTACACACATCACTGACAACGACAACTGAAGCCTTATCCCAGTCTAGCATTAAATAACCCAGCAGAGCACTAACTCAATAATGGAGACACGCACCGAGTTCTTAACCTCTACTAACTAAGAACCCTCAAACCTATTCTAAATACATGTAAATATATCAGAGAGCGACGCACATAATACGATGGGCCGATATGAAATCGTGTGCAGAACCCAAAGGGAGTGTTGTGACGTTAAAAGATAAGAGGAATGAAAGAGAAGAAGTTGAGGAAGAGAGACAGTATCAGAATGGTGGAGATATGGGAGACAGTGGTAAAAAGGATGTTAGTCATGTGCGTCCCTAGCCTGCTCTAAAGAGAGTAGCTCCTCGGGACCCCCAGGATCCCACAAAGGCATGGTGGTCAGCCAATCACAGGCCGCTACGTCACCAGGCAGCAGGCCTCCAGAAGGCGCCAGGAACCACCAGCCAATCAAAACCGAGAGAATGGCCACGCGGGCGGGAAACTCCTCCGGGAGGGAGGAGGGAAGCAACACTCACTACCCCCTCGCTGCCCGCTCGCTCTCTCTCTCTCAACTACACTACAATGCATCTTATGTTCTACTCATGATATAAAATGCTTCCCGTTGTCACAGACGAAAATAAAGACCAGCACAGGACTGTCTGTAACAATGCAAGTACTATGAAAGAAAGAACAACCTTCTCTGATAACTGTAGCCCATTTCACTGCCCTGGCGAGCGCTAGTGGCTAACGGGAGGCGATTCTGCCAACGCTGGTAGGCGTCACACCGGCGTGGCGAATGTATGGGCGGATGCTCTGTCCTGGAGACAGAGCACTCAAGTAGAATGGGCTCTCAGACAAAACATCTTTCAAAAGTTGATTGCGGAGCCCTACCATCCACAAGTGGACTTGTTCGCATCAGAGGCAAGCCACAGGCTGCCTCAGTCCCTCACATGCCGGAGTCTCACTCCGGCGGGGGGTCCGGACGCATTTCTGGTAGAGTGGAACAAATGGAGCTCCATATATCTGTTTCCACCTCCAGACGCATCCTTAACCTAAGAAGTGCGCATGGGGGTAATTAGAAACATTCCCCTGTGCTGACGTATTTGAGCTGTTTCCATCACCAAAATATTCATTTTACCATAAATAGCATTAATACTTATCCATACGCGCCTATTATGGGTTGATTATAAAGGTATTAACCTGAAACAACAATAAAACGAGTGAAAACAGCGTTTGGATGGTCAAAATCGGAGATATAGGCCGCGAGTTATATAATGTATGGGTGAGGCAACCTGCTTTCCCGCCAATTTCCCCCAAGGCCACTGAGACACAGTCGATCGATATTCTCTCTCTCTCTCTTGCACTCGTTTGCTAACACTGATGACAATGCCCTGCTTGCAACTCGCTAATGTTAGCACGAAAATATACCTCAGAATAAGGGAATAACAGGGAAAATAGGTGATAACTGAAGGAGGGGAGGAAAGTGGGGAAGGAGGGGAGGTAGAGGAGTGATATTTTTTTTTTTTTTTTTTTTTTTTCGATGTTTAAAGTATATTTTTTTCTTCTCTGACTCTTAAGAGTCTTCCCGCAGTCCGCCGGGGGAACTCTTAAGAGTCTCCCTGCAGTTCCCGGGTTAATGTGCAAAGTAGTTCAAAAACTACGGGATTATCGGGGCATGGTCTCGATGATCGCGCCCTTGTGGCCGGCTCAAGTGTGGTACAACCAATTGAAGATGTGGTGCGAGAACCTGATGTCTCTCCCGATCTCGTACTTCCACTTAGAGACAATTGGAAACCTCAAGACCTCGCTGACTTTCGCCTTGTGGATATTCAGAAGGCCAAGTGGCTAGGCCAGTTTGGGGAAACCGTGACTCACAAGTTGATTAATCAGTATGCTCCATCAACCCGACGGCAGTACCAATCACACTGGAAGTCATATACTACATGGATTGTAGAAACTGGTCAACAACAGTCCTCAGTGGCTCTGGTGTTTAAGTATTTAAATTAAATATTCGATGTTCAAAAGTTGTCAGTCGTCACATTAAGGAATCACCTCACGGCAATTAGGACACCATTTTTAGATTTAACTGGTCTGTCTGTACCGGAGGCGGAAGAAAAGGGTTTCATGAGGTCGTGCTTCAAGCTTCGCCCTCCTCCTCGTCAACTCACACCCACCTGGTCTCTTGATCTGGCCCTTGAGATGCTTCAGTCCCGTAAATATTGCAAGGATCCTCCCTTTGACCTAATACTTAAGAAGGCCATTTTTCTAATGGCACTGGGTACGGGTGACAGGGTGTCTGAGTTGGCGGCGATGAGTTCGGAGCCAAACTGTTTAAGATTTTCAAGGCGCAACATGGGTGTACATATTGCTCCTGCTCCTAACTTCATTGCTAAAAATTAACATTCTAATCATGTATTTACAGAGTTCGAAATACCGGCTCTGAAACAAGGTGACAGGCACCATTTACTGTGTCCAGTGCAGTCACTTAGGTTATTTATGCGGGCTTCCCGGTCATCACAGGCAGGAGCCCTCTAGGTTTCATGGACAGGTGATCGATTACAAAAACGCCGGCTAGCTGCGTTATTATTGAAAGTAATTCGAGAGAGTAATCCGGGCGTGTTGGCAAGATCACACGATATCCGTAAATGGGCGGGATCACTTCGATTCCTTCATAATTACTCCCTAGAAGATATTCAGCAGACCCAATTGTGGTCATCAAATCATACCTTTCTCACACGTTACCTGTCCATCAATCTCATGAAACCTTCTCGTACATGTGTATCATTAAGGCAGAAAGTCTAGTTTTAAGCTGATTTTGTGATGTAAAAAGGGGGGGGGGGGGAGTATCCTAGCTAAGGACTCTAACTGCCTCTGAAGTGAGACAAAATGTAACGAGTATCAAGGTCATGTGATAATCCGTTCCTTAGGCTAAAGTAAGCCTACTCAGGAACATTTATTAATTTTTAAGGGATACACTATGGATGCAATAGTTTCCAATATACTCAATAATCTAGGGATTAGATTTAGAGTAAAAGTACAAATATTTTGGTAATACAGTACCTGAGGCCATGAATATGTACGCCTACATATTAATAAACTTAGGTGATAATGAATGTTTCATCTACCCTAGGATATATAAGCTAAATGAATAGTTTATTCTTGTGTTACACCAACTGTTCTATCAAACTTAAAGGTGCTAACACCACAGGCTTCCTTTAAGAAATGCCGCCTGTAACCCTCTTTTATATTTTCTTTGATATTAAACTGACCTTATTAGTACATGTTTACTTGGACCTTACCTGGTTTATTAGTGGTATGCAATGTTTATGATGAATGTCCCCCCTCCAGTCTTGAGAATCAGGCGCATCGTCAATGATGAAGGGGCCACTAATAAATTATAGGTTTGAGTCCCGAAGGGAAGAAGGAAAACCTAATAATTAGTAGTGGCCCCAGAATCATTGACGATTTTGGCCCTCCCTTCCATCCCCTTCCCATTCATCTGCTACATTTTTGAGAGTCTCGATATGTCAGATTAAGAGTGAGCACTCGCTGTGAACAAGATGGCGAGCTGTACCCAAGAGCAGACGCATGGAAAGCGCAAAGCAAGGTCAAGTTTAATTTTAAATTTTATTCTTTATTTATTTTACTAGTTTTTCTAGTAGTGGTACCCACATCATAAGGACGAGTCCGTGAGTGGTTATTAAGAGCGTTTCGCTCACAATGTAAGGCAATCGTATTTTGAGTTCTCCCAGGGTAGGAAGTTTGAACAGCAAGCTAGAGTTCAAAGATTGGCCATTACCTACGTAAGGCGCATCGTCAATGATTCTGGGGCCACTACTAAATATTAGGTTTTCCTTCTTCCCTTCGGGACTCAAACCTATAATTCTGACAGTTTACGCACATAATGGGAAAGCATTTACTTTATTTAGTGCACTCCCAGAAGTTATATGTATGTGACTAAGTAGTTACTAGTTAATTATGTGATATGGACATTATTTCAGCGATGTCTCATACTGTCTCATATTTAAACATTTGCTATTATAATTACTGGAATTATTTATTAGAGGATTAATATATTGTATTTATTTCAGATCGTGTGTCCATCAGTCGGAAGAATAGAGTCCTGCAGCTTTTGGAATACCACAAGTCTTTCCTGAACTGGACAAAATCGTGTGCTGTTGGCCAGAAGAGTACTAAGCATAATATAATAATGCTATAACTAAATAATGCTAAACAAAATTATACATAAACAATACTAAATTAATAATACATAAATAGTATCTAATAAATAATACATAAATGATAATAAAGTAGACGTGCCGTTTTGCCCAAAATCAAAACGGCATACCCAACTCTGCGAAGGGTTACCATCATCACTATTTTTTTTTGTTTTTTTTTTTTTTTTAAAGAGACAATGAACGGAGGAAGGAAAAACACAGATAAAACAAAAAGGTCCATGTTCCTAAAGGCATCCTCCATTCATAAAATGTTTGTAACAACTGGATTTAAACTTTTGTAGATTGTAAGTTTGTGGAAAGCATCTCGAGGGAAGTGAATTCCAAAGAGTAGTAGTTCTAGGGATAAATTAATTTTGATAAGCAGAAGTTCTGCATTGTGGAGGAGAAAGTGTAAATTCATGGGCGCTCGCAGCTGCCCTAGTTCTACGGGGAAAGATGTGGAGAGGTGGCACAATTGAAGCAAGTCCCTCGGAACAATTGCTGTGAAAATATCTGTAGAATAATGCAAGGGATGCAACGTTTCTTCGTTTCTTCGTATGGACAATGTAGGAAGGTCCCGTGCGACTGCAGTGCCATTGATTAATCTAATAGCTTTATTTTGAATTTTGTCCAACTGCCTCAATGCAACCACTCCACTTCCACTCCACAGAGGTGAACAGTAATCCATCTGAGAACGCACATGACTTTTATATATTACGGCCAACTGCTCGTCAGTGAAGAATTCTCGAACTTTGTACAGGAGTCCCAGTTTTTTAGAGGCATTCTTAGCAATGCTTCTAACATAATGTGTCCAGCTCAAGTTAGTAGTTAATGTTACACCGAGAATGTCAATACTAGGGGAAGTGGGAATATTTACATCATTAAAAAATATATGGGAGTCAGTGAGATTCTGTGGTTAGAAAATTGAATGTATTTGGTTTTCTGTGCATTAAAGGAAACTAGATTCTTTTGTCCCCATTCATTAATTCTAGAAAGGTTCTGGTTCAGAGAAATTGCAGTGTTTATTTTTGAATTTATAAGATCGGGTTGGGTGAAAGAATTGGTAAATGTGAAGGAACTGTGGAGCGTTGAGTCATCTGCGTAGGAATGTATTGGATTATGAGTGGTAGATATGAGATCATTGATATGAATGAGGAACAGAGTTGAGGCCAAAACTGATCCCTGGGGAACACCAGCATTTATTGAGTGAAATTGAGAATAAAGGCCATCTACCATTACACGTATTTTTCTGTTATGAAGATAAGAAGAAATTAGTGGAACTAATGATGCAAGGCCGTACTGTGACATCTTCGACAATAAGGATTGATGCCAGACTCTATCAAATGCCTTTGATATATCCAGTGCTATTGTATGTGTTTCACCATGTTGGTCTGTAGCTTGGTTGATTTGATGCGTAAGAAGGCAAAGAATGTCTGCAGTTGATCGACACTGCACCACCATTATTACTACTACTATCATCATCACTACAATTGTCACCATCATCACTAATATTACCATCATCACTAATATTACCACCATCATCACTACAATTGTCACCTTCTAATGTCAACTAAACTAACTTAACCTAACAAATGCGAGCGAGTTATAAAAAATACATAAATACCACTAAATAAACAATACATAGAATATACTAGATGAATAATACATAAACAATACTACAGCATAACCGTGCTACAGTAGTTAGACCTATTTTAGATTGTATTTGCCTCTTTACTATGACAGGTCTTTCCTAAGTTGAGTAATCTCGTCTAGCATTAGCCACAATACTAACACAAAATCGTAATAGCTTACTAAAGGAGCTATATTATAAGTCAGATTCAAGGAGACATTAGTGTGTAATGAAATAAGTAGTCACTAGAGATGTATTCTTATGTCAAGTAAAATACTCTACAGTGTCCCAGAACAAGATTGTTATTACAACTTTTAACTCTCTGACTGGGTGAGAGCTGACACTTAATTCCAATAAGATACACTACACGAACAACAGGCAATAAATAAAGACACATGACAAGTCAGCACAATATTGTATTCAATTGTAGCAGAGGTTTATAATATACATAAGTCTCAAATAGATTAATGATGGGTGATAAAATAAGTACAATAATGGTTAGTACAAATATAGAGATCGAAGTCTCACAAAAACAAATACTCAATAATAAACAATAATATAGTGAAGTCAATAGAGACAAAATAAATCAGTATATCATAATTATACTGTAGAGGAAAGTATCCTCAAAGCACAGATAAATCATTCTAAATAGGATCTCTTAATTGGATCCTGCAGAGAGTACACAACATGTAAAGATACTGTCCGGGCAAAAGGGACTTAAGTACACGGTATATATTGACAAAGGCTGAATAGTTACAGCAAAACACAAGAACGATCTAAAACATCAAAAGATGAACAATAGTGATAATAATTCACTGACAAAGTATTAAGAACACTAAACATCCACAAAGATTAACTGAAAGATAAGAGATTCTAAATATAACATAGAATCACTGATAATGAAGCACTCAACTCTGCTAGGCAAACGCTCACTGATTTTAATTATGAACCTGGCGACATAGATGAGTAATCTCAGGTGACTAATGAGTTATCTAAATTATGTGTACACTACAGGTGTTGTATATAAATATGCTAGAGTATCTGATATGTATAATTTCTCGATAATGAGCTACGGGAATCCAATAACTCAAGAAGATATATATATCAATACTCAGGGATAGATGTGTAATGTTTCCCTAAAAGGGGTCTCGGAATTAACCAGAGGAGAGAAGAAAGACTTCTCTAATTAACGTTAAGGATTGATAGACACTCGGTATTCCTGAGACCTTAACCCGTAACACAATCGCATTACCACTACGAAAAGATAAAGTCACTTAAAGGAGCTCTGGAGTTACTGGGAGGACGTTGGTTGAAGTTCTGGTACAGTTGTTTCACAAAGCCACGAGGATACTACTCGGGGCCAAACAACTTCTGGTACAGTTTATCTCTTCGCCGGACTCGGCTTCTTTCCTTTTTGTCCACTCGGCAGACACGTTTTCGGGACTCGAACACAGGACACCTTCTTCCTCTGGGCTTGGATTGCACAATGGACTTGCCTGGGGTAGGGGGTAAGGTTAATGGTTCAACTCGAATACTATCTACCTCTCGCTGTTCTTTAGTTAGTGGTTTGGCTAAAGGCGAATTAGGTGTAGACAGTATTTGTTCTCTTGGGTGTTCCTGTTTAAGTTTCTTTGGATTGAATTCCACGGCAATCTGTCCTGTTGCATAAAGCGGCCCAGGCAACTGGTCTGCATAAAGCCACAACCCAGATTGTGTGAGATGACAAGCCTTAGATTTCGTTGGGTTATATGCCACGACAATCTGTCCTGGCCCATAAAGCGGCACAGGCAACTAGTCTGCATAAAGCAACAACCCAGATTGTGTGAGATGACAAGCCTCAGAGTCTTTTATCCTTTCTACCT
Organism: Paralithodes platypus; assembly: GCA_032716605.1. Lineage (NCBI taxonomy): Eukaryota > Metazoa > Arthropoda > Malacostraca > Decapoda > Lithodidae > Paralithodes > Paralithodes platypus. The sequence continues at coordinate 24,873,892 of CM064520.1, read as the reverse complement.
TAGGATCACCTTTACAGGATGCAAAGATTGGTTTTAAGCCAGCAGGCTGATTGCTTGCCTTTGGCCTGGCCAGCTCAGGTAGTCTCTCTTCTGGCTGCTTGGTCACACATGATGTGACTCGGGGCAACAAGGGCACGTGGTTGGTGATGTTGCCTTCTGCAGGAGAAGGAGAGGCAGCAGGGGGAGTAGCTACCTTTTTGGGTAGTCGTTGGACTTGTGATGTCCTAGAACTGCGTGGGGCGTCTTGGGCTGGTGTGGATGTGTAGATATTAGTGTTAGCATCTTTCTGTTTTTGCCCACTTTGGGGGGGCTCATCTCGGGGGCAAAGTTGAAGGTGTTGGAGATGATTTGGATGTGCCGGAGGTAGTTTCCCGGATTCCTGCTGTTTTGGCCTTACGTGGTATGCACGGGCTTGATGGAGGGAGGTGTGCATGGTTTCAAGGTTTGCAAGGCTTGCAATCATTGTTGAGGTGATCGGGGTTGGTGAGAGCATGTGTACAAGGCTTTTGTCCTTTTTCTTTGGCCTTCGGGTTTGTTCCGGGGCTGTTTGTGTATCTCGTAGGCTGGAGGTAGATGGTGTTGGCAATGGGTGTAAGTTTGTAGGTTCTGTTTGCAGGAGATGTGTAATCAGTGTGGAAGTGGTCACACGTGTTGAATCTTGCTGGGGATTATAATAGTCTGCCCGGCTAGGGAATCCTGAGTGGTTTTCTGTGACGCGTAATGCCGGTACGTTTTCTACGGTGCTTGAATAGATGGCCCCTCGAGTATATCTCTGACCTGCCCGACCTTGTCGTTTGATACTTCTCATATAGATGCTATCTTCTGTATGTTAACATCAGCGCTAGGTGAGGTGATATCTTGGTCAGCCCGCATCTCAAAGATGTACGTCATTAATTATGTTATATATAGTGTAATTATAATGTAACCCCATCCTAATCCTTTCCCCTGACCCTCCACCCATCATACTGCCCCAGAACAGCCCTCTGTGAATCCTTAGATAAATACAAATACTCGAGGTGACACATAATTAGCTGTGTTTTCTGTTACCCCAAAGTCTGATAACCCACCCTCTTATCAGTGGGGTAGCACAAAAAGCACAAATTTCACGAGCCTGCCTTTAAAATGTATACATAATATAGACAACATTTGTTTACTATTGTTGAACATGAATGTAATTATATATTACAAAATAACCACCACAAAGTAAAACAAAGAATATATAAAGACGAAATTCCGTAATATACTAAATATTATGAGGTATTTCAGGAGCATCCAATGATCGACAACTAGACACATCGGCAATAACCCGGAATATATATAATTGAAGATTGTTTGTGACATAATATATGAGGTGGAATTATACAAAACTTTTATCTTTGTAACATTAGAGTAAGAAATAATTGCTCAGGTTAACATTTCAATAATTCTGAGGATGAGGGGCAGATTATTGTAGGTGACAAACACTACCGTGTTGTTGTTGTTGTTGTTGTTGAATTTTAAGGGCACCTCGGGTGATATGACCACCCGCTACCTCGCTTCCACTGGCCATAACACAATTGAAGTTTGTAAGTAATGCACGGTGGGCGAAACACTAAGGAATCACTTGCCAAATGACATGTTAGTTGATAATGGAATTGCCCTGCAGGCTAATTACGAGCGATGCACTACATACCCCCATATAAACAAATTAAAAACACTAGGCCAGGAGCATGAGGACCTCAGGCTGCTAACCAAAGTCCGAGCAGCCGAGGAACAAGGGCCATAGCAATATCCCGCAGTGAGGTGCCCTTATCAAGCCAATCCAGGGCGTCTAGGAGCAGGCCATGGAAGGAACCACCAGTCGTAGAAGGACGAGGGGTAGCAGCAGTGTGAGGGGCGTCATGGGCAGTACAGGCAGCACACGACAGTCGACGGAAGGCTGGCGTGGTGGGGCTGGCTTCAGGGCCAGCGCTGACAGGGGGCATGGACTGAAGAGCATCATCAATGGGGTAATTTTCCTGAACAGGAGGCAGGCTGGGTACAGGGCGACCACCACCATAGGCGCGGGGAGAGCGGTGTAGTCGGGGATTAGGTGATGGAGCCCGATGCACCACCACATCCGCAGGGGACAGAGGCCGAACAGTAACCCCCAGTACCTGAACCCCCTCAGCCTGCTGAACCTCCTCAGTTTCTAGTTCATCTCTCAGAACCTCATAACGATTACGATCAGTAGCAGGCATCGGTCGAGCAGGCATCCGCTGGTCCACCTCCAACTGGGATGAGGCAGGCGAAGGGGGAGGCCTTCTGGCACCACGCCGAGGGTTGAGGTCATGAAGCTTGTCATTCATCTCTTCTAAACTGAGACGCCCACCACGATAGGCCGTATGCAGGTCACGGGCCGCCTGGAGGATACTGCAGTCCCCCAATGACACCCGGTGCAATCCTCCACAAAAGAAACAGCTCGCCGCATTAGGGCAAGCCCTCCCACCAGCCTTCTCTGAATGATAGCCACTACAGTTCATACACCGGACAGGACACCACACTATAGGAAAAGTGATGGCAATTGTAACAGCGGAGTAGTGGGAAGGTATACCGCTCCACCCTAAAACTGACATGGTCATGGGCCACCCTGTCCGGCAACTTCGAACCCAAGAACCTGAGGCGGCAGAAGGCTGAAGGAACCAAGGCCCCCCTTCCTCCCTAGTCCGCATCCGCTGCACCTCCAGGAGTACGGCCGAAGCAGTCCCCAAAATCCGCAATGAACGTAATAAGTCCTCCTCCGGAATGGACGTGGCCACAGGTCCAATCTTGCCGAACACATACAGGCCGCCAGTTGGGGAAGCAGAGACCTTGCATATGATAATCCAATCCCCCAATTTATCCATCTTCTCAGGGGGCGTGGGGAGGGATTCAAGGCAGCCCCACGGCAGCCAACACACACTGACAAACCAGTCCCAGGAACCCGAACATCGCCCTCTATCGCATATTTTCCAAAAGGTGCCTTATTGATGGCCTTTGACACAGCCTCTGGGCACTGAAAGACTGGGCAGCGATCCTTCTCCTGGAACAGGTAGTGGACCACCCTACCACCAGGAACAGTGGCGGCAGGGGCCCTACCACTGCCACACTCCACCACGTTGGCTAAGTCTACCGCATGGTCGACTACACGGGAGGGCGACCCAGCATGGCGTTTTGTACTGAGGGTATCAGCGCCCCCGGCATCTTCAGAGGCCTCGCTGGAAGACCTGTCCCGCTTGGAAGAGAGCCCAGTGGTCTCCATCGTCAGCAACCCGGTACCATCCAACATTGCAGCGCCGATTCCACCTGGACCGCCACCAAAATGGCGGTAAACAAAGTCCTCTTTGTTCACCGGCCTCGGACGCACTCTTCGACGAGACCACCCCCTACACTGAGCCCAAGACCGCACACAATGGGCCAATGCACATAGTTCAACTTCACTAGTGGACTAAGGGCGACCGACGGACAACGGATGTCCACACCGCACGGCTGTCAAGACTGCGAATCCCTACCATGTTGTTGTCAGCTGACCTACCTCCCTCCCTCCCCTCCTCCCTCCAGTTCGATACGAGTGTAGCCAGACGATCCCGGTGTCGTGGAATATATATCCCCCTAATAGTTTGCCATGGTAAAGCAGCCGCTATGCCTGATCTACATTCGTGCCTAATCACGATTCTATGTCAATGTATTCTTACTTGGCTTTATTGTATTGACAAGATAACCAATAATAACTAACCTAATCCAATAAAATCAAGTAAAATATATCAAAATATAATCATGATTGTAGTATTTACTTTAAATTCTGTTACGCTACTACTACTACGGGGGATAAATAGACAGTCATTTAGAAGTTTGTATATTTTATTTAACAAACTTCCTAACTACTCTAATAATAGGTTCTTGACTCGGGCCGAGATGAGTTCAAGACACGGATTGAATATTACGTCGATTCATGACAGGTTGCACTTTGGACCCCTAAAGCTCCCGTTACTCCCTAACTGAATTCCCGCTATTCAGGTATTGACTCAAGTAGGCTTCGATCCTACGACCCGTTATTAGTGATTAATCCTAAACAGTTTAATCGGAGCCCTGCTGTGTCTTCTATGGAGACCAGGGCCTAATGAAACATTTACTCTACCTAACTAAAACAAGTGATATTCTTTCTTCTACTCTTAAGAATTACCCACGTTTACTGAGCCTTCTGCATCTTTTCTCAAGACCAAGGCTATAATACATATAATCTATTTCCTCAACACAGAATCTATTTACTCCTTTGACACAACCGTCATTACTACACAAGTACCTCAACAATGATATAAAATCGTACAAATTACCGACTGAGATTACAAGTTCCCTCTCATATATAATATTGGGTTCCGTCACCCAGTTACTTCAACAATATAGGTTTACAATCTTTACCTCAATGACACCTTCCGAATTTACCCTCATGTAACCCTATTACAAACACGCTTTGTTTACCTTTCACCTTAATCAATAACCGTTCTAACAAAAGATAAACCGTGGCTCAAAACGCCTACACGGAATAGATTCACAATTATATTCCTTTACATGACTTCTGAGGAATTCTTTGTTATACTGGCACCCCTAGCGCTTTTCCCAGACTGCCTCTAGGAGTCTCTCGATTTATATGAATACAGCATCTCTTTTCAACTTAATAATCCTGTATTTAACATGGACTAGTGTTCTTCTCAATAGTTTCCCTATACACAACTTAATGAGTGATTCATATGGACTAGTGTCCTTCCATAGCTATAACTGATCTATCAGGCAACTAAACAACGGTTTCCCCTTGAACTTATTGGTTGCCTCATTTACTAAAAGAATTGTTCTTTCCCTCCCTCTTTACTCTTTAATCTTTCCTATCAGATCCTATATAATAACTCTTTCGGCATTGCGCCTTTGCTAACAAAAATAACTACTTACTACACATCATAATTTTTATGGATTCAGGGAGTCTAAATTCTTTTTCCTTTAGTCTTGTCCTAGAAGGACACATCAATTTGTATGGGAACCACCAGGTTAGTCAACATCATCTCTCTTCTTCCTTTATCTTATGAGGGCCCAATATGGGTCCTTAGACAAATATATTCATGTATGCTGGATCAGGTGTGTGTGTGTCTGGAACTGTGCTTTACCACCTCAGAGCTGGCCAGTAGCTCTTCTGGAAATCCTCACTTCCGTCCACCTTCTGTCGTCCCTCTTGAATTGCTTGACTGTGTATGTGCAAACTAGCAATGTGACTACAGGCGACAGGATACTGATGGTGTATCCTCTGAGTGGGCGAAAGTGAGGAGAGGTCAGGGGTGGTCTGTGTTGTGGCTTTAGTTGCGGGCAGGGTAGCTGGAAAGGTGGGTTCCTGGTTTCCCTTTGTGCCCGGGCGAGAGAGAGCAAGTGGGTTGCAAGGTGATAACCCGGTGAGTTCCGAGGGGTGAGTGACCCCAGTACGGTAGCCCGTGCGTGGCAGCCTTTATAGTCACGCCCCCCGCTCTCCCGCGCTGTGATTGGCTGGCTGGCATGCGCGGTGGCACGCTCGCCCTGAATTCTTGCTTCCTTCATCTCCTCTCTTTTCTCTTCAAAGTAAGTCCCAGGAAGCTGATTATAAACCTCTTTTGGTGGCTTACGGGAGTACAGGGCTGGCACCGAGGTATTGGTTTGTGGATAATCAGAAGGAACTGCTCGGGAAGAGAAAGAGAGCGACTTTTGATGTGAAGTAAGAAGTCCAGCTTCGCGCTCCGACAATGGAGGCCGCTGATTGGCTGGTGAGCAAGGCGTGGCATGTTGTACCCGTAAGCTGTCAAAATCAGCTGACGGTGCAAGCAAGTAAAAGGGAGCGCGGTGATTGGTGGAGGGCTTTTCTACTTTATTGATTACTGATTAAACACAAATGTAGCGGCATCATGGCTACGGCTATATTCTGACCTTTCTAAACAAAATAATTGTACATGTTAAGATTATTATTTGAGTCCTTATTTCGGGATTATTTTGATCTACTTGAATTTGTATAAAATTGTGATGGGTATGCATATAATATAATTGCTTACTTTTGAGTATATGTATACAAAGGCTAATATAGGTTATCACCCTTCCATGTGATTATGACGCTTCTTTCGGAAATTCTGAGGATATGGCTAGGTACATTTATATTACCCACATCCAAATTGGTTTCTTTATTATGGATATAAACAAAAAGTCTCAGAACAGTTATCAAACTCATAAAGTCTGAATCGGATTGAGTTTGGACCCTGTGGAAAAGCAGGTTTGAGTTGGATTGATATTCGACACCCTTAACACCTTACGAGCGGCCTATGCGGTTTATTTATGTGTACCGCACAGCAGGGTGTTTTTAGCCAAAATAGGGCTGTTTACGTGATCATTTTCATGCCTAAATAAGACCCAGAACGTAAAACAAGTACCTATCCCTGAAAGGGCATAAACAGAGCTTTCGAATGACACCATAACGATCCTTGTATGATGGATAGTTTTCTTGCAATAACCGTGCAACGCGAGTGCAAAAAGCAGGTAATTCGGTACTTTCAGTACATAATTGAGTATGTAGCGAGTGAGAGAGGGAGGAGGGAGCTGAGATTTGTGTCAGTAGGTTCGCCGCGGTGGTCTGGAACAGTCATACGCTCGCTAGTCTCCTGCCACCACTTGTCTCTCTCTCTCAGCCACATTACGTGCTGAAATTGCCACTCGAGTTATGTCGAGCGCCGCCACATAGTCCAGCTTTATTTAACTCGACTTATGTTGCTCGCCGCTAATTAAGGGTTAATGGTGTACGACACCTATTCCAGTCTATCAGAGATAGAGGGGGTTCTTGAAAACGCGGCTATTGATCACATAAGATTACATGTAAATCTATGGATAAAACACTACCCACCTTGTATAGCCAGACAATATCGCCTCAAGCAGTTTGTGACGTCAGACAAAACTTTCATTTCTAGACCAATCAGAAGTGAGCAAAATTTTTCATGGGTCTAAAATTCATATGCTATAGCCTTAATGAGACAAGCTAGCAATTTTTGTTTTGCAGGGTAATTTATTTTCTGCAGGATCGACAAGTACATGGGGGATAAAACGTCTATGTGAGACTCATGCTACTCGGAGCGAACAATCAAAGAAAATGGATATTAAATGGTAGACTATCATATTTTTATGGTAATCATGCTAGCATAACATGTATAAGTGTAGTCTAAATTAAGTATGCACACACACTTCTTCAGCAACAACATTCCCCAGAGAGCTGAAGCTTGTACACTCGGATACCATAGTTTCTAGCCCACTCATAAATATTCGTGAGTTTTACCTATTTCAAATTATGCAAGTATATTTCTGGAAACGAATTTATGAATATAATTTTCTGTACATCAAGTCCAAAACTATATATACTATCTATTAAAAAGCAATTTTTATCCACAAATCAATCAAGATAATTATAATTGCACAAAGAAAAACATAGGGCCGAAGGATGAGGCAAGAACTGCTACACTGCAGAACCATCCAAGAAGTGATCAAGGGCGAAGAATGAGAGATCAGGACTAAGGAGGAAAAAAATCGCAGCGATATGCAAACAATAAAAATGCTCTATTGAGGGGAATCGAGTCAGCTCGGCCGCAACAACGACTAAAGAGACAAATCAGGTCAGGAGCCAAGCCAGGCCAGGGTGGCATATGATATAGGCCGCCCGAAGGACAACCGAATGAGACAGAATAAGAATAGAAGGGGAAAAACATAGAAAGAGGAATGAAAAACTACGCAAAATTAGTCAAGCCGACAACGAAAGCTCGAGGGAAATAACCATAACCCTCCCCCATCAAGCTCCAGTCGCCGGCCCCAAAGCGATGAGAAGGTGGATGGAGAAGGTAGTGGAGTGATTGGGAGGGAGTAGAGTAAGAAGGCGGATGGAGGGGGTAGTGGAGTGCTTGGGAGGTTGTTGAGTGAGAAGGCAGATGGTAGGGCTATTGGAGTGATAGGGAGGGAGTCGAGTGAGATGGTGGGGGTAGTGGAGTGATAAGGGAGTCGAGAAAGTGAATGGAGTTGTAGAGTGAGAAGGTAGATGCAGGGGGCTAGTGGAGTGGGGGTGGTGGTGATGGATGTGTAGGAAGAGTGGTGTTGGTGGTGGAAGGATAATGGAATGAGGGGAGGATGAAGAGGTGTAGGGTGGATAGTGGAGTGAGAGGAGTTGATGGAGGGAAACTGGTGGAGATGGAGGGAGGGGTGTTGGAGATACCGAGAGTGGTGAAGGGTGATTTAGTTGAAAGTGGAAGACAATGATGGTGGAGGTTGCTGGTGTTGGTGGAGGAAGGGTGACAAATTATGGTAATTGGTGGAGGTGTCTTGGGATGGTGGTGGTAGTGGTTGTAGGGTATTGGAGGTGGATATATACTGTACAATATTGCTGTAGGGTGGACTAGTGGAGGTAGATGGAGACGGCAGAGGTGGAAATATGATGTTGGAAGGGGTGAATGAATGGATGGAAATGGTAAGGTGGATGGGTGGATAATGGAGGTGGATGGTGGTGGGGTGAATGAATGGGTGGAGATGGTATAGATGGATGGGGTGGATGATGGTGGAGTGAATGAATGGGGTGTATGGTGGAGGAGTGAATGTGTGGAGATGGATGGGGTGAGTGATAGAGGTGGCGATGGTGGGGTGAATGAATGGGTGGAGATGGATGAGGTGGGTGATAGAAGTGGATGGTGGAGGAGGTGGATGGTGGAAGAGGATGGAGGAGGTGGATGGTGGAAGAGGATGGAGGAGGTGGATGGTGGAAGAGGATGGAGTAGGTGGATGGTGGAAAAGGATGGAGGAGGTGGATGGTGGAAGAGTATGGAGGAGGTGGATGGAGGAGGTGGATGGTGGAAGAGGATGGAGGAGGTGGATGGTGGAAAAGGATGGAGGAGGTGGATTGGTGGAAGAGTATGGAGAAGGTGGATGGTGGAAGAGGATGGAGGAGGTGGATGGTGGAAGAGGATGGAGGAGGTGGGAGAAAGGCAGGGTGTGAAGTATTATAGCATACCATATTAAATCTTTTCAGTACGATAACTTTATATACACTTGTTTTCTGGCTAACATTTACTATAACAGTCCGCTTAGGAGGGATGTACTGTATAAGAATGAAAAACGTTAAAACAATTTCAACCCTTTGGCCCAGAGTAGTTTTGTTTTCGTAATGGACGCAATTATAAGCCAAATTTGCCTTTTTCGTTGATTACATAATTTTACTGTATATACTGTAAATATATAGTAAATTTGCATATGGCTCAAATATATGTTTTTGTTTGTATTCTGGGACAAAGTATCATGTGTCACCAATTCAGGTACCGCGATAATTAAGTCATATATACAATCTATATGACCCATACATCATTACTATATAATATGAGATTAGTCATTACTACCGAAAATTAAATTATTTCTCATTAGACTTTATGGGTTACATAAGGGTGGAAACAAGGCGGCTATCTATTATCAGTGCAGGGTTTTCTTTTTCACTTTTCCTCCACATTTTTAGTATTTTGTGCTGCCCAGGTTAGGTTAGGTTGTTAGATTAGGTTAATGACAAAGTATGGTTTACGGGGGGCATGTAAATACTACATTTCCGGTGGTAATGACATATATATGAATAATGTATGTCATGAAGATTGTACAGTATATAGGACATAATAATTGTCGTGGTATCTGAATTGGTGACACATGATCTTACCTGGTTGTCTTACCTGGTGGGCCACCCGACCCGGCGTCCAGCCAAAATTCTAACTGGAGGGAGGGGTGTGGCCCAAAACTGTAACAAATTACAGAGCAAAAAAAAAAAAAAATAACAGTAATGGTTGACTGATTTAGTGTACCTTACACAAGAGTTAGTTTAAAAAGAAGTTCATGAGTTCAAATAATAAAATACTAGATAAGGACTAACATGGGCTTATAACTTTAGGGGACAATGGGGAATGGAGGTGGGGTTGGTTTGTATATTATCAAGTATTAATATAGTTGAACAAGGAGTCTCGTAAAACATCGTGGAGTCTGGATTTAAATGAGTTAAGGGAGGGAGCATCAACTACATGGTCAGGAAGAGAATTCCACTGCTAAACAACACGGCAAGAACAAAATCTTCTGTAGGCCTCAACCTGGGAATGTTGAACCTTGGTTTTGAATCTGTGGCCTCTAGTGAGGCCAACATTGGGAGAAAAGACAGAGATCTTCAGGTTTAACAGAGGACAGACCATGGAAAAAATGTTAACAGTAGATCAAATTGCACCTTAATAGTCTACCCTTAGCTGTATACAGATTTAGGTTATCGAGTCTGTCAGAGTAGGAGAGCTGGTTGAGACCGTGGACCTGCTTAGACCACCTACATTGTACAGATTCAATCAGTTTAACATCACCAATATAACCTGTATTCCAAACTGGAGGAGCAAAATCAATAATAGGGCGAACATCACTTGTAAATAATGTAGTCATAAATTGAGCAGAACGACAAATGGTGGACGTAAGTAGGTTTGATGCGACTCCTCCGGCCTTAGCTACAGTAAGTCTGGTGTGTTGGTGAAATTTTAAGTCAAGAGTCAACTGTAGCACCCAGATCCTTGTGAGAAGTGGAGCGTTTAATGGGTACACCTCCTAGTGTGTATAGGTCATGGGCAGCATCGTTTGCATGGGATCGGGAGAATCTTATATGTACACACTTTTCAATAGATAATTTGAGACCCCAAGACAAAGATATCTCATTTATTAAGTCGATGTCGCGCTAGAGATCCGCCAACACATACCTAGGATCTGAGGGCCGGAAGTAAAGGTATACTTTAAGATCATCAGCAAACATCTTCATTTTACAACCCCGTCGAGAGGCGATATAGTTAATGAATATTAGAAACAGTAAGGGACCGAGAACTGATCCTTGAGCAACACCACTGAGAACAGGTTTAGGATGACTTTTGTGACCGCCAATAGTAACACACATATATCGGTTTAGTAGGAAGCTCCTGATCCAGTTGAACAAATTTCCAGTGATCCCAATCACCAACAGTTTATCCAAGAGAACATCATGGTGGACCCTGTCAAAAGCCTTTACATAGTCGAAAAGAACAAGATCCACAGTATGGCCCTGGTCAAACCAATAAGTAACATAGTTGTAGGTCAGGAGAAGCTGGTCGGTGACAGATCTACTGCTCCTGAAGCCAAACTGTCTTTCATCAAATAATAAGTTATCATCAATAAAGCCGAAAAGATATTTGGAGATTATTCGTTCCATAGTTTTGCATGGGATAGGGGTCAAACTTATAGGTGTATAATTGAGGGGGTCAGTTCTGGGTCCCTTCTTATATATGGGAATAACATGAGAAATCTTCCAAGATCGGGGAAGAGTTCCGGCCGTCATGGAGCGACTGAAAAGAATATAGAAAGGGTAGCCTAACTCAGTGGCACATTCTTTGAGAAGGCGAGGATGGAGTTTGTCGGGTCTCATGGCAGAGTCCTGTTTAAGTGACTTGAGACGGGATTCAATGTCTGCAACTGTAAAAGCAATGGTCGTTATGGTGCTAGGCCAGGTCTGGTGGGGAAAGGGATTGTTCAACATGTCAGTGGTAAAAACAGATGCAAAAGCATTGGCAAATTCATTGACCATAGTGGGAGGGTTGTCAGTAAGGGTATCATTTATTAGTAGAGGACCAACTTTAGGTCTATCAACTTTTTATGCCGTATGTGGGAGTGAAATAGCTTGGGTCTTGTTGATTGAAGGTTGATAAGAATTTCCTCGTAGCTGGCCTGAGCCTTTAACCCTTAAAAAGCGGCTCACCACATAAGTCGAGTTAAATAAAGCTGGACTATGTGGCGGCGCTCGACATAACTCGAGTGGCAATTTCAGCACGTAATGTTGCTGAGAGAGAGAGACAAGTGGTGGCAGGAGAGTAGCGAGTGTATGACTGCTCCAGACCACCGCGGCGAACCTACTGACACGAATCTCACCTCCCTCCTACCTCTCTCACTCGCTATATACGGAATTGTATCGGGAAAGTGGCTAATTACATGCTTTTTGCACTCGCGTTGCACGGTTATTGCAAGAAAACTAGCCATCATAAAAGGATCGTTATGGTGTCATTCGAAAGCTCTGTTTATGCCCTTTCAGGGATAGATACTTGTTTTACGTTCTGGGTCTTATTTAGGCATGAAAATGATCACGTAAACAGCCCTATTTTGGCTAAAAACACCCCGCTGGGCGGTACATATAAATAAACCGCATAGGCCGCTCGTAAAGGGTTAACACGGAAGCTCTTAATTGTAGGTTTAACTGATTAAAATGGAAGAGCTGTTGCAGGGCCTGGTGAGAACGACGACCATGGCAGCGTTTCTATTGCTTGTAGCAAGTCCAAGCTCGGGAACGTTGCTTTTTGAGGTTATGGGGAACAGATTTGTGCCATGGTGGGGGAAGAGCATCTCTGAGTTCTGGGTGGAACATAGATGCCAACCAGTTCTCATCCACGTCCAGGAGGGCAAACTCAAAGTCTCAATCGTAAGAGTTTGGAGCCCTCCACCCTGGAACCACCATATAGTCACCACGATTCCAGTCCAGAGAAATAGAGTTTTCATCATTGTTACAGGTATAGTCACCCTGGTACAAGTATTGGAACTTTACTAGAGCGTGGCCACAGCGGGGAAAGGGGGGTAGGTTTTTATGTCAAGAATTCGGTCTTCCTCAGAGATTAAAACTAAATCCAAAATATTACCAGAATTAATAAAGGTAGGTTCCATCACCCATTGAGATAGTCCAATGGTATTAAAAAGATCAAGAAATAGAGCATCAGTGCCTGAAATGTTCAAATCAATTACATAATCATTCCAGGATATAGAGGGGAGATATTAGTCGCCCACTAGTACCAACTCCTTCCCAGCACTCAGGTCTAGAATGTAATTGATAAGATCACAGTTATCCGCATATGTGTAGGAAAGGGGACGGTAAACAGTCATGACATACAGGTGATAATCAGGGAGGTACAGGGTCAATGTATTGGGAAAAGAACCCTGGTCACATATTGGAAAGCCTTAAACCTATTATGTACATAAGTGCAGACACCATGCTTGGGCTTTGACGATATGAAGTCGTTTCTGAAAATCTGGTAGTCCGCAATATTAATCGCACAGTTGGGAATCTTGGGCTGTAACCATGTTTCAGTAACAGAAATTAATCAATGTTTTCATCATGACAAAACTTATCCACATACAGTGATACAATTTATTTGAAAGATTATTTAAGTTTTTGACCGCAAGGGACAGGATGTAAAAAGTTGAATTTACATTATTGGAAAGACCTAGTTTCTTTGGGGGTGGACGAAGCGAGGCATCTGATGGAAAAGCATTACTGACATCTGATTCTGGCTGCATAACATTATCTTAATCAACATACACAGAATTTGCAGGAATTGTCATGATATTTGTAGGGTTGAAAACACAATCTGGCCTCTAACCCTGGCCCCAGAATTGCAGTCCGAGGAAACCACTGGTGGTACCAGTACACCACCAGAGGCTCCCTCCCCCTGCAAACGGGAGCCAACCTGATCAGCAGACCGAGGTGGTAACCCACCATCGGGAGCACTTACCTCATGTGGACGTGGAGGCCCCCCACCGGCAGCCGCCGATCTCTCCGTCCATCCAAAAGATCTGGCACGTTACCCGATTTCCGCTCGCTGTTTATAGGTTAAGTCTCTTCTGATGTATACATCCTTGAAAGGGGAGTCCTTCAGATCTCTTGAGCGGTTTAGAAGATCACGTTTGCCAGCTGAGTCAGCAATCTTGGCACGCACCATTTATAAGGATAATGTTGGTAAAAATTTACCTATGGTCCCGTTAAAATATCCTCAAGTAACCTATTAAAAACTGTTCAGGGGACTGGTTAGAACTTGTAGGATGTTTAATTGAAGGTCGGAAATCAGTATTTACTGAAAAATAAAAGTCTTTGGAAAAATTGAAAAACCCGAGCCAAGTTTGGTCAAAACTTGGCTCGGGTTTTTCCATTTTCAGGTTTTGTTACTTTTCAATATTGTATTTTCAGAGTTCTTCCAATATTACCCCTTTATTTACGGCTTTTACCCCGCAATTTCCCTGATCTTCATAGCCCTCCCCACTATCGGGGGCCGTGTTTTAAGATTGATGGATAATGGGAAAATAGTAAAATGCGACAGTCCTTGGTATTAAACAACACTGTGTATCAAAGAAAAACAAAAAAGAACAAAAAATAACCTGAAAAACTCGTTACTGGTTGGTGATAAACATTTACCAAATCCTCTCCGGTGTTAAACAGGGTATTTACCGTTCTTTGTTGTCTGAATAAAATCATGAACGAAGCCTAAGTTGAGGAGGAGGGTAGATGATTGAAGAGGAGAGGAGGCCAAGTGGTTGGGGAAGATAGGGAGATGAGAAGGGATATGATGGGAGGGAGAAGGACTAAGGGGAAAGAGGGTGAGGCAGGTTAACCCCTTCAGTATTTGATGACACGTTTTGGTCAAATTCCAGCAGCTTTTCGCGGCGATATTCACATGCTCTCCCGGTCGCGTTTAATTTGGTTGCATGTAATTAGGCCGCTTATTTTTCGAAATTATCCCACAGCCAGCTTATATTTGTTCCCTGCTGGCAATAATGATGATGACATTAAGTCCTGGGCGGGACCCCTCACCCAAAAGCAGTAAAATCAAAAGCGAAAGGGTTATACTGATGTTTTGGACCGACAGTTAGCCCATCGATCTGTTTAGGCCTAATAGGTCCGGTAGAGCATATACATCATTGCTATATATAGCATTAAGAGCTGAAATGTATTATAAGGGAGAAAAAAACAAAAACGCTAAAATACATGTATAGGCCTAGGCTACTGTAAAACAATGAGTTTTTCAGCCAGTACCCAAACAGCGGGGGTGTGGGGGCGGCAGCCCCCACCCATATACTAGGTTAGGTTAGGTTAGGTTGTTAAGTTAGGCTAATAGCCTAGCCCATAAAAAAAAAAAAAAAAAAAAAGTAACCCAACCAGCGGGGGTGTGGGGGCAGCAGCCCCCACCCATATACTAGCTTAGGTTAGGTAAGGTTGTTAGGTTATGGTGGGTTCACACATTCACGTATATTGCTCCCGTCAGCTCCCGTCTGTTGTAAACGAAGGTATATTGGTAGTTGGCAACCGATTACGTAAAACGTAATGGCATAATACGCAAAACTTTAATGAAATTACGGCCAGTCGGGGGGGTACTCTCGCATGGCGCGAGTAGAAACGAGTAGCCCACGTGGGTCGGGAATGTTGTGGGTGCGGCCAAGGCCGCGCGGTTGCTGATTCGAGTCGAATCAGGAACGTGGCTCGCCCTCACGTATGTCAAAAGACGGGGAAACTTACGACCGACCAGGCCACCACGGTCGTCTGACCAGAGCATCCTCGTCGGACGTAGCAGCTACCACGTGAGACGAGAGCTGCTCTCGTCAAATCGTAGAAAGTTCCAGTCGAACATGGAAGTATACGTTAGTTAGGCCGCATCTGGCAGAACCGCCGCACTGCGGGTTGGCGGGAAGACGCGGCATCGTTGTACGATGGGGACAACGGGACCAGCGAGGGACCCTCCAGTCACACCTCTCACCACACCGGAGCAGCAACCAACAAGCCAACCCTGCCACCCTCTGCACCCTGCCGAAAACAAATCGTAGCAGCGAAACGACTGCACCTATGGCTTTCATATTTTTACCACATGTACCTTACCCTTTAGGCTACCCACCACAAAAATCCCAAATCCCTCCTCCCACCCACTCGCTGACTGTCGGTCCCGTCAGAAGGAAAAAAAAGGAAAATCTGTGGCGGCGAAACGACTGCACCAATCGGTTCCATATTTGTGTGACAAGTCTCTTACCCTTCTGCCTTCCCCCCACCACACCCCCAACCTCCTCCCACCACCCACTTCTAGCGTATCCGTACGAAGAAAAGGAAAAAAAAAAGGAAAATCTGTGGCGGCGAAACGACTGCACCAATCGGTTCCATATTTGTGTGACAAGTCTCTTACCCTTCTGCCTTCCCCCCACCACACCCCCAACCTCTCCCCACCACCCACTTCTAGCGTATCCGTACGAAGGAAAGGAAAAAAAGGAAAATCCGTGGTGGCGAAACTACCTCACCAATCGGCTTCATATGTGTAACACAAGTCAATTACCCTTCTACCTTCCCCCAACCAACCCCAAAACCACCCTCCCACCCATACATTCCGATACCATAAAAGTCTCTGTAGTCTATAGTGTCTTTTCAGCTACTTTCGGGACCATCGGGGACCTGATTTCTGGCGAGGGGAGTGTTTTTTTTTTACCATTTCTCTCCCAACTTAATAGATTTAGCCAAAAAAAAAAAAAAAAAAATATGGCACTGGCAGAAGCACACCGTCAAAATTGGCTGGCACTCAGCGGGTTACTCCTCCAGGATGAATTCCTCGATGTTACTCCTCCAGGATGAATTCCTCGATGTTGTTCATGGTGCCGATGAAGGACTGGGAATGGGAATGGTGTGGCCATTCCTGCCCTTTTGTAGTTCCCAGATTCCAACCCAGACCTACGTGGTTGACAAAGACTGTCTTTGTCTGTGTTTGGTCAGACGGGGTGTGCCTACGATTGGCCAGAACCGGTCCAGGTACGACCTAACAAATCCCAAGACATGCGGCCTCATCTACGCCGGTCTTGAGGGGGCGTGGCATGGGCGTGGCCTGTGTTCCCGCAAATCGTGCAGCCCATGAGGTCGAACGGGGCTATGCTTACGCACGTCGCAAACACGTACGTAGTTCAATACGACTCCATTACGTCTGACGTAACACTGGCCCCGTTACGCTAAGTCTGTCGGGAAGTGCAATAGACGTGGAAGAACGGGCGTTCAACGGCAGAAACTACTCGCGTCTTTACATAAATTGGCGATACGCCGGACGGGAGCAATATACGTGAATGTGTGAACCCACCATTAGGCTAATAGCCTAGAACATTAAAAAAAAAAAAAAAAAAAAAAAATCTAACCCAACCAGCGGGTGTGTGGGGGCGGTAGCCCCCACCTATAATACTAGGATAGGTTAGGTAAGGTTGTTAGGTTAGGCTAATGTCTTTCCAAATTTGACTATTTTTATAACATGAAATAATTATTAGGCTACCCACTCCACCCCGTGAAATCCGAGCCAGCTTTCGTCAAAAGTTGGCTCGGGTATTCACAAAATTGGGTTGTATGGGTTTGCAATTTGGGAAAACCCGAGCCAAGTTTTGATACAAAACGCTATATTATTGTATTTTTACGCTTTTACCCCCTCATTTTCCCTGAACTTCATAGCACTCCCCACTAGTCGGGGGCGTGTTTTTAGATTGTTGGATAATAGGTAAATACTCATTTCCGCTCCTCTTCAGTATAAAACAACACTATATCTGAAGGAAAAATTACAAAAAACAAAATAAAACTTACTGAAATCGCTGTCGGTCCAAAAAGTCAGGTTTACCAGCGAAAGTAACGGTCGGTCGTCGTAAGTGTATGAATCGCCGCGGAAAGTTGCTTGAATAATACCGCATTTTTTAAATTTTGTTGGTTAATATAAGACGATTTTATGCCGTTGAGGAAGGATCTCTAGGAATCAAAGGGGTAAAAACTATCCCATTAACACATTAGCTCCCACAAGTCCTTCCAAAACTGAATGATATTGTAAGAAGCCAAAATATATCGTAAGAACGTCATAATCTTCAAGGGGTTAAAGTCTAATACTTATAGGCCTAAACTAACACTAGTATTCGTTATACCCTCCATATTATAAAAAGGAAACCCCCCAACCGGCTAAAATGAGAACGATTAGTGATGTGGGGTGGCAGGAGAAATTCGAAGGTGGGGGAGGGTGGTGAGGGTGGGGTGGGGTGGGGTAGGGTGGTGAGGACGTCAGCGATCAGCACCTCGTTGGCTAGTTTGTACCGAAATTATTATTGTTACTCGTACCTCAGCAGAACATGGCGAACTTAATATACATTGCCTGACACTAACCAACACCTTTTAGAGCTCAACGATAAAACATTACTTGGTTGTTAGAAAAAACATGGAGACGACACGGCAAGCCGTGTTCGGGGAGCCGGCTTTATCACATATCAACCATCGTTTACGTGGATTTATTAAAGAACATCACATTTATTATCCACTAAGCATCACTAATATGTCTAAGCTCGCCCATACAGCCAATTAATACAAGACAAATATCACCATACAGACCTTAAATACGGTAAATATGATGACCCAACGCCGATGCGTCCTCCTCCTTCGCTTGGAATTTTTGCTCAGAGTAATGACGTCATTCTCAAACTGCCCCCCCCCCCTCCCCCGACCCCCCTACCCCAACGATTGTAAGCACTATGATAGGAAAATGTTCATGCTAAATCCATGGAATTGGTCCCTATAGACTATTAGAGGCTGAGCAACCAACACCATCTACCGGAGATATGCAGGGCCAAAATTGCAGGACAAATTTAAGGGGAGTCTGTGATCGTATTTCACAACAGCTATTAACCCAATCAGTACCGGCGACAACCTTTTCATTATATGCTGGCAACTATCCTTTTAGCTACCATACATCTTTCCTAAGCTTTATAATATCGTCTAGATGTAGCTGAAATACACTGAAAATTACGTCACCGGTACAGAAAAGGATAAGTATTAAAATCCTACGACAATTCTTTACGTTAATATTACTATTGCCAGATGATTATACCCAGATTAAGAAAGAAATCAAAATATGTTGTTCAGTATGAAACCTTGGCATTATTATGATGTATGGAACTATTTTGTATTTGTATTGAATATCGAGAAATCAGCTGCTTAGGGATTATATGTTGTCAGGTATAAAAAACAATAGATAAATACAATAGATACATAATTATAAACGATGGTCCAACATACACTCTCCCCTTCTGCACCGTCGACATCCTTTATATTTTATTATGGCTACTATTAATCGATTCTATTCAGTTTAGGAAGGATCTCTAGTAATTATAAGGTTTCGCACTATCTCAATCAACCCTTTTAACTACCACAGATCCTTCCTAAGCTGCATATAATCTTCTAAATATAGCTATAGAACAAAATATCGCAGACGTCGCTGGTACAGAAAGGGCTGTGGTCCGTATCCCTAACAACAAGCTCTATCATTGTCGTTGGTAATTACTGGAGATCCCATAGTTACTTACTCTAGGATCTCTATTAATTACTATATTACTCGACCATTATGCCAGTACGATCGTTACCATTAAAATAACTATACCCTGTTTATTTTCAACTGACGGTAAATTGCAAAGTTCCCATCAAAATGTATCAATTATTTTGAAGATTTTTGTAGTGAAATATGGTGTTAATTATATTAACTTGGTCTTAATATGATGCAGACACAGAGTGGTTTCATATTTTCCCATTAAGTATCCAGAAATTAGCTGCTAAGGGATGCAATGGTAAGATGAAATGAAGCAGAGTATATGCCATGTTCCAAATAAGTAGTCCAAAACTCGAACATTAACATTTAAAACTCATAAACGACTATAGAGTCATCAAGCTCATATTTTTACCATTTGGGAAGGGTCAGCCGGTGAATAGGTGTGGAAAATGTACAGCCCATTTGCTCTAGCCCTTTTTGATTTACAGAGGATAGGGCTCAGGATTTCTGGCCTACCTATTTGGAACAGAGCATAGTGTATCATGCTGACTGGCTGGGAATACGGTAAATCTACAGTAATAATTGCCACCTCTCTCTCTCTCTCTCTCTCTCTCTCTCTCTCGTAAATACCACCGACAATGATGGGGTATATGCTTAAGGGGAGATTTCAACTTGAGGGATTTTTTTTCTGGACCCCTTTCTCCCTTATGATTAGTCCCATTGCTTTTGAAATTTTAAGACGTTCATCCCATTAGTTTGTCGATTTAAGAACTTTCGCCTCATTTTTGTCAATTTTAAGACCTTTCGTGCCATTTAGGTGTAGATATTTTCCTGGCGAGCGAAAGCGAGCCTGTAATTTAAGAGGAACCGGCCTTCAGCCGGGACATTTTTCTACCGAAAATTAAAATAAATTTCTTGAAAGAGGATCTAGGGGCTGTAATTTTAAGTTTGATGGAGGTCTAGGGAACAAATAAAACCTCTCCTTATGAATACTGACCATGGCTTTTTCTTCTGCTTCTTCTTCTCTCTCTCTCTCTCTTCACCTGACAAAAAACATAATCCCTATAAGCATCTAATTTCTCGATATCCAATGATAACATATATTATACTACTACGTATAATGGTAAGATATCCAATGATAACATATATTATACTACTACGTATAATGGTAAGATATCCAATGATAACATATATTATACTACTACGTATAATGGTAAGATATCCAATGATAACATATATTATACTACTACGTATAATGGTAAGATTTCTATGATGAACAGCATATATCACAATAACATCTTACTATATCTGGTGCATTATGGGTAGGCCAGAAGTCGTGAACCCGAACCTCTGGAACTCAAAAAGGGCTAGAGGAAATGGACTGTAAATTTCCACATCTATACCCTGGCTATCCTTTCGTAAATGGTTAAAATATTAGCTCGATTACTCTGGTCGTTTATGATTTTTAGAGGATAGTGGTCAAATATTTGTAGCCTACTTATAATGAATGGACTATAGCTATCACCGGCAATGATGAAGTTTGTCTAGGAAAACGGACCTATAAATGGAGAGCAGGTATCGAAGTCAGCGCCATCCAGGGTCGTTACGCGGCGTGAGTTTGGCGATCGTTGGATACAAGGCCCCATGTAACGATAATTCTCCAAGATTCCTATCATATTGTGATCGTCACATCACTCACATTACTCACCAGTCGCCACATCACTCACATTACTCACCAGTCGCCACATCACTCACATTACTCACCAGTCGTCACATCACTCACATTACTCACCAGTCGCCACATCACTCACATTACTCACCAGTCGCCACATCACTCACATTACTCACCAGTCGCCACATCACTCACATTACTCACCAGTCGCCACATCACTCACATTACTCACCAGTCGCCACATCACTCACATTACTCACCAGTCGCCACATCACTCACATTACTCACCAGTCGTCACATCACTCACATTACTCACCAGTCGCCACATCACTCACATTACTCACCAGTCGCCACATCACTCACATTACTCACCAGTCGCCACATCACTCACATTACTCACCAGTCGCCACATCTCTCACATTACTCACCAGTCGCCACATCACTCACATTACTCACCAGTCGCCACATCACTCACATTACTCACCAGTCGCCACATCACTCACATTACTCACCAGTCGCCACATCACTCACATTACTCACCAGTCGCCACATCACTCACATTACTCACCAGTCGCCACATCACTCACATTACTCACCAGTCGCCACATCACTCACATTACTCACCAGTCGCCACATCACTCACATTACTCACCAGTCGCCACATCACTCACATTACTCACCAGTCGCCACATCACTCACATTACTCACCAGTCGTCACATCACTCACATTACTCACCAGTCGCCACATCACTCACATTACTCACCAGTCGCCACATCACTCACATTACTCACCAGTCGCCACATCACTCACATTACTCACCAGTCGCCACATCACTCACATTACTCACCAGTCGCCACATCACTCACATTACTCACCAGTCGCCACATCACTCACATTACTCACCAGTCGCCACATCACTCACACTACTCACCAGTCGCCACATCACTCACACTACTCACCAGTCGCCACATCACTCACACTACTCACCAGTCGCCACATCACTCACATTACTCACCAGTCGCCACATCACTCACATTACTCACCAGTCGCCACATCACTCACATTACTCACCAGTCGCCACATCACTCACATTACTCACCAGTCGCCACATCACTCACATTACTCACCAGTCGCCACATCACTCACATTACTCACCAGTCGCCACATCACTCACTCACATTACTCACCAGTCGCCACATCACTCACATTACTCACCAGTCGCCACATCACTCACATTACTCACCAGTCGCCACATCACTCACATTACTCACCAGTCGCCACATCACTCACATTACTCACCAGTCGTCACATCACTCACATTACTCACCAGTCGCCACATCACTCACATTACTCACCAGTCGCCACATCACTCACATTACTCACCAGTCGCCACATCACTCACATTACTCACCAGTCGCCACATCACTCACATTACTCACCAGTCGCCACATCACTCACATTACTCACCAGTCGCCACATCACTCACATTACTCACCAGTCGCCACATCACTCACATTACTCACCAGTCGCCACATCACTCACATTACTCACCAGTCGTCACATCACTCACATTACTCACCAGTCGCCACATCACTCACATTACTCACCAGTCGCCACATCACTCACATTACTCACCAGTCGCCACATGTCTCCCTCGTTTATTATGTTTATTTATTGATGATCTTCCAGATTACCTTGTGGCTTACGATTATCTCGGCACATAGCGTTTTTTATTTTAAATATTTAAAAAACGTTGTGGGCTGCACATTGGATCCAGATTTTATGCATATTTGACTTCTAAAATTACACATTGGCACCAAGACCAGCGTCATGTAAAACAAAAGAAGTATTGCGCCCGTGAGAACAGGGATAATATACTTAACGGGAGATGGGTAACGATCTAATGCATTTAACCCCTTCCCTACCGGCGACGTCTTTTTCATTTTGTTGTAGCAAAGAGGTTGTAGCTATATTTAGACGATTTTGTGCAGCTTAGGCAGGATCTGTGGTAGCTAGAAAATTAAATGCAATAGTCTGTAGCCGTTTTATGGGTAGACGTCCTTCCTAAGCTGAATGAAATCGTCTAATAGTTGCCAGACATAATTGCAAAGGATGTGACTGGTACTGAACGGGTTAATAAGTGCCCCTGAATTATTGCCAGTTACCCATATGTTCGCTTGTATTAAAACGTCATCTAGTGTCGGTATCTGGAACTAGACAGTGGTGAAAACGTTTGTGGTTGTACGCCCCTCGCTCTGTATGGAGGATCACATGCTTTCATATATTTCATTGGCAGGTGTTTGATGTTGGTAGTGGAATTAAGGGGGGATGGGCTGGTGTTCTGGCCCCCCTTCTCCCTCGTGTTTAGCCCCATTGGTTTTTAGATTTTACGACGTCCGGCCCATTTAGTTTGGCGGTTTTAACACCTTTCGCCCCATTTCGTTGTCAATTTTAAGATATGTTGTGCCAATTAGGTGTAACAAAAATTCCTGGCGAGCAATACCGAGCCTGTATTTTTAAGAGAAAACGGCCTTCGGCCGGGACATTTTTCTACTGAAAAATGTACAAATTTATCTTGAAAGGGGATCTAGAGGGTGTTTTTCTAAGCTCGGTGGAGTTCTAGCAAGGAAACTAAAAGATAAATTAACAAATTAATTAATAGACCTAAACAACGGCCACTAGTCGCTTAATAATTTAGATTATATTAAGTCTATATTAGTTGTAAGCTAAAGTACAAGTTATATTCCCTTGAAACGGAGAGGACCTTCCAAAATCATTAGCACTTTATACATTTTAATTAATTTACAATTCTAGCCAAGTATGCAGCCCTCACCTGGTATATTGCCAAAACAAGGCAGTTTACTCCCTTCAGGATTATGACCCGTTATAACGTTTTATTCTAGCAATCATTAGACGACTTTTACTCCTTAACTTCTTATAGTTTCTTCATAAACTGCAAAAAAAAAGTCAAATGGTAGCCAACATATATTGAAGAAACACTTCCTTGTATACTGAACATAGTTAACCTGGCGAAAAAGACATGTTATAAGAGGATAATATTATGCTCTACTCCACAAACCTTAAACACATGCATGTACTGTACAGTGCGTGTAAGCCTTGGTTGCCAAAAAGTATCAGTGGAAACAAATAACGAAATCCCCAACTGCACCACAACGATTATTTAGGAATAGATATTAAAGTGCCCATAATAATATATCCATTAAAGGAATAGTGGTAGCTATATACGGTACCCATTTCATATATGGATAGATATGTATATAAAATAAGCAAAGATGAAACACTATCAATATACCAAACTCGTTTATTTAGTAGCAGTCTCTACGTTTCCAACGTAGGGCTTATAGTAGGGTCATTTGCTTGGAATCCGTAACCATTTTGTTCCTACCTTTTTCTCTCGATGGATTTGACAACCTGAACCATTTTAAAGGAAAATTAGCTCCTATGCCCCTCTGAAAAATGACGGCTAACTCTGCTAGAGCCCAATATTCAAAATGGCCGCCAACGCCATCTTGAAAAACATGAAATGTAATATCTCTGGCATCAGATGAGCTACAAGGACGAATGAGGTGTCCTTTTTCACTAATTCTGGCATTACAAATTCACTGGAATGGTTATTGTATTGTATTGTATTGTATATTGTATTGTTATTGTATTGTATTATACCTATTGTACATACTAATCTGCCACTTCACTGTCACTACATGATTCACTGTATGAGCCACTATCAGAATCACTGTCCTCACTTTCGCTGCAATCATCACTGTTGTTCTCTGCCTGCGGTGTATATCTAATATTACTTTTTTACTGTTTCAGATGGATCGCATGCCCATCTGATGAAAATCGCCGACTTGTGAAGTGACCGAAATAATGGATAATAGAAGAGAGAGTGAAGAGTTACCAGACAAGACATTAAATGAATACGAGTGCATTTTACTCTGTGTTAAGCGATGTACCGCAGATGATCGTTTGGAAAACATTACACCTGAGAAGTGGGAATCCATCCGGGAAAAGTCTTTACAATGGAAAGAACTTGATAAGTTTCAACATATACATGAAAATGTGGATTGGGAGAAGGGACCAAAGGGTCACCACATGTATAGCACTTGTTACACATCATTATCCAGCAAGCGCAAGCTCTCTCAAGCCGAAAAACGCAAACACAAATCCGAGGAACGTCTTGAAAGAGATGAAGCATCAGATCAACAAGACCCTTCCCCAGAGGCCAGTGCACCTAAAAGGCTCCGCTCCAGTATGGGTGTCCTTCACGATAAGACTATGTGTGTGGTGCATGAAAGGGGCATACAAGAGTAGTGATCGTGACAAGCAGATTTTACTCCTATCAACAGTAGATGCCTGGACTAAATTCAAGTTACATACTGTCCGTCTGGAAGATGAGGTCATGAGATTGAGACTTGCCACTCTGATTGCATCCATCCCAGATAGTCAAACAGCATTTGGGTTGGAAATCCGCTACCATCGTGCGTGCTGGCGCAGATATGTAAGCGACCACAAGCCCCTTTCAGATGAAAGCACTCAACATCTGCAGCGTGTAAACCTCCGAGAGGCCCAAGCTCTCTTCTTTCATCATATTCGTCAAGTCATCTTCAAAGACATGAAATTCGCACACTGCAAGGCCTGCTGCAGGACTATAAGCGCATTATCTCAAATCACGGACATAACTCAGTAGTAAAATCCAGCTACTTAAAGGAAATTCTCGTCAATGAATTTGGGGAAGACATCGGATTTCATGAACGCATTCAAAAGAATGTGAGTGAACTGGTATATGATACAACAGCAGCAGATACATACATCGAGGCGGCAATATCTTCATTGGGTGTCAGCAATGATCAGTTGGTGATGAATGTTGCGGCACGACTCAAAGAGCATGTCATCAGGACAAATACTATTCCCTGGCTCCCATATATACACGAGTTGGAGAGAGAAGAAGACATCAGTGAGCTCCTGCTGAAGCTGCTCACATGGCTGAAACACCCAAATAAGTCTGCAATTGATGACAGTCCATCCGTCCGATCGATTGCATCTATCCTCACAAGCTACATCACTGGAAAACGCACTGCATTTGAAATAAATCTCTCGGTCTTGCTACATGGACTGACCAAGAGTAGGGAGATAGTAGACATAATGCACAAAGATGGACTGGGCATCAGTTACAATGACATACTTATGCTGCGAGATTTTTGGGTGGTCAATGACCTCAAGTGCTCATCTGATTGCCCCTTCGAACTAGCTGAGGGTAAGCCTGCTATCGCTATAGTCGACAACGATGACTTCAAGAGCGACACACTGACCGGTACTGGCCAGTCACACCGCACTAATGTCATGTTTGTGCAGCCAGAATAATTTGATACAGAACTTCCTTCCGAGAATCACGAGGATAGACCAGTTCCCGGTGCCAACTTTGCATTAAACCTCTCGACAACTCTCAAAGAGCTCGGAAGTGAAATGCAAAAAGTCAACCCATACAAGACAGCGAAGCGTGGGGAACCACCTCTCAGGAAGCCACCAGCTGATCAAAGTACTCCTCCTCCTGACACATCGGTTCAAAGAATTCGTGGTGTGATCCATGCATTGGCCAGGGCGCAAGATGACCGAACGACACCTAAGCAAGAAGAACAGACTGTGCCTGGGTTTTCAGGTTTTCACGCCAGCATATCAAATGCAGATGAGAAGAGTCGAGCAATATACCACATGACCTATCCCAACCCACCCAGTAAGACAATTCTCAATGATGTGATGTGAAAGCTTGCAAAATCAATCGAAGAAAAAAAGATGCCTTTTGCAATAATTGTTGGTGATCATCCTGTCTACGTGCTCATGCTAGAGTTGAAAAGTGAGAATGCTGAGCTGTTCAGCAAAATCTTACCATTCATGGCACTCTTCCACATCCAAATGTCGTTCATCTACACTATATACAAGAGGTTTAAGGGATCTGGCATCTCAGATGTGTTGGTGGCAGCTGGTGTTATAGCAGACGGGTCTGTTGATCAGGCCCTTCGTGGAAAACATGTTAAGTGTGGGGTTCGCTGCTTGCGACTATTCTACGAGACTCTGGTCCACCATGTCATAGACAAACGTTTGGAAGATTCCCCTCTATCTGAAGAAGTAAAGGCATCCCTTGCCAAGCTTTGACATCCGATTGATGCACAGGAACTTGCAGATGAACATGCAGAGCTAGAGAGAAATGCTGAGCTGAAGGACCTCGTTGATGCTCTCTCAAGGACTTTGAGGGTGCCCCACAAGCAGAATACTGGATGTCATTCATGGAAATGGTTGAGGTTCTAACTCTAAATATCCATGCAATCAGAACAAGCAACTGGACCCAGCCCCACTTCCCCCATCCATACCACTACCTACAAATCCGCAGGCAGAGAACAACAGTGATGATAGCAGCGAAAGTGAGGACAGTGATTCTGATAGTGGCTCATACAGTGAATCATGTAGTGACAGTGAAGTGGCAGATTAGTATGTACAATTAGTATAATACAATACAATAACAATACAATATACAATACAATACAATACAATAACCATTCCAGTGGATTTGTAATGCCAGAATTAGTGAAGAAGGACACCTCATTCGTCCTTGTAGCTCATCTGATGCCAGAGATATTACATTTCATGTTTTTCAAGATGGCGTTGGCGGCCATTTTGAATATTGGGCTCTAGCAGAATTAGCCGTCATTTTTCAGAGGGGCATAGGAGCTAATTTTCCTTTAAAATGGTTCAGGTTGTCAAATCAATCGAGAGAAAAAGGTAGGAACAAAATGGTCACGGATTCCAAGCAAATTACCCTACTATTATGATCTCAGCCGCTACCACAGCGGGCCAATTTATCGGTACTCACGCGAAGTACCAAATAATCTCTAGAGTTGCACCTCAATTCACTACTAGGCACGTTGTACACACTCCGAGACGACTAAAGAAGGAAGAGAAAGCGAAGGAGAGAAAGAATTGTTATAGTTACCCATTTAATCTAGCTGCTCTCCTCATAGCCATGCTCCATTTTCTATGAGCCTACACCAGTACATGAAACAGTATCAGTCACTTCGCGCCCACAGTCGATGTCACATGCCTTTTTTGTCTGTGCTTCGCGAGTGCCTGCTTTGCCTACCCCTTCGCTTCGACTAAGTGAGTGTGAGCCTGTTCAGGCTGTTGAGGTTTTAGAAGGATGTTTCAGTGATGTAGGCAGCACTTTACTACGGATTTATGGCGTGTTTATGGGTGTGCGCGTAGTGCTGGAGACGTGTTTATTTTTTATTGTTTTCTTCGGGGGTGGTTGGTCCTCGACGCCGAGTAGCGGTCGTTGTGTGTCTATTCTACCCTCGTTTTTCGGGTTCATGTTCACTTTACCTGTCCTTAACGTAACTTTGGGGGGGGGGGGGATATATGCTTCCCGCGTGATGCATTGTGTTTCTTTTCCCTTTTTGCGTGCATTTTGTTTTATTTTGTTTTTCATATGACTACGTGTCGATGTTTTACAAGACTTGAGCATGAGGTTTCTCTGGATTCTGCTTTTGTGAGAGCATAGGGCATACAGCCTTTATTCTCTCTCAAACATGCTGCTTTGGTCTCCACTGACCTATGAGCCCTTCTAACTTGTTTTTCAACATGTCCATAGTTGGTGGTCTTGTATTTCGTTCACCTGGTTCACACTTTTGTCAGTTCTTTTTCGTTTCCCCGGGCCTACTTGACTCGACGATACGTGGTTCTGGTAACAGTGTCAGTCTCCCCCTGGGTTATCCTAACTTTTATTTTATTCATTTAACGTAATTGTGGGGATTCTCGGGCAGTGTTTATACTAGGTTCTTTCACTCACGGATTGACGCTGCCCTAGTGTTTTATCTTTTTCTGTGTTTTGTGTAACTAAGCTAGGCCTGTTTTTTACCTTGAGCTGACCGCCGTCGGAATGGGCCACACAGATCCTTTCCTTCTGTTTTCCTCTTGTCTCTACTGACTTGGTGGTTATATGGTCTTATACGCTCTTGTTAAAATTCTCGCCTTTATATTTTATGTAACTAAGCTAATCGGTTTTTTGCCTTGAGCGGACTGCCGTCGGAATGGTCCACACAGGTCCTTTCCTTCTACTTCCTCTTGTCTCAACTGACTTGGAGGTCTCGGTCTCGTCGCTCTTGTTAAAATTCTCGCTTTTCTTACAATTTAACTGTTTCTGTTCTTCCCCTGCCTGTGTTTACTTGATCATTTACTTGTGGGATGTCTGGAAACTGTAAGGGCCCCGCTCACAGGGAGGATAAGCTTGGACAAGTTGACTCGACTTTCGTGTATACACACGTTTTTTCGCCACACAGGAGGGGGTCTTCAGGTGTCCTCAGCTCCTTAATTTTTTTAATTTCTGCTCTACAAGCGACTTTATCAATTTGTTGTGCCCTGTGCCTTGTCAAGGAATCGGCCACATAGTTTTTTTGCCTTGATTTTGTGTTAGCGCCCTGTTATACCCCTTTTTTCATGTACCTGGACAAAGCTCCTTGGAAAACTGCTGCTTGGCTGTTTCCTCTCCCTTATGTCCTGTCCCTTGTGTCCTCCTTCTGTACCTGGTTCCCGCCGTACAGGTGGCCTCCTAGTATACTGGGTGGACCCAAGGGCCTCCTGAAAAGTCCTAGGACTCGACCCAACGTGGCGATTGTCCTGTGTGTATTGGATTTCCTCCCCTATTTACACTAATAGGGTACTGTTGGGTTGCTCACACTTGACCTTTTTCCTTCCAGCTGGTGCCCGCTCTACTGCCGGCCAACCCTACGCCACCGCCACTTCGCCCCCTCCTCCCTCCGCTCTCCCAGAGGGTTCTCAGGTATTTTGGATGGGCTCTTTTTTTTCCCCGAAAAGGATTGGACCTGTTTACCAGGGTTGGGTCTCGCTAAGGGGCTTGTCCCAGCCCTGGTGTTTACGGTCTACTGTGTGGGTGGTTTTTACTTGACTACTTGCTGCTTGGCATCTTATTGGATGTTGTCTTACTTGGGTATCACATGCTATTTTGGCTATACTGCCTCATATTACCCTGTCTCACCTCCACTGGTGTGTAATGCTTCCCCCGTTTTTCAGTGCTGTGATGCTGGCTCCTTCCTGCTTTCGCCCGACATGTCAGCGGTCGGCCATGCGGGGCCATCGGGAATGCTGCCTCCACACGGCCTGCTACGGGAAGGATGTGTACGATCCCCGCCGATGTGGGGTATGTTTCTCCGCTCTTCAACTGCTAGAAACCCTACCTACATCGGTGGAAGGACAACGGGCCAAGACGTCTCTCCGTCAGTCGTGGGACGTCATCTCCCGTTACGTCCAGGTAGTCCTGCACAGGGCTCCTTCCTTCCGTGAAGATGACGTCCGGGATTTGTTGGGGATACCACCTACCTCGGATGCGGCACACCGTTCCCGCTCCCCTACTGTTCGTCACTCCCGCTCTCCTACTACAGCTCGTGGCTCCCCTACCTGGAGTTCGGGTCCGGCGGACGGGAGGGCACATCACAGGGAGCGGGCCCCCTGGCGTCATGACCCTCGAGTGCCTGCATCTGACCAGTCAGTGACTTCAGGAGCGTCTGGCAGGAGTAAACAACGCCGCTCTCGCTCTACCTCTCCTGCTGATCAACGCCTACGGATGAGCCCCCCAACGACGTCGCAGGGTTCCACGAACTTCAGGGCCAAACGACGTCCTGCCCCTCCTGCCGAGGAGGTCGTTCTCCATCCTGCCCCGTCTTCTGCCACTGGTGGGGTGGAGTTCGAACCTCTGCCAGCCTCCCAGCCTGTGAGAGGTCCCGGCCTATTCCCTATGGCGGGCCCTGCTGTGGTGGTCCCGGCGGCACTGCCCTCCACTCCTCTTCCTCCACCTGGATGTTCGGACGCTTCGATCCCTTGTGGACAACCATCTCCTCGCCGTATCCCAGACCCTCCCGACGATATTCTCGAGGTGGAGGTTGCGGACTTTGACAGGCTGGAGTACGAGGATGCGGAGGATGCCTCGTCTTCAGGCGGAACATCAGATTCTGGTCGGGATGACTACACCGTGGAAGCCCATTCCTCCCCCCGTCCCGTGAGTTCTCCCCGCTCACGGACCATGGTGCCCGGGGACACAGTGAGGGTGGTTCCGTCTCTCCTCAGCATGCGTCCATCCCTACTGCTGCGGAGACGGAGCTCAGGGCGGAGTTGGCTTCCATCCGTCTCGAGATGGCTTCCGCTAAGACGGACATCCTCTCCTCTGTCACGGCGGCCATGGAGGCGGTGGTCTCTCGGTTCGGTACGCCGAACTCGGTCCCTCCGCAGACTCCGGTTGTGGCTCCTCTCCCGCCTGTTTCCGACCACATCCCATCTCGGCCTGCTCTCCCGGTAGTGGTACCGTTGACGTCGTCTGCTTCATCGCCTGCACCTCCGACGCCGCCTACGATTCCTTTCTGGCCTGTTGTTCTCCCAGGCCAGGGTTTGAGGTTGTTCTCTCACCCTCTCTCCGTGCCGCCTCTCTCCAAGTTTAGGATCTCCAAGGTCAAGATGCCCTCCCTCTATGGGGATTCTGTTGCTTGGAGGGCTGTGGTTGCCTCCAACCCTGAGCGAGCGGTCAACCTGCCGCCCGGAGAGCGGACAGTGCCGGGGGATTGGGCCATCCAAGTGAATGAGAAGAATGTCTTCCGGGCCATCACGTCCATGGGTCTGGTCCCGGAGGTTGATGTCCAGGTGTACCCGAGCAGGCAGGACATGCAATATATCTCCTACCGTCCCTCGGTCTTGCCTTCCACTGTAACCAAGCCCTGGGTGGACTACTCCCGCCGTGACCTGTCGAAGGATGTCCACTCCCTCTCTGCCAGCTCTGGGACGCCGTACCTACTGACTGTGCGTGATCGGGATGGGATCCTGATGTTGGACCTGCCGCACCTCTGTACGGGTCCCTGGGGGGAGTGGGTCCGTGAAGCGGTGGAGTTTGGTCAGGCTATGACTGAGGGTTTGCCGGCCATGCTGACCATGGACTCCACTTTTGTGTCGGGTGTGCTCCTTCGCTCCTCGGGCTTCCCTCAGCCCGTGTGGGAGTGGCTCAATGCTCCCAAACTGTCGGTGGGCTCCCTGCCGTGTGCCTTTTTCACGGTGCTGGAGAAGTCCCAGTTGGACCGCGACTTCAGGTTTCGCCAGCGGGCGGCACTTCTGGCCCAATTGGAGCTGGCAAGGGTCAACCTCTGCCTGATTGAATCCCTGGAGTCTGGTGACCATCGCCAGGGGTTTGAACATGTCCGCCGCAGCAACCTGCAGCTCGCCCTCAACCCTGTCCAGGACATTCGCCACTCCCTCCACGAAGCCTCCCGTTGCCGTCAACAGCTTCGGGTGGCTTTCTGCAAGAAGGCCCCTGCTGACGTCCGAAACCGCCTCCTACTGACGGACCTTCTCACCCAAGGTCTGTTCCCTGAGGAGGGTTGGCAAGGGGCTTTCTTGCTGGCGCAGAGTGACACCTACTCTGCCCAACGGAAGGTGGTGGCGATGCCCACTACAACCTCCTCCACCCGCGGACGCGGGGGCAAGTCCGTCGCCGGCAAAGGGCGCCAGGCGGGGGGTTTCAGCGGAGGACGGGCTCACGAAGGGCGTGGTGTACCCGCCTTCCGTGAACATTGGTCACCGGATCGCCGTCCCCGTCAAGAGGGTGCGCGGCGCTGGCAGGATCCGGGGCCCTCGTCCTCCACTCCCAGACACAGCCGGGAGGAGGATAGGCCGGAGCGCGGGGCCCGTCCGCCGCTTCGGAGGGGCGGCAGGCAACCGAGGGGAGGCCGTGGTAGTTCTTCCCACCGCGTCACATCCATCGGGGGCTCCGCGGCCACGACTGCGTAGTTCCTCCTGCCCTGTACCCCCTACCCTTGCCCGGCCATCTCGGGGATTCGGTGGGGGGGGGGGCCCTATGCGCAGCGCCCACACCGGCTTCTTCCGCGCCCACTACCGGCGCTCGCCCCGCCGGGCGTGGGCGTGTCGGGTGTTGTAGTAGGGTCTGACTTGGAGGTGGAGGTCCAGGCCTCCTCTCAGGCGCCCTCCCCGACGTCGACCAGTGTCTCAGGAAGTGGCTATATTACTCCGTGTCCACCGCCAGGCTGGGTATGCCTTGTGTTGTGTTAGGCCAACGGATCCCCCGATTCATCTTCCATCCTGTGGAATGGAATGTTCAATGGAGAATCCCAATCTGTATTTGCTTCCTTTCCCTACAACAGGGGGGGGGGGGTATTTACTTTGTATACTTGTACAAAGACTTTCTCCTTTTCATTACAGGTTTGCACTGTATGTTTAGTGTTAAGGATGTACCTCTTCGGGTTTTTGCATTAAGGACTACACTGTCTATGTTTTTTTTGAGTTGGTATGTTTATGCCTCCTACCCATAAGCATGTAACTACGGAGAGTCGTATGATATCGTCCACCATATCCTGGGTCTCTTCTTCTCATACTGTCCTTTCTTCCTTTCCCTAGATGGGGGGGGGGAGGAGTTATTTTTGTATACTTGTACAAAGACTTAAAATTCTATTTTTCATTTACATGCATGAACTATATGTTTCGTGATACGGATGTACCTCTTCAGATTTCTTACATAGGACTATACTGTCTAGGGTTTGTTGTATTGGTATGCCTATGCCTCATACCCAATTTTGTAATTAAAGAGTGTTCTAGGAGATCATCCACCTGCTGTGCCATACCTTCTGGTTCTTGTAATACTGTACAATTGACTTCAATCTTGCCAGGTTGGAGTGCCATTCAAGGGTCGACATGACCTGTTCCTTGCCCTGCTTCTGCATTTTTGGACCCTAGACTGATACGCTAGTAACTGTACTTTCTTAATATGCACCGTACTGTTACGCTCTTTTTTCCCAATAAACTAATCTGTTTATTTGTGTCTTTTCTTGGTCCTCTACTTTTGCTAAGGCTTGGGGTTTTTAAGGTTTCTTGGATGTCCGCCTCCAATTTGGGATTCAAGCCCTACGTTGGAAACGTAGACTGCTACTAAATTGGGAGGTTTGACGACCTCCCTTATAACCAAATAAGGAAAACCTCTTATTTGGTAGCAGTCTCGGAGTATCCAACGTCACAGTATCCCGCCCTCATGCCGATCCCCTGCCCATCCAATCTAAACTGATTACTTGATACCTAGATACTGTTTCATGTACTGGTGTAGGCTCATAGAAAATGGAGCATGGCTATGAGGAGAGCAGCTAGATTAAATGGGTAACTATAACAATTCTTTCTCTCCTTCGCTTTCTCTTCCTTCTTTAGTCGCCTCGGAGTGTGTACAACGTGCCTAGTAGTGAATTGAGGTGCAACTCTAGAGATTATTGGGTACTTCGCGTGAGTACCGATAAATTGGCCCGCTGTGGTAGCGCCTGAGATCATAAGCCCTACGTTGGATACTCCGAGACTGCTACCAAATAAGAGGTTTTCCTTATTTGGTTATAAGGGATGTCGTCAAACCTCCCAATATTTACTTTTTGAATACCTTTGATTCATGCAAATTATTATTGGAATGATGCATGGACACATTTAAGCTCCTATTCAAACATCATAAATGAACATGAGACATGGTGTTTTACTTACTCAGTAAGTGGCCAACCTATTCTTAAATGGTGCATACATAACATTCGAATTCCTTTAGGATATAACAACTGAGCGTACGTTTGTCAGGGTAAAGGCCTGTAGTATAGAAATGCTCACGTATTAATATAAGACACGATCCACTACATATATATACAGTATATATATATATATATATATATATATATATATATATATATATAGTATATATACCGTATATATATATATATATATATATATATATATATATATATATATATATATATATATATATATACAGTATAATGGAGAGAGCTAGAGCAAGACCGGGTGAGAACTTGCAAAATGTAGTTACTATTGCCATAAATGGGTAGGCCGTACACACACACACACACACACACAGAATCAGGCACACACTTAGTGTGTGTGTGGTGACAAGGAGGTCAGTGGTAGGGGTCACTCACCTCTACCACTACCAATACCACCATCCCTACCTATGTCATCATCACTACCACCACTACCTATGTCATCATCACTACCATCCCTACCACTACCTGTCATCATCCCTACCACCACTACCTATGTCATCATCACTACCATCCCTACCACCACTACCTATAACATCATCACTACCATCCCTACCACCACTACCTATAACATCATCACTACCATCCCTACCACCACTACCTATGTCATCATCACTATCATCCCTACCACCACTACCTATGTCATTATCACTACCATCCCTACCACCACTACCTATGTCATCATCACTATCATCCCTACCACCACTACCTATGTCATTATCACTACCATCCCTACCACCACTACCTATGTCATCATCACTATCATCCCTACCACCACTACCTATGTCATTATCACTACCATCCCTACCTATGTCATCATCACTACCTGTCATCACTATCATCCCTACCACCACTACCTATGTCAACATCACTACTATCCCTACCACCACTACCTGTTATCATCACTACCATCCCCACCACCACTACCTATGTCATAATCACTACCATCCCTACCACCACTACCTGTCATCATCACTACCATCCCTACCTATAACATATTCACTACCATCCCTACCACCACTACCTTTGTCATTATCACTACCATCCCTACCTATGTCATCATCACTACCATCCCTACCACCACCTATGTCATCATCACTACCATCCCTACCTATAACATCATCACTACCATCCCTACCTATGTCATCATCACTACCATCCCTACCACCACTACCTATGTCATCATCACTACCATCCCTACCTATAACATCATCACTACCACCACTACCTTTGTCATTATCACTACCATCCCTACCTATGTCATCATCACTACCATCCCTACCACCACTACCTATGTCATTATCACTACCATCCCTACCACCACTACCTATGTCATCATCACTACCATCCCCACCACCACTAGATCTAACATCGCCACTACCATCTTTACAACCATCTATACCACCACTACCTCTAACTAACACCATATCTTCAACCTCTATCCTCTAACACCACCACCTCTACTACTGTACATTTACTACTACCTGTATTACCACTACAGCCACTTATAATACCATGTATGCCACCACTATAACCACAACTACCACTACCACTACCATTACAACTACAACCATCTCAAGCATTAACCATCTCAAGCTGGTGTTATTACTTAATACCAGCACCATTACTCTCATACAAATTATGTTTTTTTTCTCTCTCTCTCTCTCATGAAATATCCTTTCCATTTATAATTGTTCTACACACTCCTTCAGGCAGTTTCCAACCCATGCAAGATTATTCACTTCAATATGTCTTCATATACGGTAATTGCTGGGGGGAAGGAGGGTGGGGAGAGAGCCTACATATTTGCTATCCTTTCCTTCCATTTGCTCTTACTGTAGGATGGTGGGGCTTTGGTTTCCCGGGCATTTCCGCACCCTCCTCAGCTCCCCGCCATGGAGTGGCTTCGGTCACCCAGGCTTTGTTGTGGTCGGCGGGGAGGGTTCTGTGGGGGCGCTTGGTTATGGCCTTGGCCTTGCTCGGGGCCTTGGGGCTGTTCGGCCAGGCAGCTTGGGGAACAACAACAACAACAACAACTGTAGGATGTGCTATCCCTACTAGAATTAAGTCCTGACCACCACGCTGGGATCGTGAGATTTGTGTGGCCAGTGTATATATATACATATTTACATATTATGCAAATCTATGTAAATATATACTGTATATCTCTCTCTGCTTTCCCTCAAACCTACAACAATTATTCTCTTAAACTCGTCAGCTTTCTCTCTAAACATGGGTAAGAAAAGAAAGCCCTGTTAACAGAAATTGACCTACTGTTAGTTTACCGGCTTTTCATGCACATACTCTATCAGTACCACTAGTTGATCCGACGTCTTGGAGGGATTTTGTATGTTAGTGGATTTTGTTTCTTTTAATTATTATTATTAATAGTTATGATTGGTTTTTTTTCTTCATGTGTGTGCATTATATTATTGATGTGTGCCTAGACTAAATGATAGCGCCTCCTTAGACCCCCTTCATGATAAAAACGCTTTCCGGACCCTTCTTCAAGCTAAATTTGTACATTCTTCGGTAACAAAAATAAATAATAAAACATTTCCCTGCCAAAGGCACTTTAAAAGGAATGAACCGCCATATAATCGCCAAACAAATAGTATGAAATAATGGGAATCCCAAAGGACCACCTATGGTTCAAATAGGGTTAATAGAGCATTACTCCACCTCTTTGTTGCTACCTCACAACGTCTGTGCAATACAGTATCATATCATTCTAGCTCAGCCAGGTTGTAGGGCGGGTTATATTACACATTCCGCAACACATGAACCTGGGGCAAACGATATGGAGAGCTGGATGTGTGTGTGTAGGTGTCTGCGTGTGTCTGTGTCAGTGTGTGTGTGTGTGTGTGTGTGTGTTTATCCTAGGTGTAAAACTTAAACATAAAGCAAAGCGTTTATTATAGTAACGTGTCATCATCATCATCTCCGACGACGCCTGGTTTCTCCCTGGAAAACCCCGTTAAAGGATAGCCATGACAGAAATGCCTCCAGGCTATTTTGTCAAGACATGCTCCCTTTGCCCGTGCCACAATGCCCCTTCCACTACGTGGATGTTTTTCCTCAATATGTTTTTTTTTCACTTTCTTTTCCCATAGCATACTGTAGGTGGCCTTTCACTACTAGCTGCTCCACTCACCTGACGCCCTTGTATCTTTCTTGGCATTCTGTCTTTAGCCATTCTCTGAACATAACCATACCACCTCAAAGTACTTCTCTTTATCCCCTCAACCACTCAACATTCAATGCCCAAAGCTTGCTCTTTCATTCCAAAAGATTCATACACTTCCTTATTACTTGGCCCATCTAGCCTACAAGTGTCCTCCCAAATTGAAAACAAGACAGAGCCAAATTTAAGGTACATTAGGGTCAAAATGTCTTGAAATATGGAGCTTGAAGCACTTTCAATTGTAGGATGAGGGAAAGATAGATTGAGGGAGAGAGTGCCAGAGTTTATTTATGAAGTGGAAGAAAGACTGGGAAAATCGGTTCACTCTCGGGTTAAATTTAGTAACAATAACAGGGTAATATGTAGCAGTAATTAAAACCAAATTGACTTACTCGCTTCAAACATCAGTATTACATAAAGGTAAATTAACAAGATCCCCTTCAACCTATAGAGGCATAACATTTAACATTTCTTCCCACTACTTGACCCAGGTTTATGGCTCGGCAACTGTGCAGGCTAGAAGTTTGGGATACTGTTCAAAAGGCTGTTCATAGGTTGTTCATGTATTTTGCCATATATCATTATGGTATATCGTATTATGTTACTTTATATTATGACATGTTGTGTTATTTTAAAACAGCTATAATCATTTACATTATTAACAATCATAATTAGCAGCAATTACCAATAATTGGAGTATGTGCGGCAGAGTTGTAACAGGCGCGACTTGTGCACCTCCAGCTCCTGGTTAGCTACTCTATGGGTGGCGGACGTTAGAGGTGCGGAAGACTTATGTTGCATGTACAGTGATGTCTCGGCACCAATTATGTTTTGATCAATAATTGGTCTCATAAATATTTACACATGATTTCTTCTTTTTGAGTGAGATATACAACCATGTTCCTACACTTACCCACCCTATTCAACATCTGACAGACATTAATACAGCATAGAGCGAGCCAAGCGTAATGACAGCTGAGCCATACCTAATTAGCGCCACTGTACATACACAAGTATATACTAGAGTTCATTCATTATAGTTAGACAAATAATATTAACCACTAACCTCTGCTGTATAACTAAAAAACGACTCAAGTAATTAAGGGAGTGTTTCCACCAATTGGGAAGAGTCAGCCGGGATATAGGTGTGGAAAATAACAGCTAATTTACTCTCAAGTCAAGTCAAGTCAAAATGTTTATTCGCCTTATTGACTAAAATTACAAAACTGAATGCAGATTTATACCAACATAAAAACAAAAATATTAATATTCAAGGCTGAGCTCATGAAATGGGATATTTGTTATGAGCTCAATTAAAAATATATTAACATATATTAATATGGGTGGACACCAAACATACTGCAGCCACTGTGATTTTCTACCTCAACCAAAATTCAGTAATATGTCAAAAAATCAGAACAGTATCCTATCGTTATATACATTATTCTTTGATTCAAGGAATTGGATCATCGAGTGTTCATTAATTATTATTATTTTGTTTTAAGTAACTTTGTTGATAATACACTACAGTTCATCAGGTAACTCGTTCCACAAAAGTGCACCGGAATAGGTTACAAATGTTTAAGTTATAGAATTTAAAGATCACGATGTTTGGACTATCTATAATGCATGGACTATAGCACCCGTCAGTAGGATTGAACTGATTACACTGATTACAGACAACACTCACAACCACAGCGATTCCAACAGTACAATAGCCTTCCATATGCACCTAGCACACTATACAGAGCAATTCCAGGATAGGTAGGCCGGAAATCTTAAGGGGAGATGGGTTTATTTTTTTGGTCGATTATATCATATACATATTATTTTTTTAGTTTCCTTCCTAGACCTCAATCAAACTTACAAAAAAAAAAAAAAAAATCCATTAGATCCATCTTGATTAATTTGTACATTTTTCGGTAGAAAAATGTCCCGGCCAAAAGCCAGTTCTTCCAAACTTACAGGTTTACAATCGTTCGCCAAGGAAAAAAATCGACACCTAAATAGCACGAAAGGTCTTAATATTGACACTGAAATGGGGCAAAAGGTCTTAACATCAACACATTAATGGGGCAAACATCTTAAAATTTGAAAACTAATGGAGCTAAACATGAGGGAGAAGGGGGTCTAGAAAAACGACGACCCATCTCCCCTTAACTCCTAACCTCTATAACTCAAACGTGACTAAAGTAATCGAGCTCATTTTTCTATCATCTATTATTTATTAATTTCACCACAACACCAAACACCTCCAATGAAATTAATGAATGCATATAATTATGTGATCCACCAGGATTCGAACCCAGGTTATCACATACAGATTCTTTGACACCTTAACCATTACACCACCAAGACGGTTAAAAGGTTTATGCACATGCCTACGACTTATTATATTTGGGAAAATTCGGCCAGGGAATAGGTATGGAAATGTACAGCCCATTTGCTCCAGCCCTTGTTGAGTTAGAGAGGTTAGGGGTCATGATTTCTGGCCTACCTATTATGAATGGGCTATAGCAACCCTTCCCGAAAACAAGCTATAGATTACCGAACAAATTGCCTCAGAATATGTAGGCGATTCATTCATGTCCACCCCTTCTTGAATCAAGGCACCTGGCTGGCTAGAATTACTAATACCTTACTTATTTAAGGGGAGATTTTCACTTAGAGAGTTCTTTTCTGAACACCCTTCTCCCTCGTGTTTAACCCCATTAGTTTGACATTATAAGACGTTTTCCGTATTAGTTTGCCGATTTTAAGACCATACGCCCCATTTCTGTCAATTTGTAAGCCTTTCGTGCCATTTAGGTTTCAATGTTTTCCTGGCGAGCGGTAGCGAGCCTGTAATTTAGGGGGAACCGGCCTTCAGCCGGAACATTTTTCTACCGAAAAGTGTACATATTTATCGTGAAAGGAGGTCTTGGGGTTATTTTTATAAGCTTGATCGAGATTTGGGGAGCAAACTAAAAACCTCCCCTCAATCTGGTCTGATCAGGTGGTCGATATTGGCCGGTCTCGTTCTAAATATACAGCTAAGTCAGTCTAGTTTTTGGCCCATTCTAGTTTTACGCAAGTACCCAACTTTGGCACCAGTTCTGAGTCAGGGTTAACACCAGACAAGTTGGCCAATTGCATGACATAGCTTAAAGAGACTGGCATAACCCCTTTACCTCTGGGTTTTTTTTAACCCCTTTTGTACCGGCGACGTCTTCTTGTTTTCATCTCAGCTGCATTTAGGCAATTTTATGAAGCTTAGGAAGGATATATAGCCGCTAAAAGGATCAATTGAGATAGTCTGTAGCCTTATGATGGGTAGACGTCCTTCTTAAGCTGAATATAATCGTGTAATAGTTGTCAAAATATAATGAAAGGGACGTCACCGGTACTGAACGGGTTATGTCTAATTTGTTTTTTGTTATGCCGGGCTATAATACAACCTAGCTTAGTTCTGGGTCTTTACTCAAATCCAACTATGGACTTTTAGACTCAATATTCTCTCAACAGGGTCACGTCGAACACGTTCTTATTCACAAATTAGGTACTCAATCAGGTTAAGATGACACAATAAATACACACTGGCAAGTATACACTCTTGTTTATTCAATGGACATATACAGGTATGTATGGTGAAATACTCCTTGACTATTATGAGGGAATAGCAAGGAATGTAAGGGTATGGACATACACAATATGACAGGTACTTTACACAGGTAAATAGGCCGACAGTGTGGAGAGATGATTACCGTACTATTATAAGGAATAGTCAGTGATCAAATACTACTGGATATCACACTCTAAGGTCGGGCAATGACACACAATGTATATATATCAAGGAATAATATTATGATGGAAGTATGCAATAATAATCAGACAAACATACACATAGATAAAACCCTTGATAATAATATATATAAGAGTCGAGTATCTACTGTGAATTATTCTGAGCAAGTTTCAGGCAGGTTGAACAAAGTCTATGGCTGCGCGTCAATAAGGTAGGGCAGAGCAAAAGGGAAAGTAAATGAGGGGGGGGAGGGGGGGGGGGCGGGGAAGACGCTCGCTCGCGGTTGGAGGGGAGCGAAGGGGGAAGATTTAAAGGGCTCGCACAAGGATTATTTTTGGCTAGGTAGGTCACTCAGGTCATATGTTTGACTGCGATGGTCAAAATAGTAAATATAGTTAGTGCGATCTTATTCTGATGAAGGGGGGAAATGTAATGAACTTCAAAGGGGAGGGGAAGTTAATTATTTTACTATTAATGGTATACTTAAATATTATTAGTAGGCGAGACTTTATCTCATGCGCACACGATTAATTACTTCTTATATGCAAAGATAATCTCAAGGGTCGAGTAAGTCAGAATTAATGATTTGCATCTACTGAACTATGCTCGAAGGTTGGAATTAAGCTAACTGATTCAGACAAGAGTTTGATTACCGTAGATTAGACAACGCATCAATATATTAGCGTATAATTATGAGTAGTAACAATAAGACTACAAGGTAAATATGGCATACACGACGAAGTTGTACTTAGATGGAAATACCTGATAAGGTATGAAGGAGGTCTGAACTGGTTAGCACAGTCCTATATGGAGTACAGAACAATTGGCGTTGTATTCGAGTTGATGAATAATTAGACAATAGATCTACACAGAAACTAGAATTCCTAGACGAGCAGGATCGAAATTATCTATTTCATAAGAGAATAAACTAATACGTTATTCACAAAGTACACTATTAACGCACATCAAATTCAGGTGTAATACGGGGGGGGGGGAGACTGAGTTCAAAAATAGGTA
Organism: Paralithodes platypus; assembly: GCA_032716605.1. Lineage (NCBI taxonomy): Eukaryota > Metazoa > Arthropoda > Malacostraca > Decapoda > Lithodidae > Paralithodes > Paralithodes platypus. The sequence continues at coordinate 24,831,404 of CM064520.1, read as the reverse complement.
TGAAATTGAGCGTAGGTTCTCGGTAAAAGTGAGGGTCTTAGAAGGGAATCAATTCACAGTATACACTTCAGCTTCAACTTGGCACACACATAAAATAGAATGGACATACACAAGGAAAATCTGTGAATATTCGGCTTGATTATGAATTTACACTATTAGGTAACGTATGTGTAGAATGAATGTGGATTATGAATTTAGCAGAAAAATTAACACTAGATCTTGGGCACAGATCTACACAAGGTTTAATCTGGTTACTACAGGATTAATGCATACGCAATAAATGAAGGATCTTAGGCACAGATCAAGCACAGAGATTAACCATGAATATTCACATATTTTACCTTACCTTCACATCAATAATCACAATGTAAGATACTCAGAGACACTTAGGGGGAGCTGGGGTTGAGGTTCGAAAACAAGTTCTGGCCGACGTAGAGCGTAGGTTCGCCTGGCCAGACTTCAGGCTGCTTCGCGACGTCAGGAATCCCACGTCCAGATGTCAGAGGCACACAACAGGGCTCGTTGTAGGCTCGAGGGGGAGGGGAATGCAGTTGCCACTTTTAGTTAGATGCTCCGGACTTTTCAGACTTAAGAACATTAGCGAGGTGGAAGTGCTTGCTTTCTCAACAATTTCGTTGAGTACATGTTCGGATATTTTCTGAGCTTCAACTTAGAGTAATTCAATGTTAAAGGGATATAGTGAAATCGTTGTGACATTAATAGTGAAGTAAATACTTAACTTAAAAATACATGGTCGTATCAGAAGGTACCTAATCATCTAAAGTATTTTATTTAATACTCCGGTGGGAGTTACTAAGTCTAGGAAGGATATAATAGCAGTTCTAGTGATTTTTTTATAATTGGGGGTTATTTGTGAATCTGGAAATAACTCTGGTTTCCTCTAGGTTTCTGGTTTGGTCCAGAGTTCTTCATGACAGGCTTGTATTGTAGATTCCAATGTCCCCAATTATGTCGGTAACCTTCAGGCCTTTGATGTGGAATTTGCATAAACATTTGTTCTGTGTACTGCAAATCTGGCTGCTGGTGCAAGGAAGGTTGGTGATTGGTGGGGAGGGTTTGAAACCTGGATGGTGATTGGCTGACCTTTCCATTCATTAATAGGGGTGACTGACCTATGTGACCGTCCTTGGGAGACAGAAAACGGGAATGCCCAGGTAAAGCGGGGTACTCCTCTGTTTCTTGTTTTTCCTCATCATGGGGGGCTGGTATGGAGCGGTGTCTTGGTTGTTTATTTCTTCGTTTGTCCTTCCTATTCACCTGTAGGCTGACAATCCTACAGGTGTTTCCCAACCCCGTTCTGTCCAACCCCGTCACTTCAGTTTTGTTTTCCAATTATGACTGAGAAAATGAATGTGAACGGTTGTCTAATAAATATCTCGCTGTATCTGAATCGCTTTATTGATCAGGGTTTTTTCATTTTTTCGTCAATTAAATGTGACATAATGGTATAAAACTTAACCTCCAGTAACTATGCCAGGTCGGTGTTAAGGGAGCCCACCTCGGTTTTTGTTTTCTTTCTCTCCCTCTCTCTTTGGCTGGTATCCATTCGGTCTCATTCAGCCTACTGTTTTAAGGCGTTTACCCTCATCCAGGTGTCAATATTTTCCTGGCGAGCGGTAGCGAGCTAGTATATATATATTTTTGTTTTGACAGCAAGCTAAATTTGTAAAATTTTCTCCATAAAATGATGGCTCGCTATCGCTCGCCAGGAAGAAATCGACGCCTGGATAGGGATAAACGTCTTAAAACAGTTGGCTGAATGGGGCCGAATGGATACAAGCCAGGGAAAGAGAGAAAAGGAGAGAAAGACAAAAAAGCCGGTGACCCCCCTTAACAAGAAAGGTTTCGGGAAAAAATGCTCGTGTGATACCGGCTTTACTTCGCATTGCACTATACCCCGTTCCAAATAGGTAGTCCAGAAATCCTGAACCCTAACCTCTGTAACTCAAAAGGGGCTAGAGCAAATGGACTGTACATTTCCACACCTATTCCCTGGTTAATCCTTGCTAAATGGTAGAACTGTTTGCTCGATTACTCAAGTCGTTTTTGAGTTATGGAAGTTAATTTTCAAGAGTTTTGGCCTCTTATTTGGAACAGGGTGTAGCTATGTCTGCAGGTCTTTTATCCACAGATCAAATGTTAACTATTATTGGTGCCATGCTAAACATTTTATCAAAGTTCAAACATGCTTATACTTTAGTTTGTTTTATTGTTATTATTAGTGGTGCTCTTCCCCTTCTTATTCATATTTTTATTATTATTATTATTATTATTAATAGTATTATCAGTATTATTATTATTATTATTATTATTATTATTATTATTATCATTATTATTATTATTAGTAGTAGTAGTAGTAGTAGTAGTAGTAATAATAGTAGTAGTAATAATAGTAGCACTAGTGGTAGTACTATTAGAAGTAGTAGTAGTAAAAGAAAACGGGATGGATAACTATATGTCTACTAACTGATATATTTCCCAGTAATATTTCATAGCATAAATAATAATGTTGAATATATACAAATAACTTTAGCACGAACAGATATACTGCTGTCAACAAAATCCAACATGTATACAGTGTTGCGAAAATTCCTCAAACGCACAAATAACCCGTGTTCATTATTTTTAGAAAGCAGTTCATGCATAAATGTCACACACCCCACGAATTTCTAGTGACTGCGTTTACACCTGACATACCGTATAGACTCACACTCACATACAGTCACTTTCTCTCTCTCTCTCTCTCCAAATTTATAGATAAGTGTTATCTTTAAGTTTGTAGATGACCTAAGACTAAGTACACTACATACGAGCAATCCTAAAGTTGTTGAACAATGCATAGACTGGGTGAATGTTCTGTTAATTGACAGATACCACTAACCTTGGGAAAGTACGGTAGCGCTAATGAGTAATTTCTCGGCTGCCATTACGTTCGGCTCGCTCTGTGCTGTATTAACCCACTGAGCACCAGGCAATGGTTTTCAACCATCGGCATAGTTGCGTGGGATACTTATGGAGTTCCCATACAAATCTGAGCCCTCTAGGTGCCATAGGACCGGAGTAATTAACCGCGACGCACCATATGCGGCGCTGGGGTTTAGCGTTACATATATTGCCGACGCATCACATGCGTTGCTGGGGTCCAGTGGGTTAATGTCTATCAGATTGAGAGTCGCAGCGGTCGAGTGGATAGCACGCTCACGTGTGCATCTGCTTGACCTGGGTTCGATCCCAGCCAAGGCGGACATTTAGTGGGTGTGGTACTGTAGTACGTCCTAGCATGTGTTCGCACCAAGTCGGGGGACACCTCGACGATGTATACAGCCTAATAACACGAATAGCAGAGCCATTCCAACAGTTTCCTCTATCTATAACACCCCTTCTCTGCTATCTACACTTTCCCAGCCATATCGTCCTAGTGTACTGTCTGATAGCGTAATGGGATTCGAAATGTAGAAAGATGTTAAATAGGGTGGGTAAGTTTAGGAACATGTTTGTATATCTCACTCAAAAAGAAGAAATCATATGTAATTGTTTCTAATACCAATTATTGATCAAATCATAATTGGTGTCGATACGTTCACTTATTAGGCCGACTGTACAAAGGGACGCATGTTAGTCGAACGAATTCCAAAATCAGACTATTAGCTTTTTGGAATTAATAAAAAGGTTACTGACTTTAACCCTTTGGCTGCGGGTATGTTTGAGCTATTTAGGGCATATTCAGGCACTCCTGAATGATAAATCAAGCATCTGCATTAAATGAAGTGTATTCTGCCGAAAACTAGGCAAAAATAGCTTCAAAATGACACCAGAACGGACCCTGTACGTGGTCTGGTTCACTCGCAGTGGTCCCAGTGAAACGCGGGAACCCCGCTATTATGTAACACTCGCTCGCTTGGCTACACTGGTGAGAGAGACAGAGAGAGACCCGCGCGAGACACAGCCTAGCTCAGTGAGCCGCTCGGTGCTCTGAGGGTCGGAGGTGGGCCCCTCACGCTCCCGCCCGCTGACACTCAATTTTTACGTTTTTTACAGGCTTTTAAAGCCTGGAAATTGCTGTAACTTGCCAAAACATTCCAGAACGTCACCCGCAGTGAAAGGGTTAAGTAGAAAAACATGCCCATAAATTATTGGGCTATATTTACCCTATTTGGTCCGAGGGAGATCTTTTTGGGCCTCACATTATTCGCTCCACTATTGTGTAGACCTTAAGACGTTTCACCCCATGGTTTGGCGTAAATTTAGATTGCAGGAGGTCTGGGTGGACATTTTTTAGTTTGAAGGAAGTTTGGGAAGGCGTTTTTGTAAGTCTAGAGGAAAAACTAAAATGTATTGCTTGAAAATGGCAAAAACAAGCGAAATCTGCAACAGTAATGAAACAAAATACCATTATAATTCACAAGGGGTCCGACCAGCTAGTGTTAAGGGGAGTCACCTGCTTTGTTTCTCTTTTTATCCTTTTCACTCTTTCTCTGGCTTGTAGCCATTCGGCCCCATTCAGCCAACTGTTTTAAGACGTTTATCCTCATCCAGGTGTCAATTTCTTCCTGGCGAGCGATAGCGAGCCAGCATTGTATGGAGAAAACCGGCTTCGCCGGAGAAATTTTTCTATCGAAAAATGTACAATATATACATATGTACAAAAATATATGTATGCTGCCTCGCTACCACTCGCCAGGAATATATTGACACCTGGATGGGGGTAAACATCTTAAAATAGTAGGCTGAATGGGGCCGAATGGATACAAGCCAAAGCGAGAGGGAGATAAAGAGAACAAAAGCGAGGTGGGCCCCCTTAAGACAATAAGGAGGTTTTTCTTACCCTCTATTCCACTACTACTCTAATACGACCCCATCTAGATTATGTTGCTCAATTCTGGTCTCCTGCGATTAGAAGAGTCCAAACTAAGGCTAAAAAGCTTAGTCCATCGTTTAGAAGACTGAGGTACGAGGACTGGATGAGAGCTCTTGGTCAGTTTTCGCTGGAAACTCGTAGTTTATAGCTTACTAGGGCAAACAATTGAATCCATTAGAATACTAAATAGGTTTGACAATGTGGATTATACCAACTAGATGTTTAACCTAAATATGAATGCAACTCACAACCATGACTAGAAACTAAAGCTGAATAGATTCAACACTTGCATAATGTGAAACTTTTGTATTAATGTTTTCGTTTTCTTTAATATGTTGTACTTGGAACAAATTTCCCCCAGAAGTTTCACATTATTCCTCAATAGAACAGTTCAAGTAAATATAATTTTGTAGGATACTGCACAACAGTCAAAATTTTCACCGATATTTTCTCCTTGGAATATATCGCCAGGTCTCTGGGATATTAGCTACTCCTTGTATCTCCTTGTAACTCTTTCTCTCTGCCCACCATTGACCTTGAGCTAGTATACAACGCCAGGTGGTGGCAGGTGGACCGGCACACATACAATAACAGAAGCAACAGTGAGAGCAATAATGACAAAGGCAAGAACAATGTCAATGGCAACGATAACAATGACAACAACAATGACATCAATTATTAAAGCTTCAACAATGACAACAATAACAAAAATGACAATAACAATCATCATCAACAAATACAACATTATTGACAACATCAATGAAAACATCGTTATCATAGAAAACAAGAACCAATAATAATGACAATAAAATCAACAACAAATACATCAATGACAACAACAACGACGACGACTTCTCTCAAGATTAACAAAAACACCAATGATACCAACGTGATTACTAACAACAAAATATATATGTAAAAAACATCATTAAAACCCATCCTAACAACAACACCACCACCACCACCAACAACATCAACATAAGAAACAACAACAACAAACACATACATTGCTGTCATTCTGGTGTTCAATTTGGAGAAACTAAAGGTGGTGTTAAACGATCTTATATTCCCGTCGTTTCTGAATAAACATATGTCAAATTTAGGTTTTATATGTACTGTATTGACATATCCAAAATTCATGTAATCACCGTGAGCATTATTGTACAGTCGCGGCTATTAATTCATGTACATTCTTAAACCTAGAACATTTTAAAGGGACCTCTGAAATTAAAAATTCTGGTAAAGAATTAATAAGAAGTTTCAATTCAACCCTAGACAGCTTCGAAATATATGCATGAGACATTTTTGACGGAAACTCTACCTCTTATTTTTCACTTTGCCAATACTATATGATTGCAAAATAGATGTAACTAATGGATGCAATTAATATTATAATGATTTACACAAGATTAATTTGGTACATAAGATTGCATTAGTATTTTTGTTTTAAGGCTATAATTATTATTTGCATAATGAAAAATATAGTAGGTCAGTGAATTTAAGTAAGTGACTGTACTTTCAGCTTAATTTTCGATACCAATACAAAAGAGTCTAGAAATGTTGCTAGAAGAGAAAGCTAACTGCAAGAAAATAGTGCTTGTGTGACTTCCTCTCTAAGGGGGGTAGGGTTTATTTGTTTGGCCTATGTATTTATTTATATATTTGATTTTTAGTTTCCTCGCTAGACCTTTAACAAGTTTAAAAATCACCACCTAGACCCCGTTCGAGATATGTTTGTACATTTTTCGGTAGCAAAATGTCCCGGCCGAAAGCCGGTTTCTCTTAAAATTACAGGTTCGCTATCGCTCATCAGGATAACATCGACACCTAAATGGCACGAAAGTTACTAATATGGACACAGACATGGGGTGAAAGGTCTTAAAATCGCCAAACTAATGGAACGAACATCTTAAAATCTCATAGCTAATGTGGTTATCATGAGGGAGAAGGGGGTCCAAAAAACAACTATGCCCCCTTAAGAGAGCCAGGAGGTTAATTTCTCCGTTTATCTTAAGGCGGAATGCTCTCTCTCTCTCAAGCTCTCCCTCTCTCTCTCTCTCTCTCTCTGGGTGGGGAGAGAACCTTCCACTATACTATCATTTTCCTATACCGCAGCATACATTTTTTAAAGGGCCGGACTACCTAGTAGGGACAGCAAAGTCTGTGAAGTATGTGTATATATGCAGCTTTATGTAACTATGTGGGTGTGTGTGTGTGTGTGTGTGTGTGTCTGTGTGTTATCCATGTATGACCGCAAGAGAGCGATCACCGGATACAGAACTGTAGTCACCCCCCCACACCCTCCCTATCTTCCGGTCACCTTGAGACAACACTACCTACATAACATATCACTACACTCCTATGTACACTCGGATACCATAGTCTCTAGCCCACTCATCAATATTCCTGGACTTCACCTATTTATAATTATGGAAGTATATCTCTGGAAACGAATTTATGAACATAATTTTCTATACATTAATTACTAAACTATATATACTATATATTGCAAAGCAAATTACTAAACTATATATACTATATATTGCAAAGCAAATTACTAAACTATATATACTATATATTGCAAAGCAAATTACTAAACTATATATACTATATATTGCAAAGCAAATTATATCCAAAAATCAATTCAGCCAGTTATAATTCCATAAAGAAAAACACGATTGTTTATGATTGGGCTAAAGACTATGGCATCCGAGTGTACAGACACTTATAGAAATCCGTGGCCCGCCTCCCCCGCCCCCCCATGTTTTTCTGTATGCAAATATTATTAGCTGGATGGATATTTTGCAAATATTATTAGCTGGATGGATATTTTGCGTGGAACTTGCTTTTCAATTAATAGTAGCCTATATGTAGTTTTCAATTAATAGTAGCCTATATGTAGTTTTCAATTAATAGTAGCCTATATGTAGTTTTCAATTAATAGTAGCCTATATGTAGTTTTCAATTAATAGTAGCCTATATGTAGTTTTCAATTAATAGCAGCCTATATGTAGTTTTCAATTAATAGTAGCCTATATGTAGTTTTCAATTAATAGTAGCCTATATGTAGTTTTCAATTAATAGCAGCCTATATGTAGTTTTCAATTAATAGTAGCCTATATGTAGTTTTCAATTAATAGTAGCCTATATGTAGTTTTCAATTAATAGCAGCCTATATGTAGTTTTCAATTAATAGTAGCCTATATGTAGTTTTCAATTAATAGTAGCCTATATGTAGTTTTCAATTAATAGTAGCCTATATGTAGTTTTCAATTAATAGCAGCCTATATGTAGTTTTCAATTAATAGTAGCCTATATGTAGTTTTCAATTAATAGTAGCCTATATGTAGTTTTCAATTAATAGCAGCCTATATGTAGTTTTCAATTAATAGTAGCCTATATGTAGTTTTCAATTAATAGTAGCCTATATGTAGTTTTCAATTAATAGCAGCCTATATGTAGTTTTCAATTAATAGTAGCCTATATGTAGTTTTCAATTAATAGTAGCCTATATGTAGTTTTCAATTAATAGTAGCCTATATGTAGTTTTTAATTAATAGTAGCCTATATGTAGTTTTGTAGTTGATGTATGGAACATGATAGGCATAAATTAGTTTTCAGATAATATTATATACTTCCATAATTAGAAATAGGTGAGGTCCGCGAATTTTTATGAGAGGTTGTATGTATACAATGTCAAGGAAGGGTAAACACACACACACACACACACACACACAAATCACCTGACTACGCTCCTATGTGCGCTTAAAATGTCAGGGAAGGATACACACGCACACATTTTCTCTTTTCTTTCTATCTTTCTCTCTCTCTCTTTTAAGCACACTCATAATCTCTCTCTCTCTCTCTCTCTGTCTGTTTACGTTTTCTCAGCCCGATTCCGTTACTTCATGTTTTGCCACTTCCCCGTTTTCTGTGCAGTATTGGCATTTTCTAACTCGCTGCTGTTTGTGTTCTCTAGGTCAACTTGATAGTACTGTTACCTGAATAGTACGAGTTGTAGTTGTTGATATTATTGATGCTGTTGTATAATTATGTTGTTATTGCTGTTGTTATGATTTATTGTGTTCCTTTGGGTAGATCACTTTTTCGACGCATTAAATTCCCATCAAGATCATGACGCCTCTTGACTGTTTATTCTGGCTATCATTAGACGATTTTATGCAATTTATGAAGGATCTGTGGGATTTATAGAGGTAAAAAATCTCTCAATTCCCCCTTTGACTTCCATATACCCTTCCTAATCTGAATAAAATCGTCTAATAATAGCCAGACATCAGAAAATAAATGCGTCATCGTTATTCTATGGGTTAATCTGATATTTGGCGAGTATACAGGCACGCCCCAGAAAAAGGTAACAAGCCATATTATCGTGTTGGGTAAGATAACAACATACCCAACCCTCCGACCACGCCGAGCCGCGCAATCCGTATTCAGTACACCAATGTTAAGCAATGTTGTTACTTAAGGGGAGCTATGGGTCGTTTTTCTGGTCACCCTTCTTCCTCATGTTTAGCCCCTTATCTTTGTCAATATTTATACTTTTCGTGTCATTTAGGTGTCGATATTTTCTTGGCGAGCGATAGCGAGACTGTAATTTAGGAGGAACCGGCGAAAAATTTACAAATATATCTTGAAGGAGGATCCTGGTGTTGTATTTTCAAATTTGATAGAGGTCTAGGGAGGACACTAGAAAATTTTAAATATATGAACAAAAATCGACCAAAAAGTGAACCATCCCCCCTTAGCTTGTTGGTTGAATGGTTCAAGTCTTTATTGCAGTTAACCACCTGAGGATCTAAGACGCCTTTGTCCCTTTTATTTTGGTTATCAGTAGACGACTTTTTGTAATTTAGGAAGGAAATCCAGGAATCCAGGGGGTAAATACTATATCAATTAACTCTTAAGCTCCCACAAGTTCACCCTAAGCTGAGTGAAATCGTCTAATGATAGCCAATATAAACTGCTAAAACGCGTCAAATCCTCAAAGGGTAAACCAATATATGTATGTATGTATATACTTAGGTACATACCCCATTGCTGGGGGTGGCCGACTCGAGACAGAGCCCGAACAAAAACCTGTAAAGTTCCAATTCTTAGGTTCCGGGACTACTTTCGCATTCCCTCGCCCTTATCTCTGTCTCGTTGAGTAGGAGAATTTTACAAGGGGAGGAGGATTCCTAGCCTCCTGCCCCCTCAAAGGGTAAACCAATATATAGCTACACTAACCCCTGAAAGAGAGATCCCTTGCCTATTCTCTAGATAAAGGGATACATTTCCAAGATTACGGTTGATAATGTACCGTACGTAGATATAAATAGTAGTGCACCCTTGTACTGCATGGTAAATAGTAGTGCACCCTTGTACTGCATGGTAAATAGTAGTGTACCCTTGTACTGCATGGTAAATAGTAGTGTACCCTTGTACTGCATGGTAAATAGTAGTGTACCCTTGTACTGCATGGTAAATAGTAGTGCACCCTTGTACTGCATGGTAAATAGTAGTGCACCCTTGTACTGCATGGTAAATAGTAGCGCACCCTTGTACTGCATGGTAAATAGTAGTGCACCCTTGTACTGCATGGTAAATAGTAGTGCACCCTTGTACTGCATGGTAAATAGTAGTGCACCCTTTTACTGCATGGTAAATAGTAGTGCACCCTTGTACTGCATGGTAAATAGTAGTGCACCCTTGTACTGCATGGTAAATAGTAGTGCATCCTTGTACTGCATGGTAAATAGTAGTGCACCCTCGTACTGCATGGTAAATAGTAGTGCACCCTTGTACTGCATGGTAAATTGTAGTGCACCCTTGTACTGCATGGTAAATAGTAGTGCATCCTTGTACTGCATGGTAAATAGTAGTGCATCCTTGTACTGCATGGTAAATAGTAGTGCACCCTTGTACTGCATGGTAAATAGTAGTGCACCCTTGTACTGCATGGTAAATAGTAGTGCACCCTTGTACTGCATGGTAAATTGTAGTGCACCCTTGTACTGCATGGTAAATAGTAGTGCACCCTTGTACTGCATGGTAAATACTAGTGCACCCTTGTACTGCATGGTAAATAGTAGTGCACCCTTGTACTGCATGGTAAATAGTAGTGCACCCTTGTACTGCATGGTAAATTGTAGTGCACCCTTGTACTGCATGGTAAATAGTAGTGCACCCTTGTACTGCATGGTAAATAGTAGTGCACCCTTGTACTGCATGGTAAATAGTAGTGCACCCTTGTACTGCATGGTAAATAGTAGTGCACCCTTGTACTGCATGGTAAATCCCCAAGCATCAGTGAAAGAAAAATATGTGTAAATATTTGTTTCCTTTAGAAATACATCGGCGTTCTTACCATATTTGTTTCGTTTGATATGTGACAAGCAACACAATCTTCTACGCATCAAATCCCTTAGACACAAAGGTATTATTTCAAGCTTATTATGTCCAACGTTAGATCAATTTTGTTCAGCTTGGAAGTTTTCTTTGGAAATCAAATGTGGCAAACTAGGAAGACTACCGTACAACTAGGTTATCCCTATGCCTCTCCCAAAGGTTCTTCCTATGCTTAATAACATTGTCTGTCCTGTACTATCCCTTTGAATCTTTTTGAATCGCAGTGGTCCTTCCTAAACCGCATAAAATCATCTCGTGGTACCCAGAATCCAGTAAGAATGACGTCACAGTGTAGAGTAGGGCAGTGGAGAAAGTGTGCTAGATTTTGGCCCACTGCCCTGCCTCCCAAGCTCCTCCCAGACCCTCCCTGCTACCAACACTTATTTTAATGCAACCGGCATGGGCAGGTCGTGAAATCAAAATAACTAGATTGGCGAAAATGTTGATGATAATGTGTGTACAATTTAAAGAGATTGATACCGCGATCATGCAACCCTATTAATTAGAACTGATGGAGTCTTAACAATTGATGCTATATACATCTCGAATATCTTTAATTTGCATATAGCCAATTAAATAACAACCAGTGTGTGAGCTTCACCAATACACACAATATATATAAAATCTATACTAGGAATCGGAACTCACTCAGATCACCCAAACCAAGAATTGAAATTAGCAAGTGATTTATTTCACATTCAGAGTGCATCCATTGGAATACATTAACAGAACTTAAATCAGTAACTAATAAGGCTGGTTATAATATTAAGCTAAAAATAATTTATTAGGGTTTTATTAATGCATATTAATGTTCTTTCTCTGTCTCACTTTGTAATCTGTTTAGTATTTTGCTATAGATTGTAAGTATTTTGTGTTTATTTTACTTTTTTCTATTTAATGGTATAGTTTTTTGTTTTCTTTCTGTTAACATATTGTGTAGATTTGCTATTTACTTTATTAATTTATTTCTTATTTAACTCTATGTAATTGTACTACCATTACCATTTGTTGATATTATACTGCACTAGTCTTACTGTACTTACTTAACAGCAACTCTTAGCATAGTTGAAGAGCCCGTAAAAAGTGTTATTGATTATATGGGGTCAACCTTAATATTTGATTCTGAAAACTGTCTTATGATTTATCTGTTTTGAGGCTAAGTAAACATTTATCACTTTGACTTGACTTAACAAATAGTATTATATACTATTCACTATGGATAGATTTGCTCTATTGAAAGCCAGTATCACACAAGCGCTTTTTCCCTCAACATTTATCCTCAACACTGGTCTGGAAGCTTATGAGGTCGACATGTAAAATATTTCAGTTACCTAAATTCATCTATCGTCGGTCTAGTTTCTGATACCAGTGCAAAATATTCCAGAAATGTTGCCAGAAAAATGTTGATCATTAAATGTTGACTGTAAAAGCTCTCGTGTCATACTGGCTTAAGTCAACGTGATATACTGTAGGTTAGAGTAGATCAGACGAGATTAGTTTAGTCTAGGTGAAATTAGGTTTCATAGACTAATATCGGCGAGATCATATGTATGAAGTGTTCCAACTAGGTAACAAATAAACCATACCGTGACCCCCCCCCCCCCCCCCAGCACCACTCTGATGCTGAGGAACCTGTCGCACCGTTATCGCTGTTCTAGCTATAGGGAGACTATTACCAACTACTTTACAACACATTTTTGATCGGCAATTAATCTAGTTAAAAGTTGATGTACACACAAACACACACACACACACACATATACTGATATATATATATATATATATATATATATATATATGGGGGTATGTGGGTGTAACTAGATTGAAGGCTAAATGACAGGTGACACAATGGTATTTAAATTTGATGCCATAATTTAATGATATTTCCTGGAATAAGCCATCATGAGGCTCCATATATACTTAGCCATTATGAGGCTCCATATATAATAAGCCATCATGAGGCTCCATATATACTTAGCCATCATGAGGCTCCATATATAATAAGCCATCATGAGGCTCCATATATACTTAGCCATCATGAGGCTCCATATATAATAAGCCATCATGAGGCTCCATATATACTTAGCCATCATGAGGCTCCATATATACTTAGCCATCATGAGGCTCCATATATACTTAGCCATCATGAGGCTCCATATATAATAAGCCATCATGAGGCTCCATATATACTTAGCCATCATGAGGCTCCATATATAATAAGCCATCATGAGGCTCCATATATACTTAGCCATCATGAGGCTCCATATATAATAAGCCATCATGAGGCTCCATATATACTTAGCCATCATGAGGCTCCATATATACTTAGCCATCATGAGGCTCCATATATAATAAGCCATCATGAGGCTCCATATATACTTAGCCTTGACTATTACAATTTAAGGGAGGATATGGGTTGTTTTTTCTGGCCTCCTTCTCCCATTAGTTTTCAGATTTGAAGATGCTTTCCCCATCAGTTTGTCGATTTTAAGACCTCTAGCCCCATTTCTTTGACGATATTAAGACCTTTCATGCTATTTACGTGTTGATTTCGTTCCTGGCGAACGATAGTGAGCCTGTAATTTTGGAAGAATCGGCCTTCGGCCCGGACATTTGTCTACCGAAAAATTTACAAATTAATCTAGAAGAGGGTACTAATGGATGATTTTTTAAGTTCGATGAATGTCTAGCGAGCAAAATAATAAATAAATAAATTAAATAATTAATAAACCAAAGCAAAAAAATAACCACTATCCCCTTAACCGAACCTAATCGACCTGACAGCATCGGTAAAGGAACTGAACAAGAACTGAACAAGGGAAGATCACGATATTTGTTGTCAAGTTCGAGGGCTAAACAAAATATCCAGCAACATTCCTGGGCTATTTTGAACTGCTGTCTGAGAATAAACAACATGTGCGCCATTAAAGGGGAGAGTTGTATTTATTTGTATATATTTGGCTTTGTTCACTTTATTTATATATTTTGTGTTTCCTCCCAAGACATCCATAAGTTATTAAAAAATGCCCCCAAGCCCCTATCGAGAAACGTGTGCACATTTTTCGGTAATAGAATGTCCCGGCCGAAGGCCAGTACCTCCAAAATAACATGCTCGCTATCGCTTGCCAGGAATTAATCGACACCTAAATGACACAAAAGTCTTAAAATCGACAAACTAATAGGGCTAAGCATGAGGGAGAAGAGGGCCCAGAAAAACAAACAAACAAATTCCCCTTAAAGAAACGATATTCTTGTACAACTTAAGCATTATAAACGAATAGACCAATATTGTCACAGAACATTGTACTAAAAAAAAAAAAAAAAAAGGTGTGTGATGCCAGCCGTGCAGCTTACATTAAGGGGAATGTATTTTTTTTTTGTTTTTTTTGTTTTTTTTTGGCACCCCTTTCCTTCTCATCTCTATCCCCATTAGTTTTGAGATTTTAAGATGTTCGGCCCATTAGTTTGGCAATTTTAAGACCTTTCACCCCATTTCTTTGTCAATATTAAGGCCTTTCGTACAGTTTAGGTGTCGATTTTTTCATGGCGACCGATAGCGAGCCTTTAATTATAGTAGTAACCATCCTCCGGCTGGAACATTATAGTAGTAACCATCCTCCGGCTGGGACATTATAGTAGTAACCATCCTCCGGCTGGGACATTATAGTAATAACCATCCTCCGGCTGGGACATTATAGTAGTAACCATCCTCCGGCTGGGACATTATAGTAGTAACCATCCTCCGGCTGGGACATTATAGTAGTAACCATCCTCCGGCTGGGACATTATAGTAGTAACCATCCTCCGGCTGGGACATTATAGTAGTAACCATCCTCCGGCTGGGACATTATAGTAGTAACCATCCTCCGGCTGGGACATTATAGTAGTAACCATCCTCCGGCTGGGACATTATAGTAGTAACCATCCTCCGGCTGGGACATTATAGTAGTAACCATCCTCCGGCTGGGACATTATAGTAGTAACCATCCTCCGGCTGGGACATTATAGTAGTAACCATCCTCCGGCTGGGACATTATAGTAGTAACCATCCTCCGGCTGGGACATTATAGTAGTAACCATCCTCCGGCTGGGACATTATAGTAGTAACCATCCTCCGGCTGGGACATTATAGTAGTAACCATCCTCCGGCTGGGACATTATAGTAGTAACCATCTTCCGGCTGGGACATTATAGTAGTAACCATCCTCCGGCTGGGACATTTTTCTATCGACAAATTTACACATTTATCTTTGGGTGTTTGTTTTTAAAGTTTGATGGAGGTCTAGGGAGGAAACTGAAAACAAAAAAATGAGTGTGTGATGCTGGGGGTGCAGCTGACATTAATTATATATATATATAATACAGGTAACGTATTGGAAGCCTCTCATTAACCCTTTCAATACGATCACGACCATTTGTTTTTATTCTAGACAACTGCAGACTTTTGCAATCAGCTGAAGGGGAGATAGGCACTTTTTTTGGTCATTTAATTCAATTATTCCTTTATTTGTTAGTTTCTTCGCTAGACCTCCATCAAGCTTAGAAAAACACCCCCTAGACCCCACTTTAAGATAAATATTTACATTTTTCGGTAGAAAATTGTCCCTAAAATATCAGGATCGCTATCGCTTGCCAGGAAAAAATTGACACCTAAATGGCACGATAGATGTTAAAATTGACAACTAACAAAATGGGGCGAAAGGTGTTAAAATCGTCAAACTAATGGGCCGAAAGGCTTATGATCTTAAAACAAAAAACGAGGGAAAAAGGGTACCAGAAAAACGACCCATCTCCCCTTAAGAAAGACCTAAAGGTACCAAAGGGTTAAAGACTAGCTCAACGACCCCTAAGACTCTGACCATCCCTTCTTAAGCTGAATAAAATCGTGTGTAGGTAGCTAGAAGGACAGCTATACCGGCCTCATGTGATTGAAAGGGGTAACCCTGTGTCAAACGAGCGACTTTTCCGGCAAAAGGTTTCGACAATTTGAGCCTGGCAGCTTCGGAAATAAAGCCTTCGTAAAAATTCAGCTGCCCAATATAATAAACCCTAAGGGGGGTAGGGTATATTTAGTAGTTTATTTATTAATATATATATATATATATATATACTATATATATATATATATATATATATATATATATATATATATATATATATATATATATATATATATATATATATATATTAATATATATATATATATATATATATATATATATATATATATATATATATATATATAATATATATATACATATTATATATATACTGTATATATATATTTATGTATATAATTATATATATACTGTATATACTGTATATATATGTATGTTTTTTTCTTCTGTGATTGAGAGAGGCAAAAGGCAGAACTGCCTATAGCGAGTGCCTCCCCCATAGTTGAAAGAGTGACAGGGCCAAAATCAAGGGACGTTCGAGCCAAAATGCCTGGACACACGGAGTTTGAAGCAATTTAAGTCATTGGAAGAGGGAAAGACTGATTCTGGGAGAGAGTTCCAGAGCTCAGCTGTTGAGTAGAAGAAAGTTTGAGAGTAACGTTTCACTCTCGGGTTGGAGAGTTGCACAGAGTAGGGGTGGGATTGAGTTGCAAGACGGGTACCACGTGCCCTACGTAAAGGAGGTGGTATACACTGGGAAAGCTCTGAGGAACACTGATTATTATAGTAGCGAGAGAGATGCAACATTGCGGCGGCAGAGAGAGAGAGATTGCAGAGAGTTGGTGAGTGGACGGGCGTTAATGATGCGAAAAGCCTTCCTTTCAACTTTGTCTAGGAGAGCGCTGTGAAAGGAACCTCCGCACACAAGTGAACAATACTCAATACAAGGACGCACTATGCCCCTGTACAGAGCAAGAAGCTTTGCAGGGGAAAAGAACCCCCTAAGGTGGTTGAGCACACCCAGCTTCTGGGAGGCTGCCTTAGCAAGACTGGTAATATGGTCCTTCCAACTGAGAGCAGAAGAAAAAGAGACACCAAGAATATTGAGAGAAGATGAAGGATAGATTTTTGTATTGTTGAAGAATAAGGGATAGTCCGCTAGGAGTTCCTAACGGGTAGATAGATGGAGAAATTGGGTTTTGGAAGCATTAACGCCTTACGAGCGGGCCCGTCAGTAACTTCTACTACCCGCCAAGTGGGTAGTTTTACCCTAAACGACCTTGTTTCCGTGCTCTTTTTCATGCATAAACAAGAGCCAGAGCGTAATACAATTATGTATCCCTGAAAGGGCGATAATTGAGCTTTCCAATGACACCAGAACCATCCTTCTACGACCACGCGTTCTCTTGCAAAGATCGTGCAAGACGAAGGAAAAGTCCCTAAAATACAGTAATTTCCTTACATAATTCCCTGTGTAGCGAGGCAGTGAGTGTGGGTGTGTGTGGAGGCGGGCCCAGTGCTGGCGCGGGAGCCGTGCCGAACGGTCAGAGCCGACCTATGCTCCTCCCACTGCTTGTCTCTCTCTCAGAGCCAAATATTGCTCAAAATTGCACACCGCCTGAAGTCGGTCCCCGCCACATAGTCCTTTCTTCTCTAGACCGACTTAAGTCCGGCGCCGCCAGACAAGGGTTAAAGGTAACAAGGTTTTCTCTGCCCCAATTGGAGATAGTATTTAGATCAGAATTAAAGAGTTCTATGGCTTCATTACGTTTGTTGTTGAGGGATTGCTGACTGGCGCGTTCTGAAAAACTAACGGAGTAGTGTAAGGTTGAGTCGTCTGCGTATGAATGGATGGGAATTGAGATACAGTTGAGGAGATCATTTATCAAAATTAGAAAGAGAATAGGAGATAGGACAGAGCCTTGAGGAACACTGGAGTTTATAGGGTGAGGAAGTGAACGATGGCCGTCCACAACCCTGGCTATGGAACAGCCGGAAAGGAAATTAGCGACAAAGGAAAAGATGGAGGGATAGAAACCGAAGGAGGGTAGTTTAGAAATTAAAGATTTGTGCCAGGCTCTATCGAAGGCTTTCGATATGTCTAGTGCAATAGAAAAAGTCTCACCGAATTTCCGAAAGGAGGATGACCAAGAGTTAGTATGATATGAAAGAAGATTACCAAGTAGAGCGACCCTTAAGGAAGCCATACTGGCGATCTGAGAGCAGATTATGAGAAGAGAAATGCTTAAGAAATTTGGAAGCAAGAATAGTTTCAAAAACTTTAGAAAGACAAGAGATGAGAGCAATTGGACGATAGTTGGAGGGTTGAGAGCGGCCACCCTTCTTTGGGACAGGTTGAATGTGAGCAAACTTCCAGCATGAAGGGAAGACGTTAGAGGATAGACAGAGACGAAAGAGTTTGCCTAGGCAGGGAGTCAGCACGGAAGCACAGATTTGAGAACAACAGGAGGAACACTGCCCGGACCGTATGCTTATTAGTATTAAGCCCAGAGAGGGTAGAAAGTACATCTTTAGAAGAGATTAGGATATTAGGCATAAGTAAGAGAGAGGAGGGTGGAGAGGGAGGAATAGCACCGGAATCATCCAAGGTGGAGTTTCTAGCAAAAGTTTGAGCAAAGAGTTTAGCTTTGTCAGAGGAAGAAGTGATGGTTGTGCCATCAGAGTGGGAAAGTGGAGGGAAAGACGAGGAAGAGAAATTGTTGGAGAGGTTTTTGGCTAGATGCCAGAAAGCTTGGGAAGAGCTAGAGTTGGATAGTTCAGTGCATTTACTATTGATGAAAGAGTGTTTGGCAAGTGGAAGAACAGATTTGGCTTGATTCCGGGCAGAAACATAGGAAGAATGAGAGTCTTGCGTTTTAAGGCGTCGGTACCGTTTGAATGGTTCCTCCTTATTGCGGACAGCAGTAGAACAGGCGTGAGTAAACCAAGTATTGTTAGCATTAGTCTGAGAGAAAGAGAATGGAATGTATGCTTCCATGCCCGATAGGATTACCTCGGTAATGCGTTCAGCACTTTCCGAGGGTCCCTGGCCACGGAAGCAAAAATCATTCCATGGGAAATCAAAGAAGTACTGCCGGAGAGCCTCCCAGTCGGCAGTGCCAAAGTGCCACAAGCGCCGCTGGCTAGGAGGATCGGGTGGCAGTACTGGAGAGATAGGACAGTTGACAGAGATAAGTTTATGGTCGGAGGAGCCCGAAGGAGAGAAAAGATCGACAGTATAAGAAGAAGGGTTAGAAGTTAGAAACAAGTCAAGAATGTTGGGCCGATCTCCGATGCGATCCGGGATACGGGTGGGTTGCTGAACTAACTGCTCTAGGTCATTTATGATACAAAAGACGTAGGCTTGTTCACCAGGTGGGTCAGTAGTGTGAGAGGAGAGCCATTGGCGGTGGTGAACGTTGAAATCTCCTAAGATGGAGATTTCTGAGAAAGGAGAAATAGATAGAATGTGTTCCACTGTAGAGTTTAGATAGTCAAAGAATTTGGAAAAGTTGGTAGAGTTAGGATATACAGCACAGAAATATTTAGTAAGAGAATGACAGGAAAGTTTGAGCCATAAAGTTGAGAATTCAGAGGATTAGAAATCGGGAACACGAGAGCAAGTGAGTTTGTTGTGCACATATGCACAACATCCACCTTTGGCTTTGAAACTAGGATAGAGAAAGTAAGAGGATACAGAGAAGGGGCTGCTGGATATTGGTACAGACACCTGAGTTTCGGTGAGGAAGAGAAGATCAGGTTTGTAGGAGGAGAGATGGTGTTCAACAGAGTGAAAGTTAGAGGAAAGTCCGCGAATGTTGCAGAAATCAATAGAAAGAGTAACAGGCCGAGGTCCAGGTAATTTTGTGGGGTCATCAGGGGATGGTCGGTCGGGTGTGGTGGCATTTATGGTCCCCCCCCCCTCCCCCCCCTGGGAACTCCGAGGCTGGGCTAAAATTCATAATTTAAAAAAGAAAAATTGGTGTGGAGGAATGAAGTGTGGTGTGCAAGTTTAGTGTAGTGAAGTGGATAGGAGGAGGAGGTGTTTGTGAGAGCTAGCTGGATTGCTCTCAGTGTAAATGAGGCATAAAGAAAATCAGTAAGAGAGGCCAAGCAAATGAAACAGGAGTTCCAGCAACTCTTTATCACATGCCTATAACCTCACCTGGGTCTAGCCCTGATCGATTGGTGGCTACAATATCCCCATATATATATATATTGTTTTAGTTTGCTCCACTGACCTCCATCAAGCTTAATGCATTATTCTCAAGATCCCCTTTCGAGATATATGTGTACAGTTTTTGGTATAAGAAGTCCACATTAATTGACATACACTCTAATTGTATGCATGGGAATAAATATAGCATGGCATATTTACAACAATATTTTCCTATAAAACCGTTAATTGGGTATATTAATTATCTACTCTATAAGAAAATACACCTCCAATCCAATCATGCCCATTTTCCTTCCATACATAATTTAATCAAGGAGTGACCCCAAACTCACGTCGGCAACTGTACCTATCTATCTTGTATCTATCTATGGACCTGTACGCCTCTGTCAGTCACGGTGTAGGGAGACTGTTACGCCCTAGTTCCTTTTAGGCCGGTCCCAGTTAACCCCCGATAGCCGTATTTATTTTCTTATTTATGTATATTTATAGTTTTTTAGTTTTTTAGTTTTCTCCCTAGACCTCCATCAAGCTTAAAAAAACATCTGCCCAAGACCCTCCTTCAAGATAAATTTGTAGATTTTTCGGTAGAAAAATGTCCCGGCTGAAGGCCGGTTCCTCTTAAATTACAGGCTCGCTATCGCTCGCCAGGAAAAAATTGACATCTAAATGACATAAAAGGTCTTAAAGTTGACAGATATCAGGCGAAAGTTCTTAAAATCGCCAAACTAATGGGGCGAACATCTTAAAATCTCAAAATCCAAAGGGGTAAACATAATGGAGATAGAGGTCCAGAAAAAATCCCTCAAGTTAAAATCTCCCCTTAAGTCACAACCATCACAGAATACGATTACATATTACTTAACCCCTTCTGTAATGGTGCCGTCTTTGTAATTCTGTTCTAGCTATATTTAGACGATTTGGTGCAGTTTAAGTAAGTTCTGTTTTAGTGAAAATTATTAAATGAGATAGATCGAAGCCTGTTGAGTGTTGAAAGCCCCTTTAAAACTGAATATAATCGTCCAATAATAGCCAGAATAAAGTTAAAAGGTCGGCATCGATACTGAAAGGGTTAACCCAAACCGTGAACCATTACACATTCGCTCTTTGATTGTATACCGGCTACTACTAGACGATATTATTAAGTTTAGAAAGGGCCTGTGGGAGTTAAAGAGATAATGGAGAGAGAGAGATATATATACGGTATATATATATATTTTTTTTTTTTTGGGGGGGGCATGTTTTTCTTTGGCTTATATTAGAAGATTTTATTCAGTTAGGAAGGACTTCTAGGGATCGAATGGAGAGCAATCTATCTACTTATATTAGAAGATGTTTTTCAGTTAGGAAGGACTTCTAGGGATCGAATGGAGAGCAATCTATCTCCTTTTACTCACGCAGATCTTTCCTAAACTGTATACAATCGTCTAATCATAACCAAAATCATAACCAAAATACAATGTGGAATGACATCCTAATAATGCATGAGTGCATTATAGTCTGGCTATCATTAGACGATTTCATTCCGTTTAGGAAAGATCTGCGTGAGTAAAAGGAGATAGGTTGCTCTCCATTCGATCCTTAAAAGTCCTTCCTAAGCTGAATACAATCTTCTAATATAAGCCAAAATACAATATAAACAGCGACATCGTATAGATAATGGGTTAGTAAAGCGCTGTATGGGCCGGCAACTGATTGGTAATATTGGCTGATACTGCAATACTTATTACTGCACCCATACAGTATTACAGTAGGTTAAGAGGGGTCACCTGTTACTGCACCCATACAGTATTACAGTAGGTTAAGGGGGGTCACCTGTTACTGCACCCATACAGTATTACAGTAGGTTAAGGGGTGTCACCTGTTACTGCACCCATACAGTATTACAGTAGGTTAAGGGGTGTCACCTGTTACTGCACCCATACAGTATTACAGTAGGTTAAGGGGTGTCACCTGTTACTGCACCCATACAGTATTACAGTAGGTTAAGGGGTGTCACCTGTTACTGCACCCATACAGTATTACAGTAGGTTAAGGGGGGTCACCTGTTACTGCACCCATACAGTATTACAGTAGGTACAGTAGGTTAAGGGGTGTCACCTGTTACTGCACCCATACAGTATTACAGTAGGTTAAGGGGTGTCACCTGTTACTGCACCCATACAGTATTACAGTAGGTTAAGGGGGGTCACCTGTTACTCTGCACCCATACAGTATTACAGTAGGTTAAGGGGGGTCACCTGTTACTGCACCCATACAGTATTACAGTAGGTTAAGGGGTGTCACCTGTTACTGCACCCATACAGTATTACAGTAGGTTAAGGGGGGTCACCTGTTTTTTTATCTTTCTCTCCTTTTCTCTCTTTCTCTGGCTTGTATTCATTCGGCCCCATTCAGCCTACTGTTGTAAGACGTGTATCTCCATCCAGTTGTCAATTTCTTCCTGGTGAGCGATAGCGAACCAGCATTGTATAGAGAAATCTGGCTTAGCCGGAGAAATTTTTCTCTCGAAAAATGAACAAATTTAGCCTGTTGTCAAAAACTTAAAACAAAAATATGCTGGCTCGCTACCGCTCGCCAGGAAAAAATCGACACCTGGATGGGAGTAAACATCTTAAAACAGTAGGCTCAATGGGGCCGAATAGATACAAGCCAGAGAAAGAGAGAAAAGGAGAGAAAAAAAAAAAAACTTACACTAACATTACGATAGGTCATATAATTCATATATCATCTCTAGGCTGACAACATATAGTTATAAATAGTATGTGTTGTTCTTGCTTTCTTTTTCAGGTAACGGTAATTTGTCACATCCTCATTTTGATTTTTTTTTTTATTATTATTATTATTATTATTATTATATATATACCGGTATATATATATATATATATATATATATATATATATATATATATATATATATATATATATATATATATATATATATATATATTTTTTTTTTTTTATGTTGGAGGGAGATATATAGTGTATGAGAACTTAGCCTTCATATAATAAAATACATAGTAGTTATCGGTATATTTTCCGTTAAGTATCGAAGACTATTGCTGTGGGATTCAATTTCTCCGCCAGGTGGAAACATGAACTAAGGTGTCTGCATCACGCCATTCGTGCTATAATTGATATCACCGTTAGCATTAAGTCGGTATCACACGAGCACTTTTTCCCGTCAACATTTATCCTCAACACTCGTCTGGCAGCTTATGAGGTCAACATTTAATGTACTGTATTTGTGTCACCTAAATTCAGTATATCATTGGTCTAGTTTCCGATACCAGTGCAAAATATTCCAGAAATGTTGCCAGAAATTTTTTGATCATAGAATGTTGACTATAAAAGTTCTCGTGTGATGCCGGTTTAACTATTGATAATTGATGCATAACATTCCTTCAGGTATGCAACAATAAGAATGTATGGTGCAGGAATCTCATGAATAACAGTTAACCATATCTAGTGAAACGTCTTGTGGATTATCAGGGTGCTTTGTTAAGGGGGGTCACCTACTTTTTTGTTTATCTTTCTCTCTTTCTCTGGCTTGTATCCATTCAGCCAACTGTTTTAAGATGTTTATCCCCATCCAGGTGTCGATTTATTCCTGGCGAGCGATAGCGAGCCAGCATTGTATGGAGAAATCCGGCTTCGCCAGAGACATTTTTCTATCGAAAAATGTACAAATTTAGCTTGCTGTCAAAACAAAAATATACATATACTGGCTCGCTACCGCTCACCAGGAAAATATTGACACCTGGATGCGGGTAAACGTCTTAAAACAGTAGGATGAATGGGGCCGAATGGATAAAAGCCAAAGAGAGAGGGAGAGAAAGAGAAAAAAAGCGAGGTGGGTTCCCTTAACCCCTCCTGTACCGGCGTCTTTTAACTTTATTCTGGCAACTATTAGACAATTTTATTCAGTTTCAAAAGGGCCTCCAACAATTAACAGGCTTCGATCGATCTCCCTTAACCCTTTTTACTACCACACATCCTTCTCAAACTGCACACAATCGTCTAAATATAGTTATAATAAAACAAAAGACGTCACCGGTACATAAGGAGTTAAAATATTATCCAGGACTTTTATTGATACAACTATAAATTGCAGGCTAGCTATCACTTCACTCGTCCAGAAACAAAAAATCGACCCCTGAATGGTGTGAAGTATCTTGTAATCACCAAATAATCCTGTGAGACGTCTTAAAATATTCAGCTAATTAAGGGAGCCCACCTCGCTTTTTTTATCTTGCTCTCTTTGGCTTGTATCCTTTCGGCCCCACTAAGCCTACTGTTTTAAGACGTTTACCCCCATCCAGGTGTCAATATATTCATGGCGAGCGGTAGCGAGCCAGCGTATATACATTTTAGTTTTGACATCAAGCTAAATTTTTACATTTTTCGATAGAAAAATGTTTCCGGCGAAGCCGGATTTCTCCATACAATGCTGGCTGGCTATCGCTCGCCAGGAAGAAATCGACACCTGGATGGGAATAAACGTCTTAAAACAGTTGGCTGAATGGGACCAAATGGATACAAGCCAGAGAAAGAGAGAAAAGGAGAGAAAGAGAAAAAAGCAGGTGAAATAGGTAGGACCCAAAAAGACCCGCTCGCACCAGATAGTGTTACACCTTCATAATTGGTCCATACTGCTTACATAACCATAGGTACATGTAGTTCATTCAAATATTCAACAGTTATGCAGGGATATGTTTTTTTTTTTTCATTCTTACTTAACTTTATATGGTTGGATAAGAATACAAACATTTATATATTGAGTTTTTTGTTTATATAAAAGGTATAATATCAAATGAGTCACCACTAGTATAATACTCATCATCTTTCATTGATGACCTTACAATGGGTAGGGTTGAGTAAACATGTAAGCTTCATTATATAATATGAATAACTTTGATTCTGGTGTATATGGGATGCATCATGATAATTATAAGAAAAGAAAACGCATAAGTTAATTATTACTATTATTCATAATAGTAATAATAATGCTAATAATACTTTTGTGATAGATACATAGATAGATAAATAGATAAATTATAACTAACTGGAATGACAGGCGACGCACACACACAGGTAGGAAGATGGATAGCCAGGTGAGCAAGAATATTTTCAAAGGGTACAGTGAAGGAAAGTTTAGAAAGGAAGAAGGAAGTAGAAGAGTCAGTAGGTAGGTAGGTAGGTAGGGGG
Organism: Paralithodes platypus; assembly: GCA_032716605.1. Classification (NCBI taxonomy): domain Eukaryota; kingdom Metazoa; phylum Arthropoda; class Malacostraca; order Decapoda; family Lithodidae; genus Paralithodes; species Paralithodes platypus. The sequence goes on along the minus strand of CM064520.1, from coordinate 24,805,837 downwards.
TTGGTAGGTAAGTAGGTAGGTAGAGATAGGTAGGTAAGTAGGTGATAAGGTGGATAGGCAAATTAAAAGTGTTCTCAGAGGGTAAAGAAAAGTGTAGAAAGGAATAAGTAAGTAGAAGATCAAACGTGACAGGCTATTCGTATTTTGATAAAGGATTGTTTACTGCACAAACACATAATATGAAATTATACATATTCCACTCCACTACACTTAACAACTACGCCCATCGTTACATTATCACGCCCGGAAGAACTCTCTCACGGGCGGCTGCAAATTTCGCGAGGGTAGCTGGAAGAATGCGTGACCAGCAGCCGATGAGAATTCCCGGGAGAAAGCGATGGGTTTATTCGACCTGGCGAGCTTGTAGATAGAGTCCTCAATTCCCGGAGGTGGCGTGAACTCGTGGACTGGAGGCGTCAACTCGCTCAATGGGGGCCTAACGGAATCAAGAAGTGGTTGACGGAGCTTGGTACTTTCCACAGACGCTGCAAATTCGCGGGTTGGAGGGATTAATTCGCGGTTGAGGAAGCTGGCGAATTCATGCCTGGGCGGGATCAACACACGGGAGGGGTGGGGCCGAGGTGTGTCCGAGCCGGTAGTGACCTTGGTGGCAGGTTTGGTTGATTTCTTGCTGTCAGTAAACTTCGTCTTGTCTTTTTGGCTCTTCTTGGTGGGCTTGGAGGCCTTCTTATTATTCTGCTTTACCTTCTTTGCTGGGAATTCAATTGTCTTCGCTTGCCTAGCTGAAACAGCGATCAAACCTGGTGACACGTGAATGGTTCTGCTTCCGATGTAGAAAGGGTTTGTTGGTGGCTGAAGAACTATGGCTGGCTTTGGGTACCCTTCTTCCATGCTTCCCGATTCGTTTTCTAGCCCCGTAGATTCAGCCCCCACGCCTCTTCCGGATAAATCTTGAACCGGCGAAAAAGGATTGAGCAATTCCTCGTCTGAGTCAAAGGGCTGCATGAGAACACCAGCTCCTGCATGGTGTCCCCCTAGGTGCAGTTTGTTGCCCTGTAATAGGTCCTCCATTTCCAGCACTGGAAAGCTGTTGGCGGTAGTAATGGCCAATAACAGCACGCCAGTCCCTCGCCATATCGCCCCCATGGTGTAGGCTGCTATGTGGGCTACCGCAAGACGATGTAGGAGGAGAGTACGACACGTACTGCCGCCACGGAGGTCTGGGGATGACTGCGTGCCTTCAGGACGCCCAGGTGAAACCGTGAACCTCTGCTGGAATAGTCAATGAGGCCGCGGTCCTGTGCGGCCGTGGACTTGATTTGTTTTCTAGTTTTCCACCATGTTTGTTCTTTGAGTGGATTTCAAGTAATGGTAGGGCTTTAAGGTATATTTCTGAACCCAATTCTCTCTATTGTTTAGACCCATTTGCTTTGAGAATTTAGTTTGGCGAGTTTAAGAACTTTCGCCCATTTCTTTGTCAATGTTAATACATTTTCATGCCGGAAGATTTAGGTGTCAATTTTTTGCTGGTGAGCTATAGCGAGCCTGTAATTTAGAAGGAAGTGGCCTTCGGCCGGGACATTTTTCTCCCGAAAAATCTACAAAAAGTAAATAAGTAAATACATAAATAAATAAATAAATAAATACATAAATAACTAAAGCAATAAGCTCCCCCTCTAGGTTTAGTTGTTATGCTAGTTACCTCACTTTACCAATCTATGCCACACTGTAACACGCGTGGCCAATACAGTACACACATCTTAACCCTATCAGAATTATCTACCATTTTAACAGTCTATTCTGGCTATCACTTGCCGATTTGATACAGTTTAGGAATGATCTGCGGGAGTTAAAAGGTAAAAACTGACCCACTCACCCCTCTGACTTTCCTATCCCCTTCCTAATCTGTAGAAGATTGTCTAGAATGAGCTGCTAAACCACGTCATAATCCTCAAGGGGTACTAAGGTATACATTTTGAACACATCTTACGAATTCTCATTAATTTAGCATGGATAATGGAACACATTTTAATTAAGGAGGGATGGTCGTATATATTTGCTCATTTATGTATTTTTTAATTAGTATTTAGTTTCCTCTCTAGGCCTCCATCAAGCTTAAAAAAACACCCGCCCAAGACCCTCCTTCAAGATAAATTTGTACATTTTTTCGATAGAAAAATGTTCAGGCCGAAGGCCGCTTTCTATTAAATTATAGGCTCGCTATCGCTCGCCAGGAAAAAAATCGATACCTAAATGACACGAAAAACCTTAATATTGACAACACAAAATAGGCGAAAGCTCTTAACATCACCAAAATAATGGGCAGAACGTCTTATAATCTGAAAACTAAAGGGGCTAAATATGAGGAAGAAGGGGGACCAGGAAAACGATTTATTATGAGTGATGGTTGTGTTACAGTCGATGGGTTCTGTATTCCGCTCGCTTACACACACATACTGTACATACATACATACACACACACACATATACATACATACATACATATATACATACATACACACATATACATACATACATACATATATACATACATACATACATACACACATACATACATACTGTAAATATACATACATACATACATACATACAGTATATACATACATACACACATATACCTACATACATACATACATACACGCACACACACATACAGATACACACACACACACAAACACTTATTACACGTACCAGTTGTATTACAGTCAACGTGTCCTATATTGCACATACACACACACACACACACACACACACTAACACTTATTAATCGTACCAGTTGTGTTACAGTCGTGTCCTATATTGCACACACACACACACAAACATACTCGTCATTTCAACACACTCCAACCAATAAGAGCAAGAACTGACAGATATAAAAATAGTCCTATCCCAACCATTGTTAATATTATTAATAATGTGTAATAACGGCCTGTCACACCATATATACGCGCCCACCTTTAATAATATATGCATAAGTGTGTGTGCGTGTGTGTATTAGAATATAATTATGTATGTATTTGCTTGAGTTTGTTAATGTATATGTGTATATATGTATCTATGTATGTGCAGTATATGTGTATGTATGTGTGCGTATATGTGTATGTATGTATGCGTTATTTATGTATATATATATGTGTCTATAGTGTATACTGTTTGTGGTTCGAGCCCGGCTGAGAGTATCAGGTAGGATAAGAGAAGAGCATATATGCATGTAATGTGCATATATTTATGTATATGTATGTCTGTGTGTATGTGCTGTCAATGGTTCGAGCCCGGTTGAGAATATAAGGTATATAATATATATATGTACTGTACGTGTATTTATATGGTCATATGCACATATGTATGTAAATATACGTACATATGAGCGAGAACATATTGCTCACTAGCGCAACTTCTGATTATAAATCTATGCATAAGCATTATCTATTATTAAGTGTTCGCGTATCTTCATCCATGTATTTCCACCCTTAACAATAGAACGCCCAGCTCTTCCATATTTCGCCTTCTGTCACACACACACACACACACACACACACACACACACACCTACACTACCGAGGATTAACCTCCCATTGTAGTAGGCTGTACCTGACCATACGGACCATATACGGACTTGAATTGCTGCACCCTCTTTACCCTTCAACTCTTTACCCTGACCATACCAAAACAGTTTCTGTATGTACAAAGGAAATCAAGCAACAACAGATCTAGTGACCCTTCTAGGTTGCTTGTCCTCCAAAACACTGAGGATCAAGTGTCCAAACAGTGGTTTAGAGTGGGTAAGGGAACATTGGAAAGGGAACTACTGCCCTGCCACTAACGTGGCAGGACTAGGAAGTTAGTAGGGGACATATGGGTTAGTAACTGAGGGGAGGATAAAGTTATTCATTTACAAACGCAGTCAGTCGCGGGTTTGATGCGAGATATTTGTCTAGGCGGAATTTAAATGAATCAACGGTGCTGCAGTCTATAACGTCTCGGGGAAGCCCATTCCACAAGTTGACAACTCGATTGAAGAAGAAATTCTTAGATTCGTGCGAGTTAAAAGATTTACCAATAATTTTGCAACCGTTTCCCCGCGTGTAATTAGATTGGTCGATAGTGAAGTACTTACTACAGTTCATATTGTCGATGCCTTTGATGATTTTGAACACTTGAATTAAGTCGCCTCTTAATCTGCGCTGGGTTAAAGGAAATAGATTTAATTCTCTAAGACGCTCTTCGTATGGTTTGTTCTTTAGGCTAGGTATCATTTTGGTAACTCTACGTTGAACTCGTTCTAGCTTGTTTATATCTTTTTGGTAATAAGGGCACCAGGATTGAACGCAGTATTCCAGAAGAGGGCGGACTAATGAATTGTAAAGGGTTAGGATAACTTCTTTGGATTTATGCTCAAATGACCTGCCTATAAAGCCAATTATTTTGTTTGCCTTCTTAACAACTTCTGAACATTGTTGACTCGGTTTTAGGTTACTCGATATTGTTACTCCCAGATCAGTTTCTCTGTTTACATTCTTAAGCTGAGTGCCATTCATCGAATAGTTTGCTTTCTCATTTAGGTATCCGACATGTAGTACTTTACATTTATCCGCATTGAAACTCATTTGCCAAATTTGGGCCCAACATGACAATTTATCTAGATTGTGTTGCATATCGTCAACTTGTTCTTTTGAGAGTACGCTATTTGCAATTTTTGTATCGTCAGCAAATTTTGAGATTGTGCAGGTGAGACCCTCATCTATGTCGTTGATGTAAATTAGAAAGAGAATTGGTCCTAGTACCGATCCCTGGGGTACCCCGCTACTTACATTGGTCCATTTAGATGCCTTACCGTTTATGACTACCCTTTGCTTTCTGTTGCTGAGCCAATTTTCTATCCATTTCAACACACCGTCTTGTATTCCATGCGCTTTTAGTTTTAGCAGTAAACGTTTGTGGGGAACTTTGTCAAAGGCCTTTTGAAAATCAAGGTATATAATATCTACAGCTTTACTCTCATCGTAGAGGTTGAGGATATCGTGGAAGAAGTCTAAGAGGTTTGTTAAACAGGAACGTTTTTTACGAAAGCCGTGTTGAGTATCTTTAAGTATGTTATTTTCCTCCAAGTGATTTACGAGTCTGTCTCGTATGACCGTTTCTAGCATTTTACATACAACTGAGGTTAAGCTAATTGGACGATAGTTACTGGGTAGGGATTTGCTGCCTTTTTTGAATATCGGTGTTACGTTGGCTAGCTTCCACTGATCAGGCATAGTTCCAGACTGCAAGGATTTATTGAATAGTAATGTCAGTGGTTTGGAGAGCTCATTCTTAGCTTCCTTTAGAACTCTAGGCGAGATTGTATCAGGTCCTGGCGTTTTATTTACCTTGAGTTTATCTAAACAATTCAATACTTCTCTCTCTGTAACGGTGATATTGCTTAGAACATCTGAATTATCAATCTGAATCGGCGATGGTGTAGGGATATCACTGAGGTCTTCTGTTGTAAAAACTGATGCAAAGAAGGTATTGAGGGCATTACTCATTTGTACTTCGTCTTTGGTGTATTCTCCTTTTTCATCGACTAACGGTCCAACAGTTGAAGTAACTACTTTTTTCTTTCTGATATAACTATAGAATTCTTTCGGGTTTGTTTTACTTTGATTCGCAATATGTAACTCTAAGGTCTTTTTACTTTGCTTAATTAACTTTTTGGCTTTGCGTCGTAGCTCTACAAATTTCACCCGTTCTTCGTCATTTTGTGAGGATTTTAATCTATCATTAGCAAATTTTTTAGCAAGCAGGCAGTTTGAAATATCTTTATTCCACCATTTGGGCTTATTATTATGGCCTGGACGCCGTATTTTCGATGGTATGCAGTCTTGCACTGCTTTTAGGTAAGTGGTTTCGAATAACTTCCAAGATGTATTTATGTCGTTATTGTTAATTAAAAAGCTCCAGTCAGTTTCTTTAAACATAGCTCTAAGTTTATGGAAGTTTGCTTTCTTGAAATTAGGGACTTTTTCGATGCTACTATTTGGTTCGTTACTAGTAAACTTTAAAGTGAAAGTTATCGTACGATGGTCGCTGTTACTGAATTCATCACCAACATTCAAATTCTCTATCAATTCTTCTTTTGTTGCAAGTACAATGTCAAGAACGTTATTACCACGGGTCGGCATTCGAACAAATTGATAAAGCGAACTCTCTTGCAAGTTCGTATACAAGTCATGTCCGGAGTGTGAAGTAAGAGTATCGCCCCACTTGGTCACAGGTAAATTAAAGTCGCCAAAAATTACGGTATCTTGTGAGTTACTTACATCTGCAATTTGTTCGTAAATTTCTCGGTCAGTTTGCACTGATTGAGCTGGAGGTCTGTATATTAACGCAAGTATTATTTTTGTACCTTTATTATTCTTTATTAGCACAAAAGATGTGTCGACGTTCACAATTTGAGGTTTTGACACGAGGGTCGGGTTAAGACTTTCTTTGATATAAAATAAAACGCCACCTCCATTTTTATTTATTCGGCTGTTCTCAAACATTACATAACCGGGAAGTGAATACTCTGCTAAAAAGTCTCTATCTTGTGTATTGAGCCAAGATTCTGTTATGCCAATCACATCATAATTTTCTGTAAACACTAGTTCCTCTAAATCTGAAAATTTATTGCGTATGCTACGAGCGTTTGCATAGAAAACCTTTAAAGTTGCGGTTTTAGAACTCGCAGATCGTTCTTTCATCGAATTTTTGGTTCTGGTCGGATCTACATTTACATTCATGGCTGTCCTCGGTCCTCGGTCGTTATCCCTGACGGTTTTGAATTTGGGTCGTGTTGGTGGAGCTTTATCCAAATTCGCGGTTCTTGACGGATTAGTATTTAATTCCTTTGTAGATTGCCGTCCTCGCTGTCTTCGGTCCTCCTTCCTGGTTGTCCTGTGCTGAGTCGATTTCTTCTCCGAAAATCCTTCACCGCATCGTTGAGAAGACGCCCAAAACGCGCTGCTCCCACCTGGTTCAGATGAACTCCATCATCCGAAAACAAATAGTCATCGTAGTAGAAATTGTCCCAGGTGTCGACGAATCCCACGTTCTCCTTCCTGCAGAGGTTTGCTAGACAACGATTTGTGCTGGTGGCTATGTTGTAAAATCGGCTCTCTACACCGAGCCGGGGGACGATTCCTGAGACGATGATCCTTGATGACTTCTCCTTAAACGACTTGATCAGCTGCTGGTACTTTAAAAGCAAATCTTCCGACCGGGTTCGCTGTATATCGTTGGATCCAACGTGGATGACGTACATTGTATTTGCAGGGGCCAGCTTTGATACTTCGTCAACTGCTGCAACTACGTCATCCACACCACCACCAGGGATACAAAAACGCTTCCTGGTCTTAGGTGCCCTGGCGCAAAACTCTGTGAGCTGACCACGTATCATCGAGTCTCCCACGAGCCGGACTTCTTCTATTTCCTCTTCGTCATCTGAGTCTGCGAATATCTGGAAACGGTTTTGACACTCGGTAATCGGTATGTGTTTCCTGGTCTTGGGGCAAACGTTGTTCCTCACGACACGGAAGTTGTCTTGAGGGGGAAGAGAGTCGCTATTTGTATCTTGAGTATCGGAAACATCAGCTGAAATGGCTACTGTAGGCGTTGAATTGTTGGCAGTTGACGTTGGGGCGTTGGTGGCTGCTGGAGTTGCGGTGACAATTGAAGTTTGTGGCACTCCAACGTTGAGTGTTACAAACTCTTGGAGTGATTCCAGCTTCATGGTGAGGACGTTGATCTTGTTGTAGGCTTCATCTAATTTCACTGTAAAATTCTCTCGTTGCTGGCAGAGCCGGCAGACTTGAAGATCGATAGTAGCAAACATGGACTCACCAAACCTACCGGCGCAGTTCACACAAGCGCGAGGCATGGTGACAGTCACTTTCTTCAGATCACTTCACTCACTTAAAAAACAATTCACTCACTTTACAACACTTCACTCACTTTAAAAACACTTCAATCACTTCAACCGAAAACAAATATGCTGAAATACGCAGAAATAGGATATCAGGGGTGATAGCCTAACCGAAAACAAAAATGTTGAGATACGCAGAATTAGGCTTCCAGGGGCGATAGCCTAACCAAAAGTTTTTTTTTTTTTTTAAATTGAAATACGCAATAATAGGCTACCAGCGTTGAATAGCCTAACCGAATATAATAAAATTGAAATTCGCAGAAATAGGCTACCAGGTGTGATAACCTAACCTTAAACAAATATATGTATAACAGAATATGTAACTAAATATACAATTCACCAAATAGAGATTATATAAAAATAAAGTGTGACTGCACACAAGGGGTTAATATACTGTGTCAACAGATGACCCTGGTGTCACTGAAGCCTAGTAAAGCAGTAGCCTACTCTTTTTAGATAAAAAAGTGTATCAGTCAAAGGTTATTACAAGATCGTGCAAGCAACAACTAAAATTACAGATATATATAGCTACAGTAGGATACCAAATACAATATCTACAAGAGTTAATAATAAAACAGATTGGCTGGCTATAGGCTAGGCTAGGTTTGGGTTAGGTTAAAAGCTTGGCAGGTTGGGTTAGGCTAGGTTAGTTTGTACAAATACCACCCTTAGCTTAAAGTAAAATCAGTCTGAGGAGAAAAAGTCAAGAATATATCTAGGGGGAAAAGATAAATGAATGCACTTAAATTTGGTACAAAATTTGCTGGAATTTAATATGTATAATCCCCAAAAAAGGTTTGTTTACAAAATGGTGTCGGCGTTAGTCCCTGTAGGCGGTTAGTTAGTAAACAATATTGTTTATTAGCAAATTAATATGCAAAGCTTTACTTACATACAAGGCAGTTAAATTGATACTTACTACAGTAGGTAATGGGTAAAATTAGGGGCTACGATTTTATATAAAATAGTAATAAGAGAGCGTTTGTTAACAAAGCAAAACAAAACAATAGATGGCGCTAGTGGCGCCCTGTCCGAGCAGGAGTCTTGTGATAAACACAAAGTTTTTCAGTCAATACACAGCGAAATATCGTGCAGTGTTACTTACTAAGCTACAGGATGGTTAAACGTGCTCTTAACCACCTTTCATGCACAAGAATGAAGAGGATGAGTAGTTAATACTCAAATTATGATCGATATCGTGAGAGCGTTGACAGAGCGTCTGCAGCGTCTGGCGGTAGCACGGGGTGTGCTATGTATGTATGTTTGTGTGCATACGTGAGCGTTTGTGTATACGGACATGTGCACACTTACTGCATGTTCTTATGTTCCTATATATGTATGTATATGTATGTGTGCACGTACGTGTATATACGTATGTTCTGTATATGAGTAAGTAAATAAATGTGTATATGTACTGTATATCACTTACTCTCATGGTTATTTTATGATAATTTGTATTCTGCACATGCATCATTATTGTATTTATTTATTTTGTTTGTAAACTGAGCTTACCATCCTCATATCTGTACATCTCATTTTCATCCACTAAATTGTAAAATGTGTATTTTCAGCTCATGAGGCTGCCATTCTTTAATAAACCGTTTATTATTATTATTATTATTACAAACACACACACACACACACACACACACTAACACTTATTAATCGTACCAGTTGTGTTACAGTCGTGTCCTATATTGCACACACAAACACACACACACACACACACACACACTAACACTTATTAATCGTACCAGTTGTGTTACAGTCGTGTCCTATATTGCACACACACACACACACACACACACACTAACACTTATTAATCGTACCAGTTGTGTTACAGTCGTGTCCTATATTGCACACACACACACACACACTAACACTTATTAATCGTACCAGTTGTGTTACAGTCAACGTGTCCTATATTGCACACACACACACGCATTATGCGTTATCAATATACAAGTTAATTTACGCAAGCTTTCTATATATGAGTATTATTATAAAACCGTATATCAGATGTTATGTAAGCCTAATGACGTCCATATATCAATTTCGTTAGTTGTATTGGTATGTAGTAAAACGTGTTTTTATTTGTTTTGCTCCCTAGACCTCCATGAATTTTCAACTTTTTCGATAGAAAAATGTCATGTGGCCAAAGGCCGATACCTTCTAAATTTAAAAGGCCAAATTCCCGTTATTCCTAAATTGAAGGCTCGCTTTCGTTCGCCAGGAAAAAATCGATACCTAAATGACACGAAAGGTTTAAAAAACGTCCCACTAACTGGGCGAACGTCTTAAATTTTTTAAACAAATAGGGCTAAGCATGAGGGAGAAAGGAGCCCAGAAATAAACCCTCAAACAGACAGCCTAGTGAGAGACAATATATATGTCGTAGCTTGCTGTCTTCTGTAACCCTCAACAGACAGCCTAGTGAGAGACAATATATGTCGTAGCTTGCTGTCTTCTGTAACCCTCAACAGACAGCCTAGTGAGAGACAATATATATGTCGTAGCTTGCTGTCTTCTGTAACCCTCAACAGACAGCCTAGTGAGAGACAATATATATGTCGTAGCTTGCTGTCTTCTGTAACCCTCAACAGACAGCCTAGTGAGAGACAATATATATGTCGTAGCTTGCTGTCTTCTGTAACCCTCAACAGACAGCCTAGTGAGAGACAATATATATGTCGTAGCTTGCTGTCTTCTGTAACCCTCAACAGACAGCCTAGTGAGAGACAATATATATGTCGTAGCTTGCTGTCTTCTGTAACCCTCAACAGACAGCCTAGTGAGAGACAATATATATGTCGTAGCTTGCTGTCTTCTGTAACCCTCAACAGACAGCCTAGTGAGAGACAATATATGTCGTAGCTTGCTGTCTTCTGTAACCCTCAACAGACAGCCTAGTGAGAGACAATATATATGTCGTAGCTTGCTATCTTCTGTAACCCTTAACAAACTAAAGTGCAAACAGATAAAACCAAATCTGCGGCCGCTTTGGTCCCCGGCCGAAGTGACAGGACACCGGCTGTTCTGGTTTGATGTTGACGTTTTTGTTCCTAATTTCCAGTTCATGTCCAAACCTGATCTTGAGGAAACAGGTATATTTTCTCTCACTATACCAGCAAGCAATTTGGTATATTGTTATCGGTTATATTTTCGTTTACTTTGTTTTTGGTTTTTGGTTTTGTTCTTTCCTTTATTATGTTGTTCGTTTTAGGTTTTTCGTTTTATTTATTTGTCATTATCATTTGTTTCGTCTATATTTTCGTCTTAATTGTTTTCGTTTTATCTTCGTTTTTTTCTGTGTGTTTTTCCTTTTTTTTTTTTGGCGTTAAATGCAACAAGGTATCTCCATAGCGTCCTTGAACCAGAGCAGCCAAACCACCGACTACTGATGAGCGTTGGGTAAGCCATTCGTTTACATAGCACACAGCTCACTATAACCTCTTAATTCTGTCGGGGGTGAGGCAGGTCGGGCAGGTCATTTTGGACCCTCCAGGTTTCATTCTATTAGCCCCTTAACCCCTTCAGTAGCGTCGACATCCTTTCTATTATATTCTGGCTGCTAGTGTTTTTATTCATTATAGGAAGGAGCTCTAGCACTTATAAGGATTCGAACTATCTCTATCAACCTTTGAGATTTGTCCAGATTTGTCGTAAACTGCATACAATCGTCTAGATAACGCTAGAATAAAATGTAACAGATGTCGCTGGTACAGAAAGGGTTAAGGATTATGAAGCCTTTTGCTAATGTAATCTGGTTATTATTCGACGGTTTTATTAAGTAAAGGAGGGATCTACGTGACTCAAAAGGCTAATTGAGATCGACTTTACTTCTGTGATTACTAGAGGTCTTTCCTAAACTGTATAAGCTCATCTAACAATAGTATAGCCAGTACAGTCGTTTGTCAAACAGTTCATGTCACTAGCCTTTTAACCCTTTCAGTCTTAATATTGACTCACATGAAACACCAGTTTTTGTTTTAAGCACAGTAAGGACCTCTAGGAGTCATATTGTTAAATATTCGAAAGGTCAATATTTTTCCCTATACAACTATAGGCACCTCGACGTGTTTATACATGCAATTTTGTTTACATTAAACGGCTAATGTTATATATAAATGTATACACCAATAATCGTATTATTTCGTGCAAAACCATTGAACGTAGACCCACTTAAAAAAGTGTATTCAATTTCACCTGGCAGAAATTAGTAACGCTGCCTTTCTATTCTTCCAGTGTTGCCTTTCTAAACTGTTCGTGTGACGCCGCCTTCACATGACGGAAACAAATCTGCACCCAACTCACTCACCCCTGGGCACATCAAAGGACTGGAGTTCTTGCAGAGAGGCTCCAGTCCTGACGTTATGCTTGACTTACAGTGTGCTGGCTTAATAATCCAATAGGGTTGATATCCTCTGAGGTCCTATTTTAACTTACTAACCCCTGGACAGACAAAACGGAAGAAATGCAGACGTTACCGGATAAAGAAGGAAGGAGCCTCTCACCTTTCCCTGTCGACCATACCGAGGCCCGCCGCTTTTTACCAGCAAAATCAGAGCACCATCAGGCAGGTCAAGTTAAGGGGAGATGGGCCGTTTTTCTCAGATCCCCTTCTCCCTCATGTTTAGCCCCATTAGTTTTCAGATTTTAATACATTTTCACAATTTTGGTGTCGATTTAATGACCTTTAATGATCTCGTTGTCAATTTTAAGACCTTTCTTGCCATTTAGCTGTCGATTTTTCCTGGCGAGCGATAGCGAGTCTGTAATTTTAGGAGGAACCGGCCTTCGGCCGCGACATTTTTCTACCGAAAAAATTACAAATTTGTCTTGAAGGGGGGGGGGGGGGTTAGGTTTTTGTTTTTCTATGATTGAAGGAGGTCTAGTGAGGAAACTAAAACATAATGAATACATTAATTATTAGACCAACCAAAGGGCCGCTAACCCCTTAAGCCTGGACACCCTTTTTTTCCACTAAAATTCATTTCATCCACTTCCCCCTAACCTACTTGCACTACTTTTTTCGATCGACGCCGCCTTTATTAAACCTTTACAATATCTGATGACGCTATGCTTTTCCGTTTTATGGCTATTATTAGACGATTTTATTCAGATTAGAAAGGATATATGTATATACGGGTAGTGTTAATATTATTTTTATTAATCTCACCACCACACCCCCAATGAAATTAATTAAAGTATATATGATCCACCGGGATTCGAACCCGGGTTATCACACACATATTTTTGCCACCTTAACCATTACACAGTAAGGGGAAGCCTGCCATCATTTACCCTGGGTGTTATACCAGGTTTTGACTGGGGTTAACTGGACTAATTAGGTAGGTTCTTACTTGACGGGAGAAGTTGAATCCACATGAACACATGCACAAAGATAATAGAGGATAAATATAATACAGAGTACAAGCATAGGTTATAATTATTATTCAATGTAACTATAGTATAGAGTATATATATATATATATATAGTATAGAGTATAGTATAGAGGGTGCGTGGATCAGATGTTTGCAGTAATACAGTTATGCGAGAAGTATTTAGAGAAGCATAAGGAGATATTTTGGGCTTTTATGGACTTGGAAAAAGCGTATGATCGTGTGGACCGTGAAGCAATGTGGAAGGTGTTAAGGATTTATGAAATAGGAGGAAATTTGTTAGAAGCAGTTAAGAGTTTTTATGAAGGGAGCAGAGCATGTGTGAGAGTTGGAAATGGTGAGTTGAGTGAATGGTTTGAGGTAAAGGTAGGTTTGCGACAGGGTTGTGTAATGTCACCATGGCTGTTTAATATGTTTATGGATGGTGTGGTGAGGGAGGTGAAAAGGAGAACTATGGGAAGAGGATTGGGTTTAGTAGGAAAGAATGGTAGAGATTGGGAGTTGAATCAGTTGCTGTTCGCTGTTGACACAGCATTGGTGGCGGATTCTGATGAGAAACTGCAGCGGCAGCGGGTAGTCAAAGAGTTTGGTGTGGTTTGTGGAAGGAGGAAACTGAAGGTGAACGTCAATAAAAGTAAAGTAATGGTGTGTAATAGGGGAGAGCATAGGGTGAATCTAGATGTGAGGCTGTATGGGGAAATATTGGAACAAGTAGAGTGTTTTAAATATCTAGGAGGAACAATAAGCAGGAGTGGAGGTATGGAAGTGGAGGTAAAACAGAGAGTGTGTGAAGGAAGGAAGGTTTTCGGAGCAATGGGAAGTATGTGGAAGACGAGAAATCTCGGAGTGAAAGTAAAAACTGCACTGCATCAAGGAATTGTTGTGCCAACAGTGATGTATGGGGATGAGACATGGGCTCTGAAGAAAAAGGAGAAAAGAGGGCTGGATGTGATGGAGATGAGCTGCTTGAGGAGTATGTGTGGAGTGACCCGTAGAGACGGATTGAGGAATGAAGAGATACGTAGGAGATGGGACAGCAGGAACATTTGTCAGCCAGAGTGGACAGAAGGGTGCTGAGCTGGTATGGTCGTGTTGAACGAATGGGAGATGAAAGGCTTACAAAGAGAATATGTGAGTCAGGTACAAGGGGAGATAGAAGGGCAGGAAGACCCCCATTGAGATGGAGAGACTGTGTAAGAAAGGCTTTGGATGATAGAGGAATGACTATAGATCAGGCAGGGGAAGTGGTGGTGGACAGGAGTGAATGGAGAATGCTTGTGAATAGTTGAGTGAACACGTGGTCATTTGGAGTAAGGGGTCGGGCGCAAGTTGGACTAGATAATAGTCCATCAGGCGCCTGGCCCGGGGAGACGATTAATATGAAGGGTGTGCCTGGAAGTGTGGTGGGAGGGCTTGTGGCTTTGGCTCCGCTGCATGTCTGTCTGCCGAGATCGGAACCTCTCCGGGTGGTCAGGGGCCGGGGGAGTGCTGGAGCGACCTTGGTAACCCTGGTCTCTGGGTCTTTCTCCTGGGTGACCTGGATGTGTGAGAGTTTGTGTTTTTTATCTGTGTTTATTTTTTGTTTTATGTTGTTTTTGTGTTTTCTCTGTTCTTGCTCTGTCTTGAGTCGGCTACCCCCAAAATGGGGATTGGGCCTGAGCATATAGATAGATAGATAGATAGTATAATGTACAATTACTGTCAGACATGGATAGGTCAATATATACAAGTTGCAGAGCACGAACGAGGATCCACAATAATTTCCAGGGGGATGACACTGTGCACTTTCGAGGTTACATTAAGCACTTCCAACGACAAGGCATTTCCGTGGCACTTCCGACGAGGTTCTTGGGCTGTGGTGGTGGTCCTGTCGTGTGTGGATGACAACAGGATGGAAGATGTTGTAGAACTCTTGGGTTTGGGGTCTTGACTGAATATATTCCGTTATACCAGTGTAATACGTAACACATCATCGGATTAACGTGAGGAGAAGTTATACCAGTGTTGTACGGTCTCGCTCAACTATCCTGACCTTTAGTTTAATTAAGAACCTTACTGTTATACCAGGGTTTTTACCAGGTTTCAAGATTGGATTTGGTAGGTTCCACTTAACTGGGGAAGTCAAATACCACACAACACATGCATAGAGATGAATAGAGGATACATATAACACTGAGTAAGTTTATGAACAGTTGTTTTATTAATGTAGCTCTAACTTAAACAGACATGAATATGTATATAGGGAGTAATAGTAATTATATATATATATATATATATATTGAGAATATATCACAAATACACGTGAGCCACTAAATGTTTCTAGTCTCTCAGTGGGGATCGAACCATCGACCATCAGAACGATAGCCGACGCTTAATCAATTACACCACGGCAGTGGTGTAATATATATATATATATATATATATATATATATATATATATATATATATATATATATATATATATATATATATATATATATATATACAGTATATATATATATATATATATATATACTGTATATATATATATATATATATATATATATATATATATATAGTATATATATATATACGGTATATTTTTGTTTTTTTGGGGGGGGGGGGGGTGGGGGCCGACTCAAGACAGAGCCAGAATAAACCTAATTAATGAAATCAATGAAACTAATGAATATAATATGTGGTACTCCAAGGACTCGAACCTAGGATATTCACACTGAAATTCGGCGCACTAAGCATTTAGGCTATCAAGACAGTTAAAAGTTTATGCACAAGCCTGGCTTATACGACATATTATGCATTCTCGAATAATGAATATTAATCTGAGCTTATACATACATATACCCGACTGTGGTAGCAAAAAGGGTTAATTGAGATAGTTCGAAGCCTGTTAATTGCTGGGTCACCGGTTTTTTTTTTATCTTTCTCTCCTTTTCTCTCTTTCTGTGGCTTGTATCCATTCTGCCCCATTCAGCCAATTTTTTTAAGACGTTTATCCCCATCCAGGTGTCGATATATTCCTGGCGAGCGATAGCGAGCCAGCATTGTATGGAGAAATCCGGCTTCGCCGGAGACATTTTCTATCGAAAAATGTACAAATTTAGCTTACTGTCAAAACAAAAAAATATATATGCTGAATTGAATGAAATCGTCTAATAGTAGCCAGAATACACTTGAAAAGACGTCGCCGGTACAGAAGAGGTTAAGGGGGGGATGGGCCCGTTTGTCTGGGCCCCTTCTCCCTCGTGTTTAGCCCCATTGGTTTTATTGGATTTTAAGACGTTCGACTCATTAGTTTGACGATTTTATGACTTAACACTCCATTTCTTTGTCAATATTAAGACGTTTCGTGCCATTTAGTGTCGATATTTTCCTGGCGAGCGAGAGCGAGCCTGTAACTTTATTAGTAACCGGGCTTCGGCCGGGACATTTTTCGGTCTTGAAGGGGGGTTCTAGTTTTTTGTTTTTTTCTTTTTTTTTACAGCTTGATGAAGGTCTAGGGAGGAAACTAAACAATGATAAAGATAAATCAATAAGGAAATAATACCTTATAGTAACAGAGCTCGGCCAACCTCCGCCATATTGGTGCCACTGGTGTCATTAGCCTCTTTTGACACCTAATAAGTGATGTCGCGGGGCACCAAGTATGTTTTGATCAATAATTGGTATCAGCAATATTTACACATGATTTCTTCTTTTTGAGCGAGATATACCAACTTGTTCCTACAATCAACAACCCTATCGAACATCTGACAGACATCAACACAGCACAGAGCAAGCCAAACGTAATGACAGCTAAGACATGACTTATTAGCGCCACCGTACATGATATAAAAAAAAAAAAAATCTAGCTGTCTGTCGATCTAAAATCTACACTATCAGAAATAAAATGTCGCCCCGTTCTTTGATAATTAGGGTACTAAAATGGCGGCCCAAAAACAAGATGGCCACTCTCCCTAACTACAGGTTCTTTGACATCAGTACAAATTGCTACGGGAAAAAAAACAAGTATTATATTTTTTTTTTGGTGCATCGTTTATTTGTCTATTGTGTATTTATTTATTTATTTATCCATTTATTTATATTGGCTTATCGTTAAGGTGAGGTTTCCACTTGAGGGATTTTTTTCTGGGCACCTTTCTCCCTCATGTTTAGCCCCATTGCTTTTGAGATTTTAAGACGTTCGCCCCATTAGTTTGGCGATTTTAAGAACTTTCACCCCATTTATGTCACTTGTAAGACCCTTCGTGCCGTTAAGGTGTCGATTTTTTCCTGGCGAGCGATAGCGAGCCTGTAATATAGGAGCAACCGGCCTCCGGCCGGGACAATTTTCTACCGAAAAATTTACAAATTTATCTTGAAAGGGGGTCTAGGGGGTGTAATTTTAAGCTTGATGAAAAAGTAGGGAACAAACTAAATACCTCCCCTTAACGCGTCTATTTTGGGTTTCCTATTTTTCATTTCATTTTAGGCATGTATTTTTTTTTTTTATTTTATTTTTTTTTTTTTTAGCCTACTCGTTTATTTTACGATTTCCTATTTTTCA
Organism: Paralithodes platypus; assembly: GCA_032716605.1. Classification (NCBI taxonomy): domain Eukaryota; kingdom Metazoa; phylum Arthropoda; class Malacostraca; order Decapoda; family Lithodidae; genus Paralithodes; species Paralithodes platypus. The sequence continues at coordinate 24,787,965 of CM064520.1, read as the reverse complement.
TTTATTTTTTTTTATTTTTTTTCAGGAGGTTGTTGCAGGGTCGTACAGATAACAAACAGCTGGAAGTCCTGTTTTATCATCTGGCCTCCTTTGCTGACCCCTTTGTCGTTTAGGCAGATATTTTTTAGTTGTCCTAGACTATTTTCGTCTATCATTCTTTAAAATTGTTTTTCCTCCCTAGACCTCTTAGACAAACACCCCCTAGACCCCGCTTCAAGATAAAGTTGAAAATTTGTTGATAGAAAAATGTCCCGGCCGAAGGCCGATCCCTCTTAAAATTGCAGGCTCGCTATCGCTCGCCAGGAACAAATCGGCACCTAAATGGCACTAAAGGTCTTAAAATTGACTACGAAATGGGGCGAAAGGTGTTAAAATCGCCAAACTAATGGGCCGAACGTCTTATAATCTCAAACCTAGTGGGGCTAAACATGAGGGAGAAGGATATATGACAGCTAAAAGGATTAATTGAAATAGTCGGTAGCCTTTTAAGGTGGGGTATTTAGTTTGTTCCCTAGACCTCCATCAAGCTTAAAATTACACCCCCTTGAGTCCCTTTCAAGATATATTTGTACATTTTTCGGTAGAAAAATTTCCCGGCCGAAGGCCGGTTCCTCTTAAATTACAGGCTCGCTATCGCTCGCCAGGATAAAATTGACACCTGAATGGTACGAAAGGTCTTAATATGGGGTGAAAGTTCTTAAAATCGCTAAACAAATGGGTAAACTTTTTATAATATCAAAAGCAATGGGGCTAAACATGAGGGAGAAAGGGGTGAAGAAAAAAATCCCTCAAGTGGAGATCTCCCCTTAATGGGTAGAGGTCCTTCCTAAGCTGAATACAATCGTGTAATAGTTGCCAGAATACAATGCAAAGGACGTCACCGGTACTGGATGGGGTTAAGGGGAGGTCACCGGTACTGGATGGGGTTAATACAATGCAAAGGAGGTCACCGGTACTGGATGGGGTTAATACAATGCAAAGGAGGTCACCGGTACTGGATGGGGTTAAGGGGAGGTCACCGGTACTGGATGGGGTTAATACAATGCAAAGGAGGTTACCGGTACTGGATGGGGTTAAGGGGAGGTCACCGGTACTGGATGGGGTTAATACAATGCAAAGGAGGTCACCGGTACTGGATGGGGTTAAGGGGAGGTCACCGGTACTGGATGGGTTAATACAATGCAAAGGAGGTCACCGGTACTGGATGGGGTTAAGGGGAGGTCACCGGTACTGGATGGGGTTAAGGGGAGGTCACCGGTACTGGATGGGGTTAAGGGGAGGTCACCGGTACTGGATGGGTTAAGGGGAGGTCACCGGTACTGGTTGGATTAAAGGAGGTCACCGGTACTGGTTGGATTAAAGGAGGTCACCGGTACTGGTTGGATTAAAGGAGGTCACCGGTACTGGATGGGGTTAAGGGGAGGTCACCGGTACTGGATGGGGTTAAGGGGAGGTCACCGGTACTGGATGGGGTTAAGGGGAGGTCACCGGTACTGGATGGGGTTAAGGGCAGATTTCCACTTAGGGGTTTTAATTCTGGACCCCATTCTCTCTCGTTTAGCCCCATAGTTTTGAGATTTTAAGACGTTCGCTCTATTAGTTTGGCGATTTTAAGAAGTTTCGCCTTATTTCTGTCAATTTTAAGACCTTTCGTGCCATTTAGGTGTCGATTTTTTCCTGGCGAGCGATAGCGAGCCTGTAATATTAGAGGAACCGGCCTTCGGCCGCAATATTTAAAATTTTCTACCGAAAAATTTACTTCCCGAAACCCCTGGCAGACCCTCCCCACCTCAGCACCCGTCAACCCTTCTACTGGAGCGAAACCTGGACAGCTGGCTAATGGTTTCCTTCCATTAATCATCGCTCGCTTCCTTATAGTTCGTTCCGTATGGGAGACACCTACCCCTTCAGCACCAGGACGCCTTCTTACCATTGATTCTGGCTAACATTAGATGATTTTGTTCCGTTTAAGAAGGATTTTAATACCTTTCGTGCTATTTAGGTATCGATTTTTCCTGGCGAGTAGTAGTAGTAGCATTAAGGGGAGGTTTTTAGTTTGGTCTCTAGATATCCATCAAGCTTGAGATTACACCCCCTTGAGCCCCTTTCAAGATACATTTGTTAATTTTTCGGTAGAAAAATTTCCCGGCTGAAAGCCGGTTCCTCTTAAATTACAGGCTCGCTATCGCTCGCCAGGATAAAATCGACACCTAAGTGGCACGACAGGTTTTAAAATTGACAGAAATGGGTCGAAAGTTCGTAAAATCGTCAAAATAATGGGACAAACGTCTTAAAATTAGAAAACCAATGGGGCTAAACATTTGGGAGAAAGGAGTCAAGAAAAAAATCCCTCAAGTGGAGATCTCCCCTTAACAAATGATAAATACCGTTGTTTGATTGAAGGGGTAAAGAAAACGGTTGACAAGTATATTTCGAACCCATACTATTAAGGGGAGGTATTTAGTTTGTTCCCTAGACCTCCATCAAGCTTAAAATTACACCCCCTTGAGTCCCTTTCAAGATAAATTTGTACATTTTTCGGTAGAAAAATGTCCCGGCCGAAGGCCGGTTCCTCTTAAATTACAGGCTCGCTATCGCTCGCCAGGATAAAATCGACACCTGAATGGCACAAAAAGTCTTAATATGGGGTGAAAGTTCTTAAAATCGCTAAACTAATGGGGCAAATGTTTTATAATATCAAAAGCAATGGGGCTAAACATGAGGGAGAAGGGGGTCAAGAAAAAAATCCCTCAAGTGGAGACCTCCCCTTAATAATTTACCTGTTCAACTGTAATTATATATACTAGGTGCAAGCTAATTCCCCCCCCCCCCTCTCTCTCTCTCTCACTTTATCTATCTATCAATCTAGCCAATCTTGTATTCCTCACACCTCTCCCTCTCTCTCTCTCTCTCTACCTGTTTAATATTGATGATGTTACTTGTTATCCTCCGTTTCTAGCCTCTGCAATCTAACCAGTTTTCTCGTCCACTGATCTATCGTGTTATCCATCTCTCTCTCTCTCTCTCTCTCTCTCTCTCTCTCTCTCTCTCTCTCTCACACACACACCTTGATTCAAATAGGATAAACCCGCCAAGGTCTCGCCATAAACCGTAAAACTGTTGGACAATTCCCATAAGTCCGGAGTCCGCCGTAAATCATCATGGTTTGTTGGCAGGAACGGGAGATATATCGCTAGTCTGATGGTCATGGTGGCAAGGTCGATATTACTCACTCTTTCTCTCTCTCTCTCTCTCTCTCACTTCCTCTCTCCTTTACTCTCACACACTCCCCCTCTCCCTTTCACTCTCACACACACTCTATCTCACAGACTCTCACACACACACACACACACCTCTTTCTCTCACACCCATACACACTATTTTTTCTCTCTCTCACTCTCCTTTTCTGTCACAAACTCACACCCACACACACACTCTCTCTCTCCCACACACACACACACACACACACACTCTCTCTCCCACACACATAATGTAGTCACTCATCGCCTTGACAGTGTTGCCGGGTTGACGAACTACATTAAGGTCACCGCAAGGTTTGTGTGTCTGCCTCAAGGTCTGGTTACGGTGGCACTAACACTCCTAATATATCAACAGTGGAAGTCCTGCCTCTTTGTCTTAAGGGGAGGTATTCAGTTTGTTCCCTAGACCTCCAGCAAGCTTAAAATTACACCCCCTTGACCCCTTTCAAGATAAATTTTGTACATTTTTCGGTAGAAAAATGTCCAGGCCGAAGGCCGGTTCCTCTTAAATTACAGGCTCGCTATCGCTCGCCAGGAAAAGATTGACACCTATATGGCACGAAAAGTCTTAAAATTGATAGAAATGGGGCAAAAGTTCTTAAAATCGCCAAAGTAATGGGGCGAACGTCTTATAATATCAAAAGCAATGGGGCTAATCATGAGGGAGAAAGGAGTCAAGAAAAAAAAATCCCTCAAGTGGAAATCTCCCCTTAATGGCAGACATATTGTATACCTTGGGGTGTGTTTCCCTTACATTCCAGTTATTGCCTAATCTATCTATGTTTCATTTATCTTGTGAGAACAGTAGCCGTACACAGTCGCTTAATATCACACACATACACACGCACAACAAACAATATCACATAACCCCATCAATTTATTTCAATCCCAGCACCAAACACATCCCAATGAAATTAATGAAAGTATTTGATCATCAACTGTTATAAACCGCAAATGTCATAAATACCCGATGAAGACTTAAGGGCAGATCTCCACTTGAGGGATTTTTTTCTTGACCCCTTTCTCCCTCATGTTTAGCCCCATTGCTTTTGATATTATAAAATGTTTGCCCCATTAGTTTAGCGATTTTAAGAACTTTCACCCCATATTAAGACCTTTCGTGCCATTTAGGTGTCGATTTTATCCTGGCGAGCGATAGCGAGCCTGTATTTTAAGAGGAACCGGCCTTTGGCCGGGAAATTTTTCTACCGAAATTTTTTCAAATTTATCTTGAAAGGGACTCAAGGGGGTGTAATTTTAAGGTTGATGGAGGTCTAGGGAACAAACTAAATACCTCCCCTTAAATTACATCTAATATTTAACCCGCCCAGTACCAGGGACGTCCTTTTGATCATATTTTGACAAACTACTAGACGATTTTATTCAGCTTAGGAAGGACCTCTAATAATACTCAGGATTCAAACTATCTTTAAGGGGAGGTTTTTAGTGTGTTCCCTAGACCTCCATCAAGCTTGAAATTACACCCCCTTGACTCCCTTTCAAGATAAATTTGTACATTTTTCGGTAGAAAAATGTCCCGGCCGAAGGGCGATTCCTCTTAAATTGCAGGCTCGCTATCGCTCGCCAGGAAAAATTTGACACCTGAATGGCACGAAAGGTCTTAATATGGGGTGAAAGTTCTTAAAATTGCTAAAGTAATGGGGCGAACGTTTTATAATTTCAAAAGTAATGGGGCTAAACATGAGGGAGAAGGGGGTAAAGAAAAAAGTCCCTCAAGTGGAGATCTCCCCTTAACCAACCCTTTTAGCTACCACAGATCCTTCCTAAGCTGCACGATATCGTCTCAACATAGCTAGCATGAAATATACCACTGTCTTGATAGCGTAATGCATCAGTGCGCGGAATTTCGATGTGAGTATCCTAGGTTCGAGTCCCTGGAGTACCACATGTATTTATTGATTTCATTAATTGAGTTTAGAGGTGAAGTTGGTTGGTGGGAACAAACATAATATCTCAAAGGGTTAACATGAGAAAGGTTTACAAAATGGTGCACAAAAATGGTTTACAAAATGGTGTACGTCTCCCGTATATAGCGAACTATAGTCTCTTCGCTGTAAGTAGGCGATAAAGCATGACCTCTAACCTCTGTAACTCAAAAAGGGCTAGAGCAAATGGGCTATACATTTCCAAATATATTCCTTGACGGACTCTTCCCAAATGGTAGAAATCTTAGCTCGATTACTCTAGTCGTTTTTGAGTTACAGAGGTTAGAGGTCATGATTTCTCGCCTACTTACAGTGAATAGACTATAGGAGACATATGAGAAGACCGAAAAATTAACATACGCGATCCGGTTGTGTGTACGGTGGGTCCATGTGTTTAGTAGGTTACTCCGGTCGTACAAAATATACACTTTAGTGGGGGGATGGTTCGTTTTTCTGGACCCCTTTCTCCCTCATCCTTAGCCCCATTAGTTTTGAGATTTTAAGACGTTCGTTCCATTAGTTTGGCGATTTTGAGACCTTTCACCCCATTTCTTTGTCAATATTAAGACCTTTCGTGCCATTAAGGTGTCGATTTTGTCCAGGCGAGCAATAGCAAGCTTGTAATTGTAGGAGAAACCCTTTCAACTTTGGGAGGAACACTTGTTACAGGCAGCTTAACTTTTTGTCTCCTTCACATACATAGACAAAATAAAACTAAAGGGGCGAAGTGTCTTTGAATCGCTATACATATGGGGGAAACATTTCAAAATTGCAAAATTGATGGGGAAAAACAGGGGTTATTTTTTTCCCCAAATTAGAGATGGCTGAAAAAACAAGACTTCCATGTAAACAATGCCAAAGCTAACACTACTAATTATTATTACCTTAATTATTATGACCTTAATTATTATGACCTTAATTATTATGACCTTAATTATTATTACCTTAATTATTATTACCTTAATTATTATTACCTTAATTATTATTACCTTAATTATTATTACCTTAATTATTATTACCTTAATTATTATTACCTTAATTATTATTACCTTAATTATTATTACCTTATTATTATTACCTTATTATTATTACCTTATTATTATTACCTTATTACCTTATTATTATTACCTTAATTATTATTACCTTAATTATTATTACCTTAATTATTATTACCTTAATTATTATTACCTTAATTATTATTACCTTAATTATTATTACCTTAATTATTATTACCTTAATTATTATTACCTTAATTATTATTACCTTAATTATTATTACCTCTTACCATGCATGAGTATCAGGGACTTTACTTTCAACTCAGGCTGTTAATGGGACTTGAGGGGGGATGGGCGTATTTGTTTGCTGATTTAGGCTATGTATCTTTATATATTGTTTATATATTGATTATATATTGATTATATATTTATTTAGGCTATGTATCTTTATATATTGTTTATATATTGATTATATATTGATTTAGGCTATGTATCTTTATATATTGTTTTCTAGTTTCCTCCCTAGCACTTCATCAAGCTTAACACCCCTTAGGACCCCCCCCCCCTCCCCTTCAATATAAATTTGTAAATTTTTCAGGAGAAAAATTTCCCGGCCGAAGGCCGGCTACTCTTAAAATTACAGGCTCGCTATCGCTCGCCAGGAAAAAATCGACACCTAAATGGCACGAAAAGTGTTAAAATTGACAACGAAATGGGGCGAAAGGTATAAAAATCACCATACTAATGGGGCGAACGTCATAAAATCTGAAAACTAATGGGGCTATGCATGAGGAAGAAGTGGGCCAGAAAAACGGCCCGTGGCCCCTTAACAAATACATTTAAGTATTAGCTTTTGCATATACCGGTATATGATCAAACTCGTGATGAGAAATTGCACATTGCGACATTCCACGAGAGATTTTAGATTGGAGACATACCTAACTGATATATTTCACCATGTTGCTATTTTGGGATGGTAAAACATAACATGGTAATGTTTTACCACCATATTCATTCGATTCTCCACCAGCCAAACATGAGAGTTACATTAATACACAGGAAATGGTTAACTCTGCTTTATTACGCCGTGGTGTAGTTAAAGTATATATATATACAGTACAGTATATATACACACATACACAGTGGTAGCGGGTGAAAATGAGGCGAGAGACCTGACCTCAATTTTATTCGCCGTAATCGTCCACCCCCAAACCAATCCTGCCCCACATGGCTGACAAACTTGGTCACAGCATTATTCGTGGACAGTTTACAGTGGGGTGGCGTGAATCCTGGAACACAATTATGTAAGACCTTCACTGTACGGTGGCGCTAATAAGTCATGCCCCAGCTGTCAATACGTTTGGCTTGCTCTGTGCTGTATTAATGTCTGTCAGATGTTGAATAGGGTGGGTAAGTGTAGGAACATGTTTGTATATTTCACTCGATATAAAGAAATAAAGTTAAGATATTGCTGATACCAATTATTGATCAAAACATACTTGGTGCCGAGACATCACTTATTAGCGAGATAGGAGTAGAAAAGCACAATGTTTGCCTTGTCATGAATCAAAGGACCCAGACACAACATAAATGTAGAGACAGCCTTCATGTTAAGGGGAGATCTCCACTTGAGGGATGTTTTTCTTGACCCCTTTCTCCCTCATGTTTAGCCCCATTACTTTTGATATTATAAAACATTTGCCCCATTAGTTTAGCGATTTTAAGAAATTTCACCCCATATTAAGACCTTTTGTGCCATTCAGGTGTCGATTTTATCCTGGCGAGCGATAGCGAGCCTGTAATTTAAGAGGAACCGGCCTTCGGCCGGGACATTTTTCTACCGAAAAATGTACAAATTTATCTTGAAAGGGACTCAAGGGGGTGTAATTTTAAGCTTGATGGAGGTCTAGGGAACAAACTAAATACCTCACCTTAACCTGTCAATGTTGTCTAGGTCCAAGTCATCATTGTAGATACACGTCATTGTATGGTCACCATTTCTGGCTTGTTTCGCTCCATTAGTTTGGATTTGTTGAGACATTTCAATTCAATACTTCACACACTTAAGAGAGAAACACACTACAAACACTCACACACAGAAACACACACACACACACGCTAGCACACACACACACACTCACACAAGCACACACATTTTACGGTCACGGTGGCCGAGCGCGCTTAGTACTCTGTATTGGGAGCTCTAGCTCTGGTGTCGGGGGTTCAATCCCAGGCGCCGGCAGGGGAAGTTCTCTCAAAAACTTTCCCTGGCCGTGAAGGCAAGATCTGGGCGGATCGTCTCGGGGGACCCACAAAGTCTCCTGCCCACGTCCTACTCCCTTGGGAGTATGTAGGCGCTCTCGTTAGCTGCCAGGATCAGTCTGTTGATCCATTAGGATAAGATCTAGGTTAAGTCTGTGTATTTTCAGCCCCATTGGCTGCCGGCTTGAAATAAACCGATTATTATTATTATTATTATTATTACACACACACTACACACACACTACACACTACACACACACACAAATACACTCACACGGTTGCATCTTACTAGTTTAATCAAGCTTACAATAATGTAGTTAAATATAGGTCAGCATATCTATGAATTTCACAGAGGTATATTTTTAGCCTCTTGCTGCAATTCTTAATAATCCGTTTACTTTTATTATCAGCAATTACATAGTAACTAGGCAAACAGTAAACATAGTAACTAGACGAACAGTAAACATAGTAACTAGGCGAACAGTAAACATAGTAACTAGACGAACAGTAAACATAGTAACTAGGCGAACAGTAAACATAGTAACTAGGCAAACAGTAAACATAGTCAGTAAAGTTGTCAGTAAATCAACTTAATAGCTTTCAACAAACCCTTATACCCTTAATAGCTTTCAACAAACCCTTATACCCTTAATAGCTTTCAACAAACCCTTATACCCTTTTATAAATGCGTAACTATTATATTTTTCAGCATACCTAGTACATAATGTTTACTGGTCAAATAGCTCCTATGCAATCTATTATCTCAACTGGAAAATCATCTGCTAACCTAGTACATACTATTTAACTCGTCAAACAGCTCTTATACAACCTCATGCTTTGGTCCTTATTATAAGATAGTATAAGTTAGAGTTAAGCTACAAACTGTTCCTCTGTACATTTTCAGCCTATGGCTGTAATTATCAATGAACCGTTTATAATTATTATTTCAAGCACACAGACACACACACTACACTACACACACAAGCACAAGCACACACAAAAATGGTACAAGGCGAGATGGGTATCATATGGTTCACCTAAGCTGATGGCTACCTAAGCCTTCGGGCGAGACGGTACCATCTATAGTGAGAATGGTACCATACAGATCCACCCTAATCCTTCGTTTCCGATGTCGCCAATTGGCTAAAAATACAGACTACACACACATCCACAGCCATTCCAACGATACATATAACACCTACACATATAGGAGGCGGGAAATAACGAGCATGCTCACTCCCGCAATACAACTAGAGTAAGTACAACTAGAGTAAGTACACACACACACACACATACACAAGCACAAACAGACACACAAACAGCCGTAAAAGATGTGAGTGACCAAACCCCAACGTCCTGCAGGTCAACAAAGTCAAAGAATGGCCTGACTGAAGATATACAGTCGCGCTAATAAGTCATGTTCCAGCTGTCATTACGTTTGGCTCGCTCTGTGTTGTATGGATGTCTGCCAGATGTTGAATAGGGTGGGCAAGGGTAGGATCATGTTTATATACCTCACTCGAAACGAATAAATCAAGTTTTAGATATTGCTGATACCAATTATTGAACAAAACATACTTGGTGCCGACACATGACTTATTAGCGCGACTGTACACCTAAAATGTGAAGGAGAGAGAGGGAAAGTTTAATGACCTAATAATATACCCACCGGAAAGATACATAATGCCAGGGTGGACCATTTAATGGGGGTCACCGTTTTTTTGTTTGTGTCTCTCCTTTTTTTCTCTTTCCCTGGCTTGTATCCATTCGGCCCCATTCAGCCAACTGTTTTAAGACGTTTATCTACAGCCAAGTGTCGATTTCTTCCTGGTGAGCGATAGCGAGCCAGCATTGTATGGAGAAATCCGGCTTCGCCGGAGAAATTTTTCTATCGAAAAATTTACAAATTTAGCTTGCTGTCAAACAAATATATATATATGCTGGCTCGCCAGGAAAATATTGACACCAGGATAGGGGTATACGTCTTAAAACAGTAGGCTGAATGGGGCCGAATGGATACAAGCCAAAGAGAGACGGAGAGAAAGAGAAAACAAAAAGCGAGGTGGGCTCCCTTAAGGGGGTAGTGGCTGTTTTTGTGGTCTATTAATTTATCCATTATTTAGTTTCCTCGCTAGACATCCCTCAAACTTAAAAAAAAAAAGACATCCTAGACCTCCCCTCAAGATACATTTGTCCATTTTTCGGTAGAAATATATCCCGACCAAAGGCCAATTTCTCTTAAAATTACAGGCAAGCTATCGCTCGAGGATAAAATCGACACCTAAATGGCACGAAAGGTCTTAAAATTAAACAACGAAATGGGGTGAAAGGTGCTAAAGTCGTCAAACTAATGGGCCGAATGTCTTATAATCTCAAAACAAATGGGGCTAAACATGAGGAAGAAGGGGGACCAGAAAATCGGCCCATCTCCGCTTAAGTCTATACCATTAAATAAATATTAGTTGTTTATGATACAACCAATTCAAGCAAAATGTTTACACAATAAAGAATAATAATTAAGAATTATTTTACATCACGGATTATTGGATTGAAGAAAAAGTCAAATGTGCTGCTTGGTACAAAATTATCCAAGGTCGTCTTGTGGATGTCCCTGCCCCTTTCCCACTTGTGCAGGCCTCCGACATGACCACCTCTTTACCTCCCCTCCGTTCACGTGGACCTCAACCGTCTATATTGCTGCCCACACCGTACGGCCGCCTAGTGACGACGGTGACCCAGGCCCGACCATTCCAATATTGGATATGTTAAACAAAAATAGGTTGTCCATGCCTTGATGCGTCCTTTCCATGACTCTGTTGACTTTGCCTTGACCTTGACAGGTCCTTGATATGCCCTGGTCTCGCCGTTCTCCCGACCTCACCTCGAGTGATTCTCTTCTCTGTCCAGGTTTTATCAAATCAAAAGTCTCTGTGACACAACCTACAAGAATTAATGACGTAGACAAAGGATTCGAATAACCTTTGAAGAAGCTACAGTTGATATTCGACACTAACTAGCATTAGAATGTAAAGAAAGGACAAATATTTGTATTTAAAATAATGGCAATCACATTCAAGTTCACATCTAAGTTTGTGAAAGCTTAAATTAACAATTAAAAATTACAAAAAATGCTTTGAATATTTATCTGTATAAGTTTTGCTTGGTTTCATTAAATATTAATGAAAGTGGTGGGCAACCCCTATAACCAAACATGTACCTAATGTCTCTCTCCTCTCTTATATACAGTGTATATATATATATATATATATATATATATATATATATATATATATATATATATATATATATATACAGTATATATGATTTTAAATGAAAATCCAGATCTAACCGTACAAATCTAACTATAAGACGGAAATAGAAACATTTATATACACATTCTAGTACCCTATAGATAAGTGTATTCAATTAAGGGAAGAGTTGTGGTATCCATAGGGTCAATTGAGATAGTTCGTACATACTGTATTTGATTCATAAAGGTTCTTCCTAAACCAAATAATGTCGTCTAATGAGAACCAGAAAAAAAAAAAAATATTGCGAAAGGACTATCTATTATATCTATATACTCAGGCCTAATCCCCACTTTTCCTGTTTTTTTTTTTTTGGGGGGGGGATAACTTTTGCCTGCCTGTTAACCCCTTCTGTACCCGGCGACGTCTTTTTAACTTTATTCTGGCTACTATTAGACGATTTTATTCAGTTTAAAAAGGGTTTCCAGCAATTAACAGGCTTCGAACTCTCACATAACCCTTTTTCACTACCACAGATCCTTCTTAAACTGCACAAAATCGTCAAAATATAGCTAGAAGAGAATTGAAAAGATGTCGCCGGTACAGGAGTTAATTATAATGATATCAAATCAACACATAAGGGGAGATTTTCACTTAAGAGGTCTTTTGCTGGACTCCCTTCTCCCTCATGTTTATCCCTATTTGTTTTGAGATTTTGTAAGGCTCGGCCCATTAGTATGGCGATTTTTAAGACATTTCGCCACATTTATGTCAGTTTTAAGACCTTTCTTGCCATTTAGGTGTCGATTTTTCTTGGCGAGTGAAAGCAACCCTGTAATTTAGAAGGAACCGGCCTTCGGCTCTCTCTCTCTCTCTCTCTCTCTCTCTTGCGAAATTATACAATGAAAAGTTGCGTCTGCTTATAGTACTTTCACACCAAGCTGCTTAATCTTTTTCCTTCTCTCTCTCTCTCTCTCTCTCTCTCTCTCTCTCTCTCTCTCTCTCTCTCTCTCTCTCCCTCTCTTTCATCTTATCCTTGTATTATACTTGTATTTTTCATTGGTTGATTGCTATCTACTGTTTGAAATGATCAACTGGTTGCAATAGACTACTAGTTGAAATGGTCTACTGGTTGAAATGGTCTATGACCCATCACCCCTTAATAGCATAGAAGAAGCTACGTCAATTAATCAAACTAACATATTAATCAAGCTGACACAAATAGCGATGATTAATTGTCAGACAAATCAAAGGTACTATTATTCAAGGATGGGCCTTAATTGAGTGAAAGTAAATTTGGCTTGATTTATATATATTTTGAGTATATATATATATATATATATATATATATATATATATATATATATATATATATATATATATATATATATATATTGCACGTCACATATACAGTATAACAACTACATACACATATGCATAGTATAGTATACACATAAAACATTAGGCAAAAACATACCTATATACATACAGTAATACACAAAAAACACACCTATACACAGTACACATAACACACAAAACATACCTATACACAGTACACATAACACACAAAACATACCTATACACAGTACACATAACATACCTATACACAGTACACATAACACACAAAACATACCTATACACAGTACACATAACACACAAAACATACCTATACACAGTACACATAACACACAAAACATACCTATACACAGTACACTTAACACACAAAACATACCTGTACACAGTACACATAACACACAAAACATACCTATACACAGTACACATAACACACAAAACATACCTATACACAGTACACATAACACACAAAACACACCTATACACATAACACACAAAACATACCTATACACAGTACACATAACACACAAAACATACCTATACACAGTACACATAACACACAAAACATACCTATACACAGTACACATAACACACAAACACACCTATACACAGTACACATAACACACAAAACATACCTATACACAGTACACATAACACACAAAACATACCTATACACAGTACACATAACACACAAAACATACCTATACACAGTACACATAACACACAAAAAATACCTATACACAGTACACATAACACACAAAACATACCTATACACAGTACACATAACACACAAAACATACCTATACACAGTACACATAACACACAAAACATACCTATACACAGTACACATAACACACAAAACATACCTATACACAGTACACATAACACACAAAACACACCTATACACAGTACACATAACACACAAAACACACGCACATAATGTACACAAGTGTAAGGCGAATTAACTTTGACCAACATAAGGCATATGTGCTAGAATACAAATTTCTCTAGTGTTCCCATTGTTGTTAAGGGGAGGTATTTAGTTTGTTCCCTACGTTTTCATCAAGCTTAAAATTACACCCCCTAGACCCCCTTTTAAGATAAATGTGTACATTTTTCGGTAGAAAAATGTCCCGGCCGGAGGCCGGTTGCTCTTAAAATACAGGCTCGCTATCGCTCGCCAGGAAAAAATCGACACCTAAATGGCACGAAAGGTCTTAAAATTTACATAAATGGGGCAAAATGTCTTAAAATGTCCAAACTACTAGGGCGAACGTCTTAAAATCTCAAAAGCAATGGGGCTAAACATGAGGGAGAAACGGGTTCAGAAAAAAATCCCTCAAGTGGAAATCTCCCTTTAATGTATTCTTCTCTTTCCAAAATGTTCTACAAATGTCATGCCATCATGTTCCTGGCTATATTGGGAATCTTTCACACAGTTTCTATATTATTTCTTTCCTTCTCTTTCACATTAGTTGAAAACAGCCTCGAAAGGATCGGTTGTGGTGGCTTGTTTGTCCTGTGTACGCTATCGCTCGCCAGGAAAAAATCGACACCTAAATAACACGAAAATATTGACAAAGAAATTTGGAAAAAAGTCTTAAAATCGCCAAACTAATGGGCCGAATGTCATACAATCTTAAAAGTAACGGGGTTAAGGGGAGGTATTTAGTTTGTTCCCTAGACCTCCATCAAGCTTAAAATTACACCCCCTTGAGTCCCTTTAAGATAAATTTGTACATTTTTCGGTAGAAACATTTCCCGGCCGAAGGCCGGTTCCTCTTAAATTACAGGCTCGCTATCGCTCGCCAGGATAAAATCGACACCTGAATTGCACGAAAGGTCTTAATATGGGGTGAAAGTTCTTAAAATCGCTAAACTAATGGGGCAAACGATTTATAATATCAAAAGCAATGGGGCTAAACATGAAGGAGAAAGGGGGTCAAGAAAAAAATCCCTGAAGTGGACATCTCCCCTTAAACATGAGGCAGAAGGGGGACCAGAAAAACAACCCACCTCCCCTTAATATACACTTAAGCCGGTATCACACGAGCCCTTTTTCACCTAACATGTATCCTTAACACTGGTCTGGCAGCTTTATGAGGTCAATATTTACAATGTTTCGTTCACCTAAATTCATGGATCATCAGTCTAGTTTCCGATAGTCCAAATAGTCCAGAAATGTTGCCAGAAAAATGTTGATCATCGAATGTTGACTAAAATAGCTCTCGTGTGATACCGTAGAAGCAAATACCCCAATTAACCCCTTCAGTACCATGACGCCTGTTTTACCTTTGAGTCTGGCTACAATTAGGTGATTTTATGCAGTTTAAGGGGAGATCTCCACTTGAGGGTTTTTTTTCTGGACCCGTTTCTCCCTCATGTTTAGCCCCATTGCTTTTGAGATTTTAAGACGTTCGCCCTAGTAGTTTTGACATTTTAAGACATTTTGCCCCATTTCTGTCAATTTTAAGACCTTCCGTGCCATTTTTTTCCTGGCGAGCGATAGCGAGCCTGTAATTTAAGAGCAACCGGCCTCTGGCCGGGAAATTTTTCTACCGAAAAATGTACAAATTTATCTTGAAAGGGGGTCTAGGGGGTGTAATTTTAAGCTTGATGAAAACGTAGGGAACAAACTAAATACCTCCCCTTAAGAAGGACCTACGTTACTAAGAGGGTTTCATTGAGATCGTATTTACCCATTTGAGTCGTCTGAGTAAATTACAAATGAAAGAAAGTCGTCTGAGGGTAACCAGAATATGGTGACAATTCGTTTTTCTGGTCCCCCTTCTTCCTCATGCTTAGCCCCATTAGTTTTCAGATTTCATGACGTCCGGCCCATTAGTTTGGCGATTTTAAGACCTTTCGCCCCATTTCTTTGTTAACATTACGAGGGGGTGACATGCTTTTTGTTATTTCTGTCCTTTTCTCTCTTTCTCTGGCTTGTTTCCATTAGGCCCCATTCAGCCAACTATTTTAAGACGTTTATCCCCATCTAGGTGTCGATTTCTTCCTGGCGAGCAATAGCGAGCCAGCATTATAATTATGAAGAAATCCGGCTTCGCCGGAGAAATTTTTCTATCGAAAAATGTACAAATTTAGCCTGCTGTCAAACAAAAATAAAAAATATGCTGGCTCGGTACCGCTCACCAGTAAAAAAATTGACACCTGGATGGGGATGAACGTCTTAAAACAGTAGGCTGAATGGGGCCAAATGGATACAAGCCAGAGAAAAGGAGAGAACAAAAGCAGGTCACCTCCCTTAATACTGTTCGTGCCATTTAGGTGCCTATTCTTGAAGCAGGTACAGGTGATGATGATGATGATGATGACTAGTTAGATATATGATTAGTATTTAGGCGTAAGTGGGTGAAAGTAAAATTGGCTTAGTGTTTGTATACGCCCATCACTTGTACTTGTTTTAAGGGGGTCACCGGCTTTTTTATTTAATCTGTCTCTCTTGTTCTCTCTTTCCTTGGCTTGTATCCATTCGGCCCCATTCATCCAACTGTTTGAAGACGTTTATCCCCATTCAGGTGTCGATTTCTTCCTGGCGAGCGATAGCGAGCCAGCATTGTATGGAGAAATCCGGCTTCGCCGGAGAAATTTTTCTATCGAAAAATTTACAAATTTAGCTTGCTGTAAACAAAATATATAAATATATATATATATATATATATATATATATATATATATATATATATATATGTTGGTTCGCTACCGCTCGCCTGGAACATATTGACACGTGAATGGGGGTACACGTCTTAAAACAGCAGGTTGAATGGGGCCGAATGGATAAAAGCCAAGGAGAGAGGGAGAGAAAGAGGAAAAAAAGCGAGGTGGGCTCCCTTAACTTAATCGTTTAGGTGTCTAGGTTTTTATAATCAATAATGTAGGTCACTGATGTTAACGCAAAGTTGGCTTAGTTCTTATACGGTCAACACTTTTCCTTGTTTTAAGGAGGCCCACCTCGCGTTTTTCTCTTTCTCTCTCTCTCTCTCTCTTTGGCTTTTTATCCATTCGGCCCCATTCAGCCTACTGTTTTAAGACGTTTACCCCCATCCAGGTGTCAATATTTTCCTGGCGAGCTTAAGCGAGCCAGCATATTTTTGTTTTGACAGTAAGCTAAATTTGTACATTATTCGATAGAAAAAGCCGGATTTTTCCATACAATGCTGGCTCGCTATCGCTCGTCAGGAAGAAATCGACACCTGGATGGGGATGAACGTCTTAAAACAGTTGGCTGAATGTGGCCGAATGGATACAAGCCAGGGAGAGAGAGAGAGAGAGAGAGAGAGAGAGAGAGAGAGAGAGAGAGAGAGAGAGAGAGAGAGAGAGAGAGAGAGAGAGAGAGAGAGAGAGAGAGAGAGAGAGAGAGAGAGAGAGAGATAACAAAACAAACGGTGACCCCCTTAACTTCAATCATTGTCTAGGTTGCTATACATATTGATAATTCAATAGTGTTGCTCATGTGCATCATATTATTATTATTGGTCTGACTATGTTTCTTCATTTCATCTATTTGTAATATATTTCTATTTATTATAATTATTATCATTTATTTTTATCTAGTTCCATACGCTTTATATGTTTTCTATGTGCATCTATATTTTTCTCTCACGTCTCACTTTAATCGTCAATACTATATATACAGTTTATATATATATCTTACTATCCTAATCTACTAATTCTCACTTTATCACAATTCCACTACTGTTTCTTACTTCGCTCATAATGCACTTGCTCTCTCTCTCTCTCTCTCTCTCTCTCTCTCTCTCTCTCTCTCTCTCTCTCTCTCTCGTTATGTCTGGGTTGATATATGAATGAGTAGTTTTGCAAACACCTTATCTTTGTCTTCCTTCCTCTCTGTTTATACTAACCTCCTTCTCTCTCACTCTCTCTCTCTCTCTCTCTCGTTATGTCTGGGTTGATATATGAATGAGTAGTTTTGCAAACACCTTATCTTTGTCTTCCTTCCTCTCTGTTTTATACTACCTCCTTCTCTCTCACTCTCTCTCTCTCTCGTTATGTCTGGGTTGATATATGAATGAGTAGTTTTGCAAACACCTTATCTTTGTCTTCCTTCCTCTCTGTTTATACTAACCTCCTTCTCTCTCACTCTCTCTCTCTCTCTCTCTCTCGTTATGTCTGGGTTGATATATGAATGAGTAGTTTTGCAAACACCTTATCTTTGTCTTCTTCCTCTCTGTTATACTAACCTCCTTCTCTCCACTCGCTCTCTCTCTCCATCTCTCTCTCGTCTTCCTCTCTCTCTCTCTGGCTCTCTCTCATCTCTCTCTCTCCCTCTCTCGTGTCTCCTCTCTCTCTCGTTATTTCTGGTTGATATATGAATGAGTAGTTTTGCAAACACCTTATCTTTGTCTTCCTTCCTCTCTGTTTATACTAACCTCCTTCTCTCTCACTCTCTCTCTCTCTCTCTCTCGTTATGTCTGGGTTGATATATGAAGGAGTAGTTTTGCAAACACCTTATCTTTGTCTTCCTTCCTCTCTGTTTATACTAACCTCCTTCTCTCTCACTCTCTCTCTCTCTCTCTCGTTATGTCTGGGTTGATATATGAATGAGTAGTTTTGCAAACACCTTATCTTTGTCTTCCTTCCTCTCTGTTTATACTAACCTCCCGTTCTCACTCTCACTCTCTTCGTTCTCTCTCCTCGCAATCTCTCTCTCTCTCTCTCTCTCACCCTCTGTCTCTCGTCGGTGGGGGGTCTCTCTCTCCTCTCCTTCGTTAGTTCGTGGGTTGTATATATGAATAAGGAGTTTTGCCAAACAACCTTCTTTGTCTTCCTTCCTCTCTGGTTTTATACTAAAAAACCTCCTTCTGGGGCTGCGTCGGCTCCTCGGGGTCTGCTGTCTCTCCTCCTCGCCTTCGTTATGTCCGGGGTTGATATATGAATGAGTAGTTTGTGTTGCAAAACCTTATCTTTGTCTTCCCTTCCTCTCTGTTTATACTAACTTCCGTTCTCTCCTCTCATCTCCCCTCCCTCCTTCCCCCTCTCTCCCCATCTGCACCCCCCCCCCCCCACCCCCCCACCCCCCCTCTCTCTCTCCTCTCTCTCGTTATGTCTGGGTTGATATATGAAAGGAGTAGTTTTGCAAACACGCTTATCTTTGGATCTTCTCCTTCTCATCTCTGTTTATCCAACTACGCTCCTTCTCTCTCACGCTCTCTCTCTCTCTCCTCGCATTTAGGGTGTCCTGGGTTGAAGATAGGAAGAGTAGTTTTTGCAACACCTTATCGATTTGTCTTCTCCTTCCTCTCTGTTTTACCTACCTAACGTCCTTCTCTCTCACTCTCTCTCTTCTCCCCTCCTCGCTATGTCCTGGGGTTGATATATGAATGTAGTAGTTTTGGCAAACACCTTATCTTGTCTTCCTTCCTCTCTGTTGTATACTAACCTCCTTCTCCTCTCACACAGCTCATCTCTCTCGTTCTCGCCTCAGCGTTATGTCTGGGTGATATCTAAGGAGTAGTTGTGCAAACACCCTTATTCGTTGTCTTTTCTTCCCTCTCTGTTTATACTAACCTCCTTCTCTCTCACCTCATGCGGGTGCGACGTCCTCTCTTCTCTCGTCTGGTGCTGGCTCGGGGTTATGTCTGGGTTGATATATGAAGGAGTAGTTTTGCATACACTATGTATGCCTGTCTTCTTTCTTCTCTGTTTATACTGTATGTGTGTGTGTTTGTGTGTATGTGTATGTGTGTGTGTGTGTGTGTGTGTGTGTGTGTCTGTGCGTGTGTGAATGTGTGTGAATGTGTGTGAGTGTCTGTGCGTGTGTGAATGTGTGTGTGAATGTAATTCACTCACTTGTTCGTCAAGGGGAATCCACGCAATGCGAGCTAAGCTCATTATTATCGCGCCTCCTTAACTGGGAATGTATTGCGTGAAATGCATGTTAAGTGTTTTATGCATCGTTGGAATGGCTGTGGATGTGTGTGTAGTCTGTATTTTAGCCAATTGGTGACATCTGGAAACGAAGGCTTAGGGTTAATCTGTACGGTACCATTCTCACTACGGTACCAGTCTCACCCGAAGGCTTAGGTTGACCAATAGCTTAGGTTGACCAGTACGATACCCATCTCACCTTGTAACCGATCACCAACCCCAGATGGGACGTCACAACTTCGTCCACTTATTCCAGGTTCCTATTTATACTGCTAGGTGAACAGAGGCTACACCATTAGGAGACTTGCCCAAATGTCTCTTCCCCGCCCGGGTCTCGAACCCGGGACCTTCTGGTTGTGAGCCAGACGCGCTATCTGTTACGCCACGGGGATGCGTGTGTGTGTCTGTGTGTGTGTGTGTGTGTGTGTGTGTGTGTGTGTGTGTGTGTGTATGTGAATGTGTGTGTGTGTGTGTGTGTGTGAATGTGTGTGTGTGAATGTGTGTGTGTCTGTGCGTGTGTGTGTGTATGTGAATGTGTGTGTGTGAATGAGTGTGTGTGTGTGTGTGAATGTGTGTGTGAATGTGTGTGTGTGTGTGAATGTGTGTGTGTGTGTGTGAATGTGTGTTACTCAGTTACTCAGTTACTTGTTCGTCAAGGGGAATCCACGCAATGCGAGCTAAGCTCATTATTATCGCGCCTCCTTAACTGGGAATGTATTGCGTGAAATGCATGTTAAGTGTTTTATGTACTGTTGGAATGGCTGTGGATGTGTGTGTAGTCTGTATTTTAGCCAATTGGCGACATAGGAAACGAAGGCTTAGGGTGGATCTGTATGGTACCATTCTCACTATAGACGGTACCGTCTCGCCCGAAGGCTTAGGTAGCCATCAGCTTAGGTGAACCATATGATAACCCATCTCGCCTTGTACCATTTTTGCCAACCCCAGATGGGACGTCACAACGTCGTCCACTTATTCCAGGTACCTATTTACAGCTAGGTGAACTGAGGCTAACACATGAAAGGAGACAAGCCCAATTTGTCTCCGCCCGGCCGGGGATTGAAAACCCCCGACCCCTCGTGTGTGAGACGAGAGCTCTACCTACTAGGCTACGGGCTGTGTAACTCACGTGTATTTGTGATATATACTCAATATATATATATATATATATATATATATATATATATATATATATATATATATATATATATATATAAATATATGTTTCTAATCTCTCAGTGGGGTTCGAACCGCCGACCGTCAGGACGATACCCGACGCTTTAATCAACTACACCACGACAGTGTGTGAATGTGTGTGTGTGTGTGTGTGTGTGTGTGTGTGTGTGAATGTGTGTGTGCCTGTGTATGTGTATGTGTGTGTGAGTGTGCGTGTGTGCGTGTGTGTGTGTCTGTATGTGTGTGTGTGTGTGCGTGTCTGTATGTGTGTGTGTGTGTGTGGGCTGAATTATGAATGGGTAGTTTTGCATACGTAATATATCTTAATTGTTTACGCTATCCTCGACTCTCATCTCTCTCTTTCTCTCACACACACATACCTACAAACACAACCCCCCCACCCACACCCACATACACGCAAACCCCCCCCCCCCCCCCCCACTACACACACCCACACCCACACAACCCCCCCCCACACCCACATACACACAACCCCCCACCCCCACCCACTCACACACACACAAACCCCAACACACACACACCCACACAACACCCCACACACCACATACACACAACCCCCCCCCCCCCCCCCCCCCACACACACACTGTACAAGTAGCTACCCTTCTCTCCTGTGAACAAGGTAAATTTGTTTTGAAATCCTCTATGAATAAATAGAAGTCAGTATTGATGATATGATTAGTAACATAGGCCCTTGTTGCACATGACCAATATAAGGATAATTTCTGTCCATTTGTAACTGAATTATTATATCAAACACAATTAAGGGGGGGTGAGCGTATTTATTAAGGGGGGGTGAGCGTATTTATTAAGGGGGGGTGAGCGTATTTATTAAGGGGGTATGAGCGTATTTATTAAGGGGGGGGGTGCGCGTATTTATTAAGGGGGGATGAGCGTATTATTAAGGGGGGATGAAGCGTATTTATTAAGGGGGGATGAGCGTATTTATTAAGGGGGGGTGAGCGTAAATTAAGGGGGGGTGAGCGTATTTATTAAGGGGGGGTGAGCGTATTTATTAAGGGGGGGTGAGCGTATTTATTAAGGGGGGATGAGCGTATTTATTAAGGGGGGATGAGCGTATTTATTAAGGGGGAGTGAGCGTATTTATTAAAGGGGGATGAGCGTATTTATTAAAGGGGGATGAGCGTATTTATTAAGGGGGGATGACCGTATTTATTAAGGGGGGGATGAGCGTATTTATTAAGGGGGAGTGAGCGTATTTATTAAAGGGGGATGAGCGTATTTATTAAGGGGGGATGAGCGTATTTATTAAGGGGGGATGAGCGTATTTATTAAGGGGGATGAGCGTAGTTATTAAGGGGGGGTAAGCGTATTTATTAAGGGGGGGTGAGCGTATTTATTAAGGGGGGTGAGCGTATTTATTAAGGGGGGTTGAGCGTATTTATTAAGGGGGGGTGAGCGTATTTATTAAGGGGGGATGAGCGTATTTATTAAGGGGGGATGAGCGTATTTATTAAAGGGGGATGAGCGTATTTATTAAGGGGGGATGAGCGTATTTATTAAAGGGGGATGAGCGTATTTATTAAGGGGGGATGAGCGTATTTATTAAGGGGGGATGAGCGTATTTATTAAGGGGGGGTGAGCGTATTTATTAAGGGGGGGTGAGCGTATTTATTTGCTTATTGTATTATTATAGCTATTTTTTTTTTCCTCTCTAGACCTCCATCAAGCTTTAAAAAAACATCCCCAAGATCCGCCTTCAAGATAAATGTGTACATTTTTCGATAGTAAAACGTACCGGTCAAAGGCCGATTCCTACTACATTACAGGCTCGCTATCGCTCGCCAGGAAAAAAATCGACACCTAAATGGTACGAAAGGTCTTAATATTGACAAAGAAATGTATCGAAAGGTCTCAAAATCGCCAAAGTAATGGCCCGAACGTCTTAAAATGTGAAAACTAATGGGGCTTAACATGAGCGAGAAGGGGGTCCATAAAAAGCGACCCCCCCCCCCCCTCCTTAAGTGTATGGTAAATGCAGTCTTGTTTGCCCTTCTCCAGTGTGTGTGTGTGTGTGTGTGTGTGTGTGTGTGGGGGGGGGGGGGGCGGTAAATAAAGGTTATTAAGGAGGAGGGAGTCGCTTTTTATGGACCCCTTCTCCCTCACGCTTATATTATATAGTCTCGTTAGATTTCAGATTTTAAGACGTTCGGCCCATATTTTGGCGATATTATGACGTTTCACCCAATTTCCTTGTCAATATTGGTATCTTTCGTGCCATTTAGGTGTCGAGTTTTTACTGGCGAGCGATAGTGAGCCTGTAATTTTAGGAGGAACATTTTCTAGCAAAAAATGTACTTATATAAATATACTAGACCAAAAACTTAACCCTACAAGTGACAAGACAAGTGAAGTCTCCCCCCCCCCGCCCCCCCCTCCATCACGCACAGCCAATCAAATATTCCACCTCTCTCTAATATAAAATAATATAGGTAAACATGGCTGACCCAGATAGCCAAAGGTCAGGTCATAAGGGGGGGGGGGGGGTCAGCGTGTTTACTCTCCGTAGGGAATTACACACGATAACCATACACGCGCATTCTCGGTTTTTTTTTGTTATGAAGGAGACAAAAGGTTGGTTGCATGTAACGAGTATCTCCCCCCCACCCCCCCCCACCCCAAAGCTGAAAGAGTGACAGGGCCGAAATCAAGGGACGTTGGGGTCGAAATGCCTGGACACACGAAGTTTAAAGCATATCAAATCATAAGCTGAGGGAAAGATTTATTTTAATCATACACGCGCATTGTATTTTTAATTTATTTCTGTTAACCATACACGCGCATTATTTAGTTATACAGTATATATATATATATATATATATATATATATATATATATGTTGAGCATGAAGGAGGCAAAGGGCAAAGGTACCTGTAACAAAACGACCCATCTGCCCTTAAGGGGGGTGACCTGTTTTGGTTCTGTCCTTTTCTATCTTTCTCTGGCTTGTATCCATTTGACCCCATTCAGCCTACTGTTTTAAGACGTTTATCCCCATCCAGGTGTTCAATTTTTTTACTGGTGAGCGCGTCAGCGAAGCCAGCATATTTTTTATTTGTGGTTTGACAGCAGGCTTAAATTTTGTACATTTTCGATAGAAAAAATTCTCCGGCGAAGCCGGATTTCTTTTCTCATATTAATGCTGACTCGCTATCGCGCACCAGGAAGAAATCGACACCTAGATGGGGATAAACGTCTTAAAATAGTTGGCTGAATGGGGCCGAATGGATACAAGCCAGAGAAAGAGAGAAAAGGACAGAAATAACCAAAAGCAGGTCACCCCCCTTAAACTGCACATAATCGTCTAAATATTGCCCGAATAAAAGTAATGAGTCGTCGCCGGTATTCCATCTGATTGTTAACCCCTCCCTGGAGAGTTAAGGGCAGATGGGGCGTTTGTCTGGTCCCCTTCTTCCTCATTTTAGCCCCATTAGTTTTCAGATTATAGGTGGTTCGGCCCAAAAGTTTGGCGATTTAAAGACTTTTCGCCCCATTTCATTGTCAATTTTATGACCTTAGTGCCATTTAGGTGTCGATTGTTTCCTGGCGAGCAATAGCGAGTCTATACCTTTAAACGGAAGCGGCCTTAAAATTTTGCTACTGAAAAATGTACATATACTGTACAGTACATTATATCTTGAATGTACATATACTGTACAGTACATCTTGAATGTACATATTACTTGTACAGATTATCTTGAATGTACATATACTGTACAGTACATCTTGAATGTACATATACTGTACATTATATCTTGAATGTACATATACTGTACAGTACATCTTGAATGTACATATACTGTACTGTACATTATATCTTGAATGTACATATACTGTACATTATATCTTGAATGTACATATACTGTACTGTACATTATATCTTGAATGTACATATACTGTACAGTATATCTTGAATGTACATGTACTGTACATTATATCTTGAATGTACATATACTGTACAGTATATCTTGAATGTACATATACTGTACTGTACATTATATCTTGAATGTACATATACTGTACAGTATATCTTGAATGTACATATACTGTACTGTACATTATATCTTGAATGTACATATACTGTACTGTACATTATATCTTGAATGTACATATACTGTACTGTACATTATATCTTGAATGTACATATACTGTACTGGAACAGTATATCTTGAATGTAACATATTACTAGGTACTGTACATTTATATCTTGAATGTACATATACTGGACGGTACATTATATCTTGAATGTGCATATACTGTACAGTACATTATATCGTTGGAATGTACCTATATATCTGTACTGTGACATTATATCTTGAATGTACATATACTGTACAGTACATCTTGAATGTACATATACTGTAGTGTACTGTATATCTTGAATGTACATATACTGTAGTGTACAGTACATCTTAAATGTACATATACTGTAGTGTACAGTATATCTTGAATGTTACATTAATTGTATCTGTACATTATATCTTGATGAATGTACATTTCTGTACTGTACAGTATATCTTGAATGTACATGTACTGTACATTATATCTTGAATGGGGGTCTAGCGGGTGTGTGTTTTGTTTTAAAGTTTGATGGAGGTCTAGCGAGGAAACTAAAAACTAAATATATAAATAAATAAATAGAGCAAAAACTAACCACTACCCTCTTAAGGGGAGATATTTAGTTTGTTCCCTAGACCTCCATCAAGCTTAAAATTACACCCCCTTGAGTCCCTTTCAAGATAAATTTGTATATTTTCGGTAGAAACATGTCCCAGGCCGGACAGGCCGGTTTCCTTCTTAAATTAACAGGCTTCCGTTATCGCTCGCCAGGATAAAATCGACACCTACAATGGCACGAAAGGTCTTAATAATGGGATGAAAGTTCTTAAAATCGCTAAACTAATGGGGCAAACATTTTATAATATCAAAAGCAATAGGGCTTAACATGAGGGAGAAAGGGGTCAAGAAAAAAATCCCTCAAGTGGAGATCTCCCCTTAAACGATACAAATACGCAAAATGTTGTGGGTGATTTGTTTATAAGCCAATGAAAACAGTATAATTATATTTGACTTCTCTTTACATGTTTTTCAGCTGTCAATCTCCTTCCCTTTGTGTTGTGTGGTGTGCTTGTGTGTTGTGTAATGTGTATGTTGTGTTGAGTGTTGTTTTATCATGTTGTGGTGTGCTTGTGTGTTGTGTAATATTTATGTTGTGTTGAGTGTTGTGTTACCATGTATGCCGATGTTGTGTTGTGTATTACAGTATGTTGTGGGTTGTGTAATGTTTGAGTTGTGTGTTGTGTTACCATGTTATGTTGTGTGTTATGCTTGTATATTGTGTTGTGTGTTGTGTAATGCAGTATGTTAAGTGTTGTGTAATGTTTATATTGTGTTGTATGTTGTGTTGAGTGTTGTGTAATACAGTATGTTATGTGTTGTGTAATGTCTATGTTGTGTTGAGTGTTGTGTATTACAGTATGTCATGTGTTGTGTAATGTCTATGTTGTGTTGAGTGTTGTGTATCATGTATTTTGGATGTTGTGTTGTGTGGTGTTCTTGTATGTTGTTGTTGTATGTTGTGTTGTATGTTGTGTTGTGTGGTGTTCCTGTATGTTGTGTTGTATGTTGTTCTTGTGTGTTGTGTTGTATGTTGTGTATTACAGTATGTCATGTGTTGTGTAATGTCTATGTTGTAGAGCTACACATTATAAAATATAAGTCAACAATACTGAAGGGGTTAAGGAGAGATGGGCCTCGTTTATGGTTCCTCTTCTCCGTCATGTTTAGCCCCATTAGTTTTCACATGTTAAGACGTTCGGCCCATTAGTTTGGCGATTTTAAGACCTTTTGCCCCATTTCGTTGTCAATGTTAAGACTTTTCATGTAATTTAGGTGTCGATTTTTTCCTAGCGAGCGATAGCGAGCGTGTTATCTAAGGAGAACCACCCTTCGTCCGGGACATTTGTCTATCGAAAAATGTACAAATATATCTTGAAAGGGGTCTTGGAGGTGTTTTTTTAAAGTTTGATGGAGGTCTAGGGAGGAAGACATGATAAAAAATATATGTAAGTGAGCCAATAAATACGGCCATCCCCCTTCTTAAGCCTTAAGCAGGCTTTCGTTCCCTGAAGGTCATTCCTTGATAAAATATTTCAACAACCTCCACCAATATAAGTGACTCCATCGTAATGACTCGCTTGTTATTTATAGGCATGCTGTTTTGTTTTGTGTTTTTTTTTCTTCTATATTCCAACTACTCCCTCTGCTTCCCTGTTTGCTTCAACTTATCTTTAAATATTCACCTCGACGACGTATACAGACTAAACACGCATAACAAAGCCACTCCATCAGCTTCCTTTCTCTCCAACACCCCTTCTCCCCTCTCTACACACTTCAGATAATAGGAAAAGTAGACAGTAGCTACGAAGTGCCGTTGTAAAGGCCTATCCCTCAATACCTTCACTTATTAACCCTTTGAGGATTATGACGCGTGTTGACAGTTTATTCTGGCTATTAACAGACGATTTTATACAGCTTAGGAAGGATCTGTGGTAATGAAGAGGGTACGCACCATCTCAATTAACCCTCTGACTTTCACACACCCTCCCTGAATAAAATCGTCTAATAGCCAGAAAAAGGTGTCAAAACGAGTACTCCTCTTCACGGGGTTAAAATATGTATTGATATTTGTCCTTGGAGCTATAGAGGAAGTGTTGCAGCTTGAGATAAGTGCTTTTAAGAAGGTGTGCTTTCAAGGTGAGGGGTAATTCGATGTCTTTCAACGTACGTGGGTGTGTTCGTGTGTGTGTGTGTGTGTGTGTGTGTGTGTGTGTGTGTGTGTGTGTGTGTGTGTGTAATGTGTGTGGTGTGTGTGTGTGTGTGGTTGGGTGTGTGTGTGTGTGTGGTGATGGTGTGTGTGTGTGTGTGTTATGTGTGTGTGGGTTGTGTGTGTGGTGTGTGTGTGTTTTGTGTGTATTGTGTGACGTGGTGGTGTGTAACTGTGTGTGTGTATGTGTTGGGTGGTGTTGTGTGTGTGTGTATGGTCATGTGGTGTGTGTGTGTGTGTATGTGTGGTGGTGTGGTGTGTGTGTTGTATGTGTGTATGTGTGTGGTGTGTGTGTGTTGATGGTGTTGTGTGTATGTGTGTGGTGTGTTGTGTGGTGTGTGTATGTATGTATGTTATGTGTGTGTGTGTGGGGGTGTGTGTATGTGTGTGGTTTTCGGTGGTGTGTGTATGTGTGTGGTGTGTGTGTGTGTGTGATGTCTGTTGTGTGTATGTGTGTGTGTGTGTGTGGGTGGGATGTCTGTTGTGGGTGTGGTGTTGGTGTTGTGTGTGGTGTGTGTGTGTGTGTGTGTGTGTGGTGTGTGGTGTGTGTGTGTGGGTTGTGGTGTGGTGTGTGGTGTGTGTGTGTGTGGTGTGGTGTGTGGGTGTGTGTGTGTGTGTGTGGTGTGGTGGGTTGTGGGTGGTGTGTGTGTGTGTGTCGTGTGTGTGTGTTGTGTGTGTGTGTGTGTGTGGTGTGTGTGGGTTGTGTGGTGTGTGTGTGTGTGTGTGTGTGGGGTTGTGTGGGTGGTGTTTGTGTTTGGTGTGGTGTGGTGTGGTATGTGTGTGGGTGTTTGTGTTTGGTGTGGTGTGGTGTGGGTGTGTGTGTGTGTGTATGTGTGGTGTGTGTGTGTGTTTCCTT
>CM064520.1:24484247-24758997 GCA_032716605.1 Paralithodes platypus | reverse complement strand
AGCCAAAGATAAAAAGTTCCGCTGGGCACCTGAGTGTGAGCAGGCGTTTCGAGTAGTTAAACACCTTTTATGCACTCACCCTATCCTCAGGGCCCCGGACTTTGAACGACCATTTCAGTTGGCGACTGATGCCAGCGGAGTAGGGGCTGGTGCCGTACTTTTGCAGACAGACGAGGAAGGTCTTGAGCATCCAGTCAGTTTCTTTTCAAAGAAATGTAATTCAGCACAGAAAAACTATTCGGTTGTTGAAAAGGAACTGCTGGCAATCGTGTTAGCGCTCAGACACTTTGAGGTCTATGTTCCTGCATATGGGCCAGTCGTGGTAGTGTATACCGACCACCACCCGCTTAAATTCCTCAATCAATTCCACAACCGGAATATGAGGCTGACCAGATGGTCGCTCATGTTGCAAGAGTACAACTTAGACATTCGCCATATTGCCGGTTGTGAGAATGTGATTGCGGACTGTCGGTCGCGGGTGGAGGATCCGGGGTAGGCTACCACAGTATGTTGGTATAGCCTCCTGTCTTGGCTCGCGGTGTATTTTTGCGCTGGTGCTTGTTGGCTCGCATGTGTAGCATCAGCGTAGGGTCGCAGGGCAGGAGTTGTTGGCTTTGATTAGAAGAAAATTAGGCTACATCTATAGTAGCCGCCAAAAACAACATTAAAATAAAATATGAAAAATTAAATAAAAACTTTCTTTTTAATAATTAATTTTAAGATAATATTGTAGCTGAGTACTGAGTGCAGATGATTTTCCCTCAGTAGGCTGTGATTCTTAAAGCTCGCTCTGGGAGCACAATGTTATGAATTAATGTATTATATTTGGGAAGGGTGATAAGATTTTTTTATATAAAAATGTTGTTGTATTTTTTTGAGGAGACTGAGCTTGCATTCCATGAGTGGCAGAGTGGTTAGGAGTGGCAGATTCTAGCGACATTCTGCCTGTTCAGATATGGGCTCATGGTTGAGTGTCCCATATCTTGGGGGGGGTGTGACGCCTCCCGGCGTTAGCAGAATGGTTGCGTGGGGCATTGCAGCTCGCTAGCGCTCGCCAGGATGGGGGGATAGGCTACAGTTGTCCTAGAATGATCTGCTTTATTTCATTAGTGTCGTGTTGCCACAGACAGTCTAGAAATGGTCTTTGTTTTGGTCTGTGACCGCGCCTTATATTTTATATTCGCTATAATATAAATGTTGCTTGTGTGGGAGGCGAGCGAGAGAGTGTGAGGGAGTACACCCGGCAGAGAGGTGAGCTATGACGCGGCTCGCTTGGGCGCTGACGGCGTTGGCGGCCGGGTGGTCAACTTGTCCCTTCCCGTCGCGGCCTCGTGTTTTTACCAGCTCAGAGCTTGCCTGACACGCGTATCGCCTACATCCTTTGCAATTCTGTCCCCCATACTCGCGACTTTGCATACTATCTCTCTCTCTCGACTTCTCCTTTCTCATTCTCTAATCTTTATTAAACTCAACATCCCTTCTGGTTTCAGCATAGACGTTCACCGTCGACCAGTCGTATTGTACGCGAAGCTCTCAGATATTTCCATGTATTAGGTTAAGGAGGTATTATGCTTTATTGAGGTTTAGAGAGACGGACTTTTCCGTATGTGTCCTCTCTCGGGAAGGTTGTAGACCGGTATATGTCTCCCTTGCAAGGTGTTGAGTGATTCTGCTTGGTTATCTAAAGCTAGACTAGGGGTAAGGTTACTGTGTCGTTGTCTCCGATGTGTGCAGTGTTAGCTAAGCTCTGCACGACATCGACAGGTACTGTGGGAGCCTAAGTTGTCTTCGGGTTGGTTTACTTTGCGAGCACAGCGCTGTGGTGTGAGAGGGCCATAGCCTATCCCTCACAACATAGTGCTGCCTCTTTGTGTTGACTTCTGAGGGATCGCCAGGATAGAGCTAGGTACTAGAGACCTAGATTTATCAAGAGAGCATCCCCGTCATATAACGTAATCTTCATTATACCACCCTCGGACAACGTTAGGCTACGAGCCGCATGCTCGCCCATTGTTGCCCTGCCTTGATACCCTAGCTAGACTTTATTAACTGAGCAGACACTGGATAGAGATAAGCCCCATTATTATATGTATGCAGCATTATTATTCACTGCACTTTTGAGCCGAGGTTGTTGTTGAGTTGCACAACCCGAGTAGGCTGTGTTGTGTCACGAAGCATTTCTTTAGTTGTCGAGCATTACTACCTTTGCGCAGTCTTTATTATTCGCCTGCCTATTATTACTATATGTCCTAGCATTTATTGTGACCCGTATTCTGCATTATAATTGTTCAAGATTCTTTACGAACATCTTCCCAGCATCAGACTTATTTCAGAAGTTTCCAGTTGATGTTGCAGGACTAGCATTGCACTTTCTTTAATACAGGAGTGCCAGTTATTTGAGTATCTACCGTAACGTTAATTAATCACGTTAACTATCTTTTCTTTGTGTAACATAATCGAGTAATCTTTTACTGTTTGAGAATAGGCTGTTTCATTGAGCGTCAGCCTAGTGTGTGTGCACCAGTTACCGAGTCATAGGATACCTCGTTGTCCAGGCACGACTCAGGGCGGTAATGGTGTTTTGTTTTCCAGTGTTTAAGGCAGGGGTTGGATCTAGTGTTACCGTTGTTGCTGTTTGCCATTATCTAGTCCAATGTTGAAGAGCCCTGTGTCTTTGAGAACCTGGATCGTAACAAATGGCGACCTAGCTCAGGATCTTGTGAACTAAGAGATAATTGCAGGATTGTTGTGGTCATTTGTTTTATTGAGGAATATAGTGGGCACGTTAAATTTTTGTTGGCAAAGTAGTATAGCACTTGAGAGTCTTCAGACATTTTTGGCAAGTGAATAGTGCTACATAGGAGCTTGAGTACTTCTTCTTTTTTTTTATAAACGTGAGAATTTTTGGTGGACACAATGGGAGACGAATCAGATCATACTGAGAGTTCAGGGAATGATGCAGGCTCTGATGGGCAGATGCCAGGGGGGTTAGTAACTAGTGAGGAGGTCGCAAAGAAGTTTTTGGAGGTGCCTATAACAGCTGATCGACTAGAGGGAATTAGCAAGTATGGTCTACAGTGTTTGGCTCCCCTCATGGGGCTTAAGGTGGCTCATGGCATCAAGAAGAACGATTTGAGGGCTTGCGTACTGGGGGCGGCTAGTGAGGTCCAGGGTGGAGAGGGTGCTCGGGGACTTCTGCTCGAGCCCCCCCTCCACTCTACTCCCATCGGGACCTCTAGGATGCCGGAGTTTAGTACGTTCCCGCAGGCCGATAGCCACTGGCAGCGTGGTTTAGGATCGCTGGGTGGGCCTCCAATAGTTGCACCTCCTCCTCAAGGTTTCACTACAGAAATGCTCTTCCAGCTTGAGATGGCTAACCAGCAGCGACAGGCTGATCTCGAACTCGCTAAGGCTAAACAACAGACGGATCTCGAACTAGCTAAGGCTAAACAACAGACGGATCTCGAACTCGCTAAGGCTAAACAACAGACTGATCTCGAACTCGCGAGAATAAAATCCGAGTTGGAGGCTGAGTCTACCAGGTACCGTGCAGATATTGATCTTGAGAAGACTCGGGTGGAAACGACAGGGCAACGTCTCGGTGGTGGGAATCGTGGGCATGATCAGTCTTTGTCGCACCTGTTGAAGCTAGTCCCTGTATTTGATGAGTCGGGTGTCACCGAATTTTTCATGAGATTCGAGAAGAAGTGCCAGGAACACCAGTGGCCTGGGGAGAAGTGGGCAGCCCTTGTTTCCTCTAGACTTGTGGGCAAGGGACTCAGGGCTTATGATGCATTGCCTATAGAGTCATGTATTATCTATGAGGAACTCAAGGAGGCTGTCCTGAGAGCATACGAACTACAACCAGAGACGTACAGGTTGAAGTTCCGGGGTGTTACCAAGGGTTGGGAGAGCACCTTTTTGGAACATGCCCGGGAGCTGTCCGATGCTTTTGGGAATTGGCTGAGGTCGGAGAAAGCTACTATGTTTGACGACATTAAACAGTTGGTGCTTTTAGAGCAGTTTTTCAAATGCAACGGCGACCTGACGTTAAACCTGGAAGAAAAGCAACCAAAATCTCTACAGGAGGCAGCTGAGATGGCTGACCTCCGGCTATCACTAATTCGTGGGTGCGGGTCTGCCCAGCGTAGTGAGGCAGGTAACAAGGGGCGTGATGCCCCACCCCACCCGAGTTAGTGATATACCTTATGCAAACAAGTACAAGAGCCATGATACCAAGACTGACCACAAGACTAGCACTGTCCCGTTTAAGAAGGGGCCGGGCCCTTCCCAGTACCAAGGGAAGCCCAAAGGGGAGTTGGAGTGTTATCATTGTCATAAAAAGGGGCACTTTGCAGGAGTCTGTCCTAGCAAACCACCTACAGCAGCTGTGTCTTTGGCCTGCAACATTGGTGTGTCTCCGAATTCGTCTGAGTTTGCCCGGGGCAGTTCGTCAGAGGCTGAGGCACAGCCAATGCAGAAGCATCTGGGAGGCTCGAACCCTGCTCAGGATGTTTTTTGCGACCATAGAGGGCGGGGTTGAGTGATGTGGGCGGGGCGCAAGTATGGAGTAGAGGTCTTGCGTGATACAGGTGCTTCCCAGACTCTGATGAAATACTTGACTGGCTACCCTATAAACGCGGCTCGGGTGGTAGTGGTGCAGGGTATTAATGCAACTCGGTCATACCCGCTGGTGCGGTTGGAGTTGGAGGTGGATGGTGTGGCACGTGAATTGGATGTCGGGATTGTGGAGGAACTGCCAGTGGAGGGCGTCGACCTTCTTCTCGGCAACGACTTTGCAATGCCCGCTTCTGAGGTTCTACCCTTAGTCGTTGCCGAGAGGCCGGCCGACGTGAGTAGGGAAGAGCAAGAGTGGGTCGAGCGGTGCCAGACACAACCCATGGCGTGTGTCGTCACCCGAGCTCGGGCAGCTAAAGTGTCACAGCCTAGTCCTCCGTTTTCAGACCAGCGGAGGAACGATCAACAGGAGGAGGCTAAAGCTGGAGTTGGTTTTAAGAGTTTTGACTCGGCGGCTCTCCTGGGTGATTCAGTATTAGCACCATTACTTAATTCTGGAGTAGCCCCTGGGCCTGTCATCGAGAGTGACGAGGCTGGGCGTGACGAGTCTCCACGACAGCAACGTTATGTACATCGAGAGAGACAGAGGGAGCAGCCCAGTACCGGGGAAGGTCATGCATTGCTCCGGGAGCAGTTAGATCGCTTGGCACCCTCAGATATACGTCGGTTGCAACTAGAGGACCCTGAGCTCCAAACGTGTGCTAATGGAGCTGTAGAGCTCGACGAGGACGGCGATGCACAGCCAGGAGATTTTTTGTATTTAGAAGGCATCCTCTATAGGCGTTTTCAAGACCCTAAACGTAGTTGGCAAGAGGGGTCCGGAGTAGTGGACCAGTTGGTGGTGCCACGGGAGTGCAGGGATAGCCTACTGAGGTTGGCGCATGACATACCACTGGCAGGACATCTAGGGGTGAGAAAAACGGTGGCGGCTTTAGAAAAATTGTTTTTGGTGGCCGGGGTTGAAGGGGCAGGTGGTAACCTGGATAGCAAGGTGTCATACGTGCCAGAGGGTTGGAAAACCTAACCAAACAATTCCGAGAGCCCCGTTGCACCCCATTCCTGTCAGTGGACCGCCCTTCAGTAAGGTCATCATTGATATGGTCGGACCCCTACCCCCTACTAGTGCCGGTAATAAATTTCTATTAACAATCATGGATGTGGCCACTCGTTATCCTGATGCATATCTAATGAGAAATGGCACGGCGAAAACTGTTGTCCGGAACCTGCTCTTGTATTGCTCGCGGTATGGTTACCCGTAAGAGGTGCAATCGGACCAAGGTTCTAATTTTACATCTAATCTGTTCAAACAAACTATGATTCAGCATGGCATCAGCACTGTCGTCTCTTCTGCGTATCACCCGGAGAGTCAAGGGGTGTTGGAGAGGTGGCACGCCACGCTGAAAAGCATGCTTCGATGTTACTGCGCAGAGAACGGAAAGGATTGGGACCTTGGTCTGCCGTATGTTTTGTTCGCGGCGAGAGAAGTACCTGGAGAGAGTCTCGGTTTCAGTCCGAATGAGCTTGTTTTCGGGCATCAGGTGAGGGGCCCTCTCCACATGGTGAAGGAGATTTGGCAGGGTACCGCTAAGCCATGTTCTATGTTGAGATACGTCCTCGAGAGCAGAGAGAGAATTCTTAGAAGTCTGGAGCTGGCCGGGCGTAATTTGGTGAGTTCGCAGGCCCGTATGAAGGACAGGTACGATACTAAGGCGAAACTCCGGGAGTTTCAGGTAGGTCAAGAGGTGTTGGTCCTGTTGCCTTTGTCAGGTCATCCTCTGGCTGCCAAGTAAGCTGGGCCTTATCGGGTGGTGTCAAAGATCTCCGATCTAGATTACCTCGTTGCCACTCCAGACCGGAAGAAGCGTAACCAACTATGCCACATTAATTTGTTGAAGGAGTATGTGAGGCACCCACCTGAGTCACTAGCTGTCCCTGTGTTGACCTGCTGTGGTCATGGTGGAGAAGGAGAGGGGGGCAGCAATGATCAGGTGGATGATAACTGGGATTGTCATGTCTCGGCTGATCAGTGGGCGGGGAATTCGAGCCAATGTGCGCATGATGCTCTGGCGCACCTGCCGGAGGAACAGCAGGTGGCAGTGCAGCGCCTGTTCGATTCATACCCCACTGTATTTGCCGAGCACACAGGCCTCACTACTCAAGCGGTGCATGATGTCGATGTAGGAGAGCACCCCCCCTTCAAGTCGATACCTTATCGGGTGCCACCCATTAAACTCCCAGCGCTCAGGGATGAGCTGGAGTATATGCTGGCGAGAGGCTTGATCGAGAAGGGGGCAGTACGGTGGACTTCTCCTGTCACTCTGCAGCCCAAACCTGATGGAAAAGTTCGGTTCTGCATTGACTTTAGGCGGTTGAACGGGTTGACCCCCACCAATGCATATCCTCTTCCCCGGGTGGATGACAGTGTGGATAAGATCGGGAAAGCAAGGTACTTGACCAAGGTAGACCTCGTCAAAGGCTACTGGCAAGTACCACTGTCTGAGCGGGCTAAAGAGGTGTGCGGGTTTGTGGTGGATGGCAGTACTTACCGTTGCAACGTGATGCAATATGGTCTGAAAAATGCACCGGCCACTTTCCAGAGCTTAATGAACGACATCGTAGCAGACATCCCAAACTGTACTGTCTACCTTGATGACGTGATCATTTATGACAACGATTTCCAACTGTGAGCACATAGAAGCCTTATTTAGTCAACTTAGTAAAGCAGGCTTGGTGGTTAATCTGGGCAAGTGTGACTTTGTGCAAGCCACGGTGCAGTATCTGGGGTTTGTGGTTGGGTTAGGGCAGGTGAGCCCACCCCAACAGAAGATACAGGCTATCGACTTGTTCCCCAGGCCGACCACCAAGCGGCAGATCATGAGATTTTTGGGTATGATTGGATATTGCCGCCACTTTATAAGAGGCTATTCTACTGTGTTAGCTCGTTTGACAGATCTACTAGCCAAAGATAAAAAGTTCCGCTGGGCACCTGAGTGTGAGCAGGCGTTTCGAGTAGTTAAACACCTTTTATGCACTCACCCTATCCTCAGGGCCCCGGACTTTGAACGACCATTTCAGTTGGCGACTGATGCCAGTGGAGTAGGGGCTGGTGCCGTACTTTTGCAGACAGACGAGGAAGGTCTTGAGCATCCAGTCAGTTTCTTTTCAAAGAAATGTAATTCAGCACAGAAAAACTATTCGGTTGTTGAAAAGGAACTGCTGGCAATCGTGTTAGCGCTCAGACACTTTGAGGTCTATGTTCCTGCATATGGGCCAGTCGTGGTAGTGTATACCGACCACCACCCGCTTAAATTCCTCAATCAATTCCACAACCGGAATATGAGGCTGACCAGATGGTCGCTCATGTTGCAAGAGTACAACTTAGACATTCGCCATATTGCCGGTTGTGAGAATGTGATTGCGGACTGTCGGTCGCGGGTGGAGGATCCGGGGTAGGCTACCACAGTATGTTGGTATAGCCTCCTGTCTTGGCTCGCGGTGTATTTTTGCGCTGGTGCTTGTTGGCTCGCATGTGTAGCATCAGCGTAGGGTCGCAGGGCAGGAGTTGTTGGCTTTGATTAGAAGAAAATTAGGCTACATCTATAGTAGCCACCAAAAACAACATTAAAATAAAATATGAAAAATTAAATAAAAACTCTTTCTTTTTAATAATTAATTTTAAGATAATATTGTAGCTGAGTACTGAGTGCAGATGATTTTCCCTCAGTAGGCTGTGATTCTTAAAGCTCGCTCTGGGAGCACAATGTTATGAATTAATGTATTATATTTGGGAAGGGTGATAAGATTTTTTTTATATAAAAATGTTGTTGTATTTTTTTTTGAGGAGACTGAGCTTGCATTCCATGAGTGGCAGAGTGGTTAGGAGTGGCAGATTCTAGCGACATTCTGCCTGTTCAGATATGGGCTCATGGTTGAGTGTCCCATATCTTGGGGGGGGTGTGACGCCTCCCGGCGTTAGCAGAATGGTTGCGTGGGGCATTGCAGCTCGCTAGCGCTCGCCAGGATGGGGGGATAGGCTACAGTTGTCCTAGAATGATCTGCTTTATTTCATTAGTGTCGTGTTGCCACAGACAGTCTAGAAATGGTCTTTGTTTTGGTCTGTGACCGCGCCTTATATTTTATATTCGCTATAATATAAATGTTGCTTGTGTGGGAGGCGAGCGAGAGAGTGTGAGGGAGTACACCCGGCAGCGAGGTGAGCTATGACGCGGCTCGCTTGGGCGCTGACGGCGTTGGCGGCCGGGTGGTCAACTAGTCCCTTCCCGTCGCGGCCTCGTGTTTTTACCAGCTCAGAGCTTGCCTGACACGCGTATCGCCTACATCCTTTGCAATTCTGTCCCCCATACTCGCGACTTTGCATACTATCTCTCTCTCTCGACTTCTCCTTTCTCATTCTCTAATCTTTATTAAACTCAACATCCCTTCTGGTTTCAGCATAGACGTTCACCGTCGACCAGTCGTATTGTACGCGAAGCTCTCAGATATTTCCATGTATTAGGTTAAGGAGGTATTATGCTTTATTGAGGTTTAGAGAGACGGACTTTTCCGTATGTGTCCTCTCTCGGGAAGGTTGTAGACCGGTATATGTCTCCCTTGCAAGGTGTTGAGTGATTCTGCTTGGTTATCTAAAGCTAGACTAGGGGTAAGGTTACTGTGTCGTTGTCTCCGATGTGTGCAGTGTTAGCTAAGCTCTGCACGACATCGACAGGTACTGTGGGAGCCTAAGTTGTCTTCGGGTTGGTTTACTTTGCGAGCACAGCGCTGTGGTGTGAGAAGGCCATAGCCTATCCCTCACAACATAGTGCTGCCTCTTTGTGTTGACTTCTGAGGGATCGCCAGGATAGAGCTAGGTACTAGAGACCTAGATTTATCAAGAGAGCATCCCCGTCATATAACGTAATCTTCATTATACCACCCTCGGACAACGTTAGGCTACGAGCCGCATGCTCGCCCATTGTTGCCCTGCCTTGATACCGCAGCTAGACTTTATTAACTGAGCAGACACTGGATAGAGATAAGCCCCATTATTATATGTATGCAGCATTATTATTCACTGCACTTTTGAGCCGAGGTTGTTGTTGAGTTGCACAACCCGAGTAGGCTGTGTTGTGTCATGAAGCATTTCTTTAGTTGTCGAGCATTACTACCTTTGCGCAGTCTTTATTATTCGCCTGCCTATTATTACTATACGTCCTAGCATTTATTGTGACCCGTATTCTGCATTATAATTGTTCAAGATTCTTTACGAACATCTTCCCAGCATCAGACTTATTTCAGAAGTTTCCAGTTGATGTTGCAGGACTAGCATTGCACTTTCTTTAATACAGGAGTGCCAGTTATTTGAGTATCTACCGTAACGTTAATTAATCACGTTAACTATCTTTTCTTTGTGTAACATAATCGAGTAATCTTTTACTGTTTGAGAATAGGCTGTTTCATTGAGCATCAGCCTAGTGTGTGTGCACCAGTTACCGAGTCATAGGATACCTCGTTGTCCAGGCACGACTCAGGGTGGTAATGGTGTTTTGTTTTCCAGTGTTTAAGGCAGGGGTTGGATCTAGTGTTACCGTTGTTGCTGTTTGCCATTATCTAGTCCAATGTTGAAGAGCCCTGTGTCTTTGAGAACCTGGATCGTAACATCTGCTTAAACAGAGCAGAAGTAAAATTGGATCCCTGATCAGACTGGATCTCCTGAGGGTAGCCATAACGAGAGAAATAGACAAGCAGGTTTTTGACAACAGTGTTAGCCACCCCGTTACGCATGGGGTAAGCATCTGGATACCGTGTTGCTACATCCATTACAGTTAGCAAACATTTATTGCCGGCACTAGTGGGGGGCAATGGGCCAACCATATCGATAACTACTTTGCTGAAGGGCGGCCCAATGACAGGGATGGGTTGTAACGGGGCTCTCGGGATGACCTGATTGGGTTTCCCAACAACTTGACAAGTGTGACACTGTGACACCCATGACACGACACTCGCCTTTAACCCAGGCCACCAGAAAAGCTTGCTCAGAGCTGCCTCCGTCTTACGTGCCCCCAGGTGCCCTGCCAAAGGCACATCATGAGCTAATCTCAATAAGCTCTCACGGCACACCCTCGGTACTTTTTTTTTTTTTTTTTTTTTTTTTCTATGTGATTGAGTGAGGCAAAAGGCATAACTGCCTATAGCGAGTGCCTCCCCCATAGTTGAAAGAGTGACAGGGCCAAAATCAAGGGACGTTCGAGCCAAAATGCCTGGACACACGGAGTTTGAAGCAATTTAAGTCATAGGAAGAGGGAAAGACTGATTCTGGGAGAGAGTTCCAGAGCTCAGATGTTGAGTAGAAGAAAGTTTGAGAGTAACGTTTCACTCTTGGGTTGGAGAGTTGCACAGAGTAGGGGTGGGATTGAGTTGCAAGACGGGTACCACGTGCCCTACGTAAAGGAGGTGGTATGCACTGGGATAGCTCTGAGGAACACTGATTATTATAGTAGCGATAGAATAGCGAGAGAGATGCAACATTGCGGCGGAGAGAGAGAGATTGCAGAGAGTTGGTGAGTGGACGGGAGTTAATGATACGAAAGGCCTTCCTTTCAACTTTGTCTAGGAGAGCGGTGTGAGAGGAACCTCCCCACACATGTGAACAATACTCAATACAAGGGCGCACTATGCCCCTGTACAGAGCAAGAAGCTGTGCAGGGGAAAAGAACCCCCTAAGGCGGTTGAGCACACCCAGCTTCCGGGAGGCTGCCTTAGCAAGACTGGTAATATGGTCCTTCCAAATGAGAGCAGAAGAAAAAGAGACACCAAGAATATTGAGAGAAGATGAAGGGTTGATTTTTGTATTGTTGAAGAATAAGGGATAAGCCGCTGGGAGATCCTGACGGGTAGATAGATGGAGAAATTGGGTTTTGCATACTATCTCTCTCTCTCGACTTCTCCTTTCTCATTCTCTAATCTTTATTAAACTCAACATCCCAACTCAACTACTAACTGGTCCACTAATCCTGACCCGCCATCCCACTTTTTCTTGGGATCCTGATGGTTCCGATACAAGATCCCCTCGGACAAGAAAAAATCACCAGGCTGCGCATCCCCATCGCTCTCCAGTTCGATAGCAACATTACCACACGCCCTGACTTCAGGATCTTCCAGCTGCAAGGAACATATATCAGCAGGTGCGAGATTATCCAAGTTCATCTTAAATAATTTATTTCCACCTCCAATGTCCCGCTGAGCCATCTTTTCCTCACGCTGCGCATAACGATGCTGTCGCAGAGTCTCTTCCTGCCCTGCACCTGCACTAGCGGTGACAGGCCCCGGGCCTCTCCAGACTCTAACATAGGTGCCAATAATGAGTCACCAAGAAACACTGCCGGCTCAAAACTCTCCAATTGACCAACACTTCCCATTTTCTTGTGACCTTTCCTCCGCGGTTTGATAGACTGAGGTGGTGGCTGCAAGGCTCCGGATGTCTGAGAACGCATCACAACACACGCCATAGTTTGTACGCTACACTTCTCAACCCACTCCTGTTCCTCCCTACTAACGTCGGCCGCCTTCTCGGCAACGACCAAGGGTGAAACCTTAGAAGCAGGCACCGCAAAGTCGTTGCCGAGGAGGAGGTCGACGCCCCCAACAGGCAAGTTCTCTACAATTCCTACATCCAGCTCCTTCGCCACACCACCCACCTCCAGCTCCATCCGCACCAGCGGGTAGGACTTCGTAGCATTGATCCCCTGAACTACCACCACCCGAGCAGCGTTAATCGGCCTACCAGTAAAGTTCTTTAACAAGGTCTGAGAAGCCCCAGTATCACGCAATAGCTTAACTCCTCGCCTTTCGCCAGCCCACCTCACAAAACCATGCCCTCTATGACCCCCAAAGACGTCGTGGACAGGGTTCGAGCCTTCCGGACTCTTGAACACAGGCTGTGTCCGAACCTCTGACGAACTACCCTTGGCAAACTCAGAAGATATAGGCGACACCCCTATGCTGCGGGCCAATGACACAACCTTGTTAGGTGGCTTGTTCGGACAAGCATTTGCAAAGTGACCCTCCTTGTGACATGCAAAGCACTCTTTACTCTTTGGTTTCCCTTGGGAGTGGGAGGTACCATTAGACTTCTTATACGGGGCGGTATTTGGTTTATGTTCAGTTTTATTGTCAGTGCTAGATGGTTTTGTGTATTTATGTGTATCAAAATTCTTGGGAGGGGGAGGGGTACGATCCTTTGCACCCGACTCACTCCTAGCTGCTGCTCCGCACCCTCGAATTAATGACAGTCGGCGGTCAGCCATTTCTGCTGCCTCCTGGAGAGTTCTAGGATTTTTTTCCTTTATATTTAATGTTAAGTCCCCGCCTGTGCACTTAAAGAACTGCTCCAAGAGAACCAGCTCACTCAACTCCTCAAAAGTAGCTGCCCTCTCAGAACGCAGCCAATGTGGACAAGTCCCGGGTGTGTTCTAGGAAGGTACTATCCTTGCCCTTAGTAACACCCCGAAACTTCAAGCGGTAAGTTTCTGGTTGTAACTCATAGGCCCGTAGCACAGCCTTCTTTAGCTCATCATAAACTACACAGGACTCTAAAGGTAGTGCATCATACGCTATTAGCCCCTTTCCTAGGAGTCTTGATGAAACTAATGCTGCCCACTTTTCCTGAGGCCACTGGTGTTCCTGACACTTCTTCTCAAATCGCATAAAAAACTCAGTCACACCTAATTCATCGAACACAGGAACTAGTTTAAGCAGGTGCGACAATGATTGGTCCCGATGTCTGTTACCTCCCCCAATATTTCGCCCTGTTACCTCCACTCGAGATCTCTCCAGCTCCCTGTCAGCCCGATACCTAGTAGACTCTGCCTGCAGTTCAGCCTCTCGTATAGCTGTTCTCTCTGCAGCCTCAGCCTGCACACTAGCCTGTCTCTTGGCAGCCTCAACCTGAGCTCTAGCCTGTTTTTCGGTAGCCTCAACCTGAGCTCTAGCAACCTCAGCCTGCACACTAGCCTGTCTCTCGGCAGCCTCAACCTTGGCCATCTCAAGCCGAAACAACAAATCTGGAGTCAACCCTTGAGGAGGGGAAGATGCATTTAATGGGGAGGGTCCCTGTGATTGAATTCCATGCTGCCATTAACCATCAACTTGGGGGTATGTACTAAATTCAGGCACCCTGACGTTTGATACGGGGGTAGAGTGGAGGGGGGGCTGGGGACCAGGGCCCCCAGTCGCCTCTCCACCCAGGTCTCTCCCTTCTAAACCCAATATCAAAGTCCTCAGCTGATCTTTCCTCATGCCACTTAAACCCTGGTGACCCTGAAGACCTGCCACACACTTTAAGCCATACTTATTCAGCTTCAACACCCTGGCACCTCTAAAAATATTCTAGCACCCTCCTCGCTATCGACTAGCCACTCCACAGGTATTTCTCCCTCCGAGCCTGTATCGTGACCTGACCCATCACTGTGTTCTGATATATTAGACATGTTTGTGTACTGCAGTAATTATCACGGTATGGAATGTGCCTTATCTCCTATGCAAGTATGTATATACTAATGTTATTTAACCCATAACTAGCGGCGCGCAACATAAGTCGAGTTAAATAAAGCTGGA
Source organism: Paralithodes platypus (assembly GCA_032716605.1). Taxonomy (NCBI): domain Eukaryota; kingdom Metazoa; phylum Arthropoda; class Malacostraca; order Decapoda; family Lithodidae; genus Paralithodes; species Paralithodes platypus. Next base: position 24,744,807 of record CM064520.1, on the reverse strand, counting down.
CTATGTGGCGGCGCTCGACATAACTCGAGTGGCAATTTCAGCACGTAATGTGGCTGAGAGAGACAAGTGGTGGCAGGAGACTAGCGAGCGTATGACTGCTCCAGACCACCGCGGCGAACCTACTGACACAAATCTCAGCTCCCTCCTCCCTCTCTCACTCGCTACATACTCAATTATGTACCGAAAGTACCGAATTACCTGCTTTTTGCACTCGCGTTGCACGGTTATTGCAAGAAAAAACCCATCATACAAGGATCGTTATGGTGTCATTCGAAAGCTCTTTTTATGCCCTTTCAGGGATAGGTACTTGTTTTACGTTCTGGGTCTTATTTAGGCATGAAAATGATCACGTAAACAGCCCTATTTTGGCTAAAAACACCCCGCTGGGCGGTACACATAAATAAACCGCATAGGCCGCTCGTAAGGTGTTAAAGTCTTTAATGTGTTATATTGGTTGCTCCAAAAAAAAAACTATGTCCACTGTATTCCTCTAATCATAAGGAATCTCAAAACAAATGACCACTATATTCCTCTGTTCAGTAAATCCTATGCAAGGTCGCCATTTGTTACGTCCTGGGATATATAAACACTGGGCTCTTTCTATTGGACTAGGTATGCGGCAACAAGCAACAACGGAAAACGCTAGATCCAACCCTTATCTATAAACCCAGGCAACAAACCACCCTAAACCGTCAAGAGTCCTGCCTGGACAACAAGGTATCCTATGACTCGGTTACAGGGTGCACGCACTATAGACTGCTGATAGTCAAGCAGGCTATATAAAAGATCACACAATTAAGTTGACTTAAAGCTTCAAGGAAAAGATAGATAACGGAATTAAATTGCAGAAACAATTTAATAACAAACTAGAAGAAAGTACATTTAATGTTACGTTAATTAATACAACTAATCACCCCTGCGTGAAAGAAGGTGAAAGCAAACAGTCCTCAAAACATCGGACCGGTAGACAAGATGCGGGGTTCTAAACTGCATGCGGCTACTGTAGGATCTGATGCTTAGCAAAGAAAGTACGTTACGGATTTAGAGAACTCTCAACTCATAAGCAGGAATAAATACTAGTGATAGGACCTACAGTGTATAATGGCATAGGTATAATTAAATAAAGGCAGCAACTCGCAACATAACCACATACAGGTGTGCTTCTCACTCTTAGTCAGGCAAGCCTGCTCGGACAGAGTCTCTAAGCCACACCCTGACTCACAATACTCACAAAAACGGTAAACTGTGGCACAATAACAAGCATACAGAAATAATAAACCCCTAGCTGTTAATCTACCAGGCGGCAGAGGTCTAGCCGGAAGGATATAGGCTTCGGATACCCGGGCTGAGCCACCTGCTCTAGCCTAGGGACGTTCCCAAGTCTTTGCGCCAAATTACTCTAATTGAAAGGCTGCTCTCTTGAGAGACTCAGATCGCAAGTATCTGACTCTCTCCTGGCGACCCTAAAACAAAAGCAAGACGTGCTAGCGCAGTGCTGAGTGGACTAGGCAAGGGCCCTCACACAACACAACACTAGACACACAGGGACACAGACAGAAAATGCCCCCAGACTCCCACGGGTATCCTAGTAAAGTCGTGCGGGTCCACAGGACTCGCACCAGCAGACTTTACTTAAAGGATCGCAAAAAAGCTCCCCTCCGGTCTAGCCCCTGCTAACCTGACACAAGAACACTAGCAAGCATGAATCCACCAAATATGAGACAACAAAAAAAAGCTTCCTAGGTCTCATTAACAATTACGTCTCTGCATAAGCCCAAATCCTATCTAATTATCTGAGAGCTCGTCGTTAATACAATAATAGATATAAGGTCTATCAAGGGGATGGGATAATTAAATAGATTGGTGAAGTAGTGGAAAGAGGGTATACAAAGTAAGAGAGAAAGTTTCTAAGTGGGGTTGAGAGGGATAGATATCAAGGGGGTCCGAAGGGTACGACAGTGAGGTGACCTTGATTCTTGAATCTGTCTGGACCCCGCCCTAGGCATGCAGAATACATCCCAGGCTTGGCAACACTCAACACAGTTGCCGGGTCAAAATCGTCTACCCCATGCGTGAGTCGAAACCAAGCCTAACGTTGCAATCGAATGCATATGGCAACGCTTCAGGCTCGTCCCAAGCTGGACTCTCCGCGCGAAGCAACGTCCCCCAGCCGGTCTCTCTCTCCCGCTTGTCTCCTCCCACTCTCACTAGACTTACATCTTATATATTATAATGAAACAATCAACTATCGAGAATAAAATATTCTAAGATGCGTTGGTTTAGAATAAGGGCAGCTACAAGCTGTGAAACAACATAAGAATATCCCAGACATTAGTTACGTTGTCGTAGGATATATACTAAGGAAAAGCCTGCCGGCCGGCTGCCGCCAGCCGGTTTCAAAACGGCTGGGCAGCCGACGCGCGCGCATGCCCGCACGTGGCTACTATGCAGAAGCGTCACAACAGAAAATACAATTCTGGTTTGTGCGACTACAATCTTAGTATCTGAGGTAAAGTAATGAATTTAATGGCAAAGTACTAATGAATTCTTTTCACAATACAATATCTACTTAGTTCGAATTACGTAATTTATGATCTGAACTATATATTACTCAATCAATTATATGTAATAATAATAACTCGGGATGAGGAATTCAGATTTAATATTAATTATACGATTATGAATGAACTATAGAATAATCTCTATTAATTGTAATTAAAGACAACGTCTGATTAACGAAACTAACGTAGTTAACAGATGTCTTAAAAACGCTTGAATAAGGTTAGCGTAAAGAATAATTAAACAATTTGTTATTTATAAGAATTGGGTCGTACACGACAAAGTTGTACTAATTAAAATACTCACAATGGTATCAACAAGATATCTGAACGAGTTAGCAGAGTCTTTCGAAGAATTCACCTTAATAAGCGGTGTATTCGAATGATGAATAATTAGATAACAGAAACTATGCAAGACTAGAATTCCTAGACGAGAAAAATCAGAATTACCTACATCAGTAATCAAATGAACATTAATACAAGTTCATATAATAATTACAATAACGCTTAAACAAACAACCGTAGAATTAGGGTCTCGGGAAGCAAGTATATATAAATAATTAATTACAAAACTTCTCAACGAGGGGGGACTGAGATAATTTAAATGTGAAATTGAGCGTAGGTTCTAGGTAACAGGTTGTTATAAGGAAGGGAATAAGTACACAAAATACACTTCGATCTCAACTTGTAACATACATACAAAAATAACATATACAAGGAAAATCTGTGAGTACGTGGCTAGGTGAATTGTTTAACACGAGTATGTAACGTATGCACACAACGTTATAAGGGTTATTAAGCAAAATGAACACTAGATCTTAGGCACAGATCTACACATGAAATAGAATAAGATTTAGAAGGATTACCACATATGCAATGAATAAGGATCTTCGACACGGATCTATATAGAATCGTAGCACTATAATAATCACAGATCTTACCTATACCTTGACAACAATAATCACAACATAAGATATATTAGGGTAAATTGGGAGGGTAGAGAGCCAGTGTGGCCGACGTGGAACGTAAGGCAGTGGAGCAGCACTTCAGGATGAACGGCGTCTCACAATCAGGACTTCAGGGTCCAGACTTCAGCAGGTACTTCAGCACTCTCTCAGGGTAGGGGGAAGGGCTAGGCAAACTTCCACTGCTGTCATATGTCCCGTTCTTTGCAGAGTTAGGGGCACTACCTCAGTTAATATTTGAATACATTCTCACTCATTCTTTGAGGTTATGTTGGACTTAATTCTTGCCTCTCACTTACATGAGTTCAACGTAATAGGGATATTGTGAATATGTTGTGATCGAGTTGTGAGGTTTAATACTTATCGTAGAGATACATAATTATAGCTGTTTGTATTGGTACATGACTGTATAATAGGTAATTTATTTATTACTTTGGTACTAGTTACTTAGCCTAATAATTGAGCAATCTTACTTATATGGATTATTCCATAATCTAAACTCCTAGACAAACTTTATTATAGCTCGCCTATTAGTTGCTCTTCGGAGAGGGTTAGGATATCTCCCGGTTCGTCATAACTCGCCCTCCTGCCCAAGTCTATTTTTATCTGTAGACTTCGGGCCGTTGATGTGTTACTTGCATAAACATCGTTTCATTGTACTGCAGATCTGGGAACTGAGGAAATGCTGTCTGTTGATTGGCGGGCACGGTTTGAAACCACGGCTGTGGTTGGTTCCCCGAATTTCCCTTTTCTTGGTGTAACTGGCTTAGATGTTTGGGTGGTGGCCTGTCCCACAGAAAATGAGAAACTCCTGAAGGAAGGGGTCGCTCGGGTAAATGTGTTTTTCTCTTTGTCCCTGCTTTCTTTGTTTCTTCTTCTGCTTTACCTGCAGACTAGCAATTCTGCAACTGTCCTTCACCAATCCCATCACTTCAATACATATATATATATATATATATATACATACATGTGTGTGTGTGTGTGTAGGGATAAACACTTTTTATTGCACCACAATAATCATATATTTTAAAGTTGTACAATTATCAAGGAATCGTTATGTATAAACACGGCCAATTAGCCATTTCACCACCATTACGTAATTGTCATCATATTCTGGTTACCATTAGACGTTTCTCTTTAGTTTATAATCTACATCTACGACTCCAATGGGTAAATACGACCCCAATAAACACTCTCAGTAACATAGGTCCTTTTTAAGCTGCACAAAGCATCTATTTTTGCCAATAATCAAAGTTAAAAAAGTATCATGGTGCTGAAGGGGTTAATGTAAGAAATGTCATTTGGGAAGAGTCAGCCAGTGTATAGGTGTGGAAATATACAGTTCATTTGTTCTAGTATTTTTTTTAGTTACAGAGGTTAGGGGTTATGATTTCTGGCCTACCTATAATGAATGGACTATAGTGCAATGCAAAATATTGGAGGTATAAGAGAGATATACAAATATCTATCTAGCTACCGGTATCTATTTTGCTATCTATTACCAGACGACTTTATTCCTGAAGGGGTGGCCTCTAACGAATCGCCCCCCAAGCTCCTCTGTTATCTGCAACCGGTGTTTCTCCTCATACCCCATAAAACTTTCACTCTTATACCCCTCCACTCCATGCTTCCATCTCATTATTGGTCTACCTCTCCCTCTCTACCCTTCCACCTCTCAACTCCATCCTTCCATCTTATTCTCGGTCTACCTCTCCCTTTCTACCCTTCCACCTCTCAACTCCATCCTTCCATCTCATTCTCGGTCTACCTCTCCCTCTCTACCCTTCCACCTATTTACTCCTTCTTTCCATCTCATTCTTGGTCTCAATCTCCTTGTCTGTCCTTTCCCCTCTCAACTCCATCCTTCCATCTCATTCTCAGTCTACCTCTCCCTCTCTGCCCTTCCACCTCTCAACTCCATCCTCTCCAAACCACTGACATTGCTATTCAATAAATCCTTGCAGTCTGGAACTAGGCCTGATCAGTGGAAGCTCGCCAACGTAACACCGATATTAAAAAAAGGCAGCAAATCCTTACCCAGTAGATATCGTCCAATTAGATTAACCTCAGTTGTATGTAAAATGCTAGAAACACTCATAAGAGGCAGACTCGTAAATCACATTGAGGAAAACAACATACTTAACCCTCGGTACCCGGTAGGGCTCTCAGGCACCCATTACAAACTAGGGCCCGAAACATGGATGGGCTCTTGAGCACCGTAAGCTTGAAAGCCTATTAAGCTTGTTTAGAAAGCCGTGCGCGATGCATGTAAACACAGCCGGTCGGAGCGATGCCGCGCACCTCCAAAAACAAGAAGAAGAATCAGAGTTTGTTATTGTGTTGTCTGCTAGACAAGAGTTAGTGTTGAAAAGTGTCTCATATTGCTAACATCGCCTCGAAACTCTCTCCACGGAAATCGTTATCACAACTGAACCAGTTGACTTAGAGAGCTCTACTCAACGCCAGTCTACAGGTACGAAACACATCTACATTTAGAGATGTGTGGGAATTCGGTAGCAGTTAAAATTATAAAGATACGGGTAGCCTATTAAAGACGTTTTTTGGCCAGATCGCCCGGGTTTCGGGGATATCTTATAAAATGCGTAACCGGTCTGTGAGGGTTAAAGATACTCAACACGGTTTTCGTAACAAACTCTCTTGCTTAACCCCTACTGTACTATACGGTACTAGCATAAATGTACCTCCCAGCCCCAAGCAATGTGGCCAAAATGGCTTCAGAGGCAAGATATAACAACCTCCCACTTCAAAAGATGGTTGAATACTGCCTCTCCCAGTATGTGGGGGCATGGATATAAGCTGAGAAGTGTTACCAAGGTCTTAGAGCTCAAAACGTTGTGGTACCAGGTACTACCTGATACTGTCAGTTACAAGAATCGTATATTACTGATGGCTGGCAGCCGACGCTGGGACTGGGGAGTTATTTTCTATTGACGGCTCTGCCGTCGCTGGTACTGAATGGGTTAACAAACCTCTTAGACTTCTTCCACGATATCCTCAAACTCTATGATGAGAGTTAAGCTGTAGATACTGTATACCTTGATTTTCAAATTGCCTTTGACAAAGTTCCCCACAAACGTTTACTGCAAAAACTAAAAGGGCATGGAATACAAGACGGTGTGTTGAAATTGATAGAAATTTGGCTCAGCGACAGAACTCAAAGAGTAGTCATAAACAGTAAGGCATCTAAATGGACCAATGTAAGTATCGGGGTACCCCAGGAATCGGTACTAGGGCCAATTCTCTTCCTAGTTTACATCACAACATATATGAGGGTCTCACCTGTACAGTCTCAAAATTTGGTGACGATACAAAAATTGCAAATAACGTACTCTCAAAAGAACAAGTTGACGATGTGCAACACAATCTAGATAAGTTTTCATGTTGGGCCCAAATTTGGCAAATGAGTTTCAATTCGGATAAATGTAAAGTACTACATATCGGAAACCGAAATGAGAAAGCAAACTATTCGATGAATGGCACCCAGCTTAAGAGTGTAGACAGAGAAACTGAATTGGGAGTAACAATATCGAGTAACCTAAAACCCAGTCAACATTGTACAGAAGTTGTTAAGAAGGCAAACAAAATAAATGGCTTTATAGGCATGTCATTTGAGCATAAATCCAAAGAAGTAATCCTAACTCTTTACAATTCCTTAGTCCGGCCTCTTCTGGAATACCGCATTCAATCCTGGTGCCCTTAGTACCAAAAATATATAGACAAGCTAAAACGAGTTCAACGTAGAGTTAACAAAATTATACCTAGCCTAAAAAACAAACCGTACGAGGAGTGTCTTAGATAATTAAATATATTTCCTTTAACCCAGCGCAGATTAAGAGGCAACTTAATTCAAGTGTTCAAAATCATCTAAGGCATCGACAATATGAACTGTAGTAAGTAATTCACTATCGACCAATCTAATGACACGCAGGGAAATGGTTGCAAAATTATTGGAAAATCTTTTAACTCACACCAATCTAAGAATTTCTTCTTCAATCGAGTTGTCAACTTGTGGAATGGGCTTCCCCGAGACGTTATAGACTGCAGCACCCTTGATTCTTTTAAATTTTGCTTAGACAAATATCTTGCTTCAAACCCGCGACTGTCTGCGTAAATTAATAACTTTACTTTATTCCCCCTTAAGATTCATCAAGGATTATTGCGTATATAAATTACTAAGATGTTACTCTCTTTTTCCCAAATATACGAAAGATCACTTATAACTGTGGTCTGTTACTAACCCAACTGTCCCCTACTAACATCCTAATCCTGCCACGGACATTAGTTCCAGGTCAGTAGTTCTCTTTCCAATTTTCCCTTACCCACTCTAAACCACTGTTTGGACACTTGATCCTCAGTGTTTTGTAGGACAAGCAGCTTAGAGGGGTCGCAAGACTTGTTGTTGCTTGATTTATTTATATAATGTAACACAGTCAGGATGGCCGACCTGTTAAGGCTCCCGCATAATAACCGCGATGTTGAGAGTTCAAATCCACCAGAATCCTAAAGTTTTTTTTTGGATATACCCGGTATGTAAATATACAGTATATATATATATATACATACAGCATATATATATATATATATATATATATATATATATATATATATATATATATATATATATATATATATATATATATATATATACTGTAGCTTATATAATTATATATATGGAGAGAGAGAGAGAGAGAGTTTGAAAATAGTTTGAAAATAACCAAGTCACCGTTTCGTCCAAAATAATGTTGCACGTCCTCAATAATGCACCAGTAATGATCTATTTACCGGTAATTACGAGATCAAGAACCCCAATTAAGACTGGTGTAATGAGGAGTGCACGCAGTCAAGAATGAAGATAATGAAAAGTTTATAATTATGAATAGTCCAAAATTATCTTCTACATTTTTTTTTTTTCATATTCTTTATTTACCACTCAATACAAGCCCCAATACTTTGGGAAACGTTGTTGCTGAAGGTCATGCATCATAATATACAATGATCAGAGTTTATAGTGCATAGTCAACCAAAATATATGGAGACTATACAGGAAAGCAACCCTGAATATATGGGGTATGCGTTTTTGTATATAATTATTACCGTACGGTACAGGGTGAAGGAATCCTGGTAAGGTACAACATTGTGAGGACGACAGTAAATATGTTCGTCCTCACACATTGTGGTATACCTACACTTATTTAAATAATGCATATGTATGACTCCCATGCATGTGTGCATGCGTAATGCGCAAATGCACGTATATTCCACACCTGTGAACATAGACAAATGATAAGGTTACATAAACTTAATATTATTAAAGAAGAAAATCAGGATGAACAAGGAAAGTATCTGCTAATATTGTTGGATGAGTAATGAGATATTTACAAAAGGCATTCTACAGAATACCAGGAGGTCGAAAGTGTGTTATGGTAGGGCAATCTATTATATAATTTGTGACAGAGTACGCGAGTCGGGTGCATGGCAAAGTTTGCACTCCGTACTTTCAGATTGTGAATGGGTCATCTTTTGCTAAGGATATTGGTAGCCCAAACGAATTCGGGCAACTGCAATATCGCAAGTGCGAGTAAGAGTGGAATGTTTGCCATACAAATGTCCAGCGCTTCGGTACATGTCATAATGTTTAAGGGGAGATTTCCACCTGGAGGATTTTTTTCTGGACCTCTTTCTCCTTCATGTTTAGCCCCATTGCTTTTGAGATTTTAAGACGTTCGCCCCATTAGTTTGTCGATTTTAAGAACCCTCGCCCCATTTCTGTCAATTTTAAGACCATTCGTGCCATTTAGGTGTCGATTTTTTCCTGGCGAGCGATAGCGAGCCTGTAATTTAAGGGGAATCAGCCTTCGGCCGGGAGATTTTTCTACCGTAAAATGTACAAATTCATCTTGAAAGGGGGTCTAGGGGGAGTAATTTTAAGTTTGATGGAAGTCTAGGGAATCAACTAAAAACCTCTCCTTAATTGATCCAGTTTCTGATCTTTCCGCATTACTCCGCTCATCTAGCTCACCACGGGCTTCATCATGCAACAATCTTAAAATGAGTGTTTTAGTTATGGGAAGCTGCACTTCAGGGTTTGGGTGAAGACATGCGTTTTTTGCAAGTTTGTCTACCTGATCATGGGGATTAAATCCCACATGAGCAGGTATCCATACAAAAGCGATCTTTAAATTTAGGAGGTTTGCTTGATGTAGCCGTGAGTGTATTGGTGGTAGTGAGAGGGTAGGAAGTTTGGGGTGGGTTACGGATAAGACCAAGGGCTGCCTGTGAGTCACTAATAACTAATCCGGATATCTGCTTGGTAATTAAGTAATCCAATGCTGAGTTGATAGCTGAAAGTTCACAATGTGTACTACTGGCCCAGTTAGGAAGGCGTTGTGAGGCAGTAAATATAGGAAAGCCGGATTCATGCAGTGCAAGCAGCCCCTCCTTTCTACAGGTACAGTAAGAATAATAAAGTATACTACCCATCTAATAATAGCGATAGAAGAGTATATTTCTGTCACTATACCCAATGATTATATATATACTTCTTTCATACCCTGTTTTCAATTATTTGTGCTGCGAAACGTCCTCATCTATTATACAAGATACAGATAGATAGATACATAGATATAGGGATAGATGGGGATGTGTCGAATGGTTGAAAGCCACAGTTGCTCGCGCGTTTGGGGCTAGCAACACGTATTATGAAAAACATGTATCCTCCTTCATTCACTGTCCCCCCCTTCACTCACTCAACCCCACAATTTGCCGGAGGATAACAGGTTTTTCACAATACGTAGACGGAGGTCTTTTAAAAAAAAAGGGATAGATTGATTGATTGATTGATAGATAGATTGATAGATAGTGTTTTGAGGCCTAGCGTGATTCTGTAGCAGTGTACTGTTGATAGTTTCACTGCCGTATGCGTTAGGTTGGGACCATTAAGGGGATTTTTGTTTTATTATTTGTTAATCTATTGTTTATATTGTACTGACAAATTGTACAAATTTATCTCGAAGGGAGGTCTCGGAAGTAATGTTTAAAGATCTAGGGAGCGAAATATAAATGAATAATATAGATACAGAACAAATAAATGTAAAAATAAAAACCTCCCCTCAAGGGAGAAGGGATTATTTATTGGTTTATTTATCTATTTATTTACTATCATTATTTGTAGTTCCCTCCCTAGACCTCCATCAGCTTTAATAAAAACATCCTCAAGATGCATTTGTACATTTTCTGGTAGAAAACTATCTTGGCCGAAGGCTGTTTCCTCCTAAATAACAGGCTACCTATCGCTCGCCAGGGAAAAATCGACACCTAAATGGCACGACAGATCTACATATTGACAAAGAAACGGGGTGAAAGGTCTTAAAATCACCAAACTAATGAGCCGAACGTCTTAAAATTGGAAAATGTATGAGGCTAAACATGAGGGAGACATTGAGCCAGAAAAAAAAAAACTACTTTCCTTTAACGATAGCTATTATCCCGTGCACTTTACCCTTCCACTCCCCTATCACACAGCCGGTGTAAGTATGATAATTAAAGGTGTATAGAGTGCCCATAATAGTATACCCTTAATTAGTTGTATTGGTTGTACTGTACCTGTTTAATATAAAGATAGAAAGGTGTGTCACTATCAATGTATACCCGATTATCTTATGTTTATTGTTATTATATTGATAGAAAGATATATCACTATTATTATACTCAATTATCTTATGTTTATGTTTAATATATGGGTAGAAAGGTATATATTTATCAATATACCCAATTATCATAGGTTTATATTAAATATATGGAAATAAATGTACAGTATATCACTATCAATAAACCCAATGATCTTATGTTTATGTTTATTATAAGGAAAGAAATGTGTATTACTAGCAATAAAACCAATGATCTTATGCTATGTTTAATACAAGGATAGAAAGGCATATCACCATCATTAGACTCATGGTGTTTTTCTTTTTTTCTTCTATATTCCAACTACTCCCTCTCGGGCATAGGCTGAGAGCCTGCACATCCAACCGCTCAACACAGTGAAGCCCGTGAGGTCTTGTTCCAGTCTAAGGAGTGAGACACGTGAGCACTAAAGTTCAACTCATGGCTCGAAGCAGCCCCATCTGTGAAGCTGCCCCGCCTTCGTGCTTCACTGTCTCACCACCTTGACTCGGACCCTCACTCTCAGAACGCCATGTAATGTTGAATATAAGGATAGAAAGCTATATCACTATTATCATACTCAATTATCATATATATACTTAGCATACCATTATTCTGACAGTGTTAATATAATGGTACAAAGGTATACCACTATAAATATACCCAATTATCTCATATATATTTAGCATCCCTTTCTAGTCTGAGAGTTTTAATAACAGGATATAGAGGTATATCACTCTCAATATACCCAATTATCTGATATATACAGTATATTTAGCATACTTCTTATAGACAGTTTTAATATAAGGATAGAGATATATCACTATAAAACATACCCAATTACTCTATATATATATATATATATATATATATATATATATATATACTGTATATATACAGTATATATACTATATATATACCGTATATATATATATAATATATATATATATATATATATATATATATATATATATATATATACTGTATAACATATACACATAAATATATAGCATACCTTTCTGTTAGCATGCCTTTCTAATATAAGGTTAGAAAGGTATATCACTATCAATATACCTAATATAATATTATGCAAAAGTTTAATATAAGGGTAGGAAGGTATATCACTATCAATATACCTAATTATATTACATATAGCTAGCATACCTTTCCATACTAACAGTGTTGGCAGGTGGAGGAATTGAACGATAGGGCTTTTACTTCAATGCGCTCCTTTACCCCTAGAAGCCTTGTAAGCAAATGTATAGTATTTTACAATGGTCAGCAACTCTTTAAGCTAGAAGAGCCATTTTTTAAGTTTCATAACAAAAATTGTATTGTCGGAGTCGCAATACAAAAAAAATTGTCTCATCAACCGAAATCTACAGTACTTCAGAAATAAGAGAATATACCCTACTCATGAACTATACAAATTATAGTGATATTGTTCAATATCCTGGTATTCACAAGCTTAGGAAAGACATGTCACATTTCTAGAAATCAAAACGATTGATACCTATACATCTTTTCGAAGTTGAATAAAACAATCTAATGTTGCCCTGACTGTGTTATTATGGTGCCTTCATTTTTGAAGGAAGAATGATTATTTCTGAAGCTTCTGGAGCCACACAAGTGTCCTGAAAGAGCCGCATGTGGCTCCTGAGCCGCAGGTTGCCGACCCCTTAACATTAAATAAATACGAATGTGTGTGTGTATGTAAAACATAGCTTTCACAGTTTGAGACGGATTTTAAGTTAAGATAATACATTTCTGGGCTTATACCGATATGTTTACATTATAATATTTTTCATGTAGTCTGCTTGTATAACATCAGACACCCAATGTTAAGCGTAAATGAAGGAAGAGAGAGAGAAAGAGAGGGAGAGAGAGAGATAATACAATTATTTTACTATTCAATTCAAGAGTCCTTCAACATTAATATATGCCCACGACCATCTATAATCTGTAATTCAAATGGCAACATAAACAATGCCCTCAGAGTGACAGGCACATATCCACACCCCTATTTATACCTCTCATAGCTGAGAGTGTTTCTTCAGGTTAAAAACAGACGGTGTCACACGAGGAGAAGAGAAGAATAATCAAATTATCAGAATTGGGTATGCAGATTTCTTTCCAAAATGTGTAAACGGCACTTCTACTTTATTGTTATTGTTTTGTTGACTGTGTTTGGCAGGCATTACAGGAATGTTGTCGAGTTTATAAAATTTACATCAGTAGGTTCCTAGTTATCAATACTCTTTACATCATCATTGTCAGTATTTAACATCAGTAGGCTCCTAGTTATCAATACTCTTTACATCATCATTGCCAGTATTTAACATCAGTAGGCTCCTAGTTATCAATACTCTTTACATCATCATTGTCAGTATTTAACATCAGTAGGATCTTAGTTATCAATACTCTTTACATCATCATTGTCAGTATTTAACATCAGTAGGATCTTAGTTATCAATACTCTTTACATCATCATTGTCAGCATTTAACATCAGTAGGATCCTAGTTATCAATACTCTTTACATCATCATTGTCAGTATTTAACATCAGTAGGCTCCTAGTTATCAATACTCTTTACATCATCATTGTCAGTATTTAACATCAGTAGGATCCTAGTTATTAATACTCTTTACATCATCATTGTCAGTATTTAACATCAGTAGGATCTTAGTTATCAATACTCTTTACATCATCATTGCCAGTATTTAACATCAGTAGGATCCTAGTTATCAATACTCTTTACATCATCATTGTCAGTATTTAACATCAGTAGGATCTTAGTTATCAATACTCTTTACATCATCATTGTCAGTATTTAACATCAGTAGGATCCTAGTTATCAATACTCTTTACATCATCATTGTCAATATTTAACATCAGTAGGATCCTAGTTATCAATACTCTTTACATCATCATTGTCAGTATTTAACATCAGTAGGATCCTAGTTATCAATACTCTTTACATCATCATTGTCAGTATTTAACATCAGTAGGATCCTAGTTATCAATACTCTTTACATCATCATTGTCAGTATTTAACATCAGTAGGATCCTAGTTATCAATACTCTTTACATCATCATTGTCAATATTTAACATCAGTAGGATCCTAGTTATCAATACTCTTTACATCAACATTGTCAATATTTAACATCAGTAGGATCTTAGTTATCAATACTCTTTACATCAACATTGTCAATATTTAACATCAGTAGGGTCCTAGTTATCAATACTCTTTACATCAACATTGTCAATATTTAACATCAGTAGGATCCTAGTTATCAATACTCTTTACATCAACATTGTCAATATTTAACATCAGTAGGGTCCTAGTTATCAATACTCTTTACATCAACATTGTCAATATTTAACATCAGTAGGATCCTAGTTATCAATACTCTTTACATCAACATTGTCAATATTTAACATCAGTAGGGTCCTAGTTATCAATACTCTATACATCAACATTGTCAATATTTAACATCAGTATGGTCCTAGTTATCAATACTCTTTACGTCAACATTGTCAGTATCAGTAGGGTCCTAGTTATCAATACTCTATACATCAACATTGTCAATATTTAACATCAGTATGGTCCTAGTTATCAATACTCTTTACGACAACATTGTCAGTATTTAACATCAGTAGGGTCCTAGTTATCAATACTCTATAAATCAACATTGTCAATATTTTCCTTGCTGTGGATAATACAGACATTGTAGTGTTTTCCCGTATTGTCTGTGCTCGTCTGTATATCAGTAGATAAATACTATATACAGTACACCAACATTCTCTGTTGTTGCATGGCTGTGGATATTGCTGAAATTGTAGTGTTCTGTGTAGATGTCGTTTTCTGTACAGTATGTCAGTTAAGACCTGGTTATCAGTAAATTGTACTTCCTTACTTGTTTCATTAGTATGGATAATGCAGAGTTTGTAGTGTTCAGTCGCAGGTGTCAAATGATAAACTATACAACATAAGCTCTAAAATCAAGTCCCTTCTTCATAAAATTAGTATTGTACTGTACTGTATATGCAAAGTCATAATTATATTGACAGTTCTTATTAACTCTTTGGAAGTGATATAGTAGCCCTACAATAATGCATTTTCATGTTGATTTTCCTGTATTCCTCCCAGTCTGTAAAACTAAACTATCCGTTTGACACCCTTTTGTCAACTGTGGTCTTCAGTATATCTGTAGGTTCATACTGTAGTTATCTTTTTGTTGTACTATTAGGGTCAGGAATTAGTGTTGTACTCCGTTGAACAATTCGGACACGGAGACACCTATTTGAGTTATATGATCCTCAAATATTGAATCATTGTGCTTCTTTATTTAACGCTCACTATCCCATGTGTAACATGTATAAGTGTACAATGAATACTTGTCAACGATTATACATTAATGTTGTTCGTTGTTTCCTTGTTTTCGTTATTGTGCATGTTGAAATGTACTGGTACTCTCATTTCATCCGCACTCTTCAGTACATCAGTTAGGTCCTTGTCTGAGGTAAACATGCTGTGGCTCTCGTTGAATTTGTATTGTTCGTGTGAGGTTGCTGTTGTTTTATGAATATCGGTGTCACCCTTAGCGGCCCAGCAGCATCTAGCCCACAGCCAGCGGTGAAGGCGGGCACTCCGGGCATTCACCAGCTTCTCCTCTACATCGTCGGGTGCCACAGTGCCCGCTGGAAATATTGGAAGCGTTATTATAGTCTGTTTTCAGCTGATGGCAAATTCAACCCCTTGGTAGTTGATTTCTTGATACGTAATGGAAAATCATGAAACTACTTTATTCTGCATCTTATTAATGCCAAGTTTTCATAATAATTAGCATATTATGCATCTACATCGTTGTAATTTCTGAGTAATTAAGATGGGAACATAACAATTTAACATCTGCTGGAAAAGTAAGGTTTCTCAGCATATCTGAATTTTTACTCTACTTTTTAGAATTAGTAATGATTTGAACTCTTGAAATAAATTATATAATGG
This sequence comes from Paralithodes platypus, assembly GCA_032716605.1. NCBI lineage: Eukaryota > Metazoa > Arthropoda > Malacostraca > Decapoda > Lithodidae > Paralithodes > Paralithodes platypus. The sequence goes on along the minus strand of CM064520.1, from coordinate 24,728,592 downwards.
ATTTAGGGTCATTAGGACATTATATTAGTAATGATGGTCAAATCATTCTTAACATTATATGGATGAATAATGTATGTTCTGATAGGAGATGCTGTAGTATGAATGCTTTGTTGGAAACATATTCAAGGGGGACTAATGGAGAAGAGATTTAGATTTTTGTTTAATGTTCAAGGAGAAAAAAAGGCAAGGCTGCCTGTGACGAGTGCCCCCCCACAAACACCCACCCTCCTCCCCAAATAAAAAGAGTAACAGAGAGCCAAATTTAAGGTATATTATGTCTGGCCACACGGAGCAGTTTAAGTAGTAGGATGAGGGAAAGATATAATTGAAAGATAGAGTTACAGAGTTTATTTTTTGGGTGGAAGACAGACTAGGAAAGTGAAAGTAAGGAAAACAAAGATGATTGTTGTGCGCTTGAGCTATCAACCCTTCACCCAAAACAAGTTAGAATATGTAACTAATTGCCTTGGAATTGGGATGTGATTCATCCGTGACCACGCCCTCGGGGATCAAGGCATCTGGCAATAGATAGATAGAGAATTTTTAGTATGGTAATAATATAGTGTAGTGGAGAGTGGACAGTGGTCACATGCTTTATGTAATAAAAGGAGAATCTTTGTTAGAGACTGTATACATTTTATTTCGCAGTTCTCACAGCTTTCTAAATATCTGTGACTATACTAGTATACATTTGTGACACATTAAAGATTTACTATTGTACAATACTATAGTTTAATTTGTGTTACATTAAATACTTACTACTGTGCAATAATATAGTTAACATTTGTGATACATTAAATACTTACTACTGTATGTTTGTGATACAATACATACTTACTCCAGTACAATTGTTTTTAGCTGAATAAGTTGAAAGGAGAGGTTCCATAAAAGTGAAGAAAGGTAATTTAATATTGACCATTACCGGTGAATACAAAAACATATGAAGACCTTTACCAAATCTGTTTGTGGGTAGGCAAATGTGTATGGGTACAGTTGACGACATAACTTGATCTATTTCAACATCGTTGGTGGGGATAGTTGCAATGCCTTGGGTTTGGAGTTATGAAATATCAGAAAAGTAATTCTCAATGATATGGGCGGGTGCCCAACCCCGAAAGGGATTGAAATAGGGGAGCTATCTCCCCACCAAAGGCGGCTTTCTAGGGCCTTTCCTAGCTGATGCTGAGAAGATTGGGTTCTAGTCATCTGGTGATGGGCTGACCTATTAGAGTGAGAGTTGAGCGTTCTCTGCAATACCCATAGCTTACTCTGACTGTTACTTTTACTTATATATTTTCTAGATCTCAAGTGGCGGCGTCTCTTCCGTGGATTGACCTCTCTACTGCCAACCTAGAGGTTGGCAGATTGGGAAGGAAAGCGTCACATTTTTCCTTTGCCTCTCAACTTTCCCTTCATAATTGTTAAGGGGCACAGAGCCTCGGGTGGGGCTTCGGTGTCCCGGGCGTTTTCGCACCCTCCTCAGCTCCTCAGCGGCTTTGGTCACCTGGGCATTCTTAGTGGTGAAGCGGTGAGGGTTTTGTGGGGGCGCTAGGTTGTGGCCTTGGCCTTGCTTGGAACCTTGGGGCTGTTCGGTCAGACAGCCTGAGGAATTAAACCAGCAACAACAACAACTCAATGATATATTAAGTACAGTCATTATTGCCGAGTCCTTGGCAACTCCTCAGGGATAAAGGCGCCTGGCAATAGATATACTGTAGGTACTATACTAGTTATTCTTACCAATAATGGAGACAAGGTTGCTGACAATAACGGTGAGGAGGATCCCTATCATACCAAAGTAGCAGTATGATACATCATATATGGTCCTGTTCTTGGTCCTGTCAAAATAAGTTATTATGTGTTATTCTCATGCATTACTGTACAGTCATGGTCATACATTCTGATACATTTTATTCCCTCGAACTGCTTAAGTGAACCTTTGAAATGCAATTATCAGGTAACAAGATTATGGTCTTCGAAAGGGGTGAAGTCACAGAGTGTGAGGTGAAGCTGAACGGTTAGGCTATGGAGATCGTCAACTCTTTTAAGTATCTGGGCAGTGTGTTGAGTAAAGATGGGACTATGGATGAAGAAGTGCGGGAGAGGGTACAACAGGGGAAGAGGGTTGTAGGAATGCTGAAAGCAGTAACAAGAAATAGGGTGGTCAGTATGGAAGTGAAGAAGTCCTTGCATGACAGTGTGGCAATCCCGACACTGACTTACGGAAGCGAAGCATGGACGTTGGTTGAGAGACTCAGACCAAGAGTGAGAGCAGTGGAAATGAATTACTTAAGAAGTGCGTGCGGAGTTACATGGAGGGATAGACAGACTAATGAGGAAGTAAGAAGGAGGTGTGGTGTGGAGGTAGATGTGCTGGAAAATGTGAAAAGGAACAACTTGAGATGGATCGGCCATATGGAACGTATGGAAAGCGAGAGAATGACTAAGAGGGTGTATGAGAGCGAGGTGGAGGGACAGAGAGGGAGAGGTAGACCGATAGAGAGGTGGAAGGATGGAGTGAGGAAGTATATGAACGAAGGCGGTGCTGGTTGGGGGGAGGGGCGTCGACTGACTGGGGACAGAGGTGCATGGGGGCGGTTCGTTCGTGGCCACCCCTTCGGGGATCACGGCGTCAGGCAATAGATAGATAGATAGAAGTTTCTGAACCTTTTCCACCCACTTCTGTCTCTTGTCACTGAGCTAGCCTATGCACCATCCCCTGCACTTATCATGTCCCCTTGGTAACAGATTCATCAATACACTCCAAAGATTGGCTCTTTCCACCCAAGTCTCAGCTTGATAGTTCGCACAGCATGTATCACAGGTAAAATCAGCCATATTAGTGTCTGCCTCACACCGCTAGAACTCCTATGTAAGGGAGTACAACACTAGAGCTTTTATCGTCAACTTGTGGTCAACATTTGTTGACAACATTTCTGGGATCTTTTGCAATGGTATCAGCAACTAGACTGAAGATAGATTAGTTTAGGTTATTGAATAACTTTAAAAGTTGATCTTATACGCTGCCAGATCAGTGTTGACGATAAATGTTGAAGGAAAAGGCACTCATGTGATATTCGCTGTACCCAAGCTCCACACACATCACATATAATAGTTACTATAGTCTGTTTATTTCCAGCATATGGCAAATTGCCATGGCTTGACTGTATCTTGATCACTCAGATATTACGAACATTTTGTAGCAAAGTATGATGTTAATTGTGAAAGCTTGGCATTAATATGATGCAGAGACTTAGTATTTCATATTTTTACATTAATTATTTAGAAATTAGTTGCCAAGTGATTCAATTTACTGCCAGCTGAAATGAAACCGACTATACCCTGCACTTGTATAAAGTGCATGGCCAGACTTTACCATCCACTGCACTCGCCATCACCCATATTTACTCTTAAACCCTTGACCTCAATCTGCTGATCTGGGTTCGAGCCCTGGCTGGGTCTTATCACAAATATATTTACCCATTCAGTACCAGCGACGTCCTTTTCATTATATTCTGGCAACTATAAGACGATTTTATTCAGCTTAGGATGGACCTCTAGCAATAGCATGGCTTCAAACTATCTTAACCAACCCTTCTAACTAACACAGATCCTTCCTAATCTGCATAATATCATTTAAATATCGCTAGAATATAATATAACACACGTCGCTGGTAATCAAAGGGTTAAATTATCTATATAAAGTTTCTCTACAGCACTCAACACAGCGAATGAACAGGTAAATGTATGACGCCTTGCTTCCTCAAGAAGCTCCCCAAAAGGGATGGCCATGGCAGAACCACCTCCAGGCTCCCAGACATTCTCCCATTGCCCACTCCACAGTGTTATTTCCTTAACGTGGATTTAAGACCATTAGCACCAAACGAGAAGATCTAGAGCAATTCCTTCCCTAGGCAGCAATTCCAACACTGTTGGCCATTTTCTGTACCCCTGCGGAGGCCCTGGCCGGAAGCGTTCCAGGCACAGGAGTGTTTTGAAGAGGGGAACTACTATTCCATTGGTATTCTAAGTTACTAGTATACAACAACTCCCAAGGCAGCCCAATCATAATATCTCTGATAATGCATCTAGCACCAATACAACATTAACCCATTGAGCACCAGCTGATATGTAATAAATGTACAACGTGGGACAAGCAGGTTGTAATTTTTTTGTTCATGGGAAGGGTTAGTAATGAAGGAAAAACCACAAAAAAACACTCACCTAGGTCATTTAGGATTTCTGCGTGGCGGCGGAAAGTCGCAATTAACATGGGGTGATGGGCAGGCAAAATACTGGAAAATCATTCCCGCGCGCGCCCACACACACGAGGCTGGACTAGGAGGGTTTCCAACCATCGGTATTGTTGCGTGGGGTACTAATTACATCTAACTATTCAATAATTTATTAAGGATTCATTATATACAACTCTCATATAATTTTAAGGTGTTTTAGTTACAGTGTCCATATATTTATGTGGGGGACTGCACATGGAGGTCATTCACTCCTTTGAATTCATTGTAACTTCTGTACTTCTTTCTGTCACGTCAAATATGATTCCCACACAATGAAAGCTTACTCTTGCACTTCTGATCCTCTCTCCATGTAGTACAGAAGTTACAATGAATTCAAAGGAGTTAATTACCTCCATGTACAGTCCCCCACATAAATATATGGACACTGTAACTAAAACACCTTAAAATTATATGAGAGTTGTATATAATGAATCCTTAATAGATGATTGAATAGTTAGATGTAATAAGCTGTTCCCATACAAATCTGAACCCTCTAAGTACCTTAGGACTAGTAATTAACGCGAACGCAACCATTGCATCGCTGGGGTTTAGCGCTACGTACATAGGCGACGCATAACGTGCGTCACTAGTACTCAAGGGGTTAAGAGTAGAGGACTCACTAGTGAAAAGTGCTATGTATAGCGAAACAGATTGTAAAAAGCGAAAAGGAATCGACTGACTGATTATTCTATTGACTAATGATATCCTTGGTGTGTTGAGCTACAGTGATGGGGGTCCGGATGTTAACTCGCTGATTGCCAGGTCCGTATATATACGGACTAGGGTGTTGTCACGCCCAGTGCTAGGTCTGTATATATATGGACTAGGGTGTTGTCACGCCCAGTGCTAGGTCTGTATATATACGGACTTGGGTGTTTTCATGCCCTGTGCTAGGTCTGTATATATAAGGACTGGGGTGTTGTCACGCCCAGTGCTAGGTCTGTATATATAAGGACTGGGGTGTTGTCACGCCCAGTGCTAGGTCTGTATATATACGGACTGGGGTGTTGTCACGCCCAGTGCCAGGTCTGTATATATACAGACTGAGGTGTTGTCACGCCCAGTGCTAGGTCTGTATATATACGGACTGGGGTGTTGTCACGCCCAGTGCCAGGTCTGTATATATACGGACTGGGGTGTTGTCACGCCTAGTGCTAGGTCTGTATATATACAGACTAGGGTGTTGTCACGCCTAGTGCTAGGTCTGTATATATACGGACTGGGGTGTTTTCATGCCCAGTGTTAGGTCTGTATATATAAGGACTGGGGTGTTGTCACGCCCAGTGCTAGGTCTGTATATATACAGACTGGGGTGTTGTCACGCCCAGTGCCAGGTCTGTATATATACAGACTGAGGTATTGTCACCCCAGTGCTAGGTCTGTATGTATACGGACTGGGGTGTTGTCACGCCCAGTGCCAGGTCTGTATATATACGAACTTGGGTGTTGTCACGCCTAGTGCTAGGTCTGTATTTATACGGCCTAGGGTGTTGTCACGCCTATTGCTAGGTCTGTATATATACGGACTGGGGTGTTGTCACGCCCACTGCCAGGCCCGTATATATACGGACTAGGGTGTTGTCACGCCCAGTGCCAGGTCTGTATATATACGGACTGGGGTGTTGTCACGCCCAGTGCCAGGTATGTATATATACGGACTGGGGTGTTGTCACGCCCAGTGCCAGGTCTGTATATATACAGACTGGGTGTTGTCATGCCCAGTGCTAGGTCTGTATATATACGGAAAGGGGTGTTGTCACGCCTAGTGCTAGGTCTGTATATATACAGACTAAGGTGTTGTCACGCCTAGTGCTAGGTCTGTATATATACGGACTGGGGTGTCGTCACGCCCAGTGCTAGGTCCGTATATACTGTATACGGGCTGGGGTGTTGTCACGCCCAGTGCTAGGTCTGTATATATACTAACTCGCCGAAACAAATTTGTAGCGCCAAAACTTGGTCACCAACTCCTTCCATATTCAAACCACAATTACCTTACCCTTCGACCTTCTTGCTACCAACCCCCCAGTCCCCTATCACCTTCCAAACACCATGTAAATAACATGTAAAGATAAGTATTTTAATATGAGAATAAATATAGATATAAGAATATTGACCAGTGATTATATATTATAAGACTTAGTGACAATCATTAGTGTGTGTGTAAGGGATAAAAGACAAGCCCAATGCATTTCAATTGTAAATAATGGAAGATAATGTGACATAGCAACTTGTGTGTACATACATACATACATAACATTTTAAGAGTGAGTGCTCCACACATACATGCAGTTTCAGTCTCTTGTCCTAATTGCAGCATTCCAGGCAACCCTGTTAGGGGCTGCTTCACTTGTCAAGTTTTTGGATTTGAGATCGGCATGTATAGTCCGATCCCAGGTTTTCCTCGGTCCACCCCTTAGTGCAGCTTCCTCCACAATCACAGACCTGCATCTTTTCACCCAATTTTGTTCATCCATTCTCTCCACATGCCTATACCATCCCAGTCTACTTGTACGCATCTCCTCGCTAATACTCTTTATACCTAAGCGTCTCCTCAGCTCATCATTAATTATTCTATCCTACAGTTTGGCCCCACACATCCGTCGCACCATTTTCATCATGTTACGTTCCATTCTATTGACATCCTCTACTTTAACGGCCCATGTTTCTGAGGCATACGTCATTGCATTTCTAGCACATGAGGCATACACCTTTCGCTTCAGGGGGAAAGGCATTCTTTTCATGGTCAGGATTGGCAGCAATTCTCTGAACTTCACCCAGCCACATCTAATTCTAGCGACAGTGGCAGCCTCGGCCCCACCACCGGCAGAGATGGTATCTCCTAGGTAAAAAAACTTGTCCACCAACTCCAATGACTCATTTCCAAAATTCACAGCCACAGGATCATCATTTGACACAAGGTAGCCCTTGCTCTTGCTCACTACGCACTCAAATTTCTCGATTTCTGACTTATCCTTCGGCAGGGGTCCTTTTATTGTACTACAGCGCTTACTCCCATGGTGTACCCAACATCGACAGACGCTACACCGAATTGAGTTAGCGCCCACACCCTTTCCACACACTGCACATGGGTATGCACCTTTCTTTTCCACATTGCCTCGTCTCAATCTACAATGCATAACCTTGTGTGTGTGGCGTAATTTATGGACCCGTTCCTGATTGTGTTTACATCCCTATAGTAATTGTGCATCGAAAAAGCAATTCATACTCAATGCTGATATACTCCAAATACTCTCAAAGGGTGTTTGCAAAAAAAATGTAACTCCAAATTTCTTTACAAAATGCATATTTACTTCGCGTAACCATGGTGCCTCTCGTGCGTGTACCTACTGTACATCACAAAATTATGCGTGCCTACTAAAGGTAGCCCATACTCAACATACCACTACTTATATACCTGCATTCGTTGAAACCAGACTGTGGGAGCACTTGGAAGTCGGCCGGAAAAAACAAAAAAAGCGATAAAGTATACGATAAAGTCTACGATATTTACATTGATACTTTCAACTCGCTAAATACGACATTGTTTACACATTTTCAGGTGAAAATGGACTAGGTGAGTGCTATTTTTACCACTGTCCTTCCTTTTTCATCCAACATGATATATATAGCCAAAAACAAAACAAAAACAAAAACGATATACCGGTTGGCACCTGGGGGTGACACAGGTCAACAACATGCTGGCATTCTGCGGGTTAAGCTGAAACAATTTGGTTTTAAGACTGGAATGAATATGAGAAGGAATATTGGAAAATTTACCAGGAGTTTATTTACTTCCAAAGATGCACTTATATTTTTAAACATAATTTAACTTTGCATATATATTAATGTCTAAAGACAATAAAGGAACGAGTTTGAATACAAAAGTCTCTCGTTTGCCAGCCTAGCGGGGGTAGAGAGGACAAGTGAGGTGGTGAAGGTGGAGGAGAGGTTGCATGGAGGGATACTTAGGTTGTTTATGGGGGTGGTGTAGCAGGTAGAAGATGAACACTCATCCATGAAAGAAAGGTACCCCCCTGAGCGAGAGATCTAATGCCTCTCTCTATTTAGTTGTGGTAACACTGGCCCTGAACCATCTACCTCACGAAAACGAGAGGCGACTGTGAATTGCCGACTTGAGAGTTTCGTTCTATAAGGAAGTTGGAGCTGTAGACAAGGATATTTAACAGAATTACCAGCTAACATACGGTCGTAGTACATATATGAATACATAAAACCCAATTCAACATACCATTTATCCATCAGAAACGTACATTATTATTGCATTTCTGCTTAATATCGTTATTCACGGCTCCAACTTCCTTATACCCTGAAACTCGTAAGTGGTCAATTGTGCGAAGGAGTAGGGAGCTGATGTGAACGAAGCAATGCTTCACTCGATTTTGAATGTCGTTTTGCTAATTTTCTCCATTTCGTGACGTAGATGGGTCAGGGCCAGTGTTACCACAACTAAATAGAGTGAGGCATTATATTTCTCGTTCAGGGGGATACCCTTCTTTTATGAATGAGTGAACCTTGCATTTATGTGGCACATATTATAGTCCGCTTTATTTCAGCTGTAATTTGCATCACTTTGCAACTGATTTCTGAATACTTAATGGAAAACTGTGAAACTACCATGTATCTAAACCATATTAATGCCAAATGTTTACGATTAACATCACATTTCGCTACAAAATGTTTGCAATACCTTAGTACAGTAATCAAGATAGAGACATGGCAATTTTCCGTCAGCTGGAAAGAAATATATAAAACACAGACTATAGATCCCAAGTTATCAGCCTACATTGTGTTTCCTGACTGACCCTTCAATGTCCAAGTGACCAATGGTATCGTTATGTTATGTTACCGGTATGTTTACTGACTGACTGACTGACCCTTCAATGTCCAAGTGACCAATGGTATCGTTAAGTTATGTTACCGGTATGTTTCTTGACTGACTGACTGACCCTTCAATGTCCAAGTGACCAACGGTATCGTTATGTTATGTTACCGGTATGTTTCCTAACTGACTGACTGACCCTTCAATGTCCAAGTGACCAATGGTATCGTTATGTTATGTTACCTGACTGACTGACTGACCCTTCAATGTCCAAGTGACCAATGGTATCGTTAAGTTATGTTACCAGTATGTTTCTTGACTGACTGACTGACCCTTCAATGTCCAAGTGACCAACGGTATCGTTATGTTATGTTACCGGTATGTTTCCTAACTGACTGACTGACCCTTCAATGTCCAAGTGACCAATGGTATCGTTATGTTATGTTACCTGACTGACTGACTGACCCTTCAATGTCCAAGTGACCAATGGTATCGTTAAGTTATGTTACCAGTATGTTTCTTGACTGACTGACTGACCCTTCAATGTCCAAGTGACCAATGGTATCGTTAAGTTATGTTACCGGTATGTTTCTTGACTGACTGACTGACCCTTCAATGTCCAAGTGACCAATGGTATCGTTATGTTATGGAATATTATGTTATGTTATGCAATGTTTCTTGACTGATTGACTGACCCTTCAATGTCCAAGTGACCAGCGGTATCATTATGTTATGTTTTGTTATGCTATGTTTCTTGACTGACTGACTGACCCTTCAATGTCCAAGTGACCAATGGTATCGTTAAGTTATGTTACAGGTATGTTTCCTGACTGACTGACTGACCCTTCAATGTCCAAGTGACCAATGGTATCGTTATGTTATGTTACCGGTATGTTTCTTGACTGACTGACTGACCCTTCAATGTCCAAGTGACCAATGGTATCGTTAAGTTATGTTACCGGTATGTTTCTTGACTGACTGACTGACCCTTCAATGTCCAAGTGACCAATGGTATCGTTATGTTATGGAATATTATGTTATGTTATGCAATGTTTCTTGACTGATTGACTGACCCTTCAATGTCCAAGTGACCAGCGGTATCATTATGTTATGTTTTGTTAAGCTATGTTTCTTGACTGACTGACTGACCCTTCAATGTCCAAGTGACCAATGGTATCGTTAAGTTATGTTACAGGTATGTTTCCTGACTGACTGACTGACCCTTCAATGTCCAAGTGACCAATGGTATCGTTATGTTATGTTACCGGTATGTTTCCTGACTGACTGACTGACCCTTCAATGTCCAAGTGACCAATGGTATCGTTAAGTTATGTTACCGGTATGTTTCTTGACTGACTGACTGACCCTTCAATGTCCAAGTGACCAATGGTATCGTTATGTTATGTTACCTGACTGACTGACCCTTCAATGTCCAAGTGACCAATGGTATCGTTAAGTTATGTTACCAGTATGTTTCTTGACTGACTGACTGACCCTTCAATGTCCAAGTGACCAATGGTATCGTTAAGTTATGTTACCGGTATGTTTCTTGACTGACTGACTGACCCTTCAATGTCCAAGTGACCAATGGTATCGTTATGTTATGGTATATTATGTTGTGTTATGCAATGTTTCTTGACTGATTGACTGACCCTTCAATGTCCAAGTGACCAGTGGTATCATTATGTTATGTAATGTTATGCTATGTTTCTTGACTGACTGACTGACCCTTCAATGTCCAAGTGATCAATGGTATCGTTAAGTTATGTTACAGGTATGTTTCCTGACTGACTGACTGACCCTTCAATGTCTAAGTGACCAATGGTATCGTTATGTTATGTTACCGGTATGTTTCCTGACTGACTGACTGACCCTTCAATGTCCAAGTGACCAATGGTATCGTTAAGTTATGTTACCGGTATGTTTCTTGACTGACTGACTGACCCTTCAATGTCCAAGTGACCAACGGTATCGTTATGTTATGTTACCGGTATGTTTCCTAACTGACTGACTGACCCTTCAATGTCCAAGTGACCAATGGATTCGTTAAGTTATGTTACCGGTATGTTTCTTGACTGACTGACTGACCCTTCAATGTCCAAGTGACCAATGGTATGTTATGTTATGTTATATTATGTTATGTTATGCAATGTTTCTTGACTGATTGACTGACCCTTCAATGTCCAAGTGACCAGCGGTATCATTATGTTATGTTATGTTATGCTATGTTTCTTGACTGACTGACTGACCCTTCAATGTCCAAGTGACCAATGGCATCATTGGTAACCAAAGGTATGGTACTGGTTGAAGTATCAAGGATGGCCGAGGTGGTGGAGATGATAGTGTGGTTGAAGTGGAGGTTCTCGGGACAGCCATCCACAGACAGAGGGAGGTGTGGTGGTTTTCCTCCCCCTCTCAAGTATAATCCCACCACCACCCACATGTTGTACACCAGGGCTACCAAGAAACCCACCACCACACTCTGAGAAGAGAAAGAGAGAGAGAGAGAATAGCTTTCATTATTGCTGTCATTATCATCAACATATTTATCAGCACCTTTGGGGGGCCTTCAAATCCACAAGGGAATTATTTATGCCTGTATAAGGTATGGAGGAAGTGGAAGAGGTGAGCAAAGTGTTTAAGGAAGAGATATGTGCAGCATGTAAGGAGGTGTGTGGAGTAAGGAGAAGAGGGAGGGGAGTGAAGGGTACAGCATGGTGGACAGAAGAGGTAAAAAATAGCTGTGGAAGACAAGAAGAAAGGGAATAGAGAGTGTTTGGGTAATAGAGGGAATGAAGATTTGGAGAGACAGAAAAGAGGAGGTACTTGGAGAAAAAGAGAGTAGGGAAGGAAAGTAAGAGAAGAGTAGATGAGGAATTTGGAAGGAATCTGAGTGTAAAATGGAGGGAGTGTAAAAAATTGTTCTGGAAAAAAAGTCAAGAAAGTTAGGGAAGGTACAACGGAGTACAAAGGAGTACAAAGGAAATCAAGCAACAACAGATTGTAACACTTCTAGGCTGCTTGTCCTCCAAAACACTGAGGATCAAGTGTCCAAACAGTGGTTTGGAGTGGGTAAGGGAACATTGGAAAGAGAACTACTGCCCTGGAACTAATGTCCGTGGCAGGATTAGGAAGTTAGTAGGGGACAGATGGGTTAGTAACTGAGGGAAAGATAAAATAAAGTAGGTGTGCAGTTTTCGCATTACCCCCCCCCCCCCCCTCCCCCCCCAAAAAAAAAAAATGCATACACAACTCTGAGACCTAGAATTCTGCAAGTAGTATTGAATCTCTTAGGTGAAATCGGTTTATATGCAATTTATATACATACTGTATATATATTAAATGTTTTCATACTCACAGCCGGACTTGAACCACCGACAGTCAAAATAAGTGCCTATACTTTAATCCACTATACCACGGCATGATAGAGGATACTAAGTGTGTAGTTGATTAATGCATAGACACTCGTCCTGACTGTTGGTGGTTCATGTCCGCCTGGGAGTATATATGTATATATATAATTACATTTATGATCACATTGAATCTTAACTATTAAAATATTTATCTATAATAAGGTCAGCGTAACACTATTTTGTATAATTTTGAATATTTATTACAAATAGTGATCATATACTGTAGGCCTACTGTGACCTTGACCTTTGACATAAAATAAAATACATATATTTGGATGGTCGTCGCATTGACCAACTGAATTTGCCTGTATTACTTGGTGACAATACATTAAACAGTCTAGGAGGAGTTTAGGGAAAATGACAAATACTCTTGTTTTGACCTTGACCTCTGACCTTAACTATTACAATATGTATGTGAAATTTGATACATATATAACATTTAAGTAATAAGCCATAACACAGCCAGTTTTCCAAAATTTGAGTAATCTTTCTTAATAAATAATAAAAGTTGACCTTTGACCTTGACCTTTATGTAAGAGTACATTTTTGTTTGCATTGACATTGCCCATGAAAATCAAATAAGCATGCGTAATTTCATTAAAACCCATTAGATAGTTTCATATATATATATCAATAGAATAGTTGACCTTGATCTTTGACCATTATCTTGACCTTTATATGTCTCGACATTTATTATTTTACTTTTCACCAAAGTGCAATTATATCACCAAATTTTGTGAAGTTTGCATGGAAAGTAAAGAAAATAGCATATTGACCTTTTATTTGACCTTGACCTGTGACCTTGACCTTTCATATGGAATTGTTTGGTTTCTTGCATGACTTGGCCTAGGTATTCCGAATAAACATGGTAAGCCTAGTGAAAATCTAACAGTTAGTATAAGAAATACTAGTAGAAAAACTATTTTGACCTTTGACCTTGATCTATGACCATACCCTTTATAATATTTATCTAAAATGTGGGCAATACGATATCAAGGTTACCAGTAACTTGTATAGTGAAAATGAAGACATTTGAGTATAAAGTAAAATAAATAGTAAAAGTTGACCTTTGACCTTGACCTGTGACCTGGACCTTATGTAAGAGTGTTTTTTTTTTTTATTGACATTGCCCCGGAAAATCAAATAAGCATGCCTAATTTCATTAAAACCCATCACTTAGTTTCATATATATTAATAAAATAGTTGACCTCGACGTTTGACCTTTATCTCGACCTTTATGATATGTGTGTCGAAATGTATTATTTCCTTTTCATTTAAAGTGCAACTATCTCACCAAATTTTGTGAAGTTTGCAAGAAAAGTAAAGAAAATAGCATATTGACCTTTTATTTGACCTTGGCCTGTGACCATGACATTTATTATGGAATTGTATAGTTTCTTGTATGACCTTGGCCTAGGTATTCCGAGTATACATGATAAGCCTAGTGAGAATCTAACAGTTAGTATAAGAAATACTAGTGAAAAACTTATTTTGACCTTTGACGTTGACCTTTGAGCTTACCCTTAAGAATCTTTACATAATAATTTGGTCAATACGATATATAGGTTACCAGTAACTTGAACTTGTATAGTGAAAATGAAGACATTTGAGTAAAAAGTAAAATAAATAGTAAAAGTTGACATTTGACCTTGACCTGTGACCTGGACCTTTATGTAAGAGTTTTTTTTTATTATTGACATTTCCCCGGAAAATCAAATAAGCATGCCTAATATCATTAAAATCCATTAGATAGTTTCATATATATTAATAGAATAGTTGACCTTGACCTTTGACCTTTATGATATGTGTCCAAATGTATTATTTTCCTTTTCATTTAAAGTGCAACTATCTCACCAAATTTTGTGAAGTTTGCATGAAAAGCAAAGAAAATAGCATATTGACCTTTTATTTGACCTTGACCTGTGACCTTGACCTTTATTATGGAATTGTATAATTTATTGTATGACCACCTAGGTATTCCGAATATACATGGTAAGCCTAGTGAGAATCTAACATTTTGTACAAGAAATACCAGTGAAAACCTTATTTTGACCTTGACCTTTGACCTTACCTTTAAGAATATTTACCTAAAATGTTGTCAATACGATATATAGGTTACCAGTAACTTGTATAGTGAAAATGAAGACATTTGAGTAAGAACTAAAAAATATGAAATATTGACCTTATTTTTAACCATGACCTTTGACCTTAACCTTTAAGTTAAATGGAATATTTCTTTTTGACTGACCTTCGCATTGACCAAATTAATATACCTGTGAAATTTGGTGAAAATCCATCAAACGGTCTAGGAGGAGTTTCCGGACAGACAGACGGACGACGACGGACGACGACGACAGACAAGCTGAATGGTGGTGCACAGTATACGGGTGGGATTTGTGTGCGCGATACCACTCTGCTTCGCAGAGTTGATAAAGTTATTCATTTACAAACGCAGTCAGTCGCAGGTTTGATGCAAGATATTAATAATGTCTAGGCGAAGTTTAAATAAAGTAGATGTGCCGTTTTGCCCAAAATCAAAACGGCATACCCAACTCTGCGATGGGTTACCATCATCACTACTAATACCATCATCAATCACAATCATCACTACTACTGTCATCATCACTACAACTGCCACATTCATCACGACTACTGTCATCATCACCATTACTATGATCATCACTACTACAATTACAATCATCACTACTACTGTCACCATTGTCACTACCAGCTTAATCACTACTATCATCATTGATACTACAACTATCAACCATCATTACTACTATCATCACCACTATCTTACAATCACCATTACTACTGTCACCATTATCACTACTACTGCCATCATCACCATTACTATGATCTTCATCATCACAACTATTGTAATCATTACTACAACTTTCACTATCATCACTACTACTCACCATCATCACTAATACTCACACCATCTTTACTACCATCATCACTACTGTCATTATTATCACTACAACTATCATCATTACTTGTCACAATTATCACTACTATTATGACCATCATCACTACTACTAGTACTGTCACCATCATATATACTACTGTCACCATCATATCTACTACTGTCATCATCATCACTACTTTCATCATCATCAATACAACTACAACCATCATCACTATTATCACCATCATCACTATCACCATCAATCCCACTATTACTACCATCACTTATAATGCCATCTAAACTAACTTAACCTAGCAAATGCGTAGCGAGATGTTTTCGCCCCCAGAACGCCATCATTGCTGGGTTGAGGGGGAACCATACTTGGACTTAAAAGCATAACTGTTGCATACATTCAAAAAATTTGTTTTGACTGACCGTCGCATTCACGCACCGAATGTTCGTTAGAAGTTTGTGTGAAAATCCGTCGAACAGCAAAATAATTTTTAGGACCTAAGATCATAACTATTGCACAAATTCAAATTTTTCTTTTTTAATTACCGTCGAATTCACGCACCGAAGGTTCGTGTGAAGTTTGGTGAAAATCCGTCAAACGGTCTAGGAGGAGTTCTCGGACAGACAGACGGACAGACAGACAGACATTTCGGTTAGCATATACCACTATACGGGGGGCGATACCACTCTGCTTATGCAGAGTTGACGAATCAACATTGCTGCAGTCTATAACATCTCGGGGAAGCCCATTCCATAAGTTGACAACTCGATTGAAGAAGAATTTTTTACCTTCGTGTGAGTTAAAAGGGAAACAGTAAGGGCGTGAACGATAAGAATGGGTGAGTGCTAGCCGAGAAGCAAGAGAGAGTCGAAAGATGGAGGGAGTACTTCAGCGAATTGTTTAATGGAAGGAATGAAACACCAGCAAACATGGTTGGATCGGTTATGGGAGGGAGAAGAAGAGAAGTAGTGGAGGAGGAGGTGGGGATCAGGAGGTCAGAAGTGTGTGAAGCCATGAAAAGAGTGAAGTTGGGGAAAGCACCAGGAATAGATGGAGTGTGTGGGGAAGTGCTGAGGTATGGTGGTGAGATAGTGATTGAATGGGTATGGAAAATGTAATGACGGGTTCGAAAATCGTTACAACGAAACCCTCACCAGACCTACCCAAATACCTAGAGACACTCGGGTTAAGGCGACACGAGAACCTCACGTATATATCAGCAGTCGAGGAAGAAGTAAACCAGTCACAAGCCAAAATAGCTAGCCTACGAGTGAGGAGAAGAGTGAAGAAAAGGAGTGGGACACAAGCACAAACAGAGAAAGGAACAATGCAGTCTGTGCTATTAAATCAACGTTCTCTAACACACCAAGGAACAGCACAGTCTACCATAAATAAACCAAATCATCTACCGATAGTCACGGGAACTACAAGGCTCCTTAACGAGCATGACCTGGGTCCGAACCAATCACTTGGGTTCCTTATGGGCCAATCGCAAGGTCAGAGGTACAGATTAGAGGCACCTCCAACCCAAGGACCCGATTTGGACTACAATGAGGAAGAATTTATGCAAATTCCTCATCAAGAGCCGATATATTATTACAACAGATAAGCTCAGAATAAGTCTCTCGACAGTGCGGGAGACCAATACGATCAACGAGAACAGATCCACAGTGACTAAAGAAAACATTACATAGACAAGTGATAATCGATAAAAGCATGAATTGCAGGAAAATAATTATCATGCAACCACGTAGCTTCCTAAAAATAAGAGTTGAATATTGACAGATAATGAACAGCATTCCCCATGTATTAATGTATGTATTGTATTTTTAAGGCCAATATTAACTTCACCATAATTCAAAAACTTAAATCACAATGCCCCTAATATTCCGAAGTCAATTGAACATGATCCAAATTAAACCTTGAATATCACCTCACGGAAATTGAGGAAAGTTAGGCAAGCCTTGTCGATCCGTCTAATAGCCACTGGTGAACTAGAATGAGATCCAAGGTCAGGTAGTGCTGATAGGGTTATGCCAAATCGTCCCTATGATAGCTTTCTCGTAACACTAGAAGTGCCCGTTCTAGTCCGTGTCCAATACCTAGAAGTGAATATTCTAGAAGAGGTGTGTGAGCTAGAAGTGAAAAATCTAGTTGTGTAGGGTAGGCTCAAGAAGTGAAAGTTCTAGATTATTAGCCCCGCACTAGAAGTGAAAAATCTAGTTGTGTAGGGTAGGCTCTAGAAGTGAGAGTTCTAGATTAGTAGCCCAGCACTAGAAGTGAAAAATCTAGATGCAGTGTGAATACTAGAAGTGATTATTCTAGCTTGGTGAAAAACGCAGTCTCTCTCTGATAAATACGAGAAACTTAAAGGCGTACGAGTGAATCGCTGACCAGATTTATCTAAAGGATCATTCTTCACAAGTCTAAGTGTTTTCTATAGTTCTTGAGTTTTTGGAATTATTGTGAAGGCTTTATAAGATATATTGAGTGTTCAAGTTATAATCATTAATAGAGACACCCTTTGGTCTCTCAGTTTATTAAACCTTAATTCATATCTGTGAGAACCTTATAGATAGACGAGAGTTCTATGAATTAATTTTTATTGTATATTCTCAGCCTATACATTTTGGCTATTTTGATTCATTACGATAATTCTGTGAATTATTTTATATTAAATTCCCAGCCTATAAATTCTGGCTCTTTTGATTCACTACTTTAGTTCTGTGAATTTATTTTATACAATATTCCTAGCCTACTAATTCTCGGCTATTTTATTTCTATATACGTTTTCGAAATAGAAATTCCTTTTTACAAGTTCATATAGTTCATATTAGACTATAATTATTTTTCGTAGATCCGGTGTCTAATTATTTACTAGTTGACCCGTACTATCTATTCATAATCTAAGCTATTGTCTATCTAGTACTAACGTATGATTTGTATCTATCCTGAATATAGTAAAGATTCCATAGTGAAAAGATCTTCAGGTATACGACGCAGTAAAATCTAAGCTATACCGAGTGCGGCTGTTTTTACCCGATGTTTACCTGATCACGTGACCTTCAACTACCCGTCGCACTAACCCCCTATGTGTGCGCACACAATATTAGTTGCCCACATTTAAGCTAAGCTAGATCTCTCTTTGTATACTTTGCTTTAATTGTGATATTGTCATCAGTTATTATAGGCATTATTGTGTACATTGATTTTGATGTTTATAAGTGACGCCATGTTCATTAATGAGTAAAACTTCTTTAACTCATTTCAGTCACATATCGCAGCCATTGATATTATGCTCCATAGCTAATTGTCTGATGTGCAACTGTGTATCTAGCTATTAAAGAAATAAAAAGTGTGAACCTTATCGTGTGTATTTATAGTCTTTGGGAGTGATTTGAGTGATCTAGTATATCTATATCAATCCCAGTTATGTTCCTGTCGAGCAGGAATATATTCTAAGCTACCCAAATAAGGAGCTTATGAAGACACATTATCAAGCGAGTTGGATTACAACCACGCATAATAGAAAATGTGCAAACTAGCATGGGAGAAGGGAAGTGCACCTGATGACTGGAAGACAGGCGTAATAGTCCCCCTATATAAGGGTAATGGGGAAAGAGGAGTGTGTGGGAACCACCGAGGAATATGTATTCTAAGCATAGTAGGGAAAGTGTACAGTAGGGTAGTGATTGAGAGAGTGAGAGTGAGAATGGAGAAATGGATAGGTGATGAGCAGGGCAGATTTAGGAAGGGAAGAGGATGTATAAATCAGATTTTTAACCTGAAATGTGTTGTGGAGAAATATCTGGAGAAGCAACAAAAGCTGTATGTTGCCATTATGTACTTGGAGAAGGCCTATGACAGAGTGGATAGAGAAGGTATGTGGAAAGTACTTAGAATATACAGAGTGGATGGCAAGTTGCTGAAAGCAGTGAAGAGCATGTATGAGGGTGCAAAGGCGGCAGTAGGTGTGGAGAATGAGCAGAGCGAGATCTTTGATCTGAATGTTGGGTTGAAACAGGGGTGTGTGATGTCCCTGTGGTTGTTTACTGTATATATGGATGGAGTCATGAAAGAAGTACAAGTAAGAGTAGTGGATGTTGGTGTATCTCTGATAAGGAAGGGAAACGAGTGGAAGCTACCTGTACTGCTGTTTGCCGATGATACAGTTCAGATGAGAGATAATGAATGAAAGTTGCAGGGTCTGGTAAATATGTTTAGGACAGTGCGCGAAAAACGGAATCAGTGATATGTTTGTTAGAAACGAGGAGGTACATAACTATCCAACGCGACAAAGAAGCAAGATCAACTATGGTACAAAAAACTTTTAGACATAAGGGTGTCACTGTGTGGAACAACTTATCAAGGCGAATAGATCATCAGTGTTCACTATCTGTTTTCAAACATAAAGTTAAAGATTATCTTCTAAAAATGTAAAATTAGTATAACATTGAAATTGGTGGCAACTTAATGTATTATTATTTTTGTTTTTGTTGTATTGTGTATGTTTTTTTCCTATTCATTTTTGTTTTCTTGTTTCTCTTGTTTCTTTTGTTTCTTGGGCATATATCTTATTGTTCTGTGCAGCTAGCAACATAATAATGAAAATACAAAGAGGACATATATATATACCTTTCGGTATCAGTCCTCATTGTCATGGACAAAATAATATATAATTATGTGTTTTAACCATTGTATATATATATGTAAATTTGTTTATGACAATAAATGTTTTGAATTTAATTGAATTGAATTGAAGGTAAATGCGGCGAAGGATATGGTCTTCGAAAGGGGTGAAGCCACAGAGTGTGAGGTGAAGTTGAACGGTCAGGCTATGGAGATAGTCAGCTCATTTAAGTATCTGGGCAGTGTGCTGAGTCAAGATGGGAGTATAGATGAAGAAGTGCTGGAGAGGGTGCATCAGGGGAAGAGGGTTGTAGGAACGCTGAAAGCAGTAACAAGAAAAAGGGTGGTCAGCATGGAAGTGAGGAAGTCCTTACATGACAGTGTGGTAATCCCGACACTGACTTACGGAAGCGAAGCATGGACGTTGGTGGAGAGACTCAGACCAAGAGTGAGAGGGGTGGACATGAGTTACTTGATAAGTGCGTGTGGAGTTACATGGGGGGATAGACAGATGGATGAGGAAGTAAGAGGGAGGTGTGGTGTGGAGGTAGATGTGCTGAAAAGTGTGAAAAGCAACACATTGAGTTGGTTCGGCCATATGGAACATATGGAAAGCGAGAGAATGACTAAAAGGGTGTACGAGAGTGAGGTGGAATGACAGAGAGGGAGAGGTAAACCGAGAGAGGTGGAAGGATGGAGTGAAGAAGTATATTGATGAAGTCTGTGCTGGTTGGGAGGAGAGGCGTCGACTGATTGGGGACAGAGGTGCATGGGGGCGTTTCGTTTGTGGCCACCACTTCGGGGATCACAGTGTCAGGCAATAGATAGATAGATTGATAAGCTTCACCTTGCTACGATAATTTTATTTGGATTATCAGGGTTGTGTCTACTGTTTGGTGAGAAGTGCATAATTATATGAGCAATGTTTGTGGGTATTGGTGTGAATGTACAGTGTAAAACATCAGGAAGGAGCCTCACTGGAGTCACTGAGAATATTAATGTGAGAATGCTGAAGTTCAGACTATTTCATCATCATTTTCTACAGGATCAACCTATTGCTATAAGATTGTCAGAATGCCATGATCGATTCTTCCCACTTGGCAAGGGTATACCGTATGATGTCCAATTTTAAATGTGTAATTGCCCATACTAAAATCAAACCATAGATCAGAGACTTCATGTTGAATGTTCTGAAGTAAGGATTGCAGGATTCCTGAAAGCATTGTAAAGTTCTCAGGTTTAGATAATTAGAGCATGTAGGCAATTATTTTGTGATCATCCCTTTGAAGATCATAGTATAGCAATAAATAAATAGATACAAATATTGTGATTGTCTAAAGCTACAAGCTAAAAGAAAAAAAAATAGAGAGAATTGTGTAGATTTCCAACACTTATTTATGACATTCAAACCAGAATTATTTGTATTATTTGTATGTCAAAGAGCCTAAAGAAACTAAGTAGGTTTTCATTTCCAACCTTGTTGTTGATCCATGGATTGTAGATTCCTGCCATGAACATCCCGACCATTGGCCCGAGTAGAGACCCTGTGATGCTAAAAATAAGAGGTGCTGCATCACCCAATTGACCTATAAAGACTGCTAGTAGGGTGCTGGAGAGACCGGTGCACACGGCTGCAATGAAATAACATGTAATAAAAGAACATATGGATTTATGCGAGAAAAAGAAAGAGAGAACGATTGTAATGGGGGTAAAGAAAGTGAGAAACTAGCTGAATGGGTTAGAGGCAGAGAAGAAAATGCTAAGAGAGGAATGAGAGTGAGGGATAGAGAATGGAGAGAGAAAGTAGGATGATTGGGAAAGGAGAACAAGAAAGAATAGATTGGTGAACATGAGGAAGGAGAGAAGAAATTATAGGTTTGAGTCCCGGAGGGAAGAATGAAAACCTAATATTTAGTAGTGGCCCTGAAATAATTGACGATATGCCTATTAGTATAATAGTCCACTTTCAAGCGGCAGGGGTCCGCCAGTTTGAAACTACTGCCGCGGGGAGAAAGAGTCTTACGTCATAAGTGCAACGCTAATTCTCTTATGGAATCGTCTTATGATTGGGGTACTCACTACGAAAAAACTTCGTAAAAAATAAAAAATAAAAATTAACTTAATACTTGTTATATTAATGCTTTCCATCTCGGTGGATTTCTTGCGTGGATTCTATCCCTGACGTTGCTCTCAGAGACGCCATTCCCCCTTCAATGACATATTAAGACTAAACTCAAGACATCAAACGAATGGGAAGGGGATGGAAGGGAGGGCCCTACATCGTCAATGATTTCGGGGCCACTACTAAATATTAGGTTTTCATTCTTCCCTCCGGGACTCAAACCTATAATTTATTAGTGGCCCCTCCATCATTGACGATATGCCTGATATCTCAAGACTGGAGGGGGACATTCGTGACAATATCAAACCACTAATAAAATAACATAGGTAGAGACAAAGAATCATATAACAATTTAAGTCTTTATTGCTTACATACAATAAAAGTAAAACATTTGAAAAGAAAGCAGTGCGTTACTTCGAAGAATATCTGTTTATACTTGACCGACTAGGTACAATGATACGATCTCACATTGAGATTCATAATAGTTGTTGTCTAGGAACATACTTGTATTCCTGTTCAACTAATACAGACCCATATATCCGTGGATTACATCTTCTGTCTTTAATTAAAACTATTTGTACATTTCATATAATTTGTACACTTTGTTTATACTATATAGTTGTAACTATGATAGATATCTTCAAAAATATAAAAATTATTTAGAGCTGTAGAACCAGCTCGACTTATTAAGTATCACAGCTTGTGATCTTATCACAATATCCGGCGGAGGGGCTCTAGGGGTCATTGGGCTTTCCGGCAAACACCCCCCCCCTCCCTTTTCTCCTTTAAGATTAAACTTAACTCCATACTACTCATATGACGCGATAGCGTCATATGACGGTTTTGCCAAAAAACTCATATGACGCTAGTGCGTTATATGAACCTATCTTAATATCTCTCTTATAAGTTATATGACACTCTAGCATCATTTAGGCCTCAGTAAGTTAGGTAAGTTAGATCAGAATCTTTCGAATGGTGGCAACCTCAAGTTCCTCCAATTTCTAACGGTCCCTCAGTGAGATTTTGGCTGTTGTGGGGATAATACCGTGCGGTCCGATTCCTCGTCAGTAAGTTAACTATTTCAGTCTGAGGGGGTTAATTTGTAATAGCACATGGACTAACTAAACCCGCTGCCATAACGCCACACAGGTTAGTTTTGGCTTATCTAGAGCCACAGACAGGTATTGCGTCAAGAACGTATGATTAGAAGTCCACAACTTAGTGTTAGCTATGCCATCAATTGAATAATTTTGTAAGAATCTCAGAGAGACGGCCCACATTCTTATGTCATGTGCTCTGCCCACTACACCGGGATTACTTTCCTTAATGACGTCTACGAGTAAAGAAGCTAATTTCCTTCTCGTGACGCGAGTACCTGTACTGTTGACCCATAAAAAACCTGGTTGTTGAGGTTGTGCTACCCTCATAAACTTAAGTAAAGCCTGCACTGAGCACAAAATGTGATGTGTAGGTCCACGTTTCAGTGCCAGAACTGTAAATTCTGAAAACACATGATCACAATGTTCATTCTTTGCTATGAACGTGGGAGACGGAGCGATTTGTAAGTGTTCATTCAGTCTCCCAAACCTGAGGCAATTAGGTTCGTTGCTCATCGCCGCCAGCTCCGATACCCTGTTTCCTGTCTCCAAAGCCATAAGGAACACAGCCTTCTTTAATAATGAGTCAAAGTCCGGCGCATGATTATATTTGCGCGAATAAAGCGAAGATAAAGCATTGTCCAGCGACCAGGTAGGTGCATGAGCTGACGTGGTGGTGGGCGCAGTTTAAAACATGCCCTCATGAACCCTTTCTCCTCTGCCTGCGGTATGGATAGACCAGTAAGGTAGTAAAAGGGGTTTCTAATGGCAGACAAGTGATTTTTGAGTGTAATTACAGAAAAGCGCTTTTGTTGTTGTTGTTGTTGTTGTTGTTCCCCAAGCTGCCTGGTCGAACAGCCCCAAGGCCCCGAGCAAGGCCAAGGCCATAACCGAGCGCCCCCACAGAATCTTCCCTGCCGACCACAATAAAGCCTGGGTGACCGAAGCCACTCCATGGCGGGGAGCTGAGGAGGGTGCGGAAACGCCCGGGAAACCAAAGCCCCACCCAGGGCCCTGTGCCCCTCATCAATTATGAAGAGAAAGTTGAGGGGCAAAGGAAAAATGTGATGCTTTGGCTTCCAATCTTGGTAGATTGGGAGGTCAATCCACGGAAGAGACGCCGTCACTTGAGATCTAGAAAATATATTAGTAAAAGGAACAGTCAGAGTAAGCTATGAGTATGGCAGAGATCGCTCAGTTCTCAGTCTGATAGACCAGCCCACCACCAAAGCGCTTTTGTTCAAACAAATAGTCTAAGTACTTGAACACCAAAGCTACTTATGAGTCTATTTGCGCTGTTTCCACTATCCAGGTTGTGAACGTTTTCCAATGTGATTGGTATTGTCTCCTGGTAGACATAGTGTACTGATTAAGAAATTTATTTGTAACACTCTCTCCTTACTGAGTTAGCCATTTGGCATTTTGAATGTCCAGAAGGCAAAAGTCAGCGAGGTATCTAGGTTGCCAATTGTCTCCAAGTTGGAAGTACGAGACCGGGAGTGATACCGAGTTGTCGCACCACGTTTTCAATTGGTTGTACCACACATGAGCCGGCCAAAGTGGTGCGATCATCGAGACTAAGCCCCGGTAACCCCGTAGTTTGTAAACTACTTGACACATGAGTGAAGCGTCTGGAGGCGGAAAAAGATAGATGGAATTCCATTTGTTCCAGTCCTCCAACAATGCGTTTGGACCCCCCGCCGAAGTCATTTCCCGGCAGGTTAGCAAGAGAGGGAGTCTGTGGTTTCCCTCGGATGTGAATAGATCCACTTGTGGACGGTATGGCTCTGCAATCATCTTGTTGAAGATGTTTTGCTTGAGTGCCCATTCTACTGTGGTGCTCTGTCTCCGAGACAGAGCGTCTGCCCAGACGTTCGCCACGCCCGGGAGATAAGATGCATGTAGATGGATGCTCAGCTTTTCGGCCAGAGCAAAAATCTGTTCCGACAATTCTAGTAACTTCCGAGACCTCGTCGACCCTTGCTTTTGAATGCAGTGTACCGCGTTCAAATTGTCCATTCGAGAGGCAATTGACTTCCCCTGTAACGAAGAGCCGTGAGTTTGAAGGAAAAACAAAGGGACTAGAAGCTCTTGTTTGTTGATATGAAAGTTCTCGTCTTGGGACCACAGACGTTGACCCTGGTGGCCTAGGTTCGACGGATATCCCCAGCCTATTGTCCCTGAAGCATCTGTGTCTATCCATACTGTAGGTGGGGGGAGAAACCCACTTCATTATTGAGTGCAATGTTTCCTTCTTTGCCCAGACCGACAGTAAGTTGTGAATTAATGGAGGAATGGTCCATAATTCTCCCTCCGGCAAGAGTGGGAAAAATTTGTTGCCTTCCAGGATTAATCTCTTTACTTTCAACCGGCCCAACTTCACCGTTAGTTGAATCCAGTTGAGAGAACCGACCAGGGACTCCCACGTTCTCCTCGTCGTGTTCAGACTGTGGAGAAACCGAAGCAATTTCCTGCGAAATCTGTTGCGGTTGTCCATACTCTGACTGAGAGAAAGATTGGCTGTGTCCCAGATCAGCCCTATCCACTGAATTACCCGTGTGGGAACAAGGAGCGACTTTACCAAGTTGACCTTGAACCCTAGGGTTTGTATATGATTTATCACTTGATTTACATGGATATGACATAAACTCTCTGACTCTGCCACTACTAGCCAGTCATCTAGGTACCACAACACCTTGATCCCCTGAGCTAACATTGGCATAAGGCCCTGCTGGACTAATTTTGTGAAAATTCTTGGTGCCAGGTTCAAACCGAATGGCAATCTCTGAAAGACATAAGTCTCTTGCCTGATCCTCAATGCGAGGAATTTTTGGAACCTTTTGTTTATGGGGACATGCCAATAGGAGTCTTTCAGGTCTAGTGAGCACATCCAGCTTTGCGGCGGGAGTGTGAGCCTGATTTGATTCACAGTGAGCATTCTGAAGGGTAAATTGTGAATGTGTGTGTTCAGACACGAGCGATCTACTACTGGTCGCATCTGTACACTGTCCCTCTTTGGCACTAGAAAAAGTCTGGACGTAAAAATGTGGCAAGTTGGATCGACTAGGACAATGACATGCTTGGTAATCATTTCTTGGACTAGTGACTCCACCTCTAAAGAAACATGATTGAATTCTCGAGTGTGACGTAAACGAGGTCGCCGGAGCTACCTCCAAGTGATTCCTTTACTTACCACTGTCCGAACCCAAATCCGCCGGGGCCAGGCCCTGCGACATGCTTGGAATGACCCAGTCGCTTGACTGGGCTTGTCCGGCAGAACTACTCTCGAATCCAACTCGCCTGCGGTAGGCCCCGGGAGAGAGAGAGTTTGATTGACTAGTTTTTTGGTGGTGGTGAGGCAGAGGTAGACGGCTGACTAGGTTTGGCAGATGTCGTTCCCTGCTGAGGCTTGTGTTGTGACTTACCCTTGTTATTACACTTGCTTGATTGTTTACCCTGCTTTTGCTTGTGCTGAATACCTCCCTGCTGTTGGGGAAACCTGGAGTCCTGAAAGGACTGTTTAGCACTGGTATATTGAGACTTACCTCCACCTTTTGGTTTAGAGTATGATTTCTTGAAAGACTCCTTCTTAGGCTGGGAGGTACTCATCTTCAAGCTATCTACCATATTATATACTGCCCTCCATGTGTCTAAATTTAGCAAAGAGGAAGTTAAGACAAGGGAAAGCGTTACCCGGCGACCAATGTCTTCCGGTAACTTCTTAACCATGTACACTCGTAAGTCCTGTCGTGCACGAACAGCCTCCATTAAGGCTATTCTGATATCACCTAGGGACTGTATTGAATTTTGAAATAGAAGCCGCCGGGACCTTCCGTACATTTTGATCAGAGATGGCAGTTATAGTCCTCGTCAGTGACTGGGCAAGTTGGCGACTTAAGAGGAATTGTGAGAAAAGCCTATATGCTTTGTAACGCAATTTGAAATTTCTGTCTAAGTGGGCTGGAGGGGGAGTTGAGAAAGGTTCCTGTAATTCATAAAGGGACAGTTTGGGAGCCGCCAGGATATCAAACAAAGCAGGGGACACCCCTCCAGCCTTATTAATGGGTAATGAGAACCATGAATGGGTTTCCTGAGGAATTTGGTGGGAGGATTTTGAGGTAATGGTAGCTGCAAATTGTTGCGCCTCAGCTTCCCAGTCCACCCACGGGCCCACACCTAACTGCCCCACCTGCAGGACTGGGTTCTGACTCTGATCGAGCACCGGGATTGTATCCAATTCTGGTGTCAGCGAGTTGAGTGACTTTATGTCATTCACGCCGTCAGATCGTGACCAGTCCGCAAAAAGTTGTGCAGCCGAGGCAGGAGGTAATGCCGGAGTAGCAGAGTATACAAAGAAATCAGAGGAATATACATTAGGTATAGCCTTAATTGTAACATCCAATAGTTGTCCTTGCACATCTTTGGCTCTCAGTTTCTTGCTCCTACTCACTTCAATGGTCCAGGCACGAGGGACCGGAAGCTCCCCCGATACCATAGTTCATGCCATATGTGGATTCTGTGCGATAGCTGGTACCCATGAACAGTCTGGCCCGTACAAGAGAGGCATAGGGCCTCTCCTCTGTGGGAGCTTATCGAGAGGAGGAGGAGTAATGTCCGTGATCACCCGAACATTTTGGTTGTCAAGGAGGCAGGCACTGTCGTGCCACTTTCCGTGATATTCGCCGGATTAACGGTAAGGGAAGGCAATGACTTATTGGGAGGCTTAACTCCGGTCGGTTCTAATGGCCGCACTGTTGACTCGATCGGGGGAGTTACCGGAGTAGTAGTGGAAGGACCCTGGGAAGTAGGAATATGATACTGGCGCATGACTTTATGTAAGATATCATTGAGGTCATCTGTCGTTAAACACTTACTATGGGACTCTCTGGAGGACTCCGAACCCTCCTCAGGTACTTCCTCATTAGTTCTTGGTTGAGCCGAGGAGAGATCAACGTCCTCTGACTCCTCCGGTAGTTCCACAATTTCTGGCGTTGATTGCCGTGGTTCCGGCACCTGATCGTTTATCGGCTAAACTAAGTCTGGGACCGACGAGGGGATTGTTTGTACATTATCACGTTCCCTAGTCGTGTCCTGAGTCTGAACTAAAGATTGTACCTGAGAGGGCTCTGACTGTCTCCAGACACCCCTACCCTTATCAGCGAGTGGTTGGGAGTCCGGTATCACCTCGTTAGAATTGTCACCACTTTGGCGTGTACAAGTCGAAAAGCCCCGGTACTGTTCTGCTAGTACCCTCTGTGACACTATGGGGGACCCCTACGTGTTACAGCAAAGTTTAATTTAGGAATAGCAAAGGTAAAATCCTGTGGTTCACTTAAAGATTCCCTAGGTACATCCCTGGGATTCAACTCAGTCCCCTTCCGTCCCTACCTCCGAGCTGCTAGATTGGATGTTAGGTAATGTGGAGGTAGAGGTGGAGGGAAGTGGCCGTGACCCCGGTGATGGCCGGTACCACGGCTGTGCCTCATCCGTGCGGGCACTTTTATGTCCTGTGACTGATTTGGGGGTCGAAGTAACTGACTCATCTTTCTGTCGTTTGTTTGACCTAGAAGATGACTCGACGGAAAACTGACGGGCCTGTCTACGAGGGGACCTAGATCTGGACCGAGACTTGGTCCTAGGTGAAGGTAAACGTCCTCGTTTCCGCCGGCCGGAGGAGGGGGTTGCCTCAGAACTGTCGCTACTCTCACTACTACTTACTAGCTCTTTAGATACTACTATAGATTTAGCTTTCGTTTTAGGAGTTGACTTGGACGGCGTTAATTTTAAAGATGGAGATTTGATAACCAGATAATCCCAAAGGGCTTCGTCATCACAGTGCAAGGCCTTATGGGCAACGTCTTTAGCGTAAACATTATATAAGTTCTTTATCTCCTTCAGTGCCATGAGGCATGATTGATCTCTCTTGTCGAACAGCGTTGCTCGCAGTTCCAAACACACAACGCATTTCTTCGACAACCAGAGGCCCTGTGATCTATCAAGGCACTTCACACATCTTACGCATAGTTTATGTGCGAACACTGGTAAAAGAGAGCAGGTAAGAGTAGCGCATAGAGTGAACAGAGGCATGATGGAGCTAAACAACCCCCCCCCCCCCCCCGCCGCCGTGATAGGCCCCTCACCTGCTGCCTGTGCTGCTACCGATGTGTTGTGATCTGGAAATAGAACATTTCCAGGAATCAATGCTCATAAGGATAATCCGAGAGGTTTTACATATCCTACCTCAAGTCCGCCGGAAAATTTGCTATAGCCACTGCTACTCTAACCTTCCGCTGGACCTGAAAGTGAAAAAAATTAGGTTTTTCATTTCTAGAACTGCTTACCTGTGGCAAAGTGTCACTGGCCCACTAATACCTTAGCTCTTTACTATCACTGACTATTTGGACTAGATAGATAGTATTTCCACACTTGACTGTTGCGCCGAGCGTTCGAAGTCATGCCGCGTGAGGCTATCGGTCTGGGCGAGTTCACTCGGCGGGCTGAGATAACTCCCTTAGGAATTAGCATTTCCGCCGGGAGGTTCGTGGTATAGCACACCACGCTGGGAGATTTGGTTTATTCTTTATTCGTCTGCGAGACGAGAAGATGGCGGCAATACACAGAAAGCCCGCCAGAAAACCAAACCAAAATTTTCAGAGGTGTTGACTTATATGAGAAAGTCAGACACCCCCAAAAACCCACACCACCATCAGGACGTCTCCTGACTCCCTGTTTTACATGTAAAATAACACTACATGCACAAAACGAGGGATAACTTAGGGCTACAATAGTATTATAATTTTATTAATAAATAAATTACCCCTAGCCCACTAAGGAGACCCCTACTGAGGCTGGCCACGAGGCTCGTAGTAATCATCATCTTGGCTGGTTACCTACCTCCTGAAGACACAGCAGCAGCATATGGCGATGAGGCCCACGCGAGGGAGCAAGAGCAGGCTCGGACACTAGAAGGTTCCACACCACATGTGACAACCCTTGAACTAGGGCGCCTGCTAAACAAAGATAATGCAACTGCCTCATAGAGACGGCCTGAAGCATATTCCTGCGGATATAGTAGCCTCCTATCTATCTATCTATCTATATGCTCAGGCCCAATCCCCATTTTGGGGGTAGCCGACTCAAGACAGAGCAAGAACAGGGAAAACACAAAAACAACATAAAACAAAAAATAAACACAGATAAAAAACACAAACTCACACACATCCAGGTCACCCAGGAGAAGACCCAGAGACCAGGGTTACCAAGGTCGCTCCAGCACTCCCCCGGCCCCTGACCACCCGGAGAGGTTCCGATCTCGGCAGGCAGACATGCAGCGGAGCCAAAGCCACAAGCCCTTCCACCACACTTCCAGGCACACCCTTCATATTAATCGTCCCCCCGGGCCAGGCACCTGATGGACTATTATCTAGTCCAACTTGCGCCCGACCCCTTACTCCAAATGACCACGTGTTCACTCAACTATTCACAAGCATTCTCCATTCACTCTTGTCCACCACCACTTCCCCTGCCTGATCTATAGTCATTCCTCTATCATCCAAAGCCTTTCTTACACAGTCTCTCCATCTCAATGGGGGTCTTCCTGCCCTTCTATCTCCCCTTGTACCTGACTCACATATTCTCTTTGTAAGCCTTTCATCTCCCATTCGTTCAACACGACCATACCAGCTCAGCACCCTTCTGTCCACTCTGGCTGACAAATGTTCCTGCTGCCCCACTCTCCTACGTATCTCTTCATTCCTCAATCTGTCTCTACGAGTAACTCCACACATACTCCTCAAGCAGCTCATCTCCATCACATCCAGCCCTCTTTTCTCCTTTTTCTTCAGAGCCCATGTCTCAGCCCCATACATCACTGTTGGCACAACAATTCCTTGATACAGTGCACTTTTTACTTTCACTCCGAGATTTCTCGTCTTCCACATACTTCCCATTGCTCCGAAAACCTTCCTTCCTTCACACACTCTCTGTTTTACCTCCACTTCCATACCTCCACTCCTGCTTATCGTTCCTCCTAGATATTTAAAACACTCTACTTGTTCCAATATTTCCCCATCCAGCCTCACATCTAGATTCACCCTATGCTCTCCCCTATTACACACCATTACTTTACTTTTATTGACGTTCACCTTCAGTTTCCTCCTTCCACAAACCACACCAAACTCTTTGACTACCCGCTGCAGTTTCTCATCAGAATCCGCCACCAATGCTGTGTCATCAGCGAACAGCAACTGATTCAACTCCCAATCTCTACCATTCTTTCCTACTAAACCCAATCCTCTTCCCATAGTTCTCCTTTTCACCTCCCTCACCACACCTAGTAGTAGCCTCCTAACTAGTAGATAAGAGCAACAGCTAAGGCACAGAGAAACAAAAACAAAAACACTTGAGGCACTGATCCTGGGGGACACGAAGGCACCTGTACAATAGTACCCTATTTTAACACTTCCTGCGGGCATACCAATGGGGCAGCCTGTGCTAGCTAGTCTAAAACCTGTTCAATACAACTCAGATACATACAAATGAGCAAGGACTCACTAGAAGAAAGCGAACGAAGAATGTGGCGGAGCACAGGCCGCGCACAACCACACGGTATGAACGCTGGGAGAAGAAGGGGGAATGGCGTCTCTGAGAGCAAGGTCAGGGATAGAATCCACGCAAGAAATCCACCGAGAAGGAAAACATTAACATAACAAGTATTAAGGTAATTTTTTTTCTTTTTTTTTACGAAGTTTTTTCGTAGTGAGTACCCCAATCATAAGATGATTCCATAAGAGAATTAGCGTTGCACTTATGACGTAGGACTCTTTCTACCCGCGGCGGTAGTTTGAAACTGGCGGACCGCGAGCGCTTACAAGTGGACTATTATACTAATAGGCATATCGTCAATGATGGAGGGGCCACTAATAAATACTGTACTGGACTAGGAAAGAGGGTTTAGAAATTTGATAACTTTGGTTGCCGAACTTAGACTGAAGTAACTAACACTTACAGGTACATACTGATAACACTAAGAAAATAACATAACACATACAGATTATCTTGATGACAACTATTCAACTAGCCTTTAACCCCATCTGTACCGGCAGTGTCTTTTTAATTTGATTCCAGCTTTATTTGGACAATTGTGTGCAGTTTGAGAAGGATCAGTGGTAGTAAAAAGGATTAAGGGAGATACTTCGAAGCCTGTTAATTGCTGCGGGCCCTTTATAAACTAAATAAAATAGTCTAATAGTAGCCAGAAAAAGTTAAAAAGACCGCTGGTACAGAAGGGGTTAAAATGAAGAATTTGAACACATCAAACTAAGCAACTGACAGATACACTGTGAGGAATATTATTTCTTAAGAAAGAAAAATTGGTTTATGATGCACAAGAAGCATGGCAGTAACATATACTTTTTCAAAAATGTATTAACAGACTTACAGATAATTTTGATAACTTTGGTTGCCGATGCGCTTGAGAGTTGAGCAAAGTAAGGCCGGTCCTTGAGAAGGTCCTCCCAGATGATAGAAGCCTCACCGTTGGCTATGGTTGACATGGAACTGAAGGAGAAATGATAACATGCAACAACGGATTTACAGGCTCTCATGATGCATGTCATAGGGTAAGAATAGCCAACATCAGAATATAAGCTCTCATAATACTTCTTAAGCCCAGGTTCAAGGAATGATTTTATTGTAGACAAACGTGGGAATGTTGTACGAATGCAATTAATTGCTATTATTCATAGATTACCTGCGGAAAATGGAGGAAGTGGAGGAGGTGAGCAAAGTGTTTAACACTTTGGCTGCGGGTATATTTCCGCCTATTTCCGCCATATTAGGGCTCATTCAGGCACTCCTGATTGATTAGGCAAGTGTCTGAATGAAATAAAATATTTTTAGCCAAAAACTAGAAGAAAATAGCTTCAAAATTACACCAAAATGAGCTTCGTAGCTCGCGGGCTTCACCCGCAGCGCTACCATAGACATTCGCTAAAATGAACACCTATCGCTAATGGTGCGCTACATTTGCTATTGACAGCGCTGTATATCTCACGAGAGCATGACTCGGAGTCCTCAGCGCCGCGGCCGTCTGACTGTAAAAGGAAAAGTGGCCTATCGCGCTACCGCTCCCTCATACTTTATCCTACAGGCTTTATGAGGCTTTAAAATCCTGTAAATTGCCATGGCATTTCAGAACGTCTCCCACAGGCAATGGGTTGAGGAAGATATTTTAGCAGCATGTAAGGAGGTGTGTTAGTAAGGAGAAGAGGGAGAGGAGTGAAGGGTAAAGCATGGTGGACAGAAGAGGTAATAATAGCTGTGAAAGACAAGAAGAAAGTGTATAGAGAGTGGTTGGGTAGTAGAAGGAATGAAGATTTAGAGAGACAGAAAAGAGCGAGGTACTTGGAGAGAAAGAGAGTGGTGAAGAGAATAGTGAAGGAAAGTAAGAGAAGAGTAGATGAGGAATTTGGAAGAAATCTGAGCGTAAAATGGAGGGCGTGTAAGAAACTGTTCTGGAAAGAAGTCAAGAAAGTTAGGGAAGGTAGCAAGGGAAACAGTAAGGGTGTGAAAGATAAGAATGGGCGAGTGCTAGCCGAGAAGCAAGAGAGAGTCGAAAGATGGAGGGAGTACTTCAACGAATTGCTGAATGTAAGGAATGTAGTGCCAGCAAACATAGTTGGATGGGGTATGGAAGGGAGAAGAAGAGAAGTAGTGGAGGAGGAGGTGGGGATCAAGAGGTCAGAAGTGTGTGAAGCCATGAAAAGAGTGAAGTTGGGGAAAGCTCCAAGAATATATGGAGTGTGTGGGGAAATGCTGAGGTATGGTGGTGAGATAGAGATCGAATGGGTATGGAAAATGTGCAAACTAGCATGGGAGAAGGGGAGTGCACCTGATGACTGGAAGACAGGCATAATAGTCCCCCTATATAAGCGTAAAGGGGAAAGATGAGCATGTGGTAACCACCGAGGAATATGTCTTCTAAGCGTAGTAGGGAAGGTGTACAGTAGGGTAATGATTGAGGGAGTGAGAGCGAGAATGGAGAAATGGATAGGTGATGAGCAGGGCGGGTTTAGGAAGGGAAGAGAATGCGTAGATCAGATTTTCAGCCTGGAATGTGTTGTGGAGAAATATCTGGAGAAGCAACAAAAGCTGTATGTTGTCTTTATGTACTTGGAGAAAGCCTATGACAGAGTGGATAGAGAAGGTATGTGGAAAGTACATAGAATATCCGGAGTAGATGGCAAGCTGCTGAAAGCAGTGAAAAGCATGTATGAGGGTGCAATGGCGGCAGTACGTGTGGAGAATGAGCAGAGCGAGTTCTTTGATCTGAATGTTGGGTTGAAACAGGGTTTGTGATGTCCCCATGGTTGTTTACTGTATATATGGATGTAGTCATGAAAGAAATACAAGGAAGAGCAGTGGATGTTGGTGTATCGCTGATAAGGGAGGGAACAAGTGGAAGCTACCTGTACTGCTGTTTGCCGATGATACAGTTCTGATGAGCGATAATGAATGAGAGTTGCAGGGTCTGGTAAATATATTTAGAACAGTGTGGGAAAACGGAATCTGAAGGTAAATGCGGGGAAGAGCAAGGTTATGGTCTTCGAAAGGGGTGAAGCCACAGAGTGTGAGGTGAAGTTGAACGGTCAGGCTATGGAGATAGTCAGCTCATTTAAGTATCTGGGCAGTGTGCTGAGTAAAGATGGGAGTATGGAAGAAGTACGGTAGAGGGTGCAACAGGGGAAGAGGGTTGTAGGAATGCTGAAAGCTGTAACAAGAAATAGGATGGTCAGCATGGAAGTGAAGAAATCCTTGCATGACAGTGTGGTAATCCCAACACTAACTTACGGAAGCAAAGCATGGCCGTTGGTGGAGAGACTCAGACCAAGAGTGAGAGGAGTGGAAATGAGTTACTTGAGAAGTGCGTGTAGAATTACATGGAGGAATCGACAGACGCATGAGGAAGTAAGAGGGAGGTGTGGTGTAGAGGTAGATGTGCTG
This sequence comes from Paralithodes platypus, assembly GCA_032716605.1. Taxonomy (NCBI): domain Eukaryota; kingdom Metazoa; phylum Arthropoda; class Malacostraca; order Decapoda; family Lithodidae; genus Paralithodes; species Paralithodes platypus. The sequence goes on along the minus strand of CM064520.1, from coordinate 24,693,263 downwards.
GAAAGTGTGAAAAGGAACACCTTGAGATGGTTCGGCCGTATGGAACGTATGGGAAGCGATAGAATGACTAAGAGGGTGTAGGAGAGTGAGGTGGAAGGACAGAGAGGGAGATGTAAATCAAGAGAGAGGTGGAAGGATGGAGTGATGAAGTATAATATTATGGATGAAGGCGGTGCTTGTTGGGAGGAGGGGCATTGACTGACTGGGGACAGAGGTGCATGGGGGCGTTTCGTTCGTAGTCACCCCTTCGGGGATCACGGTGTCAGGCAATAGATAGATAGATAGATAAATAGACTTGCAGAAACGGTACATTACTCAAGTACAAATCTAACACAGTCTGCCAGAGATTATTCATAGTTTTGTTTAAAATACAGTCTGCTACATTTCCCAGAACTGATGTTGCTTTGTATAGCTGTTTAACTATATTTGTTGGTGTATACTAGACCCCCCCAACATGTTCGGTTGTGACATCTCTGACGTTAACGTTAATGATAACATTGGTCTAAAAACAGGCAATGTAGGCTAATCTGCAGGGCTTAACCTGTATGACTAACCTGAGAACAGATCCATATACAGCGGCTACAAACACCCCTGGGGCTCCCGTGATGTAGCCCAACTTCTGCATGGCCAACAAGGACATGATCTGGTCAGGCTTCTGGACCCGGCCGGAGGTGAGGGGGTCGCAATCCAGGTACACGGCGTAAGCTACGAGTCCCGAAAAGTAGTTCAGGCTCCAGATTATCCATATTCCAACCAGGAAGAACCAAGTAATTCTGTTTTGGAAGTTAAAAAGTTAAATTATCATGCTATTTTTATAAGGAAATCTTATATATACTAAGGACATTATAGGCAAATACTTTGCCAAGACTACAGATACACCCACACCTCTAAATATTCACTTTCATTGTCTAGGTCACTGATATCTCACAAGGAAGGAAGAAAGAGGTTACCCTGTAAAAAGAGAAAGTTGAAAGTATATGATCTATATTATCAAAATATGAATATCTTGAGACTGACATGTTACTTAAATACTCATATTTGCATATGTTATTAAGTGTAATAGTAATTAAAGTGGATCATATTTACGTTTGTGATGATTTTGTAATCTACTCTATAACTTTCAAAGGAGATTATAGAGACACAAGAGCTCCTCTATGAACCCTTCCATTTCACTTCCTGTAGAATACTTTGACCTTGTTCAATCCCTGACCATGATCAATTTCCTCTTCTTTCTAACCTTTGAGCAGTGGGCAGGCTACCGACGGAGGCAAGTCTCTGGTAGCTGGACTGTCTGATACCCAAGTTCATTACAGCAAAGAATACCCCCAATACACAGGCTGACCAGAAGGAATGGCGTACATAGGGGCTTGGATCCATGCTGAAAAACACAGTCATAATTAGTACAGGTAGTACGAAAAAAGGTACAGTACATTGTGTATATTTGAGTATCACAATAACTGCTTTTCTGAAAAAAGGCCATTATTTTCATTTGATTCTGGCTGTCATTAGACGAGTTTTCCAGCTTAAGATGGACCTCAAGAAATATATTAAATGGGTACAAACTATCTCAATTAACCCTCTGACTATCACAGGTCCTTCTAAATCTATTAAGACAATATCATGCAATGATGGACTGAGTAAAATAAATAATACAACTTTTGGTATTTAGGCGGGTAAAGAAAATTGCCCAAAACAAGGCAAAACAAATAGTGTGACATATGAAGGGGTTCAATTTACATCCATCAGTAGGAAGGCGTACATTCACAATCATTAGTTCGCCATGTCACATTGATGATAAATAGAGTAGAAGTGCTGCTTTGCTCAAGATCAAAATGGCATACCCAACTCTTCTATGGGTTACCATCATCACCACTATTACCACCATCATCACTATTACTATCTCTATCATCACTACTACTATCATCATCATCACTACTAATGTCACCATCATCAGTATTATGGTGTAAGAGGAGCTTAGGGACAAACGGACGACGGCAACGACAGACATTTCGACCGACAGGTTACCAGTGTACGGTGTGTGTGTGTGTGTGTGTATGGGGGGGAGGGGGGGTTTGCTGGTACTAGTAAATTGTTTTTATGCTGTTTTTTACGCAATTCATACTAGTTTTCCTTAATAAGAACATAAGATCATAGATAAAATAGAAACCTGCAGAAGGCCTATTGGCCGGGTTTAATCTTATAAGTCGAGGAACGGATGGATGTATTTGTTAGTTTGATATTAAATACAATTTTCATTAGGATAAGCACTTTGTTGTTTCGCTAGTTAAATTATACATAGCAATGTGTGTATGAATGTGTTGTGCGAGTTACACACTAGTGTACGAGTGCATACGAGAGTGTGGGTGAACATGGTTGGTAAGCATGCACGTGTGTGTGTTAGTGTATTATTTGTGTGTATTTGTTTACGCTTGTGTGGGTATATATGCAGGTATATATTTGCCGTTTTGTAAGGAACACCCACTGTCTAGACTCATATAAGCTGGTGTCAGATATTGAATGTAAAACTCACTTGACTGAAATAATTCAGACAAGTGGGGTATGCTACCTCTATTGTCTTAATGGGTAGAGTTACGGTCTTGTAACTGAGTAGCCTCAAGTTCAAGCTTAACAGAGGGACTTGGGATTTTTGTGAGATGACCGGTTCAATATCCAATCCAGCTTGGCTACTAAAAGTTAAAGTAAAATATGAGAGTCACAAAATAACTACCGTTACACATGTAACTGTTGGGGGAGAATGAGATTAACTGACACTATATGCTGAATGACATGGAGTACCTAAGGCAACCGGGTATAATCATATATGTCGAGGAATAGACATCTTGTGGATTATATTCCCACTTGAACTTATAACTAGGAGGGTCTTAAGGAGCCTTAAGATGGCGTAATGGACTTCATGTTTTTACCAGAAGTAGGGGGAAGGTGAATAATGTCACTATATATCTATAGTGTGAGGTGAAGGAGATGAATTGTCCCGCTGGTATTTATTATGGGTTTTTCGGAGGTATGCGTTTGAAGTTAATGGCCGGGGTCTTTCCTAGGCTCTTGGCCCAACGCTCTGGATTCTTGTGTTATTTTCCTCTCAGACCTAGGTTAGGGGATGAGTTGTTTACCGTATAAGGGCCAGGCAACCAAAGTCCTTTATCTCAGGACCAAACATCAACCTCGCTACCAATTGAGTTAGTTTCCCCAGATCGGCCTGGTACACAATTTGCAGACCAGCACCGAACAAAGGCTGAATCAGTATAAAGTCAGAGGATTGCAGAGTCACTTCCTGGGAACAGCCCCGAAAAAATTCCCTTGATCGGCCTCGATCAACTTGAGCCAAGCCCCAAACAATGGCAGAGGAAGTATTGCTGTTGGCTGGATGCCTGTGATGGTCTTGTTTCCGGTGGCAACATCCTGGTTGAGGCTGTTCCAGGTTAGACGGGCCTGGTGTAGTTAGCCCGCTGTGGCATGTGGTAGCCACTCAAGTGGCTGTTGCTGAGGGTTACAAGGGCAAATGCGGTTGGGAGAAGGCTGGTTCTTATGCCCTTCTTCTGTCGTTGTTATGATGGCCGATATTCTGGCTGTTGCCTTTGGTTTGATCTGCTGATTATAATATTTATTCAATATTTTATGCCAAGGAGCGAGTAACATACAATTTGAGACATCTGCAAAATATATTAAGTGTAAATTATCTGGAGGGAAGTATTAAACCGTGTAATCATCTTTATTATAGGTGTATATAATTAAACCATTTGAGGTTGACCACTTTATTGTCAACGTTTCAATTATTGCCTCTGTGTGTCCTCCGATTGACTGAATTGAACTATGAGGTACAAAAATGAGTAAAGTATATTTTTTACTCACTAAGAATAAGCCCCAAAACTCTGAAGTGCCTGTGTATAATTGTGTGTACCCGGTATGTGTGTGCGCACGTGCACTTACGTAAAATATTTGAGTTACTCATCAATGTGCATTTCTTCTATCACAACCTACAGAAAACTATTTTTTTTTTTTTTTTGGGGGGACTTATAATTTAGTTTAAAACAGCACACACACAACTCTCCCACGTCCAGTTATACTCTTACACATAAGCACACATTTGCACTACCAAATACTAGACACATGCCCCTTCAGTTATATAATTCCCCAGTGTGCTATTGGGGCTTGTAATTAGTAAAAATAAAAATAAAATGTAGCCTATGCTTTGACTTTTGAGGCCGAGGTAGAGCGAGTTTGTGGGCGTGTCAAAATAAATTCCGACTTAACATGCTTAGGTAGCAAATGCTTAGTTGTTAGGCAACTGAGATGGATAATGGCTTTATATGCGCATGCTTCATATATTCACTTTGCATACATTTTTTTTAATTTCATCAGGCCACCAACTTACTTGAAAAATTCGATCCTGCCACCCTTTTCTGCGATGTCCCAGATGTCTGCAGGACTGACAACATGTACGCAACACATGACTACCACCGCCAAAACCCCGATGAACATAAGCAGTGTCTGGACCACGTCTGTGTACACCACCGCCTTAACACCTCCCTGCACACATACATAGAAAATGGGCATACTGTACAGTAATTCAATTTTCAAAACAAGACTGGAAAAGATTATGTATAATTATGTATAATGATTATAGTTATAATTATTTGTATTATTATGTTGTAGACATTTGCATGAGTAGGCCTGTATAATAGCACTGTGAATCTACATATATTATTATCCATATTGCACATAGACTAGATACATTATATATGCACTCATATCAGTGGTTTGCTCAATCAGAACACTTTAATAGTCAACTTTAGGTCATGTCATTCACATATTCCTTTCGTGTCTTGAGAAGCGGCTTAGAGGGAGTACGTGGATATTAATAACAATGTTAGATTTGATTATTGCAGCGATGCATCCAATACCCGCGTTGACTACAACAAATAATATTGTTGAATATCATATAGATAGCTTAATAGTACCCACAAACACAAACACAAACCACAGAGATATAGAACAGACACACACACACACCTTAACCATTTGAAGATGCATTACGCATTTTGACAGTTTATTTTGGATATCAATAGACAATTACATACAGTTTAGGAAGGATCAATGGGAATTATAAGGATAAATACTATCTCAATTCACCCTCTGACTTCAATATACCCTTCCTAATCTAAATACAATCGTCTAATAATAGCCAAGAAACAGAAACGAAAAATTTAATGAAATCAGCTCTTGAAAGGGCTAAGTTATATCTAACCTAGTCCCTCCATCCATTTTATACCCCATAACTGACCACAGATATGTAGAAGGTACAGACGAGCCCCGTGACGACTACAGATACCCAGGTGGGCAGTTTGGTGACTGTGGACATGGCCAGGGAGGGGGCGTACAGGAAGATGCCCGCGTATAAGGAGTGTTCTATTATCAGGCAGACGGTACTCAACAGACGGGGAATTCTGGACTTGAACCGCATCTCCAAGTACTGTAATAAACAAAATGTCATTGTTTAATCACCTGACAGGAGTTATATGGTTTCTAAATACTGTTCTTTAGGTATTTACTTTTGATATACTTGTTACAGTATCCCTCGGATTGTGATACCCGAGGGACCACTGAACAACTACCATAGCATCATTTCAGCCTTTGTGTACTTCATGACAGTTCTCCGTGGACATTGAGTAGTCATCGTGCTGATATCCAGAAGTTGGCTGGAGGTAGGAGTATATATATTTGTTTTCTATATTACAACTACTCCCTCTCGGGCATTAGAGCTAAGAGCCTGTATATTCAACCGTACATTCAACGGTAAAGCCTGTGAGGTCTCATACCAGCCTAGGGAGTGAGACATGTGAAGCACTTTGAGATGTATGCCAGTTGTTGTTGATGTTGTTCCCCAGGCTGTCTGACAGAACAGCCCCAAGGTCCCGAGCAAGGCCAAGGCCACAACCAAGCGCCCCCACAGAATCCTCTCTGCTTACTACTAAGAAAGCCCAGGTGACCGAAGCCGCTCCCAGGCGAGGAGCTGAGGAGGGTGCGGAAACGCCCGGGCACCGAAGCCCCACCCAAGACCCTGTGCCTCAGCAATTATGTAGGGAAAGTTGAGGGGCAAAGGAAAAATGTGACGCTTTGGCTCCCAGTCTGCCAACCTCGAGGTTGGTAGTAGGGAGGTCAATCCACGGAAGAGACGCCGCCACTTGAGATCTGGAATATATTATAAGTAAAATGAACAGTCAGAGTAAGCTGTTGGAATGGTAGAGAACGCTCAATTGTCACTCTGATAGACCAGCCCATCACCACAGATGTATGCCAGTAATATGTTATTTCCGGCTGCCATAAAACTAACGAGCCACACATACAAGGTACAGTTGCCACATAAGTTCGGTTCTTTGTCGTGCTCTTATGTATATAAGTAAAAGTAGTATGAATGAATTGTGAGTATGTTTTTTTTTAATTATCAGTTGATTAGTCAGAGGAGTTAACCACTGCATAAGAAACAACACTCGTAATTCAATCGTGTGGATTATATTTCCATGTATAAGATCATGGAGAGGAACAGAAATGATGTAGGCAACTGTACATGAGTTTTGGAAATATACTGATAGGCATTTTGCCACATTTTGGAAGTAAGAATTGTCATGATAACATACAGTAACTTCTTTAAGTCCAGACCTGAAGAAGTAATAAATTAAAAGTTGTCATATAACTCTCTATGTGTCCATTGCCAAATTTGTATTAAGGATTTCAGCCTACAGTAGAGATTTAAGTTAAACACAATGAAAGTACTCAGAATGCTTCCTCAAATTATTTCCTTATTACTGCACACCATATACCAATATTGTTGCGAGGGCTACTGACCTGAGTAATGGAGATTATTTGCAGTTTGTATATCACAGGTAGGAGGCTGTAGGCCACGAATATAATGCCCACGGTAGCCCCCACCAGGAGCAGACAGATTTGAGTGCCGTACAGGTAGGTGTCCGTCGGGTACCCTGGGGAGGACAGTGCTAATATTTTAACCAGCTCCGTTCATTTAATTTTATGTTCGTTACCAATAGACGATTTAATTCAGTTTAAGAAAAGCCTCAGCAATTCACAGGCTGCTACCTGTCTCAAAAAACTATTTTTTGCTACCACCAATTCTTCTTAAGCTGCACAAAATCGTCTAAGTACAGTTACATTACAATAAAATAGACGTTGCCGGGAATGAAAGGATTAATCCATCAGTACCGGTGACCCGGTGACGTTATGTTCATCATGTTATGACAACTATTAGATTATTTTATTCAGTTTAGGAAGGATCCGTGGTAGCTAAAAGGATAAATTGTTAGAGGTCCTTTCTAAGCAGCAATAGTTGCCAGAATATAATGAAAAGAACGTTACCGTACTGAATGGGTTAAGTTTGGAACACTGAATGGAGACTTCAGTGAAAGGATATCTGTAAAATATTAATACAATCATAAATAAAAATAAAATAAAATAGATAAATAAATAAATCAATGAAATCGAGGGGTAATTGTTTGGCTGTGCTTTGCCACCGCGTTTATCGCTGTGTATTGCCTTTCTGGAGCCTGTGGTGAGACAAAATTCAACTATAGCCTACTCTGTTTCTTTTCAGCTGACGATACATTGAATCCCTTAGCAGCCAATGTCTCGATACTTAATGGATACATAGGAAACTACTATGTCTCTGATTCATTTTAGGACCAAGTTAATACAATTAGCATCTTATTTCACTACAAAATCTTTAACATAACTGAAAAATCTTGCTGGGAACTTAGCAATTTACCGTCAGTTGAAAAGAAATTGACCATAATTAATGCAATATTCAGTTACTGCACCTTATCTTTACCAGATTGAACCTTAACTTCTGAATAACTAACTTAACCAATTAGTTAAGCTACACCCTATTTCAAATAAGGGGAGGTGTGGTGGAGTGGTCTTGCCACTGGACTGGTAATCCAATGGACCCAGGTTCGAATCCCAATATGTCAATGGGAAGATATTATTGGGATGGAATTTGTGCTGTACCTATTATCAGTGCATTACCACAAAGCCCACCCAAACGAAACGCCAAATAAATACCCTCATTGTTCCCTGATTAAATAGCACTGTATGAATATTCCCATATTCAAAAATATGCTATAGGTGGGAAATGCCTAGTCACTAGTGAGTTCATTGCTCAATAGGTGGCGTTCTGAGAGTGAGGGTCCGAGTCTAGGAGGTGAGGCAGTGAAGTACTGGCACGAGGCAGCTTCAGAGATGGGGCTGCTTCGAGCCTTGGGTGAGCACCTAAGCCCCATGCATCCTGCGAAGGCAAGATGGCAGGTGCTGGTTGCAGTTAAAAATGCTTCACATTTATCACCCCCTAGACTGGAACGGGCTTCACCGTTCAGTTCAGTTCAGTCAGTGACAGGAGAAGGTTGTGTTAATCTGAGTTCCTGCCCAGACCACCTGCTCGTGACCCAGTGACCATAGGCACCTACCTGTGTTTGGAGGCAGTGCACTTGTGTATATATAAAAGTGTTTTAGCTCAGTTTTTAGCTGTTAGTTGACTTATTTGTTTTTGTTTTCTGTACTTAGTTGTTTGCTCCTCGCTAAGCTTTTTGGGATCATGTCAGGTATGGAGTGCGAGTCCTTTACTGAACTGCATCATCTTATTCTCCAGGTAAGGGAAGAGATGGTTGTGGTGAAGGAAGAAGTCTTGGCTCTAAGGGAGGTTAATGTTAAACTTCAGAGGGAAGTGGATTTGATTATAGACGAAAATCTAGCTTTCAAGCTTAGCCAAGAGGAAATTAAGTCGAGTAAGGGGAAAAGGGAGGAAGTTGATGAAAAATTGTATTTATGGCAGGTTGTTAAAAATACGGGTGGGAAAGTCACACTCAAGAAGCAGGATAGTAGAATAGGTATGAGTGTGACAAATACATTCTCTCCTTTGCGAGACGAATGTGAGGGAAAAGATAGTCAGGATAAGGGAGGGTTAGACGAAGTGCCTGCCGCCGACTCAGCTCCTACCGCTGACGCTGTGCTACCTACCACCACCACCACCCCCACCACCACCACCACTACCAAGGGAGCTTCTGCCACCACCGGGGGTTCTCCAACTGCAGCTGCTGGATCCTCCCGAGGGAAAAGGTAAGTCTGTGTCCCGAGAAGGTAAGTCTGTGCCGATTGTGGGCGACTCCATGGTAAGACATTTAGTTAGGGCTACCCGCACTAAACTTAGCAAGGTTGTGTGTCTGCCTGGCCATGGAGTTGGGAGGGTTTTAGAGAAGATGGACCACATCTTGGAAGATAGTGGAGATAACCCCATTATCTGTCTCAGTGCCGGGAGTAACGATGCTGGTAAGGGTAGAAGTGAGGAACTGCTGCAGCAGTATCGGGATGTGTTAGATAAGGTTAGGATGAAGGGAGGGATCCCTGTAGTACATTGTATCCTACCCAGAAGAGGAGTTCCCAAGGAATGGACATCCAGGGCTGTTGGTGTCAATTGCCGGTTGGAGAAATATTGCAAAGAAAAAGCAATACCATTCATATAGAGTGCCTCCAAAGGGATCTAGATACCTTACAAGAATGGTCAGTAAATTGGCAGATGAAGTTTAACATTGACAAATGCAAGGTATTAAAGATAGGGAAGATGCATACAAACGTTAAATATAAACTAGCTAATGTGGAATTAGAAAACTCGAATTGTGAGAAAGATCTAGGTGTGTTTGTTATCAATGATTTGAAGCCTAGACAACAGTGTATAAGCGTTCGAAACAAGGCAAACAGGATTCTCGGGTTCATCTCAAGGAGTGTGAGTAACAGAACTGCTGATGTTATCTTAAAACTTTACTTGTCATTAGTGAGACCCCATATGGATTATGCTGTTCAATTTTGGTGTCCTTATTACAGAATGGACATAGATTCATTGGAGAGAGTACAGCGTAGAATGACAAAAATGATCCATAATATTAGAAATCTTCCGTATAAAGAAAGGTTGAAGAAATTAGGCTTACTTTCGTTAGAGAGACGCACAGTTAGAGGGGATATGATAGAGGTGTTCAAGTGGGTTAGTGGGGTTAACAAAGGGGACATGACAAATGTACTAAAGCTCAGTGATAGCGAAAGAACTCGTACCAATGGTTTCAAATTAGATAAATTTCGTTTCAGAAAAGATATAGGCAAATATTGGTTGGTAACAGAGTTGTAGATGGTGGAATGGACTACCAAGTGCTATAGTGGGATTAAAAACGATAGGGAGCTTTAAGATAAAATTGGATAAGCATATGGACGAGAAGGGTTGGGTGTGAGGATCAGCAGGGTTGGGCCAATCAGCGCTCTGCAGACCCCCGTAATCCTGCGTTAATCTCTAACCGTTTTGGTAAGATGATCCTCAGGGTATTAGAGTGTTGAGCCTATAATTGGGCTTTGTAATTGGGGTTGTGTGGGACAGGGATCTGCCTTGCTTAGGCCAATCGGCTTTCTGCAGACTCCCATTTTCTTATGTTCTTATGTTCTTATTGATAACTGGGATAGTTTCTATGGGAGAGATGGGATGTACGCAAGGGATGGGGTTCATCTTTCACGGTTAGGGGTTTCCACATTAGCTAGTTCTTTAGATAGGGTGGTTGTGGGGTTTTGAACAGAAATATTGAGAGTGTAAATAAGAGGTTAAATGGAACAATTTTAGCGTCAGGCGAAAGCGATAAGGATATTCAGTCTCATGCTAAAAATGATGACTATATTGCAAATGATAGTAGTGATGGTGCAACGAAAGATGGAAATGTCGTTAGAAATAATGGTAAATTAGGTATAAAGAAAAGAAGTAAATTGAGAGTATATTACACAAACTGTAGGAGTCTATGTAACAAAATGAACGAACTTAGAGCCCTTGTTAGCAAAGAAAATGTAGACATAATAGCGCTAACTGAAACGTGGATTAATACAGAAACCCGGCATTTTTTAGCAGAATTTGATATACCAGGATATAGTTTGTTTAAATATGACCGAACAAGTAAGAGGGGTGGCGGTATAGCAGTGTTTGTCAGGAGTACATTAAAAAGCTGTATTAAATCAGGTATTAGACTAAATAACGATAATGAAAGTGTTTGGGTAGAGGTTAACGAAGGTAGTGAGACCATAGTTATTGGAGTTATGTATAGACCGCCAAATATGAGTAGAAATGACGGAACGTCATTATGGGAGGAAATTAAAATGGCATCAAGGTTTAGCAATGTGTGCATTATGGGGGATTTTAATTTTCCGAATATAGATTGGCAGCATCAAATAGGCGACTCTGATTCTGAGGAGTTTATAGAGGTAGTACAAGATAGTTTTTTATTTCAATTCATAGATACGCCGACTAGAGGTAATAATATTCTCGATTTAGTTTTCAGTAACAATGAACATATGGTAAGTAATGAAGAGATAGGGGACCACCTAGGAAATAGTGACCACAATTCTGTGTATTTTAATATACAATGGAAAGGTAATACCAGAGAGAATACAACATTAATACCTGACTTCAGAAAAGCCAATTATGGTGGGTTAAAAAGAGCCCTATTAGCGGACCCTATGGTCAAAAAATTAAGTCGATCCAGGTGTCCAAATGAGTGTACCCCTTCTCAGGCACCTGTCATCTTAAGTCAGGAAGAGAGTCAACCATGGTAGATACATACGATAATTTTATCGAGTCAGTATTCAATGCAAAAAATAAATACATCCCCAAAAGAAAATTTAGATCAACACAGAACCAACCCAAATGGATGAATAATAGACTATTAGATCTTCTAGGACAAAAGAGAGGAATATATAGAAAAATTAGGAAAGGCGAAATTCACCTACTTGCTTACTATCAGAATCTATCAAGACAGGTAAAAAAGGATATTAGGAAAGATAAAAGAAATTATGAAATTAAAGTTGCCAATGACTCAAAAAATAATCCTAAAGCTTTTTACCAACTATATAAATCCAAGGTTAGAGATGTAATTGGTCCCCTTAAAACTTCGATAGGAGAAATGACAGAACATGATTTAGAAATGTGCAGTACATTAAATAGTCAATTTCTTTCCGTTTTCACTAATGACAATTTGGCACAGTTTCCAGAAGTCCGTAAAGTATATAGCGATAGTATAGAAAATAGGTTAAGTACGGTTACTATAAGTAGAAATTATGTGCTTAAGGAAATTGACAGACTGAAACCTCAGAAATCGCCAGGTCCTGATGAGGTATATGCTAGAGTATTAAAAGAATGTAGGGATGAGTTAAGTTACCCATTAACATTTCTATTTAGCAAGTCATTAGAGACAGGTATAGTTCCAGAAGCTTGGAAGCTTGCAAACGTAGTTCCGATCTTCAAAAAAGGTGACAAATCAATAGCATCCAATTACCGTCCCATTAGTCTTACATCAATCATAGGAAAGCTACTAGAGTCAATTATTGCTAGTAAAATTAGAAACCACTTAGATACATTTAATTTAATAAATTCTTCTCAGCATGGATTCACTCAGGGACGTTCTTGCCTTACTAATTTGCTTAGTTTTTTCTCAGAGGTATATGAAGCAGTAGATAATGACAAGTCATATGATATAATATTTAGATTTCAGTAAAGCTTTCGACAGAGTCCCCCATGAGAGATTGATGAGAAAGGTTGAGGCGCATGGAATAGGTGGGGCGTTGTTGGGATGGATTAGGTCATGGCTAATTGGTAGGAAGCAGAGAGTCAGCATAAATGGTACGAAGTCAGAATGGGGAGCAGTCAAAAGTGGTGTCCCCAAGGGATCTGTATTAGGTCCTCTGTTGTTTGTTATATACATAAATGACCTTGATTTAGGTATAACTAGTAGGATAAGTAAATTTGCAGACGATTCCAAAATGGGGAAAACAATTGATTCAGATAGAGATATAGAGTGCCTCCAGAGGGATCTAAATACCTTACACGAATGGTCAGTAAATTGGAAGATGAAGTTTAACATTGACAAATGCAAGGTATTAAAGATAGGGAAGATGCATACAAATGTTAAATATAAACTAGCTAATATGGAATTAGAAAACTCGAATTGTGAGAAAGATCTAGGTGTGTTTGTTAGCAATGATTTGAAGCCTAGAAAACAGTGTATAAGCGTTCGAAACAAGGCAAACAGGATTCTCGGGTTCATCTCTAGGAGTGTGAGTAACAGAACTGCTGATGTTATCTTAAAACTTTACTTGTCATTAGTGAGACCCCATATGGATTATGCTGTTCAATGTTGGTGTCCTTATTACAGAATGGACATAGATTCATTGGAGAGAGTACAACGTAGAATGACAAAAATGATCCATAATATTAGAAATCTTCCGTATAAAGAAAGGTTGAAGAAATTAGGCTTACATTCGTTAGAGAGACGCAGAGTTAGAGGGGATATGATAGAGGTGTTCAAGTGGGTTAGTGGGATTAACAAAGGGGACATGACAAATGTACTAAAGCTCGGTGATAGCGAAAGAACTCGTACCAATTGTTTCAAATTAAATAAATTTCGTTTCAGAAAAGATATAGGCAAATATTGGTTTGGTAACAGAGTTGTAGATGGGTGGAATGGACTACCAAGTGCTATAGTGGGATTAAAAACGGTAGGGAGCTTTAAGATAAAATTGGATAAGCATATGGACGAGAAGGGTTGGGTGTGAAGGGGGATCAGCCGGGTTGGGCCAATCAGCGCTCTGCAGACCCCGTAATCCTGCGTTAATCTCTAACCGTTTCGATAAGATGATCCTCAGGGCATTAGAGTGTTGAGCCTATAATTGGGCTTTGAAATTGGGGTTGTGTGGGACAGGGATCTGCCTTGCTTAGGCCAATCGGCTTTCTGCAGACTCCCATTTTCTTATGTTCTTATGTTCTTATGTTCTTATGTTCTTATGTTCAATAACAGTTGAATGTACAGGCTCTCAGCCTATGCCCGATAGGGAGAAGATGGAATATAGAAACAAAAAAATTGGTAGGACAGAAATGATTAACCCAGTAACTCAAATGGGATAAAGCAAATGGGCTGCATATTTCCGAACCTATTCCCTGGCTGACCCTTCCCAAATGGTAGAAATATTAGCTTGATTACACTAGTCGTTTGTGAGTTATAGCGGTTAATGTTCAAGAGCTTTGGCCTACTTATTTGGAGGTCAGAGGGCTAAAACATGAAAAGGTTAACTCCCAACTAACCCAGTATGGAGATAGATGAGACGACGCCACCGATGAGTGAGAATCCTACAGGCACAGCGGCCATGTTTCTGTTCCCCAGCAGGTAGTCCAAGGTCGTCTGTCTCCCGCGGCTACGCCAGGCGGACCAAACCCCAATGCTTGCGGACACCAGCAGTAGAAGGCACAGAAGAACATAGTCCACTGGGGTAAACTGGGCGTCGGTCATCCCACTTTCTGTCTTATTTGGCGTCAACATTATCTGGAAAATTGAGTTAGTGTTTTGCTGCCTTCAATTTATCAAACTCTTCAACATCATGCTGCATGACAACAGCCACCGGCGACGTGTTCATATTTCCATTCTTGCTGTATTTAGACGATTTCGTGCAGTTGAAGAAGGATCTGTACTAGTAGAAAGGGTTGTTGTTGTTGTTTCCTAAGCTGCCTGGCCGAACAGCCCCGAGTCCCTGAGGAAGGCCATGGCCATGATTGGGCTTTCCCACAGAGCTCTCATGGAGTGTAGATTGTGTTGTTGGCGTAAGTGGTTGTGTGAAATGCAGTCTTCTATGATGTGTTTAATGGTATGGGGTGCAACGGAGTCATCCAGTCTCTTCTGATACTCAGGAGAGCTGGATGGTGTCCGCATCTCAGCCTGGCCAGGTGGACTCTGTCCTCGCGAGGGAGGGAGGATTCGGAAGGATGGATTTCGGGAGGTCGTGCATGCAGCTATGTGTTGTCTGTGAGTGAGTGGATGGATTGGCGAGAGATATGAGTATGGATGTGCTTCTGGAAGTTGGTTCGGGGTGGGCAGGGAGGGAGAGAGGACAATAATTGTGTGTGATACCGTGTGCTGGGTGTTTTTTTGATATTTCTTGGTGTCTGTGGGTGTGTTGCCATGTAGTTTAATGGGTGGTCTTGGTTCGTGGAGGCTGCTGCCAGGAATTGAGTGCCTCTCATGTCCAGATGGTCTTTGACTTTGAGGATTTTGGTTTCTTGATGTAGGTGATCTGTGGGTGCAGTAGCTGTGCAGCCTGTAATGATCTTCAGGGCTTTGTTTTGAATAGTCTGTAAGGTCTTATGATGTGTTTCAGCTAGGTTAGAAGCCCAGGCTGGGCTTGCGTATTCCATCACTGATCTTATGTATTGTTTATATACTGTGGTGGTAGTTTCTTTGTTGTGTCCAAATTTTGTGTGAGCAAGTGACCTGAGGGCGTTAAGTCTGGGTGTCAGTTTCTATTTAATGTTTGTGGTGTGCTGTTTGAATGTCATATGAGTATCATATGTTACTCCTAGGATTTTGGGTGTGTGTGTATGTGTTAGGGGTGTGTTGTTTATGGTGAGTTGAGGGATGTATTCGTGTTCTCCTGTCCAGCTTGTGAGCAGGGTTGCGGTGGATTTGGCTGGGGCTAGATTAAGTCTGTTTGTAGTGCACCAGCCATGTAGTGTGTTGAGATAGGGTTGAAGGAGATCTGTTGCTCTTTTTGGGTCATGAAAGGGTTAAGTGAGATAGTTCGAGCATGTTAATTGCTGGAGGCCCCTTTTTAACTGAATAAAATAATATCTAATAGTATTTAGAATAAAGTTAAAATGACACCATCGGTTAAGATAAAGTTAACACCTTACGAGCGGGCCCGTCAGTTTTTTTCCACTACGTGCCCAGCGTTTTTTTTTTTTACCCTAAATGGCCTTGTTTCCGTGCTCTTTTTCATGCATAAACAAGAGCCAGAGCGTAATAAATGTATGTATCCCTGAAAGGGCGTAAATTGAGCTTTCCAATGACACCAGAACCATCCTTCTACGACCACACGTTCTCTTGCAACGATCGTGCAACACGAGTGAAAAAAACCTAAAATACGGTAATATCCTCACATAATTCCCTGTGTGGCGAGGTAGGGAGGGTGGAGTAGTGTGGAGTAGATGTCAGTAGGCGCGCGGGATCCGTGCCGAGTGATCATGAGGTAAACTACGCTCCTCCCGTCGCTCGTCTCTCTCTCACAGCCATTCTTGCTCAAAAATTGCACACAGACTTAAGTCAGGCCCCGCTACATAGTCCAGATTTTTAGATACGGACTTAAGTCCGGTCCCGCCAAACAAGGGGTAAAGGAGGTGAACTACCCGTCCGTGTAGTACGTGTACCTCAAGTTGATACTCACGGACCAGGCAAATAAATAGTCTTTAATTATCTCTATCTGATCTGACCTCTTGTGGGATATTATGATATTTTGTTTAATTATTATTGAAGATTATATATGCTTGCTTTTGCCTTTGTCAAGCACTGTAATCTAGTTTGTCCTTAGCTAACTAAACCACCTGAAAAAAAGGCCACTCCCCCAGGCCCCCTTCAAGCTATTTTTGTATATTTTTCGATAGAAAACTGTCATTGGCGAAGGCCGACTTTTACTCAATTACGGACGACGAGCGATACCGTATATTTGACCCCTAAATGCGTTGAAGCGTCTTAATATCGCCAAAATAATGAGGGCGATATTTCTTAAAATCTCAAAGCTAATGGGGGTGAACCAGAGGAAGTCCAAAAAGACGTTTTTTGTTGTGTGTGTGTGTGTGTATTCGAAAGAATTGTAGTATGCTTGTTTAGTGTAGTGAAATTTAAAGGAAGTGGAGGTATTTGCGAGAACTAGATGGATTACTCTCTGTGTATGAGATACACAAACAGAAACAGCGAGGGAAGCCAAACAAATGAAACAGGAGTTCCAGCAACTCCTTATCACTTGTCAATGAGGCTTCCCCTGGATATTGCCTTGTTTGACTGGTGTCTAGAATATTCTCATTCTCTTGTGTGTGTGTGTGTGTGTATTTACCTAATTGTATTTACCTAATTGTAATTTTACAGGAGTGAGCCTAAGCTTGTGATGTCCCGTCTTCCAAACTCATATTATCATATTTTACTTTGAATTGGCTTATACTCTTGGCACACACTACCTTTTCTGGGAGTGAATTCCACTTTCCTATGCTTCTACAAGGAAAGGCAAATTTTCTCACATCCTTCTTGCAAGGCTTGACCACCAGTTTGAATGCATGGCCTCTCGTTCTTCCTTTTGATGGTATGATGAAGTCTTCCCTGTCAATCCAGTCAATCTTGTTAACACATTTGTACATCGTGATCATATCTCCGCGTTCTCTTCTATCTTGCAATGTAGTAAGGCCTATCTTTTCCAGTCGTTCTTCATAGCTGCACCCTCTCAATTCTGGAACTAATCTTGTTGCTGCCCTCTGAACTTTTTCCAGTTTATCTATGTGCTTCTTCAGATGTGGACTCCATACAACTGTTGCATATTCTAATGTGGGTCTTATAAAGGTAACTATTAGTTTTTTAATCATATCCAAATCCACGTATGAAAAAGCAACCCTAACATTGGCTAGCAGTCCATAAGCGTTTCTCACTTTCTCGTTTATGTGATCTTCAGGTGATAGTTTGAGATTTATTATTACCCCCAAATCTTTTTCTTTCCTTGAAGGTTTAAGCTCTTCTTCACCCATTTTATATCTTCCATGCGGCCTTCTTTGACTTTCACCCATCTCCATGACATGACAGTTCTCTGCATTAAAATCCATTTGCCAAATTTTACTCCACTCGAAAATACTCGTGACATCCTGCTGCAGAGCCAGGCAAGAATCTTGATATCTTATTTGTCTAAGTAACTTTACATCATCAGCAAACAGGTTAACATAACTTTCCGAGCTGATGTTACCTGGCATATCATTAATATACAGCAGGAACATGATCGGTGCTAAAACAGCGCCCTGCGGTACCCCGCTCGTAACCTCTTTCCAACTTGAAAATTGTCCTCTGACTACTGTTCT
Organism: Paralithodes platypus; assembly: GCA_032716605.1. NCBI lineage: Eukaryota > Metazoa > Arthropoda > Malacostraca > Decapoda > Lithodidae > Paralithodes > Paralithodes platypus. Next base: position 24,675,283 of record CM064520.1, on the reverse strand, counting down.
CATCTTTCTTTCAACAAGAAAATCCTTCTTCCACTTAAGAAGTGATCCTCCAATTCCGCCTTTCATTTCCAGCTTCCATAATAGCCGTTGATGTGGAACACGATCAAAGGCCTTTTTAAAATCTAAATAGATGCAATCCACCCAGCCCTCTCTGTCTTGCACTATTTCATTAGCTCTATCATAGAAACTTAATAAATTAGTCACACATGACCTACCTGATCTAAAACCAAATTGCTTACTTGATAATAAACTATTTTTTTCTAAGTGTTCTACTCATCTCTTTCTAATCAACTTCTCCAAGACCTTGCACACTACACTCGTGAGGGACACTGGTCGGTAATTTAGAGGATCATCTCTATTTCCTTTCTTGAACAAGGGGACGATGTTTGCTGTTTTCCACATGGAGGGTAACTTTCCTTCTCTTAACGATTGTTCAAATATGATGTTGAGTGGGTGGCTTAATTCCTCTGCGCATTCCTTCAAAACCCAGCATGAAACTTCATCTGGTCCCATCGCCTTCCTTCGATCTAAATTCATCAGCAACTCTCTAACTTCTTCTTTCTTGATAACTATATCATCCATTCCAGTTTCCTTTACTCGAGTGTCTTTGTCTTCTACGAATCCATTTTCTTTAACAAAAACTGACTGAAACTTTGCATTTAATACTTCACTTATTGCTTGTTCATGTTCATAAACTTCACCATCCACAACAACTCTCTGTATTTTATCTTTCACTTTTAGTTTCCTTCTAATATAGCTGTAAAAAAGATAAGGTTCTTTATCACTTCTGTTTATTATATCTTTTTCATAATTTGCTTCCTCTTTTCTTCGTACTTGGGTATACCCATTTCTTGCCTGCTTGTATTTGTGATATGCTTGTTTTGTGTTATGTCTCCTATATCTACTCCATAACAGATATCTCTTCTCTTTGGCTAGTCTACATCTCTCGTTAAACCATTCTCTGTTTCCCCTTCTCTGATTTCCCTTTTGTTTGAGTATATTTCTCGATACTCCCTCGTTATACACCTCGATAAAATAGTTATATTGCTGTTCTACATCACGTTCCTCTAACTCTTGTTGCCAATTTATTTGCCTAAAAAATTGCCTCAGTTGCTCATAATTACCCCTTGCAAAATTTAGTCTGTCTTGTTTGTGCTCTTCCCTCTCCTTGGTGATGTCATAATTAACAATAAACCGGCAACTCAATAGAGTATGGTCACTTTTACCGAGTGGAGGCATGTACTCCAAACTCACAATTTCATTATGTTCTAGTAAAGATTAGATCTAAAATCGACGGTATGTCCTCTCCTCGCACTCTGGTTGGTTCATTAACGTGCTGATGCATGAAAAACTCCATCATTAAATTAAGTAATCTACTACTCCAGGTATGATTCTCCCCTCTAGTTTCCATGTTTAGCCAGTCAATATGTTTAGAGTTAAAATCACCCACTAACAATACTCTATAATGCCTTCTTTCAGATTGTTGTAGTAACATATCTAAATTTTGTATGGTTTTATCTGTTAGTTCTTCATAATTATCCTTATGCCAAGCACTGGTTAGTGGTGGCATATACACATGAATGATTAGCAAATGTTCTTCACCTAGCGTAATTTTAATGGCTATTGTTTCGTGTTTGTCTATGTCAATTACTTCCTCTTCCCTAGCAGGTAGATCCTCCCTTGTCAAAATCATCACACCTTCTACTTTTTTGCCTGTCCTGTCCCTCCTCCATATATGATATCCATCCACACCTACAACTACATTCCCAATGCTGTCATTCAATTTTGTTTCTGTTAAACATATTATATGTGGTTTCTTAGAATTAACTAAAACTCTTAGTTCTAACAATTTCGATGGCAGTCCATCAATATTTGTATACAGTATATTAAGGAACTCGTTTTTATTTTCTGGCCAAACTCCCCCTGCCACTCCTACCGTTCTTGTTGTTTTCTGGCCTAACTCCCCCTGCCACTCCTACCGTTCTTGTTGTTTTCTGGCCTAACTCCCCCTGCCACTCCTACCGTTCTTGTTGTTTTCTGGCCTAACTCCCCCTGCCACTCCTACCGTTCTTGTTGTTTTCTGGCCTAACTCCCCCTGCCACTCCTACCGTTCTTGTTGTTTTCTGGCCTAACTCCCCCTGCCACTCCTACCGTTCTTGTTGTTTTCTGGCCTAACTCCCCCTGCCACTCCTACCGTTCTTGTTGTTTTCTGGCCTAACTCCCCCTGCCACTCCTACCGTTCTTGTTGTTTTCTGGCCTAACTCCCCCTGCCACTCCTACCGTTCTTGTTGTTTTCTGGCCTAACTCCCCCTGCTACTCCTACCGTTCTTGTTGTTTTCTGGCCTAACTCCCCCTGCCACTCCTACCGTTCTTGTTGTTTCACATACCATTTTTTTATCCGAAGCCGCACTACTTTGAAGACAAAACATTCCTTTTCCTCTGGTGATCGTTCGTTGTTCTTTTTCTTTGCCTCCTCCAATTTTTCCTTTAGAACTGTCCTGTCTTCTCTACTTAAATCTCTCCGTAACAATAAATTATTATACTTTTCACTGTCTTTTAACTTCCATACGTTCCTTAGCACTTCATCTAAAACCTGACTATTCATAAATGTTACTTTTAATGGCCTTACCTTTTCCTTGTCATACTTCCCGATCCTTCTGTGTGTGTGTGTGTGTGTGTGTGTGTGTGTGTGTGTGTGTGTGTGTGTGTGTGCTTATGCATATATTGATTTAATATCCTTACAATACTATACTCCGTTCAACATAAATAGTCCGTTGGTAAGGCAGAACTTGACTACACTGCTTTACCCTCGCTATCAGCTGATAAGTTGATAATGGGGGCGAGAAACCATTTGCTCTCTCTCTCTCTCTCTCTCTCTCTCTCTCTCTCTCTCTCTCTCTCTCTCTCTCTCTCTCTCTCTCTGGGAGATGAAATTGTACTAACTTAATTATTAACGTGATTTTTATATAGCCTAAATCTATATACTGTATATATAATGTCTTAAATGATAAAATAAACTATTGGTCAAAATATACAGATATACATACAGAAAAACAGGCATATATACAGACAGACATACAGACAAACAGGCATATATACAGACAGACATAAAGGCAGATATACACACAAACAGACAGATATACAGATATACATACAGACAAATAGGCATATATACAGACAAACAGACAGATATACACACAGACAGACAGATATTCAGACAGATATACAGATAAACAGACAACTAAAGACAGACAGACAGACCGACACAGAGACAGATAAACAAACAGATACACAGACATAGACAGACAGACAGATATACAGATAGACAGACAGACAGAAATATATAGATATAGACAAACATACAGAGAGGCAGATAGAGATATATACAAACATACAGACAGGCAGATAGACAGACAGACAGACACATATACAGATAGACAAACAGACATACAAATATACAGACAGTTAGATATACAGATAGATACACCGACATATTTGCAGACAGACAGACAGGTATACTGATAGACAAACAGACAGACATATAAACAGACAGACAAACAGACATATAGATATACACATATACAAACAGTCAGATATAAAGTACATACCATGCAGACAAACAGATAAGCAAACATAGATATACAGACAGACAGACAGACAAACAGGGAGCTATACAGACAAACAAAGATACAGTCAGATGTACAGACAGAGAGACAGCTAGACAAACAGACCTATACACAAGCAGACAGACAGATATACAGATAGACAGAGAGAAATACAGACAGACAGACAGTCACGCTAGCCAAGCGCGTAGACGGAGAGAAATCCAGACAGACAGACAGACAGACGGTCACGGTGGCCAAGCGCGTTTAGTCTCTGTACTGAACAGAGTACTGCTAAACTCCTGTAGTACTGTACAGGATTAATACATCCTGATGATACATCCTAATGATATTTAAATTGGTTCATTTGATCCCCCAGGTTTAACACCTTAACCTTTCCACCCATGATTCGACTATTGTATATGTATTCATATACAGTACATACTGGGGAAACCTCTATCAAAATAAACGCACCTAGACCTCAATGGTGGTGTGGAAAAAAAGTCATAACATCAGAAACACTGGATAATTTTCTACTATAGAGAAGTATCCCATTCATTATGATTACAGAAAACCGTACAATAAAAGCAAACACTTTAAAGTCTGCCACACAGACTATTTTGACCAATAGTTTATTTTATCATTTAAGACATTATATATATAGATTTAGGGTATATAAAAATCACGTTAATAATTAAGTTATAAAAAAAAAATATAGTACAATTTCATCTCCCAGAGAGAGAGAGAGAGAGAGAGAGAGAGAGAGAGAGAGAGAGAGAGAGAGAGAGAGAGAGAGAGAGAGAGAGAGAGAGAGAGGGCAAATGATTTCTCGCCCCATTATCAACTTATCAGCTGATAGCAAGGGTAAAGCAGTGTTGTCAAGTATTGCCCTACCAACGGACTCTTTATGTTGAACGGAGTATAACTCTCAGTATTAGGACACAGGCTAACACATTTTGGGAGGCCCATTGGGAATTACACGGGTAAAGTCTTTCGCAATGAGCTTTCCCCAAATTTCTTCCTAAACTAAAAAAAAGCAAAATAAATCGTCGAATGATAGCCAGACAAAACTATAGAACGCGTCCTCATATCTTACAAGGATTAATTTATTGCTCAAATTATAACTATTGGCTATTATAAGGTATTTTTCTTCACACTGATACATGATATTTCTTATGTTTATTACTATCTCAAATATTGTACTGTACGTGTGGACTGTTAAGTAAAATATATCTCATCAAATATATGACCTTGAGTCGTATGATGAAATGATTATATACTTTCGATGGTATATTATGTTAGTGACATAATACATATACTTATAGAAGTAGCTTTTGCAAACAAATTCAAGATATGTTTTCATTCAAATGAGATGCTCATTTATTTATTATTACAATTTGCTCGGTAGAAATTTTCCCCAGCCGAAGGCTAGTACCTCCTATATTGAAGGATCGCTATCACTCGCTAGGAATAAAATCTACATCTAAATGACACGGAAGGTCTGAATATCACTAACTTAATGGAGTAAATATCTCAAAATCTCAACAGTTAATGGGGCTACTCATGAGAGAGAAGTCGGACCAGAACCCTTAATTAATCGATGGGTCAATGACAATATCACGAGCCATAGGGGTCGAACTTCCAACTTGAATTAAAATTTAAGCGTCGGTAAACGGCTATTAAGGGAAGGTTTGGGTTTTTCTGTACCCCGTTCTCCCTCATGTTTTAAACTCACCCTATGATTATACTGTATATACCTTGCTATATCCTTTTTATACCTCAAATTGATCGCAGTGTAGACAAAATAACTGTAAGCTTACCCTATGATTGTACTGTAAATACCTTGCTATACCCTTTTTATGCCCCAAATTGATCGCTGTGGATACCAAGTGTAGAGAAGCTCCGAGGACCAGCGTGGTTGAACCAATGTAAGCGACTGAGAGTTGGTGTATATACCTGTGTGTGTAAGTGTGTGTGTGTGTGTGTATGCAATGCATGTGTGCGTCGTGAGAGTAACAGGGGTGTCATAAATATTTAGGGCGACTCCAGCCTGCCCCTTTAACACACCTTCTCCTCCTATCAATACATTATACTACAAACACCTTACACACTACACTACCTTTGCAAAAAAACATAACAAAAAACAAAAAAAATGTAATACCTCAACACGCCCAGCCTCTGAGTCCCCCGGGGGGGGGGGGGGGGGGGGGGGGGGGGAGAGACCATAAAAGCCCCCCATCAGATTGTCCTCTGGTCAGGAATCCTCAAAGTGCCCTGGACCTACCTTCTACTCTATCTACCCATTTATGTAACATTCGCAGCCTTTCCTCTAACTTCCTCTCTCTGGAACACCATGCATCTCTCTTCTATCAAACCTGACTTACTTTTCCTCACCGAAACTCAGTTGTCTAAGGCAACAGACAGCAAACCCTTCTCTATATCCTCCTACTATTTCTATCCTCAATTCAAAGCCAAAGGTGAATGTTGCGTGTACGTATGCAACAATCTTACTTGCTCTTGTGTTCCCAACTTTGACTCTTCTGAATTCTCAGCTACCTGTCTTAATTTAAGCTATCTTGTCACTCTCTCACTAAATATACTGTATATGTGCTGTTTATCTCTCCCCTAATTCTACTGTCTTTACAAAATTCTTTGACTATCTTACTTCTAAAGTGGAACACACTCTATCCATCTCTCCCTTCTCTGAAATCTCCATCTTAGGAGATGTCAATGTTCACCACCACCAATGGCTCTCCTCTAATTTCACTGACCAACCTGGTGAACAAGCCTACATCTTTTCTATCCTAAATTACCGAGAGCAGTTAGTTCAGAAACGCACCCGTATCCTGGACCGCCCTGGAGATCGGCCCAACATCCTTGACTTATTTCTAACCTCCAATCCTTCTGCTTATACTGTAAATCGTCTCTCTCCATTGGGCTCCTCAGATCATAACCTTATCTCTGTCACCTGTCCTGTCTCTCCAGTACGGCCTTCTGACCCCCCCAGCCGGAGGCGCTTGTGGCACTTTGGCGCTGCCGACTGGGAGGCTCTGTGGCAGTATTTCTTTGATTTTCCATGGAATGATTTTTGCGTCCGTGGCCGGGGACCATCAAACAGTGCCGGAATCAAGCCATATCAGTTCTCCGACTCGACTCGCCAAAAACTCTTTCATCAATAACAAATGCTCTGAACTGTCCAATTCTAGCTCTTCCCAAGCTTCTTAGCATCTAGCCAAAAACCTCTCCAACAATTTCACTTCCTCGTCTTTTCCTCCTTTTTTCCACTTTGACGGTACCTCTGACAAAGCTGAACTCTTTGCTCAAACTTTTGCTAGAAACTTAACCTTGGATGATTCTGGTACTATTCCTCCCTCTCCACCCCCCTCACACTTACATATGCCTAATATCATAATCTCTTCTAAGGATGTACTCTCGGCCCTCTCTGGGCTTAATACTAAGAAGGCGTACGGACCGGATGGTGTTCTTCCTGTTGTACTACAAAACTGTTCTTCCGTGATGACTCCCTGCCTAGGCAAACTCTTTCGTTTCTGTCTATCTTCTAACGTCTTTCCTTCTTGCTGGAAGTTTTCTCTTATTCAACCTGTCCCAAAGAAATGTGACCACTCTCAACCCTCCAACTATCGTCGAATTGCTCTCATTTCTTGAATCTCCAAATCTTTTGAAACTAGTCTTACTTCAAAATTTCTTAAGCATCTCTCTTCTCATAATCTACTCTCAGATCACCAGCATGGCTTCCTTAAGGGTCGCTCTACTGGTGATCTTCTTTCACATCTTACTAACTCTTGGTCATCCTCCATCCGGGACTTCGGTGAGACCTTTTCTATTGCGCTAGACATACTGAAGGCCTTCAATAGAGTCTGGCACAAATCTTTAATTTCTAAACTACCCCCCTTCGGTTTCTATCCCTCTATCTGTGCCTTTATCACAAATTTCCTTTCTGGCAAATCCATAGCTGCAGTTGTGGACAGCCATCGTTCACTTCCTCAATCTATCAACTCCGGTGTTCTTCAGGGTTCTGTCTTATCTCCAATCCTGGAAAACACACTTAGGAGGCAGCGTGGCGAAAGCTTCAAATGGCCAAAAATTCGAATTTCACGTTTCTCAACATACGGTACATTATTTAAGGGGATTTTTCGATGTTGAATCCGAATCTATCCTTACTGTTGATGTAGGTCGAAAGTTCATCGAACTAGAGCCCAATTTAACCCTTAAAAAGCGGCTCACCACATAAGTCGTATTTAATAAAGCTGGACTATGTGGCGGCGCTTGACATAGGTCGAGTGGCAATTTCAGCACGTAATGTTGCTGAGAGAGAGAGACAAGTGGTGGCAGGAGACTAGCGAGCGTATGACTGCTCCAGACCACCGCGGCGAACCTACTGACACGAATCTCAGCTCCCTCCTCCCTCTCTCACTCGCTATATACGGAATTGTATCGGGAAAGTGGCTAATTACCTGCTTTTTGCACTCGCGTTGCACGGTTATTGCAAGAAAACTAGCCATCATAAAAGGATCGTTATGGTGTCATTCGAAAGCTCTGTTTATGCCCTTTCAGGGATAGATACTTGTTTTACGTTCTGGGTCTTATTTAGGCATGAAAATGATCACGTAAACAGCCCTATTTTGGCTAAAAACACCCCGCTGGGCGGTACATATAAATAAACCGCATAGGCCGCTAAAGAAGGGTTAATACATATATATCGATAAATGAGCTCTGGTTCCTTGACTTCATGAGTTACGCCAATTCTGAGGGCAGATATACAAATATCTATCTAGCTACCGTTATCTATTTTTCTGTCTATTGCCAGACGACTTTATTCCTGAAGGAATGGCCACGAACGAATCGCCCCCAAGCTCTTCTGTCATCTGCAACCAATGTTCCTCCCTATACCCCATCAAACTTTAACTCCTATACCTCTCAACTCCATCCTTCTATCTCATTCTCGGTCTACCTCTCCCTCTCTGCCCCTCTACCTCTCAACTCCATCTTTCCATTTAATTCTCAGTCTACCTCTCCCTCTCTACCCTTCCACCTCTCAAGTCCTTCCTTCCATCTCATTCTCAGTCTACCTCTTCCTCTCTACCCTTCCACCTCTCAACTCCATCTTTCCATCTCATTCTCGGTCTACCTGTCCCTCTCTGCCCTTCCACCTCTCAACTCTATCCTCTCCAAACCACTGACATTGCTATTCAATAAATCCTTGCAGTCCGGAACTAGGCCTGATCAGTGGAAGCTCGCCAACGTAACACCAATATTTAAAAAAGGCAGCAAATTCTTACCCAGTAGCTATCGTCCAATTAGCTTAGCCTCAGTTGTATGTAAAATGCTAGAAACACTCATAATAGACAGACTCGTAAATCACTTAGAGGGAAACAAAATACTTAAAGACACTCGACACAGTTTTCGTAACAAACGCTCCTGCTTAACAAACCTCTTAGACCTCTTCCACGATATCCTCAACCTCTATGATGAGAGTAAAGCTGTAGATATTGTATACCTTGATTTCTCAAAATGCCTTTGACAAAGTTCCCCACAAATGTTTATTGATAAATCTAAAAGCGCATGGAATACAAGACGGTGTGTTAAAATGGATAGAAAATTGGCTCAGCGACAGAAAGCAAAGAGTAATCATAAACGGTAATGCATCTAAATGGACCAATGTAAGTAGTGGGGTACCCCAGGGATCGATACTATGGCCAATTCTCTTCCTAGTTTACATCAATGACATAGATAAGGGTCTCACCTGTACAATCTCAAAGTTTGCTGATGATAGAATATTTGCAAATAGCGTACTCTCAAAAGAACAAGTTGACAATATGCAACACAATCTAGATATGTTGTCATGTTGGGCCCAAATTTGGCAAATGAGTTTCAATGCTTATAAATGTAAAGTACTACATATCGGAAACCGAAATGAGAAAGCAAACTATTTGATGAATGGAATCCAAGCTTAAGAGTGTGGACAGAGAAACTGGTTTGGGAGTAACACTATCGAGTAACCTAAAACCCAGTCAACAATGTACAGAAGTTGCTAAGAAGGCAAACAAAATAATTGGCTTTATAGGCAGGTCATTTGAGCATAAATCAAAAGAAGTAATCCTAACTCATTACAATTCCTTAGTCCGCCCTCTTCTGGAATACCGCGTTCAATCCTGGTGCCCTTACTACCAAATATATATAGACAAGCTAAAACGAGTTCAACGTAGAGTTACCAAAATTATATAACCATGCGAGGAGTGTCTTAGAGAATTATATATATTTCCTTTAACCCAGCGCAGATTAAGAGGCGACTTAACCCCCCCCAGACAGAAATAGTTAACTTACTGACGAGGAGGCGGACGACACGGTACTAGCCCCACAACTGTCAAAATCTCACTGAGGGACCGTTAAAAGTTGGAGGAACTTGGGATTGCCACCATTCGACAGATTTTGATCTAACTTACCTAACTTACTGAGCTCAATATGATGCTAGAGCGTCATATATAACTTATTAGAGAGATATTAAGATAAGTTCAATATGACGCTAGAGCGTCATATATAACTTATTAGAGAGATATTAAGATAAGTTCATATGACGCTCTAGCGTCTTATGAGTATTTTGGCAAAACCGTCAAATGACGCTCTAGCGTCATATGAGACGGAGAGTGTTAATTTAAGTGTTCAAAATCATCAAAGCCATCGACAATATCGTCCAATCTAATTACACGCAGGGAAACGGTTGCAAAATTATTGGTAAATCTTTCAACTCACAAAAATCTAAGAATGTTTTCTTCAATCGAGATGTCAACTTGTGGAATGGGCTTAGGCTGCAATAGACTGCAGCACCGTTGATTCTTTTAAACTTCGCCTAAGCAAATATCTTTGCTTCAAACCCGTGACTGACTGCATTTGTAAATGAATAACTATATTTTATTCCCCCTTCAGCTTCATCAAGGAATATTGCGTATATAAATTACCAAGATGTTACTCTCTTTTTCCCAGATATACGAAAGATCACTTATAACTGTGTTATGTTACTAACCCCTTCTAACATCCTAATCCTGCGACGGACATTAGTTCCAGGGCAGTAGTTCTCTTTCCAATGTTTCCCTTACCCATTCTAAACCACTGTTTGGACACTGGTTCCTCAGTGTTTTGGAGGACAAGCAACCTAGAGGGGTCGCAATACTTGTTGTTGCTTGATTTCCTTTGTACTCCTTTGTACTTCCATCTCATTCTCGGTCTACCTCTCCCTCTCTGCCCTTTCACCTCTCAACACCATCCTTCCATCTCATTCTCAGTCTACCTCTCCCTCTCTGCCCTTTCACTTCTCAACTCCATCCTTCCACCTCATTATCGGCTTACCTCTCCCTCTCTGCCCTTCCACCTCACTCTCCTTAATTAAGAAATTAATTATTAATTAATTAATTAATTAATTAAGAAAGCAAACATCCATAAACTTAGAGCTATGTTTAAAGAAACTGACTGGAGCTTTCTAATTCACAATAACGACATAAATACATCTTGGAAGTTATTCGAAGCCACTTACCTAAAAGCAGTGCAAGACTGCATACCATCGAAAATACGGCGTCCAGGTCATAATAATAAGCCCAAATGGTGGAATAAAGATATTTCAAACTGCCTGCTTGCTAAAAAATTTGCTAATGATAGATTAAAATACTCACAAAATGACGAAGAACGGCTGAAATTTGTAGAGCTACGACGCAAAGCCAAAAAGTTAATTAAGCAAAGTAAAAAGACCTTAGAGTTACATATTTCGAATCAAAGTAAAACAAACCCGAAAGAATTCTATAGTTATATCAGAAAGAAAAAAGTAGTTACTTCAACTGTTGGACCGTTAGTCGATGAAAATGGAGAATACACCAAAGACGAAGTACAAATGAGTAATTTTTTTTTTTTTTTTTTTCTATATTCCAACTTACTTCCTCTCGGGCATAGGCTGAGAGCCTTAACATTCACCGCTTTACAATGAACAGTGAAGCCCGTGAGGTCTTGTTCCAGTCTAGGGAGTGAGACATGTGAAGCACGTAGAGTACAACGAGCACCTGCCATCTTGCCTTCACATGAGGCACGGTGCTCACTCATGGCCCGAAACGACCCCATCTCTGAAGCCATCTCGTTCCCGTGCTTCACTGTCTCACTACCTACACTCGGACCCTCACACTTACACACACACAACGCCCTCAATACCTTCTTTGCATCAGTTTTTACAACAGAAGACCTCAGTGATATCCCTACACCATCGCCGATTCAGATTGATAATTCAGATGTTCTAAGCAATATCACCGTTACAGAGAGAGAAGTATTGAATTGTTTAGATAAACTCAAGGTAAATAAAACGCCTGGACCTGATACAATCTCGCCTAGAGTTCTAAAGGAAGCTAAGGATGAGCTTTCCAAACCACTGACATTACTATTCAATAAATCCTTGCAGTCTGGAACTATGCCCGATCAGTGGAAGCTAGCCAACGTAACACCGATATTAAAAAAAGGCAGCAAATCCCTACCCAGTAACTATCGTCCAATTAGCTTAACCTCAGTTGTATGTAAAATGCTAGAAACGGTCATACGAGACAGACTCGTAAATCACTTAGAGGAAAATAACATACTTAAAGATACTCAACACGGCTTTCGTAAAAAACGTTCCTCATTAACAAACCTCTTAGACTTCTTCCACGATATCCTCAACCTCTACGATGAGAGTAAAGCTGTAGATATTATATACCTTGATTTTCAAAAGGCCTTTGACAAAGTTCCCCACAAACGTTTACTGCTAAAACTAAAAGCGCATGGAATACAAGACGGTGTGTTGAAATGGATAGAAAATTGGCTCAGCGACAGAAAGCAAAGAGTAGTCATAAACGGTAAGGCATCTAATGGACCAATGTAAGTAGCGGGGTACCCCAGGGATCGGTACTAGGACCAATTCTCTTTCTAATTTACATCAACGACATAGATGAGGGTCTCACCTGTACAATCTCAAAATTTGCTGACGATACAAAAATTGCAAATAGCGTACTCTCAAAAGAACAAGTTGACGATATGCAACACAATCTAGATAAATTGTCATGTTGGGCCCAAATTTGGCAAATGAGTTTCAATGCGGATAAATGTAAAGTACTACATATCGGATACCTAAATGAGAAAGCAAACTATTCGATGAATGGCACTCAGCTTAAGAATGTAAACAGAGAAACCGATCTGGGAGTAACAATATCGAGTAACCTAAAACTGAGTCAACAATGTTCAGAAGTTGTTAAGAAGGCAAACAAAATAATTGGCTTTATAGGCAGGTCATTTGAGCATAAATCCAAAGAAGTTATCCTAACCCTTTACAATTCCTTAGTCCGCCCTCTTCTGGAATACTGCGTTCAATCCTGGTGCCCTTATTACCAAAAAGATATAAACAAGCTAGAACGAGTTCAACGTAGAGTTACCAAAATGATACCTAACCTAAAGAACAAACCATACGAAGAGCGTCTTAGAGAATTAAATCTATTTCCTTTAACCCAGCGCAGATTAAGAGGTGACTTAATTCAAGTGTTCAAAATCATCAAACGCATCGACAATATGAACTGTAGTAAGTACTTCACTATCGACCAATCTAATTTCACGCGGGGAAACGGTTGCAAAATTATTGGTAAATCTTTTAACTCACACGAATCTAAGAATTTCTTCTTCAATCGAGTTGTCAACTTGTGGAATGGGCTTCCCCAAAACGTTATAGACTGCATCACCGTTGATTCATTTAAACTCTGCGTAGACAAATATCTCGCATCAAACCCGCGACTGACTGCGTTTGTAAATGAATAACTTTATTTTATCCCCCCCTCAGTTACTAACCCTTCTGTCCCCTACTAACTTCCTAATCCTGCCACGGATATTAGTTCCAGGGCAGTAATCCCCTTTCCAATGTTCCCTTACCCACTCTAAACCACTGTTTGGACACTTGATCCTCAGTGTTTTGGAGGACAAGCAACCTAGAAGGGTCACTAGATCTGTTTTGCTTGATTTCCTTTGTACTCCTTTATCATTGGGTATTGCTAGTGGGTTACCTTTCTATCCAGCCCGGCAGCTAAGGTAAATATAGCATAACAATTGTGCCTTTTGCACCAAATTTGGCACACTAGTAGACTATCATATTATGAACAGATTTGGATATTGGGCCATCTCAAATTCAGCTCCTGATGGCTGTGGCAGCAATTTTTTAAAATAGCCGCCAGCGGTTACTGTTATGATACATATCTGCTTTACTGGAGAGAAATGCAGGTTAACAGTGAAAGTTTATTTACTAATCAAGGTCCAATAATGGTCAAAGAAAGTGACAATTTGATTTCGTTGAGAAAAAAGTTAAACGGGACTAATTAGTCTTATTAACCTGACAAGCGCGATATGACAGTAGGTGCTAAGGTAGTTATTTGTGCATTTCTAGCCCTGGATTCTGACAGAATTCGTTATATTTACAATATAAACCATTATTTGTTTTCGGTATGCTTTTATTTTACATATATGATGTATATATGAACCTTCAAGAGTGCTAAAATAAGTGGGAAAAGCATTTGGGTGGTGAAAAACGAAGATATTGGCCACCCGGTCATAATCTCAGGCGAGAGAGAGAGACAGGCAGCCTTCCCCTCTCGCTGTCTGGGAGTCAACTGAGGAGAGCGGGGCGGTGTGTGCCGGTGTCTGGGTGTTGCATAACGATCTTTTATGCAACCCACTTGTGCTACATTATCGCGGGAGAGAAAAATAACCGATAAATGATGATAATAAGAGGAAAAATAGGTGATAATTGAGGAGGGGAGGGAGGGGGGAATAAGGTGGGGAAGGAGGGGAGGGGGGTGGGTGAGATTTACATGGATGAGTACTGGAGGGGAATTATCTCACCTAGAGACAAATTCCTTTGTTTTGATAGGCCCTTTTTTTTTATGGAAGTATTTTTTTATGGTCCTGCTTCCGTGAGGCCTATCGCGTTCCCTATAGGAAGCCTTCCGTGAGGCCTATCGCGCTTGCCGGGTTAAGACACAGATTCTGAATAAAAACCAATAATAAACATATATAGCACTATTGGTTTGGCACCTGGTAGTAGAAGTGGCAATGTTATTTATGACTATGGGCTAGGAGAAATCTGGTTTAATTCATAACTAATTTATCCTACTCTCTAAATTTCCAGATCCTGATGGTGGTGGTTGCTGTTGAACAGAAGATATAGCCTAGTGTAACATTGAACAACTTGACCATGTCCAAGAGCTTCCAATTGGTTGGCCTTGAGCGTCCTGTCCCATCAACATCATCATCAACGCACCCAACTCAAACTAACTGGAAGCTGTGTATCATTTGACAAGAGGACAAAGCAGAGTCTCTAACATGTCCTTCACAGTCCAAGAGAAAAGACTCTGGGAGTGGGTACAGTTCACTGGCAGCCAATTTGATCAGATTCAGGGAGCTTGGGCAACTTCCAGGAACACTTCAGTTGGAAAGACTCAATGAAGGGTATGGCATTGAAGCGGCCATGGTTGCAAACAATGCTTTGTACCATCAAACATGCAAGCTCAACTATAACAATACAAAATTGCAAAGAGCAGAAAAGCGAACACTCATGACAGAAGGAGAGATCCATGACGTACCAGATGCATGCAAATGCACCAGATTTCAATCAAGATAATCCAGTACAGAGAAGGCCCAAGAAGCCCAGTGTTTCTTCTGCAGACAACCTGCAGGAACCGATGGTCTTCACGAAGTTGCAACATTTCAAATGGACAGTAAAGTTCGAGACTCGGCAGCCATTCTTGAAGACACAGAACTGCTCGGCCGACTCAGTGCCGGGGACATGATCGCACAGGACGCCAGGTACCATAAGAAGTGCATATCAGTGCTGCACAACCGTGTTAGAAAGGCCCAGTCTGAGGGACCCAAGTACAAATACAAGGAGCGAGAAGTATCAGGTATTGTCTTCGCCGAACTGGTCCTCTACATAGAAGAAACTAGCCTAGATAAGGAGACAGCACCGGTGTTCAAGTTAGCTAATCTTGTAGAGCTCTATCAGTCCAGAATGGAACAGCTAGGGGTTAAGCTCGACACAAGGGTCCATTCCACATGACTGACTCCTTACCCAGTTCCCTGACATGCGCGCACACACAAAGGGGAGAGATGTCCTGCTGGTATTTGAAGAAGACGTTGTGGCTGCTCTCATCAAAGCCTGTGAGCTGGACAGTGATAATGATGTGGTCCATCTTGCACGTGCTGCACAAACCGTGCGCCGCCACATGTTTGAAGAAGCTAAGCCCTTCAACAGATTCCCTGAAGGATGCCAAGAAGAATCTGTGCCATCACTGCTGCTTGCCCTGGTAAGCATGGTCCTAGAGGGTCCCAGCATTAAGGATCAGATGGCAGATACAACCCCTGCATCACTTGCCATTGCCCAGTTGCTGAAGTTTAACTGCATCAAGCACAAGCGGGCACATTGCACCACAGGACCCGTAACTGCCAGGCACAGTGCTGCACAGGAGACCCCAGTTCCCACATACGTAGGGATGATGTTGCACGCTCACACACGAAAGAGGGAGTTAGTAGACAGGTTGTCACACCTGGGCATGAGCATCTCCTATGCCTACAGCTCTCAGCTCAGATGGGAAACAGTGCCTGCCAACAGTTTCACAGAGAACAAGTGGTCTGCCCCTCAAAGATGCGCAGCAATGTCTTCACAACGTCACTACGTCAGCCATAGACAATATCGACCACAATCCCAGTTCAACGACAGCGAAAGAGTCCTTCCATGGTACAGCCATCTCCCTCATCCAGCACCCCTCTTTCACTGGCGAAGGAGCGGACCGAAGCATTGTAATCGTTGGTGGATCTAGAGATGCTAGCTCGAAGATGGTCGGCCACTTGCCACACTACTATACTGATGTGCCCCCAGTCACTACCATCATGAAGAACCTGTCTGTTCCAGCTACTAGAGTGGTGTCCTTGACCAATGACCAGAGACGACTTCAAGGAGCAGACTGAGGAGGAATACTTGTGGCTAGAGCACGCAAAGCGGGTCCTAGAGAGCAACACTGGGACAGATGAGAACATATCGTGGTCAGCATTTCATGCCAGTCGCCAGCCTCCGTTAGCTCGAACCATCAGCCCCACCGCCCTGCTTCCACTGTTCCTTGAAAGTGCCCACACAGTGGCCATGATCCGGCACTCCATGGATGTGGTGAAGAATGCTGTAGAACATGTGAATTCTGGCCAGACACCTGTCGTCACCTTGGACCAGCCACTGTTTGCCTTGGCAGAGCAGTGGAAGTGGCCAGAGAAGTATGGTGGAGAAAAGATGGTAGTGATGTTTGGCTGGCTCCACATCGAGATGACCGCCCTGAAGACGTTTGGCGACTGGCTGCGAGGAAGTGGTTGGGTACAAGCCTTGGTGCAAGCTGAGATTGCAATGACAGGGACAGCCGACTCCTTCCTGCGAGCTGCCCACGTCACCCGCACAAGAAGAGCTCATCAAATCACTGCAGCGGCACTGCACTTCCTGCAACACCGTGCGTATGAACGCCACTGTATGACATATACATACACAGCCGCCTGATACCGTGAGGTGAAGACGTGCTCCAAGGCGCTCTCGTAGCCGCCCGGGTCGGATTTGTGACCTTTCACCTTTCACCTTCACACAGTTCATCCTCGACTCCATCACCGTATCTGTACCTCAAGTGAACAATCTATTTATGATAAGTGCAATTGTAATTTACAGTGTTATTGTGTTTTACCAAACGAACTAGACATGAAACAGGAAACAGAGCATAATCAACCATGTCGCCTTGCTACTCTGCCTCCTCCTTAATTCGTCTTAAAAAGGGGGCTGGATACCCACCTTCAGACACTATAGTGCGTTTAAAAGAATTGAACATTTTTCACAATCGTGGGCGGAGAGGAGGTAGGAATGTCCCCAAGCGAATTCCTATCATAAAAACACACAAAAAAGTACCTAAAAAAGTCACAGTAGAGAAACCATACGCACATTTTGAGGTTCCCCGTATTTGGTATAACCTCCCATCGCTGCTACTGTCCAATGTCACCTCTTTGTGTAATAAACTCGACGAACTTATTGTGACAGTTAAACAAATTAGTGCTGATATTGTAGCAGTTACTGAAGCATGGCAAATCACCCCAGAAATATGCGTGATACAAGACTATGACCTCTTTCACCAACTTCGGACAGAGAGGAGGGGGGGAGGAGTAGCTATTTTCGCCCGGAAACAGCTGTGTGCATCTCGCCTGGATATTGAGGTCCCGGAGGGAATCGAAGCACTCTGGGTGAGAGTTAATCCCCCCTCCCACCCTCGTCACACTGCCTCCATTATCTACTGTGTGATCTACCACCCACCACGCTCACCCACCGGCCCCGCACTAATCAACCACATCATCGATACATGTGATGATCTCAAACTCCAATTTCCATCATCCAAGTTGGTGGTTTGTGGGGATTTCAATGAACTAGACACCTGTGAGATTCAAGAACAGCTGCATCTTTCACAAATTGTTGACTTCCCCACCCACAACCACAACACTCTTGACCTTATTTTGACAGACATGGATGAGCAGTACCTCCCACCTGAACCTTTACCTCCTGTGGGACGCAGCACTCATCTCTCTGTGTTCTGGTCACCTGCCCCTACCACCTCCCATCAACAGACCCCCGTCATCCGGACCTACCGACCAACGCCAGACTCTGCAATGCGGGGGTTCGGGCAGTGGTTGGTTCATTACCCGTGGACGGAGGTTCTCACTGAAGAAGATGTTAATGCCAAATGGGACAACTTTGTATCTACCACCACCGAAGCCTACCACCACTTCTTCCCCACCAAGAGGACCAAAATGCACCCCTCTGACGTCCCATGGATTACTCCTCGGATCAAGAGACTGATGCAGAATCGGAATAAGGCCTTCTACACGGACAACAATCGCTACAAGGACCTACGCAACATTGTGATAAGGAAATCCGTTGGGCGAAGAAGTCCTACTACCCTACAAAGATTCATCATTTAAAACAAACCAATATCAGTCAGTGGTACTCTAAAATTAAGAATCTTTGTGGCTTAAGTAGTGGGACTCCTTCGATCCCCTGTGTTTCCCATGTCCCTCGTGTAGATGCACCTGAACTGATAAATAATCACTTCTCTACCATCTGCCAAACCCTCCCCAAACTAGACCGCACCAACCTCCCTGCCTTCCTCCCATCCCCTTCCCCCCCAGTAACTGTTCAAGAATTTGAAGTGGCCAAAAAGCTTTCCAGTTTCAAATCAAAAAGATCAACAACCCCAGTAGACCTACCCATGAAAATATACAAAGAATTTTCAGTGGAATTTGCCACCCCCCTTTGCTCGATAATTAATGCCTCCTTAAGGCAAAGTAAATGCCCTGCAGACTGGAAAACTTCATACGTCACTCCAATCCCCAAAACCCCCTCCCCACATTCTCTTAATGAACTCAGACCAATTGCCATTACGCCCATCCCTAGTCTAATCTGTGAGGACTTTGTATTCACCTGGGCTTACTCACAAATCCGTCACTTGATAGATCCCCAACAGTTTGGCAACGTAAAAACCTCCTCCACCACTCACTGTCTTATTAGCTTCCTAGATTATATTTACACAAATCTTGAGAAGAGAAAGACTTCCCTCGCCCTTGCCTTTATTGACTTCAGGAAAGCATTTGACCTTGTTGACCACACCATCATCATCAACAAAGCCATAAAGTTGGGGCTACATCCTACCCTGGTTGCGTGGTTGACCGACTTCCTTAGTGACAGACGACAAGCAGTGCGATACCAAGACTTCATCTCCACCTTCCTAGACATCACATGTGGAGTCCCACAGGGCACAAAGATGGGGCCTCTATTGTTCCTCATCTTGATTAATGATGCCCTAAAGGACACCCCATTCCACTGGAAGTACGTGGACGACTCGACAGTCGGCATTACTGTCGATAACACCTCCCCTAACTATGACCCCCTACAAGACATCCTCGACCGTCTTCAAGCCTGGACCACAGACAATCATGTGACTATCAATCATGACAAGACAGTGGTCATGCACATCAACACTTCCGTTACCGACCTTCCTCCACCCACTGTCACAATTGGTCCTCATCCCCTTCAGCTTGTTGAGTCCACCAAACTCCTCGGAATCACTGTGGACAACAAACTGAACTGGAAGAAACATGTAACTACCACAGTCAGGACCGCCACTTACAAGTTATTTATGCTAAGGCGGTTGAGATCCCTGGGGGCGCCGGAGAATGAGCTGAAGAGTATATATAACACCTTTATACTCCCTAAGCTCACCTACGCCTCTCCCGCCTGGTCCTCCTCTCTAACCCTAACACAACAACGTCAACTGGAGAGAGTTCAGAGGAAGGCATGCAGGATCATCCTGGGTGGCACATATCCAGGGTACGAGGAAGCTCTCACCACCCTTAGCATACCTGCACTTTCAACCCACCACTACAACACACTCAAACAGTTTGCATCTAAGCTGCTTGTTCACCCACGACACAGAAACTTACTTCCACCAGACGCCCCTAGACCTACACGTGCAGCTCGTCATTTCAACACACTCCAACCAATAAGAGCAAGAACTGACAGATATAAAAATAGTCCTATCCCAACCATTGTTAATATTATTAATAATGTGTAATAACGGTCTGTCACACCATATATACGCGCCCACCTTTAATAATATATGCATAAGTGTGTGTGCGTGTGTGTATTAGAATATAATTATGTATGTATTTGCTTGAGTTTGTTTATGTATATATATGTATCTATGTATGTGCAGTATATGTGTATGTATGTGTGCGTATATGTGTATGTATGTATGCGTTATTTATGTATATATATATGTGTATAGTGTATACTGTTTGTGGTTCGAGCCCGGCTGAGAGTATCAGGTAGGATAAGAGAAGAGCATATATGCATGTAATGTGCATATATTTATGTATATGTATGTCTGTGTGTAGGTGCTGTCAATGGTTCGAGCCCGGTTGAGAATATAAGGTATATAATATATATATGTACTGTACGTGTATTTATATTTATATGGTCATATGCACATATGTATGTATATATACGTACATATGAGCGAGAACATATTGCTCACTAGCGCAACTTCTGATTATAAATCTATGCATAAGCATTATCTATTATTAAGTGTTCGCGTATCTTCATCCATGTATTTCCACCCTTAACAACAGAACGCCCAGCTCTTCCATATTTCGCCTTCTGTCTCACACACACACACACACACACACACACACACACACACACACACACACACACACACACACACACACACACACACACACACCTGCACTACAGAGGATTAACCTCCCATTGTAGTACCCGCACCCTCTTTACCTCACTTACCAAAACAGTTTCTGTATGTATGTATGTCTGTGTGCATACGTGAGCGTTTGTGTATACGGACATGTGCACACTTACTGCATGTTCTTATGTTCCTATATATGTATGTATATGTATGTGCGCACGTACGTGTATATACGTATGTTCTGTATATGAGTAAGTTAATAAATGTGTAAATGTACTGTATATCACTTACTCTCATGGTTATTTTATGATAATTTGTATTCTGCACATGCATCATTATTGTATTTATTTATTTTGTTTGTAAACTAAGCTTACCATCCTCATATCTGTACATCTCATGTTCATCCACTAAATTGTAAAATGTGTATTTTCAGCTCATGAGGCTGCCATTCTTTAATAAACCGTTTATTATTATTATTATTATTATTATTTTGATGATGCAGAAGACCTGCCTGAGTTCGAAGACTGGTGTCACCAGAGAGGAGAAGACATTCCCAACTTTCAGTACTGGCAACTGTGCTGGAACTAGAGATGTTGGTACTGGTCTACGTGCGTTCTCTGCGGCAGGCTTCATTCACGATGTACCTTGATGCCCTGACGGAACTAGTCCCATGGTTCCATGCCTTAGACCACACACACTATGCCAGGTGGGTCCTTGTTCACCTGAGGGACATGGTTGCACTCCCAATGAAGCATCCAGATGTAGCCAGAGAATTTAGGGCTGACAACTTCACTGTACGGAAGACGAAGAACGTGTTCTCTTCAATCCCAATCGATCAGGCGCATGAAAAGAATAACGCATGCATCAAAGGAGATGGTGGAGCAGTCGGCCTCACTAGCAACCCAAGTGCCCTGCGGCGTTGGATGATTGTCGGGCCAGAAGTTGCCAAGGCTATAGAAGAGTTCCAAGACGGCCATCAACACTGGGGGAGGCGAGAGGACACACGTCATCACGACCAGACACCAAGTGTGCAGACCTCTTTCGCCAAGGATGTCCGCGCCCTTGTCAGCGTCAGAGAAGAGCTTGGCAATCCCTTTGAAGAAGAGAGCATGGATCTGGTTGTACTTGACACAAAGGAAATTGCAGGTCCTGCTGCAGTTGAGACTGTCAGGAATGTGAAGAAGATTGGCCAAGAGCAGTTCCAGGCTTTCACCAGAGAATGCCTGGTGGAAAGGACCAAGCCAATTGATGATGCAATACTTCCACCCCGAGAAGTGTGAGCAAAGGGAAACAGCAGCTGGCCTCTCTCAGGAACGACGTGACACTTTTCTCACGGTTCTACATTGGTTGCCAGACGAGGGATGGAAACCTTGAAGAGTTCTTTCGTCATGAGAATCAAGCGTGTCCTCCAGCTCTCTCCGATGGAGAAAGTCTCCGTCTAGGTACGAAGAGTGATCTCCTCAAATGCTTTGAAGTTCTCCAATGCCCAATCAGAGGCTCCTGATACCACCTGCCTAGTTCTTGATGGGGCAGTCATTGTCCAGATGCTGAAGCCTGCGGTAGCCAAAAACTTTGATGACTATGCCCGGGATGTCTTTATACCGTACCTGTCAACAAAGCTTCAGACTGTGTCACGCCTGGACCTGGTCTGGGACCGCTACATTGCTGATTCACTGAAAGGCAGTGTAAGATTAAAGCGTGGAAAAGGAGTGCGTAGACGCGTGGTCGTAGCAGCAGTTATACCTGGAAACTGGCAGAACTTCCTCCGAGTGGACACCAACAAGACCGAGCTGTTCAAGTTCCTATCATAAGCAATCTTCAAGTGGTTTGACCAGGATGACAAGCAGCTGGTTATCACTGATGGAGAAGCAGTCCTGTGCAAGCCACCGCTGAAAGACCTGGCCTTGCTCGCCCCATGCAGCCACGAAGAAGCTAACAGTCGAATGTTGTTGCATGCATCCCACGCAGCCAACCATGGTCACCACAAGATACTGATCAAGACAGTTGACACCGATGTCGTGGTGTTGGCTGTGTCAGTGGCCCAGGGACTGCAACCAGAAGATGAACTGTGACTGGCATTTGGCACTGGGAAGAGTTTTCGGTACCTGGCAGCCCACGAAATAGCAGCTGGCCTAGGACCAGAGAAGGCACAGGCACTCCCTATGTTTCACGCTCTGACTGGCTGTGACACTGTATCTAGCTTTACTGGACATGGTAAGAAGACTGCCTGGACAATCTGGACCATTCTGCCAGAACTTAAAGATGCACTGCTGAAGCTATCCTCTGCACCAAGTGGCATACCAGACGATGTCATGCACACCATCGAGAGGTTCGTCATATTGCTATATGACAGAACCAGCACGTGTAAGGACATTGACAAGGCCCGAAAGAAATTTTCGCGAAGAAGAACAATGTGCAGCTGATCCCGCCAACCAAGGCAGCTCTGGAGGAGCATGTGAAGAGGGCGGCCTACCAAGGAGGCCATGTGTGGGGTCAAACACTGCTACCAACGCCAGAGTTGCCTCCTCCATCCAGCTGGGGCTGGGTCAAGAATGACGAGGGGGTGTACGAGCCACACTGGACGAAGCCACCCAAAGCACCCCACACCTGCTATGAGCTAGTATCGTGCAAGTGCAAGAAGAGCTGTCTGAAGCGTTGCAAGTGCAAAAAGGCCGCACTTGAATGCACAGCTTTGTGTGTGTGTGAGGGAGAGTGCTCACAAAATTGAGAGAACATTAATTAAGAGAGCAAACTGTTCACTGATTCAGAACAATTTCGATGTCATACCAAACAGTAAATAGATGTTCACTAGTATGTGAATAACTCGATGCCATGAGTGGCGGCCATTTTGAAAAAAGGCAATCTTTGATTTTCTACTGGCATGCAAGTTTTTAAATATTATGTTTTAGAATAGTCTAACATTGGCAAATTGACACTAAAATCATTTAAATCAGACAACTTGATCAATTTCTATGAGTGAGATAGTCGTCCGGTACAACAAATAATTAGCAGTCATCTTGCAAAATGGCGGCTATCTTTAAACTTGTGGTGGCTACAGGTTATGTTCTTCTTAATTCAGCTTTTAATAAATTTTCAGACCAATGTTAGTGTTAGTATTATCCTTTGACTGGTACACTTATATAAGGGTTTGTGAAATTATAGTAACCGCTATAGCTGCCATTTTGGAAAATTGCTGCCACAGCCATCAAGGACTGAATTTGAGATGGCCCAATATCCAAATCTGTTCATAATAGGATAGTCTATTAGTGTGCCAAATTTGGTGCTTTCCTCACAAAATGCACACTCGTTATGCTAAGTTGCCCCACTGTCGTCAGTAGGACGCCGTTCTGTGCAACATATTGTCTTTGTTGCCACGAGTGTAATTACCTGTTTTGTTTAGCCCTTCTGGGATTGTGTTAGTTTATCATAAGCTTGCACAATGATGTCTTATATTTATTTGATTATTTATGTGTTGTTAATGAGAGCACAGGTGCCTGATATAATTATGTAGCCTAGCGGCGCCTGGAGCCCTTCCTTCCCACGCGGGCCCCAGGCTGGACACCCTTGGCCGCGCTAGTAACTTCACTCCAGTCCTAGACCTTGTACTGACAACACCCACTGCTTCGTGTTGTTTAGCCTTGCTTCATTATTTTCCTTAAATACTGCATATATATCTTTTGTTCCTTATTTGATCGGAGCATAGCAAGGCTGGAGTCATTTTGAGCGTATTTATTTTGTTGTAACATTAATAGTTTGCTTTTAAGAGTTTTTTTCATTTGTCTTAGATAGAAGTACTGCAACCGTGTTTTTTTGTTGACATTCTAGATATAAGCTTCATACCTTTTTTCTTCCATTTGTTTTCCTTTATTCTACTGCATTGTCAATTATTGTTGCATGTTTATATTGTGTATTATTGAGGTTGACATCTGCAGTGGTTTAGTGATTGGCTTGTCTGGACCAGATGTTTAACAGCCAGTACTAACCTACTGAGATGTCAACCATTGTGTTTCATGTGTTAAGCTACTGCATTGGACTCCTTCCATGATTTTTGTTTTGTATTGTTCTTGGTTCCTGAGCGACTGGGCATACTATGAATTGTTCTGGGAGTCTAGTAGTATTATGTTTTGGCATTGTTGCGCAGTTTAGAATAATCTTAGAGGTACTCTTGAAATACTAATAGCATTATCAATTTGAGTCGGATAGGCCCCGACTCTGAGACAGTAGATATTTTTGTGTCTCCTTGTATTACTGCTTTAATAGAGCAAAGAGGAAGATAACCCCTTTTCCTAGAGAACCTGCGTATCTTGGTGTTTGAGTCAGATATTAAGAGCGTGTCTGTTGCAGGGTTAGTGTAGTACGGTGGGCAGTGTTGGGTGCATGACTACAGCATTGTTTGTCTTTTTGCTACAGCGTTTCTCTTTGGACAGTGCTGTGGGCTACGCTATTAGAGCATCTGCTTTCCCCGAACCTCCCCTCGTAACAGTGGCAACCCCGCCAGGAGAGTGTGATAGCATAGAGTTCTTGGTGGTGTGAAGTTAATTATATTTAGATGGTTTAGTAATTTTTCTTGCAGTTGAAAGTCTACGGACTTAGTACTCTCATTTATTAACCTGTGTCCACAACTATTGCTAAGATGTCGCATGTTGATTACATTACTGTTCATATCATGAGGAAGAAGGATGTTTGTCAGTTTATTAGAACTCAACCTAGTCAAGAAGAGGTTGCTAGCAGAAGTAGTGATTAATTAACACATGTGCTGGAGCTGAATGGTTTGAGGTACAGTGGTCTGTCTAAGGGAGAGTTAGTTCAAGAGGTGTGTAAGTTGGTTGCGCAGCCTAATGGTCCTTACGTTGAAGCTAGTACTTGTGTTTTGGATGATGGCACTATCCAGCAGGAGCCACAGCGCCCTATCAGTCAGGTTAGCTATTATTCTACTGGGGCCCGGAGTGGAGCAACAACTCCAGAAGAGCTAGGTGATACTACAGTTAGGCAGCCTCCTACTATTACCACAGTGACTGCCACCATGCCTCCACCGTCAGCTTTTAACCCTATCAGTATGACCCCTTCATTTTCACAGGGCTGTGTTTATGCCCCTATGGCCAGTACATGTGTTTCGAGTTATGCTAGCAATCCCCAGTATCCTCCTTCTTCCCCCCATGTGTCGTGGACCACACCCCAGCATTTCACTGCCATCATACGGTGGGTGCTCAGCACAATGTTTCCCCTTATGCCCAGTCCTGAAGCTTGCAGATTAGCGTTCAGGGGGGCTCGGAAGCGGCAGGAGGACTCGCATGTGGAATGTGCCAAGTACCTGCGCGATACTCTAGCTAAGTGGTTGCACTCAGAAACAGCTAATACTTTAGAGGCGGCGTGTAAGGTTTGGCTGATGGAGCAGTTTACCAGCATAGTTGAAAAGGACATTGGGGCAAAATTAAAAGAAAAGCGGTTTAATCAATAAAGAAAGCAGCAGTTTGGGCTGATGACTTTGCACTAGCCCAGCGTGGCACGTGCATCGGGAGCATTGGTGACAGGAGAGACCGACCTGTGCACCAAGCAGCCACAGTATCAGCTCGCCCATAATCACCCGAAGGTACCACAAATAAGACACAACATTATACCAAGGCTGACAACCAGCAAGCTTCTACGGAAGTGAGGTGTTATTTTTGCAAGCAAGTGGGTCATATTAAACCTCAGTGTGCTAAATGGAAGGCTACCCAGAAACCCAAGGCTGTCCAGTTGGTGGCGACAATAGGGGAGGTGCCTGTGAAAGGCAAGTCAGGTACTGGTGAGTTTGGGGGACAGTGTTGGCCAGCGCGAAGCAGGGTAGTAAGCACTTTGCCACCCCAGATGGTATCACCACCTGAGCATAACCAGACTTCCCTTGATTGGTGTCGGCCATTCATACATGATGGATCAGTACGGATCGGGGAGCAGATGTACCCTGTCCAGATGTCTAGGGATACTGGTGCGCAGCAATCCATGTGTTGCAACCTGACAGGGGGACCTATTAGCACCGGAGAGTTTGTTATTTGCAGGGGAATCAACAGTGAGCAATGCTGTGATTTAGTCCCGGTGACCCTAGAGTGCCCGTTGCTGACCGCCGAGGGTAAGGTGGCCATGGTGAACACTCTGCCCGTTGAGGGGTGGATTTTTTGCTCGGGACTGACTTGGCAGGGGATGTAGTTTTCCCGCCTCCTATAGTCGTCGCTGAGGCTGCTTTTGAGCTCCCTACTGGTGGTTATTTGCAGGAAGATAACATGGACTCTATCTACCCTGTGTGTGCAGTGACCAGATCAATGGCACAAGTGGCACAACAGGAGGATGATTTAGTGGATGCGGGGGCCGACAGCCATGAGTGCGGGCCATCCCATGATGCACTACTAGATGACAGTGGCTCGGAGGTAGCAGTGGGCGTGGCTGACCCCAGTGAGGCTACCGAGACTAGTAGAGGTGACCTAGTGCCGGACGAGGAGTCTGACTCAACCTTCTACTATTTTTGAGAGGTCAGAGATACCTAGAGATACCTAGAGACGAATTGAGCAAGTTGCAGCAAGAGGACCCGAGTCTGAGCCTCCTGTTTAAGAAGGTTGGCACGACTGGTGGGGAGAACAGTCAAGAGAAATTTATTATAAAAGGGACATTGTTGTATCGGCAGTGGACGCCGGATACAGGCTCAGGTATGGGGGAGGAGGAATTAGTGGTGCCTGCTCAGTTCAGGGAAGAGCTGGTTAGGCTAGCGCATGAGGCACCACTGGCGGGGCATTTAGGGGTGCGTAAGACTACTGAAAGGCTGCGTTTTAATTTTTGGTGGCCTAATATGCATGCATCGGTGGCTACTTTTTTTATGTCATGTCATGTTTGTCAGGTAGTTGGAAAACCCAACCAAGGAATACCCATAGCACCTTTGATCCCTATACCTGCAGTTGAACCGCCATTTACCCGTGTCATCATTGACATGGCCGGTCCCTTACCACCCACCAGTGCGGGATATAAATACTTGCTTATTTTGATGGATGCCACAACTAGATACCCGGAGGCTATTCCAGTTAGTAGCATGAATGCGAAGGTTGTTCTCAAACACCTTCTGCATTTCTTCACTAGATTTGGTTTGCCACGTCAACTCCAGTCTGACAGAGGGGTTAATTTTACATCCAATCTCTTCAAGCAAACCCTCTCAGAGTTAGGTATAAAGCATGTGCTGTCAAGTGCATATCATCCACAATCACAGGGAGCCCTTGAGCGTTTTCACCAGACCTTGAAGAGCATGCTGAGTAAATTTTGCGTGCAGCATGAGAGGGATTGGGACACTGCTTTACCTTTTGTTCTTTTCGCGATTCGTGATGTCCCTTCAGAGTCTTTGGGATTCTCGCCCAATTCCCTTGTGTTTGGTCATTGTGTCAGGGGTCCGCTGGATGTGGTGAAAGATGCCTGGGAGAGTGATGCGGCTGGGTGCTCTGTGCCTCTGCTCGAGTATGTGCAGAAGACTCGGGAGAGGTTGCAGACTGCCCTGCAGCTAGCTAAAGAGCATATAGTGGCAGCACAAAGCAAGATGAAGTACCATTATGATAAGCAGGCTAAATCTAGGGCGTTCAAGGTGGGCGACGAGGTTCTGGCACTGTTGCCAGTTCAGGGTCGACCCTTAGCAGTTAAGTTTTGTGGTCCATACAAGGTCGTTAAGCAGATTGGTGAGGTTGACTATGTAATAGACACACCCGACCGTCGCAAAGCCTCCCAATTCTGCCATATTAATATGTTAAAACCCTACCGTAGGCCGACTACATCTGGCCGGGGCGCTGACGGAGGTGAAGCTGCGCAGGCAGGTGTAGCCGCAAGGAATGCGGGGGTGCGCATGTCTGGTGTCGGAGCGGAAGCCTTTGTTCTTATGAATTGTGGGAGTGACTGCACAGGTGGCACAGATTGTCCCTCTCATGACCTGGCTGTAGTAGGGACGGAGGAGGAGAAGGAGGTTGACTATTTAGAAGCTGCGGTCCCGACTGGGTTGTGGGAGGGCAATGGGTATGTTGCTTTTAGAGACAAGTTGGAGCATCTTGGTCCTAAGCGACAAGATGAGTTATTCAATAGGCTGTGGCAGTACTCCAGTGTGTTTGGTGATTCTCCGGGTCTGACATCCTGGGCGATGCACGACATAGAAGTTGGAGACAGTAAGCCACTCAAGTTGGCCCCCTACCGTATAAATCCTGCTCAGCAGCCTGCCCTAAAAGCAGAGCTGGACTACAAGTTGGAGAAGGGTCTGGTGAAGAAGAGATAATAGTGAGTGGTCTTCGCCAGTGACTTTGCAACCTAAACCGAATGGCAAGATCCGCTTTTGTGTTGATTTCAGGAGGGTCAATGCACTATCCCAGACAGATGCCTATCCATTACTTAGAGTTGACGACTCCGTAGACCGCATTGGGGCTGCCACGTTTATCACTAAGGTGGATTTAGTGAAAGGTTACTGGCAGGTCCCATTGACTGAGAGAGCCAAGAAAATTGCTAGTTTTGTGGTGGACCGGGCAGTTTACCAGTGTCAGGTGATGCCCTACGGGCTTAACACCTTAAGAGCAGCGGGGGTTTTTACCATAAATGGGGTTGTTCCGTGCTCTTTTTCATGCATAAACAAGACCCAGAGCGTAATACAAGTATGTATCCCTGAAAGGGCATAAATTGAGCTTTCCAATGACACCTGAACCATCCTTCTACGATCACTGGTTGTCTTGCAACGATCGTGCAACCGAAGGGCAAAAACGGTAAAATACGGCAATTTCTTTATATAATTACGTATGTAGCGAGGGAGTGAGGGTGGATGTAAGTGGATTAAATCTCAGTAGGTCCACGGCGGCCGTCGCGAGCGGTCAGGAGGTAATCTACGCTCCTCCCACCGCTCCGCTCTCTCTCAGAGCACATTTTGTGCTCAAAATTGCATTCGACAATAGCCGTGACCCGCCACATAGGCCACATTTATTTAACTCGACAATAGCCGGGTGCCGCCAGTTAAGGGTTAAGAACTCCCCGGCTACATTTCAGCGATTGATGAACCGGGTTGTAGATGATATCCCTAATTGTGTACTCTATATTGATGACTTCGTGATTTTTTATACCACCTGGCGAGAGCATGTTGATAATGTTGAGCTTCTTTTCAAAAGACTTAGTGAAGCAGGTTTGGTTGTAAATTTGGAGAAATGTGACTTTGTACAGGCTACTGTCAATTACTTGGGATTTGTGGTAGGACATGGTGAGGTGTCTCCACCCTTGGCAAAGGTGGAGGCTATTGCTTGTTTCTCTCCTCCTACCACTCGCAAATCTCTGCAACGGTTCCTAGGAATGATTGGGTACTACCGGAGATTTTTAAGGACTACTCTACTGTACTTGCTCCGCTGACTAATTTGCTGCGGAAAGACATCAAGTTCAAGTGGACAGAAGACTGTCAGGAGGCTTTTGCAGGAGTTAAGTCTCTCCTGTTGCACCATGCCATACTGCGAGCTCCTGACTTTGGATTGCCCTTTATCCTAGCTACTGACGCTAGTGATGTAGGGATAGGTGCGGTACTGCTGCAAGAGCATGCAGGGATAGAGCATCCAGTGTCCTTCTACTCAAAGAAGTTTAATCGACCCCAGAAGAATTACTCAGTGGTTGAGAAGGAGCTCCTAGCTATTGTTCTGTCCCTGCAGCACTTTCAGGTGTATGTACCAGCCTATGGCCCGACTGTTAAGATCTACTCTGACCACCATCCCCTCCACTTTTTGGAGAAATTTAAGTACAAAAATCAGCGGCTAACTAGGTGGGCTCTTATGTTGCAGGAACACAGTTTGGATGTGCGGCACATTAAAGGCACTGATAATGTTATGGCTGATTGTTTGTCAAGTGAGGGCATGTTGTAAGGGGAAATCTTAGTGGTCAGTTTGTTTTGGTGTAGCCTCCTACTTTGGTTTAATTAGCATGTTTGCGTTTGGTGCTTGTTGGTTGCCGTATGTAGCCCAGCATAGGGTCGTAAAGTAGGAGTTGCTGTGTTTCTGTATAGAAGAAAATATTTAAATACAAAAATATAAAGACTATAAAAATTCTAAAAAAGACTGTAGTTATGTATGTCTTGTAGTGTTATTGAAGTATAAGCAGTCTGTTGTTTCAAGATGCACCAACAGACTCCCCCTGGGTGTGAGGGTGTCACTCCCAAATGAGTTTTGTAGCCTGTGTCATTTGTGAGTGAGTTACAATTGCATAGCCTTTGTTTTATTGAGGGAGCTTTGGGAGAGGCTAGTCGCGTGATATCCCTCTGTCTTCTTACCTCGTGGCTAGCAGGACGGAGCCTGCAGTCTGTGCTGCCATTTTGATAGCAATATAATTAGTTTGTTTATTTAGCCTTGGTGCAATTGTTTCGTTATCATGAGTTTACACAATGTTGTCTTATGTTTTACTTGATTACTTTTGTAGTGTTAATGAGAACACGACTGCCTAGTATAATTGTACAGTCTGGTGATGCTTGGAGCTCTCACCTCTCTCCTGGAGCGGCCATGGGGTCCTCCTGAGAAGGTTCCCATGGCCCTACCCTTACTTGAGCGACGGACCCCTTGCAGAGCACACATGTTTGTGGAGTCTGTCCCAGGCTTGCTTCAATGTTTCCCTAGATACCGCATATGTTTTCCTTGTTCCTTATTGAGTAGTAGCAGAGCCAGTCTGGGAGTCATTTAAACCATAAAATATTATTCTATCTTTATTATTTTGCATACAGAGTTTTCTGCATTTGTTAACTAGAAATACTGCATATTCTTATCTCGCAATCTTAAGTATAAGCTTCATACCTTTTTCTCTTCACATTCTCTTCCATTATTCTGCTGCATTGTTTATTGTTAATATATGTGGGTATTCTTTATTATCGAAGTTGGTATTCACAGTGGTTTGGGGTTTGCTATGAGTAGCCTGCCACAACCTACTGGAATACCAACTATTGCGTTTCATGTGTTAGGATAGTGCTCAGACTTTCCCCATGTTTCTGTTTCATATTATTCCTAATTCCTAAGCGATTGGGCATACCATGAAGTGTCTGGGAGGCTGGCAGTGTTATGTTTCCTCAGTTATGTGCAGTTTAGAATAGAAGTACTCTGAAATACTATACGCATTATCTACCAAACTCGGGGACAATAGATATTTTTGTGTCTCCTTGTTGCTGCTTTAATAGAGCCAAGAGGAAGATAACCATTTTCCCTAGAGAACCTGCGTGTCTACGTGTTTGAGTCAGATTTGAAGAGCGTGTCTGTTGCAGGGTAGTACGGTGCTGTGGGCTAGGCTAGTTAAGCAACTGGTTGCCCCGGCTCCCCTCGTAACAATATATATATATATATATATATATATATATATATATATATATATATATATATATACTGTATATATATATATATATATATATATATATATATATATATATATATATATATATATATATATATATATATATATATATATATATATATATATATATATATATATATATATATATATATATATACAGATATATATATATATATATATATATATATATATCTATATATATTAAATATAAAAATATATATATATATATATACAGTATATATATATGCACAACACACACACACACACACGGTCAGGGTGTCAAACTGGAGCAATTTTGCTTGAAGACTTTAATATAAATATGAAAAGGAATACAAGACAATTATCATGAATTAGCATTATATGGCCATTCTATCACTTCCAAAGACATAAGTTGAACTATAAACCATAATAACAGCTATACATATACAATAATAAAGATTAAACATAATGAAATCGCCTTTCGTTTGACACCCCGCACACACTCTTTTTCTTTCTCTCACACTCTCTTCTTCTTTTCTCTCTCTCTCTCTCTCTCTCTTTTCGCTCATGGACTGCAAGGTCTCTGAGATACAAATTATTCCTTGTTACTCTTAATTTTCACATAACTTTCAGCATACGCTAAAAAACGCTTTTCTTCCTATTCTGGCTACTATTAAACGATTTAAATAAATTTAGGAAGATGTGGAAACTGAGATAGCCTTTATTACATTGATTCCTAGAGGACCTTCCTTAGCTGCATAAAGTCGTTTGCAACCGGTGAGAGAATAAGACTAAAGATGCCAAATTGCCGAAAGATGTGTATTTCTTGTCCTCATTATATTTTGTTATGAATATATACATTGCACACACACACACAGGGCGGGATTGCCGACCGTTTGAAGGCGCCCGCATAATAACCGCGATTTTGAGGGTTCAAATCCACCAGAATCCTAAAGTTTTTTTTGGCCATCCCGATGGAGAGGATTGCACCGTGGTCGCTCCCTAGCCAGGCTACTCACCTATCAACTTGTGTTCGCCTACATGTACTTCTCGCTAGTACATCTGCGTATGTACAGTTGGTCAAAGTTCCAGCTGACCCACCCTTGCTCTGGGGCTCGCAGAATTAGCTGGCAATATTGGTGTAGTGGTGCAGGGATACCACTTGCCATTAATGTGTTACCTGTGTCTGTCCTGTATATTACTGCAAATTAGACTATGTAATGTTCACGTTGTGAAGAATAAATCTATCTATGTATCTATTGCCTGACGCCGTGAGCCCCGAAGGGGTGGCCATGAATGAACCGCCCCCATGCACCTCTGTCCCCAGTCAGTCGACGCCCCTCCCCCCAACCAGCACCGCCTTCGTTCATATACTTCCTCACTCCATCCTTCCACCTCTCTTTCGGTCTACCTCTCCCTCTCTGTCCCTCCACCTCGCTCTCGTACACCCTCTTAGTCATTCTCTCGCTTTCCATATGTTTCATATGGCCGAACCATCTCAAGTTGTTCCTTTTCACACTTTCCAGCACATCTAACTCCACACCACACCTCCTTCTTACTTCCTCATTAGTCTGTCTATCCCTCCATATAACTCCGCACGCACTTCTTTTAAGTAATTTATTTCCACTGCTCTCACTCTTGGTTTGAGTCTCTCAACCAATGTCCATGCTTCACTTCCTTAAGTCAGTGTCGGGATTACCACACTGTCATGCAAGGACTTCTTCACTTCCATACTGACCACCCTATTTCTTGTTACTGCTTTCAGCGTTCCAACAACCCTCTTCCCCTGTTGTACTCTCTCCCGCACTTCTTCATCCATAGTCCCATCTTTACTCAACACACTGCCCAGATACTTAAAAGAGTTGACGATCTCCATAGCCTGACCGTTCAGCTTCACCTCACACTCTCTGACTTCACCCCTTTCGAAGACCATAACCTTGCTCTTCCCTGCATTTACCTTCAAATTCCGTTTTTCGCACACTGTTCCAAACTTATTTACCAGACCCTGCAACTCCCATTCATTATCACTCATCAGAACTGTATCATCCGCAAACAGCAGTATAGGTAGCTTCCACTCAATTCCCTCCCTTTTCAGCGATACACCAACATCCACTGCTCTTGATAGTATTTCTTTCATGACTCCATTCATGTATACAGTAAACAACCATGGGGACATCACACACCCCTGTTTCAAACCAACATTCAGGTCAAAGAACTCGCTTTGCTCACTCTCCACACGTACTGCCACCTTTGCACCCTCATACATGCTCTTCACTGCTTTCAGCAACTTGCCATCTACTCCGTATATTCTAAGTACTTTCCACAAACCTTCTCTATCCACTCTGTCATAGGCCTTCTCCAAGTCCATAAAGGCAACATACACCCTTTGTTTCTTCTCCAGATATTTCTCCACAACACAATTCAGGGTAAAAATCTGATCTACACATCCTCTTCCCTTCCTAAAACCTCCCTGCTCGTCGCCTATCCATTTCTCCGTTCTCACTCTCACTCTCTCAATCACTATCCTACTGTATACCTTCCCTACTACGCTTAGAAGACATATTCCTCGGTGGTTGCCACACACTCCTCTTTCCCCTTTGCCCTTATATAGGGGGACTATTATGCCAGTCTTCCAGTCATCGGGTGCACTCCCCTTCTCCCATGCTAGTTTGCACATTTTCCATACCCATTCGATCACTATCTCACCACCATACCTCAACATTTCCCAGCACACTCCATCTGTTCCTGGTGCTTTCCCCAACTTCACTCTTTTCATGGTTTCCCACACTTCTGACCTCCTAATCCCCAGCTCCTCCACTACTTCTTTTCTTCTCCCTCCCATACCATATAGAAGAATAAATGCACCTTCATTAAGCAGCCACCAATAAAACAGAAATATGTATTCATATAAAATCAAGTAAAGTATGTTGTGGCAGCCAGCAGGTTTTATATGCGTTGCCAATCGGTGGATATAATAACTTGAATATTTAAGCATATTTACGAACTTTGGGTGAATGTTCGGGATCATACATAGCGATAGTATGCATTTTTATTTGAGATAGGCTTACTTTCCCTTGTTTAGTATATGTTCTAACAATGATATAGCCGAAATCAGATCTACAAATCCCAATCTATGTACACCTTCCTACACCAGTATTGCCAGATCATTCTGCGAGCCCCAGAGCGAGGGTGGGTCAGCTGGAACTTTGACCAACTGTACGTAATATGGTGGGAACCATAATAGTATACCCTTATTAATTAGTTGTATTGGCTGTACTGTACATGTTTAATATAAGGATAGAAGGGTGTGTCACTATCAATGTATACCCGATTATCTTATTTTTATTGTTATTATATTGATAGAAAGATATATCACTATTATTATACTAAATTATCTTATGTTTATGTTTAATATATGGGTAGAAAGGTATATATTTATCAATATACCCAATTATCTTATGTTTTTATTAAATATATGGAAATAAAGGTATATCACTATCAATAAACCCAATTATATTATGTTTACGTTTATTATAAGGAAAGAAATGTGTATTGCTATCAATAAAACCAATTATCTTATGCTCTCTTGAATATAAGGATAGAATGGCATATCACCATCATTGTACTCATGCATCTTATGTTTTGTTGAATATAAGGATAGGAAGCTATATTACCATCATTATGCTCAATTATCTTATATATTATATGTTTGATTCCCGGAGAGAAGTAAAGAAAACCTAATATTTAGTAGGGCCCCGTAATCATTGACGATATTGCCTATTAGTATAATGGTCTCCATTCAACATCCCGCTTCAGCATTTTGAATCTACCGCGCGGAAGGATCATGGAGGACTCATCATAAGTGCACGCTTAATTCCCTTATGGGATCGTCATTATGATTGGGTACCCTACAGAAAAAACTCCGTAAAAAATAAAAATATAAAAAAATAACTTAATATCTGTTATCATATGACTTTCCATATGTGGATTTCTTGTGTTTTGCTACCTCGACACCAGGCCCTCTAGCGGCCATCTCGTCCTTCATTGAAATATCAAGATCAAACTATTGAAATCAACGAATGGGAAGTGAGATGGTTGGGAGGGACGTTTATCGCCAATGATTACGGGGCCCTACTAAATATTAGGTTTTCTTTACTTCCCTCCAGGAATCAAACCTATTATTTAATAGTGGCCCCTCCATCATTGACGATATTGCCTGAATATCAAGATTGGAGGGGGACATTCGTGACAATATCCTTAACCTCAGGGGACAAATAATTCATATAAAAAAAAATAAGTTTTATTGTATGCAAACAATATAATTATATCTTATACAAAATTACAAAAGAGTGCAAGCAGTGCGTGACATCAAGAAAGTCTGCTTACTCATGACCAGATCTCACTTCAAGATCTATGCATGATACTTTGTGGGGACATGCATGTGTTCCCTTAGATTATTCTTCAGAATTTCGTTCTCACCTTAATACTATTTGTACAATATAATCTGTTTGTACAATTTGATGAAACTGCATAGTTGCAACTTATGCTAGATTTCTACTTATCTTAACATAAAAATAAAATATCTTGAACTGTATAACCAGTTTGATCACAGCTCGTGATTTATCACAGTCTCCGGCGGACGGGGACTTAGTGAGGTATGGGCTATTCCGCACACCCCCCACCCCTTTTAAAACAAAACTTACATAAGAGAACATAACCTACTGGACCCGTTGTCGTAAAGCTACACTAAAGTTTTTGAAACTATTCTTGCTTCCAAATTTCTTAAGCATTTCTCTTCTCATAATCTGCTCTCAGATCGCCAGTATGGCTTCCTTAAGGGTCGCTCTACTGGTGATCTTCTTTCATATCTTACTAACTCTTGGTCATCCTCCTTTCGGGACTTCGGTGAGACTTTTTCTATTGCACTAGACATTTCGAAAGCCTTCGATAGAGTCTGGCATAAATCTTTAATTTCTAAACTACCCTCCTTCGGTTTCTATCCCTCCATCTGTGCCTTTGTCTCTAATTTCCTTTCCGGCCGTTCCATAGCTGCGGTTGTGGACGGCCATTGTTCACTTCCTCACCCTATAAACTCCGGTGTTCCTCAGGGCTCTGTCCTATCTCCTATTCTATTTCTAATTTTTATAAATGATCTCCTTAACTGTACCTTAATTCCCATCCATTCATACGCAGACGACTCAACCTTACACTACTCCATTAGTTTTTCAGAACGCCCCAGCCAGCAATCCCTCAACGACAAACGTAATAAAGCCATAGAACTCTTAAATTCTGATCTAAATACTATTTCCAATTGGGGCAGAGAAAACCTTGTTAACTTTAATGCTTCCAAAACCCAATTTCTCCATCTATCTACCCGTCAGGATCTCCCAGCGGACTATCCCTTATTCTTCAACAATACAAAAATTGACCCTTCATCTTCTCTCAATATTCTTGGTGTCTCTTTTTCTTCTGCTCTCATTTGGAAGGACCATATTACCAGTCTTGCTAAGGCAGCCTCCCAGAAGCTGGGTGTGCTCAACTGCCTTAGGGGGTTCTTTTCCCTTGCACAGCTTCTTGCTCTGTACAGGGGCATAGTGCGCCCTTGTATTGAGTATTGTTCACATGTGTGGGGAGGTTCCTCTCACACCGCTCTCCTAGACAAAGTTGAAAGGAAGGCCTTTCGTATCATTAACTCCCGTCCACTCACCAACTCTCTGCAATCTCTCTCTCTCCGCCGCAATGTTGCATCTCTCTCGCTATTCTATCGCTACTATAATAATCAGTGTTCCTCAGAGCTATCCCAGTGCATACCACCTCCTTTACGTAGGGCACGTGGTACCCGTCTTGCAACTCAATCCCACCCCTACTCTGTGCAACTCTCCAACCCAAGAGTGAAACGTTACTCTCAAACTTTCTTCTACTCAACATCTGAGCTCTGGAACTCTCTCCCAGAATCGGTCTTTCCCTCTTCCTATGACTTAAATTGCTTCAAACTCCGTGTGTCCAGGCATTTTGGCTCGAACGTCCCTTGAGTTTGGCCCTGTCACTCTTTCAACTATGGGGGAGGCACTCGCTATAGGTAGTTATGCCTTTTGCCTCCCTCAATCACATAGACAAAAAAAAAGAAAAAAAAGAAAGTACGCTTTGGTTTATCTAGAGCGACCGACAGGTAACGTGTTAGGAGAGTATGATTGGAAGCCCAAATTTGAGTATTAGCAATGTCTTCTATAGACAAATTCTGGAGGAATCTAAGGGAGACTGCCCATTTCCTGATGTCGTGAGCCCTGCCCACTACGCCGGGGTTACTTTCTTTAATAACGTCTACCAGCAAGGAAGCTAACTTTCTTCTCGTAACACGATTACCAGCCTGATTCACCCACAGAGCACCTAGTTGGCGAGGATGAGCAGCCCTCATCAACTTAGATAAGGCCTGCACAGGGCATTAAATATGATGAGTGTGTCCGCGTTTCAATGCCGGAACAGAAAATTAAGAAAACACATGATTGGAATGCTCATTCTTTGCAATAAATGTGGGAGACGGCGCGATTTGTGCATGATCATGTAGCCTCCCAAACCTAAGGTAATTAGGTTCGTTGCTCATCGCCGCCAGCTCAGACACCCTATTTCCAGTGGCGAGAGCCAGGAGGAATACAGCCTTTTTCAAGAGTGAATCAAAATCCGGCGCATTATTATATTTACGTGACTGAAGTAATGATAAGGCTTTGTCAAGTGACCAGGTGGGCATGAGCTGATGGGGTGGTGGGCGCAGTTTGAAACACGCCTTCATAAAACCTTTCTCCTCCGCCTGCGGTATGGAAAGGCCCGTGAGATAAAAAAAGGGAGAACTGAGGGCAGACAAGTGATTTTTTAAAGTGATTACTGATTTTTTTTTATGCTCAAATAGATAATCTAGGTATTTGAAAATCAAGGCTCCCGAGGCATCTGTTTGCCCTGACTCTACAATCCAGGCCGTAAAAGTTTTCCAATGTGACTGGTATTGTCTCCTGGTAGACATAGTATATTGGTTCAAAAGTTTATTTGTGACACTTTCCCCAAATTTAGCTAACCATTTTCCCTTGTAAATGTCCATAAGGCAAAACTGAGCGAGGTCTGAAGGTTGCCAATCATCTCTAAGTGGAAGGCGGAGACCGGGAGCGACACAGGGTTCTTGCACCATTCCCGCAATTGATGGTACCACGCCTGAGCCGGCAATAACGGCGCAATCATCGAGACTAAGCCCCGGTAACCCTCAGTTTGTGAATCACCCTGCACATTAGTACAGAATCTGGTGGAGGAAAAAGGTAAATTGAAGTCAACTTGTTCCAATCCTCCAGTAATGCATCTGGTCCCCCCCCCCCCCCCTCCCCCGCCGGGGTTACCCCTCGGCGAGTTAGGAAGAGAGGGAGTCTGTGATTCTCCTCGGATGCGAACAGATCCACTTGTGGACGGTAAGGCTTTGCAATCATCTTGTCGAAGACGGTTTGTTTGATAGCCCATTCTACTAGGTTGCTCCGCCTCCGAGACGGAGCGTCTGCCCAGACGTATGCCGGGGAGATATGCTGCATGCAGATGAATGCCCAGTGATTCGGCTAGGGCAAAAATCTGTTCTGATAATTTGAGCAACTCTCGAGACCTCACTAAGCCCTGCTTCTGAATACAATGGACTGCAGTTAGGTTGTCCATACGGAACGCTATTGACTTTTCTTGCAAAGACTTCCCATGATCTTGTAGGAAAAAGAGAGGAACTAAAAGCTCTTGCTTGTTGATATAACAAAGAGTGTCGTGGGGCCAAGTGCCCTGCCCTTGATGGCCTAGATTCGACTGATAACCCCAACCTAGAGCCCCTGAAGCGTCTGTGTCTACCCATAAAGTAGGCGGGGGAGAAACCCATGTCATTATTGAGTAAAGCCGTCTGGCTGGCTCAGTTGGTAGCGTGCCTGATTCCCATCTTGAAGGTCTCGCGTTCAATCCCCGCTCAGATTGAAAAGTTTTTCTGGGATACACCCGGCGGTTACCATCTCCCCATGAGCAAGGGGGATGGGTAATGGTCTCTGGTAGACTGAAGAAAGCCAAGCGCTTGTGAATCCTCGAAGGAGGAGATACGGGCGCTATATAAGTAACCAGAAGATTATTATTATTATTATTATTATTAAAGCATTTCCGGCTTGGCCCAGACCGATAGCAAGCTGTGGATTAACCTCTGAAGTGCGCATGGGGGTAATTGGAAACGTCCCCCTGTGCTGACGTATTTGAGGTGTTTCCGTCACTAAAATATTCATTGTGCCATTAATAGCATTAATATTTATCCATATGCGCCTATTATGGGTTGATTATAAAGGTATTAACCTGAAACAACAATAAAACGAGTGAAAACAGCGTTTGGATGGTCAAAATCGGAGATATAGCCCGCGAGTTGTATAATGTATGGGTGAGGCAATCTGCTTTCCCGCCAATTTCCCCCAAGGCCACTGAGACACAGTCGATCGATACTCTCTCTCTCTCTCTTGCACTCGCTTGCTATCAGTGATGACCACACCCTCCAATCGGATTTCTAATGTTAGCACGAAAATATACCTCAGAATAAGGGAATAACAGGGAAAATAGGTGATAACTGAAGGAGAGGAGGAAAGTGGGGAAGGAGGGGAGGTAGAGGACTGAGATTTTGCATGGCCCAGGGGCCAAAAAAAAAAAAATAAAAAAATAAAAAAAAAAATATAAAAAAATATTTTTTTTTCGATGTCAAAAGTTGATTTTTATTTTCTCTGACTCTTAAGAGTCTTCCCGCAGTGCGCCGGGGGAACTCTTAAGAGTCTCCCCGCAGCTCCCGGGTTAATGGAGGAATTGGCCATAATTTCTTCTCCGGCGAGAGAGGAAAAACTTTGTTGCCTTCCAAGATTAATCTCTTTACTTTCAACCGGCCCAACTTCACAGTTAATTGGATCCATTTTTTTTTTTTTTTTTTTTTTTTTTTTTCTATATTCCAACTACTCCCTCTCGGGCATAGGCTGAGAGCCTGTACATTCCACCGCTCAACACGGTGAAGCCCGTGAGGTCTTGTTCCAGTCTGGGGAGTGAGACATGCGAAGCATCCATCATGGCTCGAAGCAGCTCCATCTCTGAAGCGGCTGGTTGCTTCGCTCAAATGCTTCACCGTCTCACCCTCCAGACTCAGACCCTCACTCTCAGAACGCCACCTATTGAGCAGTGAACTCACTAGGCATTGTCCCCCTGTAACATATTTTGAATATGGGAATATTCATACAGTGTTATTTAATCAGGGAACAATGAGGGTATTTTTTTGGCATTTCGGTGGGCTTTGTGGTAATGCACTGATACTAGGTACAGCACAAATTCAATCCCAATAATATCTTCCCATTGACATATCGGGATTTGAACCCGGGTCCACTGGATTACCAATCCAGTGGCATGACCACTCCACCACACCAGTTGAGAGAGCCGATCAGGGAATCCCTCCTTTTCCTGGTTGTATTCAGACTGTGGAGAAAAAGGAACAGTTTCCTGCGAAATCTGTTACGATTGTCCACACTCTGAGTAAGAGTTAGATTGGTGGTGTCCCAGACCAGCCCTATCCACTGAATATTCCTTGTGGTAACAAGGAGAGACTTCGCCAAGTTCACCTTGAACCCTAGGTTGTGCACATGATTTGATACTTGGTTTACATGGTTGTAATATAACTCCTCTGACTCTGCCACCACCAGCCAGTCGTCTAGATATCAAAACACCTGTATGCCCTGGGCTAACAATGGCAAAAGGGCTTGCCGGACTAATTTTGTGAAAATTCTCGGTGCCAGGTTCAATCCGAAAGGCATTCTTTGAAAGACATAAGTCTCTTGCCTGATCCTCAGAGCGAGGAATTTTTGGAACCTATTATTTATAGGGACATGCCAATAGGCGTCTTTGAAGTCTACTGAGCACATCCAGCCTTGCGGCGGAAGAGAGAGCCTGATCTGATTGACTGAAAGCATCCTGAAGGGTGAATTTATTATAAATGTGTTCAGACGCGAGAGATCTACCACTGGTCGCATTTGCACACTGTCCCTTTTGGGCACTAAGAAAAGTCTGGAGGTGAATACTGGGCAAGTTGGTTTGACTGAGACAAGGACTTCTTTTGAGATCATTTCTTGGACTAGGGCCTTCACCTCCTGTGATACATTGTTGTATTCCAGCGCCTGACGCAGTCGAGGCCGCTGGAGCCACCGCCAGGTGATTCCTTTGCTTACTACCTTCTTGGCCCAAGTTTTCCTGGGCCAGGCTAAGCGGAATGACCGGAACGACCCAGTCTGCAGACCGGGCCGGTTCGGTAAAGCAACTCTCGAATCCGGTACACCTAAGCACGGCACTGGGAGATTGAGAGGCTGGGTGGCTAGTTTTTTGGAGGGGGAGGTGGGTTGGTATCAGATGACTGGCTTGTCTTGGCTGATGTCTGCCCCTGATTTGGCTTCTGATGGTGCTTACCTTTATATCCTGAGTATTTACCTTGTCTGGGTTAGGGCAGAGTACCTCCCGACTGAGGAGGGGTTCTGGGATCACGAAAGGATTGTTTAGCATGCGGTTGGTTAGACTTACCTCCGCTCTTTGGCTTGTGAAAAGGTTTCTTAACAGGGTCCTTCTTAGCTTGGGAGGTAACCTGCTTCCACCCATTTACCAAATTGAAAACTATACTCCCAGTTTCTGCGGTAAGAAGGGAGGCCGTGAGGACCGGCGAAAGAGTTACCCGGCGATCAATTTCATCCGGTAACTTCTTCACTAGGTGCACTCTCAGATCCTGGCGGGCTCGAACCGCTTCCATGATTGCAATTCTGATGTCACCTAAGGTCTGAATAGAGTTTTGCAATAAAAGTCGTCTAGATAAATCAGTGGCCTTCTTAACCTGAGGGTCAGCAATGGCCGAGATGGTTCTGGTAAGTGAGACAGCAATCTGGCGACTAACTAGATACTGAGAGAACTGCCGGTAGGCTTTGTTTCTTAGTTTAAAATCCCCTTCAAGGTGAGCTGCCAGAGGAGTACAAAAGGGTTCATCTAATGAGTTAAGGGCTACTTTGGGTGCCGCCAGGAAGGCAAACAGAGCAGGTGACACCCCACCAGCCTAAGAGACAGGCAACGAAAAATACTGATGCGTTTCCTGTGGAACCTGATGTGAGGACTTAGAAGTGATTGTTGCAGCAATACCCAGGAACCTACCCCTATCCGCCCCATCTGCAGGACTGGTGTATGCATTTGGTCTAGTTAAAATGTAAAACTTGCAAACTAAACAAACCAAAATTGGGACAAGGACAATATAAAGTCAAATTAAATTATCAAAATCGCTATGTGGAAACAACGCTTACTAAA
The DNA here is from genome assembly GCA_032716605.1 of Paralithodes platypus. Taxonomy (NCBI): domain Eukaryota; kingdom Metazoa; phylum Arthropoda; class Malacostraca; order Decapoda; family Lithodidae; genus Paralithodes; species Paralithodes platypus. Next base: position 24,631,671 of record CM064520.1, on the reverse strand, counting down.
ATGAAAATTATTAAATAAAAGAACACAATCCACCACATAGGGTGTACATTACTACATGAGCAAGTTAATCTGTTTCCCAAGCAAACTAATCGCACATATAACAACGCACTATCGTCACGTTAAAGGAAGTAGTCAAGTTTGGGAAGAACCGGAAGTGTATCCATTTCCGGCGGAAGAGCATTTAAAGCCTTGACATTATTTACGCCATCAGCTTTTGACCAGTCTGCAATGAGTCGTGCAGAAGCGGCGGAAGGGACTGCCGGGGCAGCAGTATACACAAAGAAGTCTGGATTATATGAACTGGGGATAGCCTTAATCGATACATCCAGCAACCTTCCTGCTTCATCTTTGGCTCTAAACTTCCTGCTCTTGTTAATCTCAATTTTCCATTCATTAGGGACCGGAAGGTCCCCCAATGGTGGGTTATGCTAAATGTGGGTTCAGAGGCGTCGCCTGGACCCAAGAACAGTCAGGGCCATAGAGGAGAGGCATGGGGCCTTTCTTCTGTGGTGCCTTATCTAAGGGGGGAGGAGTGATATCTGCAATTACCCTCACATTGGTGGTAGTAAGCGTGGCCGGCACTGTAGTGCCTGGAACCGCGGATACCGAAGGAAGAAAACCTGGAGGTTCTAGAGGTCTTATCAATGAATGACTGGGGGCAACTAACGGTTGACAAGCAGGAGGATCAGAAGAGACAGGGAGGTTATACTGTTGCATAACTCTATGTAATATATCACTGATTTCATCCGAAGTAAAACACTTACTGTGAGAGCTCCTCGAAGATTGTGAGCTTTCTTCAGACTCCTCACCTGTAATAGTCTGTTGAGCCGGGGCTCAAGGCACTTCCTCTGGCTCCCTACTTAACTCAGAACTATCCTGTTGTGGCTCCGGTACCTGTTCCGCCGGAGGCCACATTAAATCTGGGACTGATGAAGGTAACATGTCCATACTTTCCTCATCACCTAGTTCCTGGAATCCCCTTATGTTTCTATGAGAAGGTTCCGACTGACGCCAGCACCCCCCTGCCGCGGCAGGCTGAGAGTCCTGAATTATTTGAGGGCTGTCAACAGCTTGTGACCCTGTCGGAAAACCCCTATATTGGTCAGCCAGGACCCGTCTTGGGCCGGCGGACTGGACACTACGTGGCACATAATTTAATTTTGGGATTGCATAGGTAACATGAGATGGTACACTTAAAGATTGTTCACGACTAGGAGTGGAACCCGTGGCCTCTATCCCCACTTCCGAGTCGCCAGAATCGACCTGAGGCGTGTCAGACGTAGGGGTAGAGGGAGGCGGCTGCGGGGTCTCCTTCCGGCTCCCACTACGCTGCATACCAGCCGATGACTCAGAGTCCTCTTTCCTGCGCTTGAGGGACCAGGAAGAGTCAGTTGAAGAGTGCCGAGACTGCCTCCGAGGGGATCTAGACCTGGACCTAGATTTCCGCTTCGGAGAGGGTGATCGTCTCCTCTTCGGATGGTCGGGGGGGGGGGGGGGGGTGAACCTCAGTAAGTTCGTTGTCAGTGCCACTACTGCTACTCAGTACCTCTTTGACGGGGGCTTTCGACTTTACTTTAGGCTTAACAGATTTACATGAGGCGAGTTTAGTTAGAGGAGACTTGATAATTAACTTTTCCCAGAGGGTCTCATCATCGCAATGAAGCGCCTTATGGGCTGTGTCTTTAGCATAAGAATTAAAGGTAGCTTTTATCTCTTGCAGTGCCGCCAAGCACGATAAGTCTTTCTTTGTGAATAAGGAGTTTTTTAGATCAGAGCGAACAGAACAACGCCGCGACACCCACAAGCCTCTAAAGCGGTCTAAACATTTGACACATTTCAAACATAATTTATGAGCGAAAATGGGCAACATTGAACAGGTAGGAGTAGCGCATAATTCAAACCGAGGCATGATGGAAAAAGGGGCCCTCCCCACTGGAATCAGCCCCCCAACGCCGCCGGTGCTGCAGTCACTAAGGAGCCGGGGATTCTGGAAATAGAACATTTCTTGGAATCAATGCTCATAAGGACAACCTGCGTGGTGTTAATACATACTACCTTGAGTCCGCCAGAAAATTAGCTATAGTTCCACAACTACTCTAACCTTCCGCTGGACTCTCCGTGAAAAAACCTGGGATTTTTTCGTATAAGCTGATTGAAACCGCTTACCTGTGGCAAAAGCCACAGGCTCATTGACCAGTAGTGTATGATTATCTATTACTAAAGCACTAGAGAGATAATGAAACGAGTTTGTATAACGAATCTGAACACTTGTACACTCGACTATGTGCAGGGCGATTGGTCGCGTAACTATTACGGTCAGGGCGAGTTAACTCGGCGGGCCGAGTTCTAAGCTCCCGTAGGAATTTGCACTTCCGCCGGAAGGGATGTGGTTCAGCCATACCTCGCCGGGGCATTTGGTTGCTGCCTACCCATTTTGAAGACGGGTAACCTGGGCCCTGCTGCAAGACGCCGCCGGAGAAAACAACAAATTTTTTATAGAGGGGAGACAAAAGCACAGCTCCCTCCTCCTAAACCCACTGTACACAATTATACAAACAAATATAAATATAGGGACGTCTCCCAAACCCCCAAAACATGCAAGCACACATGTCCATCACTAGGGGCACACAAAGGCAAAAAATAAATACAGAGAATTCAGAATCCTAAATTACCTGTAACCTAGACTGGAGACCCCTAACCAGACTGACCATGAGGTCCGAAGCAACACCACAGCCGACGACGCTCCGAAGACCCAGCCACAGCACACAGACGAGGGGAGGCCCACAAAAGCAAAATACGAACTCTGGAAGGTGGAGCACGACGGGCAGGCACCCTTAGACCAGAGCATTTGCTAAATAGTATAATAAAATATATGCCACTGCCTCAATATTGACGGTCTGCAGCATAAATTGTAGAATGGTAGCCTCCTAGCTATGTATCAAAAGCAAAGGCGTAAACACAACATAAAAATAACACACGTGGCGCGAAGATCCTGGGATACGTAGGCGCCTGTTACAATAGTACCTTAATTTACACACTTCCTGCGGACATACCAATGGGGTAGCCGTTACTAGCTAATCTGAACCTTGTTACTACAACGCAGGTGTATACAAATGAGCAAAGACTCACTAGAAAGCGCTGGAACGAAGAATAAAGCGGAGCAAGGCGAAACCCTTGTTGCTAGTATGGCCGCGGAAGGAGGAAGGACGAGATGGCCGCTAGAGGGCCTGGTGTTGGAGTAGCAAAACACAAGAAATCCACATATGGAAAGTCATATGAAAACAGATATTATTTTTTTTTTTTTTTTTTTTTTTTACAGAGTTTTTTCTGTAGGGTACCCAATCATAATGACGATCCCATAAGGGAATTAAGCGTGCACTTATGATGAGTCCCCCATGATCCTTCCGCGCGGTAGATTCAAAATGCTGACGTGGGATGTTGAATGGAGACTATTATACTAATAGGCAATATCGTCAATGATGGAGGGGCCACTATTAAATTCTTAGCATACCATTATTCTGACAGTGTTAATATAATGATAGAGAGGTATATCACTAAATATGCCTAATTATCTCATATATATATAGCATCCCTTTCTAGGTTGACATTTTTAATATCAGGATAGAGATGTATAGCACTCTCAATATACCCAATTATCTTATACTGTATATACAGGATATTTAGCATACCTCTTACTGACAGTTTTAATATAAGGATAGATATATATCGCTATCAATATATCCAATTACTTTATATATATATATATATATATATATATATATATATATATATATATATATATATATATATATATATATATATATATATACTGTATATATTGAGATGACGGGGTTGCAAGCAATAGACAAAGCACCCTCAGAGGTCCTAATAAATCAGGAGGAGGATTAACCCACCAGAGTCAGAATAGCTGCGATCAAGCAGAGGAAAAGGACGAGGAAAAGGACACAGGTAAGGGTGGAAAGGGAAACCGCACAGTCCCCCCTGTTTACCCGTACTCTAATACCTTCAGGAATACTGCAGTCTACCCACCAAAGTGAACGACATCCGGGGCCTACAGGAAGTACAAGCCCAGACCAATCACAGAGACCCCTCTCCAGCCAATCACAGAGCCTAAGACATAAAGGAAAGGCTTGCACCCAACAGCAGCCAGATTTGGATTACGATGAGGAGGATTTTATGCTAATTCCCCATCAAAATCCAATGGCATACCTACACAGATGGGACCAAAGAGCATCACCTCTACAGTACCTCACATCTTGTGTTTAAATAATAGAAAATAAATTAGGAAGAACGAAAGCATGGCCTGCAACATTGAAAAAGCAACTCTTCGCTCAAACTTTTGCTAGAAACTCCACCTTGGATGATTCCGGTGCTATTCCTCCCTCTCTGCCCTCCTCTCTCTTACTTATGCCTAATATCCTAATCTCTTCTAAAGATGTACTTTCTACCCTCTCTGGGCTTAACACTAATAAGGCGTACGGTCCGGACGGTGTTCCTCCTGTTGTTCTCAAAAACTGTGCTTCCGTGCTGACTCCCTGCCTAGGCAAACTCTTTCGTCTCTGTCTATCCTCTAACATCTTCCCTTCATGCTGGAAGTTTGCTCACATTCAACCTGTCCCATAGAAGGGTGACCGCTCTCAACCCTCCAACTATCGTCCAATTGCTCTCATCTCTTGTCTTTATAAAGTTTTTGAAACTATTCTTGCTTCCAAATTTCTTAAGCATTTCTCTTCTCATAATCTGCTCTCAGATCGCCAGTATGGCTTCCTTAAGGGTCGCTCTACTGGTGATCTTCTTTCATATCTTACTAACTCTTGGTCATCCTCCTTTCGGGACTTCGGTGAGACTTTTTCTATTGCACTAGACATATCGAAAGCCTTCGATAGAGTCTGGCATAAATCTTTAATTTCTAAACTACCCTCCTTCGGTTTCTATCCCTCCATCTGTGCCTTTGTCTCTAATTTCCTTTCCGGCCATTCCATAGCCGCGGTTGTGGACGGCCATTGTTCACTTCCTCACCCTATAAACTCCGGTGTTCCTCAGGGCTCTGTCCTATCTCCTATTCTCTTTCTAATTTTTATAAATTATCTCCTTAACTGTACCTTAATTCCCATCCATTCATACGCAGACGACTCAACCTTACACTACTCCATTAGTTTTTCAGAACGCCCCAGCCAGCAATTCCTCAACGACAAACGTAATGAAGCCATAGAACTCTTAAATTCTGATCTAAATACTATTTCCAATTGGGGCAGAGAAAACCTTGTTAACTTTAATGCTTCCAAAATCCAATTTCTCCATCTATCTACCCGTCAGGATCTCCCAGCGGACTATCCCTTATTCTTCAACAATACAAAAATCAACCCTTCATCTTCTCTCAATATTCTTGGTGTCTCTTTTTCTTCTGCTCTCATTTGGAAGGACCATATTACCAGTCTTGCTAAGGCAGCCTCCCAGAAGCTGGGTGTGCTCAACCGCCTTAGGGGGTTCTTTTCCCCTGCACAGCTTCTTGCTCTGTACAGGGGCATAGTGCGCCCTTGTATTGAGTATTGTTCACATGTGTGGGGAGGTTCCTCTCACACCGCTCTCCTAGACAAAGTTGAAAGGAAGGCCTTTCGTATCATTAACTCCCGTCCACTCACCAACTCTCTGCAGTCTCTCTCTCTCCGCCGCAATGTTGCATCTCTCTCGCTATTCTATCGCTACTATAATAATCAGTGTTCCTCAGAGCTATCCCAGTGCATACCACCTCCTTTACGTAGGGCACGTGGTACCCGTATTGCAACTCAATTCCACCCCTACTCTGTGCAACTCTCCAACCCAAGAGTGAAACGTTACTCTCAAACTTTCTTCTACTCAACAGCTGAGCTCTGGAACTCTCTCCCAGAATCAGTCTTTCTCTCTTCCTATGACTTAAATTGCTTCAAACTCTGTGTGTCCAGGCATTTTGGCTCGAACGTCCCTTGATTTTGGCCCTGTCACTCTTTCAACTATGGGGGAGGCACTCGCTATAGGCAGTAATGCCTTTTGTCTCCCTCAATCACATAGAAAAAAAAAAAAAAAAAAGGAAGGATGAAAATAAGAAAAACATTTATCTTGCAGCCATACAAGCTTTCAATACTAAGAGTGTAATCTTAAGATATAGAGAATAACGATGTCCATATATTATTAGGGTAAGTGTAATTTTAGAACAATAATTGCCTTCACAATGATTAAAAGATTGAAATCCCCATGTCGCTACTATTCTGAGATAGGTCAAATTGAGTTCAAATTATTATCCAAATATAGCCTGACTGAAATCGATGGAAGGTATGCAAACACGAGGTAATACCTTCCACTAGCTCAGCTTTTAGTGGGTAGATAACCGTGTAAGCGAGACTTCTCAATAGGGCAAGCCATTCTCCCTACAGTCAAGTCCAACGAGGGTGGCGACCGAGAGTGTGTTGGAGGAACCAGGAGTGCCCTGCTCTAGTGTATGTGAGAGAGGCAGCTTCCTTTGGTGTCCAGCTAGAGGAAGAACTACGAGTCCTACGTCGTCCAGATTCTCTCTCATGGATATTGCTTCTCCTCTACACCCGTACCCTAAGTGTCTCTGTGTTAATAAGTTTTGGGAATTATTGTGAAGGTAATATAAAATACGCGAGTGTTCAATTTAACTTTTTCTTAGAGATCCGCTTCTAGGACTCCCCTTGTCAATTTAGTACACGTGTGATATTAATTGAACTTGTGTCCGTGCAGTTATTTTATATAAGTACGGTCTTTGATCTCTCTATTGTATGTTCAAACATTTATTCATCTATTTTTACCTATGTTACATAGTCGATACTATACATGATACTTAGTGAATGCTCTCAGATTTTATTCTGTTGTGTTATTATTCATTGTGTGTCCAAGTCGAAGTGAAGTGTGTAACGAGAGCTATTTTCCTTCTTAAATCTTAAAAATCCTAAACTCAGGACCGTGCTACGTCCAGTTGTTGCAAGAGATTACTTAGAGTATAAAGTCGCCACTGCTGAAAGTAAAAAACCCGTTCCGTTAAGTTAGAATTAATCCCCTCCGTCATATATGACGCGATCGGGTCATATGGTCGTTTGCCCAAAACTATCATATGACGCGATCGCGTCATATGAACTTAGTGAAATAGCTCAATAATAAGTTTATGACGCGATTTGCGTCATTTTGAGCTCAGTAAGTTTGGTAAGTTATATCATAATCTGTCGGTTGGTGGCAACCCCAAATTCCTCCGAATTCTAACGGTCCTTCAGTGTGAGAAAGAGTGTTGTGGGGGAAATACCGGGCGCTCGGGCAACCCCTACCTTTCGTAAGTTAATATGTCGGGGAGAGTTCTATGTTCAAGATTTCTAATTTATATTAGTTCCCGGTTTATGTAATTCTTTCACCACCCATTTAGGAATTCAGATTATACATTCCTGTATTCATCAGCCTATTATTTTGGCTATTGATAAGTTACTACTTTGTTCTGTATCTATATCGTTCTAACTTCTATTCAAGTTATAGTAAGTCGCTACTTCGTTCTGCGTCTTTATATCTTATTTCAGTAGTTTGTTAATTTATTCAAACTTCTTCCCTAGCCATCATTTCGGCTATTCTATTTAATACTACTTTGTTCTGTATCAAATCATATTATTCCGCGTTTGTTAATTCATTCAAACCAACTTATCTATAGCTATCATTCCGCTATAACGTATTCACTATATTTACTGTGAATCTGATTTCCTAATTCCGTGTGATTTGAGCTCATTTACGATTTAATTTATTTTCCGTGTATCGTGTGAGAGATTGTTCACAATTATTCCTTGATAGTTAAATCATAAATTAAATTATCATTCCATCTAGAGTAAAGCGAAGTTCATATCTTCCATACTCGATTTAACGTTGCGCTAAATCGTATATTTATTTAACCTGACCTCAGTCCGTTTAACCTTTACCCCCTTGAGCGGTACCTTTGAGCGTGTACCTTGGCCGGCGCCTATTTGTATTATTGTCGCGATACCTGTGCGCATCTGAGTAGATGATCTCAGCTGCCCATATATATTAATTATTATTCCTCTCGATATACAGTACACTTGACCCGTATAGGTATTGTCATCAACATTTATGTTATGTGTTTTTCTTATGTAATGATATGTTTCATGTTTGATGCTTTGTAAGTGACGATATTATTCATCAATGAGTAAAACTTATTCAACCCTTTATAAGTCACCTTTGAATTACATTAGACTCCTACTCAATATAGTGGAGAGTTTGATGCCCCCATTTCCATGTACCTTTGTTTCTGTAGTAAAAACGAGTGTAATTATTCTATGTGTTTATTGTGTTTTGGAGAGTGATTGAGTAATTTAGAAGTAACATTTATCAGGTCAGATATGTTCCTGTTGAACATTATCTGATTCTAAGTATCCGAAACACGGATTATAATATAATACCTAATAATATATATATATATATACAGTATATATATATGTATATATATGTATATATATATATATAATATATATATATATATATATATATATATACAGTATATATATATATATATATATATATATATATATATATATATATATATATATATATATATCACACCTTTCTGTTAGCTAGCCTTTTTAGTATAAGGGTAGATATACCAATATACCCAATTATTGTATGCATATTTATAACATCTTTTTATTCTGACAATGTTTATATAAGGATAGGAAATTATTTCACTATCAATATACTCAACTATCTTATGTGTAGGTTTGATATAAGAATAGGAAAGTATATAACTGTCAATATACCCAATTATCTTATCTATCTATCTATTGCCTGACGCCGTGATCCCCGAAGGGGTGGCCACGAACGAACCGCCCCCATGCACCTCTGTCCCCAGTCAGTCGACGCCCCTCCCCCCAACCAGCACCGCCTTCGTTCATGTACTTCCTCACTCCATCCTTCCACCTCTCATTCGGTCTACCTCTCCCTCTCTGTCCCTCCACCTCGCTCTCGTACACCCTCTTAGTCATTCTCTCGCTTTCCATATGTTCCATATGGCCGAACCATCTCAAGTTGTTCCTTTTCACACTTTCCAGCACATCTACCTCCACACCACACCTCCTTAATTCTTACTTCCTCATTAGTCTGTCTATCCCTCCATGTAACTCCGCACGCACTCCTTAAGTAATTCATTTCCACTGCTCTCACTCTTGGTCTGAGTCTCTCAACCAACGTCCATGCTTCGCTTCCGTAAGTCAGTGTCGGGATTACCACACTGTCATGCAAGGACTTCTTCACTTCCATACTGACCACCCTATTTCTTGTTACTGCTTTTAGCGTTCCTACAACCCTCTTCCCCTGTTGTACCCTCTCCCGCACTTCTTCATCCAAAGTCCCATCTTTACTCAACACACTGCCCAGATACTTAAAAGAGTTGACGATCTCCATAGCCTGACCGTTCAGCTTCACCTCACACTCTGTGACTTCACCCCTTTCGAAGACCATAACCTTGCTCTTCCCCGCATTTACCTTCAAATTCCGGTTTTTCGCACACTGTTCCAAACTCATTTACCAGACCCTGCAACTCCCATTCATTATCACTCATCAGAACTGTATCATCCGCAAACAGCAGTATAGGTAGCTTCCACTCAATTCCCTCCCTTTTCAGCGATTCACCAACATCCACTGCTCTTGATAGTATTTCTTTCATGACTCCATCCATATATACAGTAAACAACCATGGGGACATCACACACCCCTGTTTCAAACCAACATTCAGGTCAAAGAACTCGCTCTGCTCACTCTCCACACGTACTGCCGCCTTTGCACCCTCATACATGCTCTTCACTGCTTTCAGCAACTTGCCCTCTACTCCGTATATTCTAAGTACTTTCCACAAACCTTCTCTATCCACTCTGTCATAGGCCTTCTCCAAGTCCATAAAGGCAACATACTCCTTTTGTTTCTTCTCCAGATATTTCTCCACAACACAATTCAGGGTAAAAATCTGATCTACACATCCTCTTCCCTTCCTAAAACCTCTCTGCTCGTCGCCTATCCATTTTTCAGTTCTCACTCTCGCTCTCTCAATCACTACCCTACTGTATACCTTCCCTACTACGCTTAGAAGACATATTCCTCGGTGGTTACCACACACTCCTCTTTCCCCTTTGCCCTTATATAGGGGGACTATTATGCCAGTCTTCCAGTCATCGGGTGCACTCCCCTTCTCCCATGTGCTAGTTTGCACATTTTCCCTACCTATTTTATCACTATCTCACCACCATACCTCAACATTTCCCCACACACTCCATCTGTTCCTGGTGCTTTCCCCAACTTCACTCTTTTCATGGCTTCTTATGCAAATGTTTAATAAAAGGGTAGAAAGGTATATCACTATCAATATACCCCAATTATGTTATATATATATATATATATATATATATATATATATATATATATATATATATATATAGCATACCTTTCCATGCTGACAGTGTTGGCAGGAGGAGGAATTGAACGATAGGGCTTTTACTTCAATGCGCTACATTACCCCTATAAGCCTTGTAAGAAAATGTATAGTACTGTAAATACGAATGTGCGTGTTAGCCTCTACAAGCCTTGGAATAAATAGTATATATATATACTGTATATATATATATATATATATATATATATATATATATATATATATATATATATATATATATATATATATATATATATATATATATAAAATAATATGTATGTGTGTGTGTGTGTCTGTGTGTGTACCTCTACCAACCTTGAAATAAATTGTGTGTGTGAAATATAGCTTTCACAGTTTGAAACGGACATTAATTTAAGTTAATATATTTCTGGGCTAACACCGATAATATGTTTACATCATAATAATGTTCATGTAGTCTACTTGTATAACATCAGACACCCAATGTTAAGCGTAAATGAAGGAAGAGCGAGAGAGAGAGAGAGAGAGAGAGAGAGAGAGAGAGAGAGAGAGAGAGAGAGAGAGAGAGAGAGAGAGAGAGAGAGAGAGAGAATACAATGATTTTACTGTTCAATTCAAGAGTCCTTCAACATTAATATATGCCCACGACCATCTATAATCTGTAATTCAAATGGCAACACAAACAATGCCCTCAGAGTGACAGGCACGTATCCACACCCCTATTTATTCCTCTCATGGCTTAGGGGGGTTTCTTCAGGGTAAACACAGGCGGCGTCACACGAGGAAAAGAGAAGAAAAATAACATTACAAATTGGGTATGCAGATTTCTTTCCAAAATCTGTAAACGGCACTTCTACTTTATTGTTATTATTTTGTTTACTGAGTTTGGCAGGCATTACAGGTATGTTGTCGAGTTTCTAAAATTAACATCAGTAGGTTCCTAGTTATCAATACTCTTTACATCATCGTTGTCAGTATTTAACATCAGTAGGTTCCTAGTTATCAATAGTCTTTACATCAACAGTGTCAGTATTTAACATCAGTAGGGTCCTAGTTATCAATACTCTTTACATCAACATTGTCAATATTTTCCTTGCTGTGGATAATACTGACATTGTAGTGTTTCACGTATTGTCTGTGCTCGTATGTATATCCGTAGATAAATACTATATACACCAACATTCTCTTTTGTTGCATGGCTGTGGATATTGCTGAAATTGTAGTGTTCTGTGTAGATGTCGTTTTCTGTACAGTATGTCAGTTAAGACCTGGTTATCAGTAAATTTTCCTTCCTTACTTGTTTCATTAATATGGATAATGCAGAGTTTGTAGTGTTCAGTCGCAGGTGTCAAATGATAAATTATACAAAATAAGCTCTAAAATCAAGTTTCTTCTAAATATAATATGCAAAGTCAAAATTATATTGACAGTTCTTATTAACTCTTTGGAAGTGATATAGTAGCCCTACAACAAGGGTTCCCAACCTGGGGTACATGTACCCCCAGAGGTACATTTGCACTTCTCAGGGGGTACATAGGGGTCTGAGAGAATAACCATAGTGTACAAAACATGGTGTTCTAATCTACAGGCAGATTGCACTAAGTTGTGTTTTTATAAATTTCCTCATTTCAGTAAGCAAAACTTAGATTAAAATTGGCAAGAATGTAGTTACCGGGTGGATCGCCCGCCTTACACTACGCGGACGCTCGCAATCATGTTCCCGTCTATTTTGACTGCCGTGGGATACAATAATAGGGCCCCCCTCATCCCACATGACTTATTGTAATCATCATATGTATTGCCAGCAGGGGTCAAATAACAGAAAAAATATACGGGAACCCGCGAGCGATCGACTTATGTAAACATGACAACCGTTGGACCGTACACCCGGATACTACATCCTTCCCTTAAAATTATATCAGTGAGGTGACTATTCCATTTTTTTAACTATTATGTGACTTCCTGCGGCCCACAATCTGTATTGGACGTGAAACAATCAGGTATGTATACCAACTCGAGGCAGCGGCAGTACCGCCCGATAATGTCCGAGTATGTGACAGATCAAAATATTTTATAAAGTCACTGAGTTCAGTTTATTGATAATATCAATACTAAGATCCCTATGCAGTCTACACATACATATTTCATAATAAAATAATATAAAATTAACATAATTTTATCAATTTTTATCATAAATTGTTAGGGGTACATGGGTACCTATCAGAATGCCCAGGTGGTACAGAGGAACAAAAAGGTTGGGAACCCCTGCCCTACAACAATGGTTGGGAACAAAGGTTGGGAACCCCTGCCCTACAACAATGCAATTTCATGTTGATTTTCCTGTATTCCTTCTCATATTCCTCCCAGTCTGTAAAATTAAATTATCCGTTTGCCACCCTCATCTCCACTGTGGTCTTTAGTATATCTGTAGGTACATACTACATAGTTATCAATTTGTTGTACTATTAGAGTCAGGAATCCCTGATGCACTCTGTTGAACAATTTGGACACGGAGACACCGATTAGAATACTTATACGAACCTCAAATATTGAATCAGTGTGCTTCTTTAATTGATGATTACTATCCCATGTGTATCATTTATTAGAGTACAATGAATATTTGTCAACGATTATACATTAATGTTGTTTGTTGTGTCCTTGCTTCCGTTATTGTGTAATGGTACTCTCATTTCATCTGCACTCTTCAGTACATCAGTCAGGTCCTCGTCTGAGGTATACATGCTGTGGCTCTCGTTGAGTTTGTATTGTTCGTGTGAGGTTGCTGTTGTTTTATGAATATCGTTGTCACCCTTAGCGGCCCAGCAGCATCTAGCCCACAGCCAGCGGTGAAGGCGGGCACTCCGGGCATTCACCAGCTTCTCCTCTACATCGTCGGGTGCCACAGTGCCCGCTGGAAATATTGAAAGCGTTTCTATAGTCTTTTATCAGCTGATGGAAAATTCAACCCCTTGGTAGTTGATTTCTTAATACTTAATGGAAAATCATGAAACTACTTTATTCTGCATCTTATTAATGCCAAGTTTTCATAATAATTAGCATATTGCGCATCTACATCGTTATAATTGCTGAGTAATTGAGATGGGAACATAACAATTTAACATCTGCTAGAAAAATAAGGTTTCTCATCATATCTGAAATGTTACTCTACTTTTTAGAAATAGTAATGATTTGAACAACTCTTCAAATAAATTATATAATGGATCTAGGGTCATTAGGACATTATATTAGTAATGATGGTCAAATCATTCTTAACATTATATGGATGAAAAATGTGTGCTCTGATAGGAGCAAATAGAAAGAGTGACAAAGAGCCAAATTTAAGGTACACTTATTGGTTGGAAGAAAGACTGGGAAGGTGAAAGTAAGGAAAACAGAGATAATTGTTGTGCGCTTGAGTTATCAACCCTCCACCCAAAACAAGCTAAAATATTTAACTAATTGCCTTGGAATAGGGATGTGATTCATCCGTGACCACGCCCTCGGGGGTCAAGGCATCTGGCAATAGATAGATAGAGAATTTTTAGTATGGTAATAATATAGTGTAGTGGAGAGTGGACAGTGGTCACATTCTTTATGTAATAAAAGGAGAATCTTTGTTAGAGACTGTATACATTTTATTTCGCAGTTCTCACAGCTTTCTAAATATCTGTGACTATACTAGTATACATTTGTGACACATTAAAGATTTACTGTTGTACAATACTATAGTTTAATTTGTGTTACATTAAATACTTACTACTGTGCAATAATATAGTTAACATTTGTGATACATTAAATACTTACTACTGTATGTTTGTGATACAATACATACTTACTCCAGTACAATTGTTTTTAACTGAATAAGTTGAAAGGAGAGGTTCCATAAAAGTGAAGGAAGGTAATTTAATATTGACCATTACCGGTGAATACAAAAACGTATGAAGAGACCTTTACCAAATCTGTTTGTGGGTAGGCAAATGTGGATGGGTACAGTTGACAACATAACTTGATCTATTTCAACATCGTTGGTGGGGATAGTTGCAATGCCTTGGGTATGGAGTTATGCAATATCAGAAAAGTAATACTTAATGATATGGGTGGGTGCCCAACCCCGAAAGGGGTTGAAATAGGGGAGCTATCCCCCCGCCAAAGGCGGCTTTCTAGGACCTTTCCTAGCTGATGCTGAGATAATTGGGTTCTAGTCATATGGTGATGGGCTGGCCTATTAGAGTGAGAGTTGAGCGTTCTCTGCCATACCCATAGCTTACTCTGACTGTTCCTTTTACTATTTTACTATAACTGTCTTCGTGGTGCAATGCATAAGTGTGTTGCTTTTCGGTGTGAGCGTCCTGGGTTCGAAGCCCCGGACTGCCACATGTGTTTGTTAATTTCATTAATCGAGTTTAGGAGTAAAGTTGGTTAGTGGAGAGAACTTAATTATTATATATTTTCTAGATCTTCCGTGGATTGACCTCTCTGCTGCCAACCTAGAGGTTGGCAGACTGGGAACCAAAGTCTCACATTATTCCTTTGCCCCTCAACTTTCCCTTCATAATTGTTAAGGGGCACAGGGGCTCGGGTGGGCTTCGGTGTATCGGGCGTTTTCGCACCCTCCTCAGCTCCTCACCTGGGATCGGCTTCAGTCATCTGGGCATTCATAGTGGTGAAGCGGGGAGGGTTCTGTGCGGGCACTCAGTTGTGGCCTTGGCCTTGCTCAGGACCTTGGGGCTGTTCGGTCGGACAGCCTGGGGAACAACAACAACAACTCAATAATATGTACAGAACAGCCATTATTACCAAGTCCTTGGCCACTTCTCGGGGATGAAGGCGCCTGGCAATAGATATACTGTAGGTACTATAATAGTTATTCTTACCAATAATGGAGACAAGGTTGCTGACAATAACGGTGAGGAGGATCCCTATCATACCAAAGTAGCAGTATGATACATCATATATGGTCCTGTTCTTGGTCCTGTCAAAATAAATTATTATCTGTTATTCTCATGCATTACTGTACAGTCATGATCACACATTCTGTTACATTTTATTCCCTCGAATTGCTTAAGTGAACCTTTGATATACAAATATCAGGTAACAACTCTTTGAACCTTTTCCACCCACTTCTGTCTCTTGTCACAGAGCTAGCCTATGCACCATCCCCTGCACTTATCTTGTCCCTTTGGTAACAGATTCATCAATACACTCCAAAGATTGGTTATTTCCACCAAAGTCTCAGCTTGATAGTTCACACAGCATGTATCACAGGTAAAATCAGCCATATTAGTGTCTGCCTCACACCGCTACAACTCCTATGTAAGGGAGTACTGTATAACACTAGAGCTTTTATCGTCAACTTCTTGTGGTCAACATTTGTTGACAACATTTCTGGGATCTTTAATTTGCATTGGTATCAGCAACTAGACTGAAGATAGATTAGTTTATGTTATTGACAAATTTGAAAAGTTGATCTAATAAGCTGCCAGATCAGTGTTGACAATGAATGTTGAGGGAAAAAGCACTCATGTGATAATGGCTGTACCCAAGCTCCACATACATCACATATAATAGAGTTACTATTGTCTAAATATCCAACATACGGCAAATTGCCATGGCTTGACTGTATTTTGATTACTCAGATATTACGAACATTTTGTAGCAAAGTATGATGTTAATTATAAAAGCTTGGCATAAATATGGTGCAGATACTTAGTAGTTTCATATTTTTACATAAAGTATTTAAAAATCAGTTGCCAAGTGATTCATTTTACTGCCAGTTGAAATGAAACCGACTATATACCCTGCACAACCTTCTTGTATAAAGTGCATGGCCAGACTTTACTATCCACTGCACTCACAATCACTCACATTTACTCTTAAACCCCTTGACCTCAATCTGCTGGCTTTGGTTCGAGCCCTGGCTGGGTCTTATCACAAAAATACTTACACATTCAGTACCAGCGACGTCCTTTTCATCATATTCTAGCAACTATAAGACGATTTTATTCAGCTTAGGATGGACCTCTAGCAATAATAAGGCTTCAAACTATCTCAACCAACCCTTCTAACTACCACATATCCTTTCTAAGCTGCAAAATACCGTTTAAATATAGCTACAATATAATATAACGCACGTCGCTGGTAATCAAAGGGTTAAATTATCTATTTTAAAGTTTCTCTACAGCACTGAACACAGCGAATGAACAGGTGAATGTATGACGCCTTGCTTCCTCAAGAAGCTCCCCAAAAGGGATGGCCATGGCAGAACCACCTCCAGGATCCCAGACATTCTCCCATTGCCCACTCCATAGTTTCATTTCCTTAACGTGGGTTTAAGACCATAAGCACCAAATAGTTCCACCACCGTTGGCTATTTTCTGTACCCCTGCTAGGGCCCTGGCCGGAAGCATACCAGGCACTGGAGTGTTCTGAAGAGGGGAACTACTATTCCATTACTATTTTATGTTACTAGTATACAACAACTCCCAAGGCAGCCCTATCTTAATATTTCTGACAATGCATCTAGCAGCAGTACAGCATTAAGAGTAGAGAACTCACTAGTGAAAAGTGCTAATTATAACGAAACAGATTGTAAAAAGCGAAAAGGGATCGACTGACTTATTGTTCTATTGACTTATGATATCCTTGGTGTTTTGAGCTACAGTGATGGGAGTTCGGGTGTTAACTCGCTGAGTGCCAGGTACGTATATATACGGACTGGGATGTTGTCACGCCCAGTGCTAGGTCTGTATATTTACAGACTTGCCGAAACAAATTTGTAGCACCGAAACTGGGTCACCAACGCCTTCCATATTCATACCACAACTACCTTACCCTTCGATCTTCTTGCTACCAACCCCCTAGCCTTCTCCCACATCCCAAACACCATGTAAATAACATGTAAATATAAGTGTATTTTAATATGAAAATAAATATAGATATAAAAATATTGACCAGTAATTATATATTATAAGACTTTGTGACAATCATCAGTGTGTGTGTAAGGGATAAAAGACAAGCCCAATGCATTTCAATGATAAATAATGGAAGATAATGTGACATAGCAACTTGTGTGTATGTGTGGCGCAAATTACGGACCCGTTCCTGATTGTGTTTACATTCCCATAGTAATTCAGAATCGAAAAAGCAATTCAAACTCAATGGTGATATACTCCAAATACTCTCAAAGAGTGTTTGCAAAGAAAATGCAACTCCAATTTTTTTTACAGAATGCATTTTTTTTTTTGGAACAGTGTGCAAAAAACGGAATCTGAAGGTAAATGCGGGGAAGAGCAAGGTTATGATCTGTGAAAGGGGTGAAGCCACAGAGTTTGAGGTGAAGTTGAACGGTCAGGCTATGGAGATTATCAGTTCATTTAAGTATCTGGGTAGTGGGCTGAGTAAAGATGGGAGTATGGATGAAGAAGTGTGGGAGAGGGTGCAACATGGGAAGAGGGTTGTAGGAACGCTGAAAGCAGTAACAAGAAATAGGGTGGTCAGCATGGAAGTGAAGAAATCCTTGCATAACAGTGTGATATTCCCGACACTGACTTACAGAAGCGAAGCATGGACGTTGGTGAAGAGACACAGACCAAGAGTGAGAGGGGTGGAAATGAGTTACTTGAGAAATGTGTGCGGAGTTACATGGAGGGATAGACAGACGAATGAGAAAGTAAGAGGGAGGTGTGGTGTGGAGGTAGATGTGCTGGAAAGTGTGCAACGAACACCTTTAGATGTTTCGGTCATATGGAACGTATGGGAAGTGAGAGAATGACTAAGAGGGTGTACGAGAGCGAGGTGGAAGGACAGAGAGGGAGAGGTAAACCGAATGATCAAGCATCAGAATAATGTTTTTAAAAGAATGCCTTTCAAAGAATGTCTCAACCTGGCACCGAGAGTATTCACCAAATTAGTCCGACAGGCTTTGTTACCACTATTACGGCAAGGGATCACGATCATGTGGTACTTAGACGACTGGCTAGTGGTAGTAGAATCCGAGATAACATGCCTCAAACATATCAATATAATTCTACGCCATGTCAAATCCCTAGGGTTCAATATCAACTTGGCAAAGTCGAATCTTGTCCCTACAAGGGTAATTCAGTGGGTAGGGCTGCTGTGGGACACAGCACACCTAACTCTCAGTCAGAGTGTGGATAATCACAACAGGTTTTGCAAGAAACTGTTTCGTTTTCTCCACAGTCTGACTACCACGAAGAGGGTGTGGGAGTCCCTTGTCGGCTCTCTCAACTGGATTCAACTAACAGTAGAGTTGGGCCGGTTGAAAGTAAAGAGGTTAATCTTGGAGGGAAACAGATATTTTCCGCTTTTGCCGGCGGAAAAGTCATGGCATATCCCAAAATTAATCCACAACTTACTAGCGGTCTGGGCCAGGCCAGAAACATTGCATTCAATTATGACATGGACATTTCCTCTGCCTACGGTGTGGGTAGACACCGCGCTTCGGGTACACTGGGATGGGGGTATCAGTCAAACCTCGGTCACCAAGGTCAGGGTATTTGGTCCCGGTTCAAGGAGATCATTTCTTGGACTAGGGCCTCCACCTCCTGTGATACATTGTTGTATTCCAGCGCGTGATGCAGTCGAGGCCGCCGGAGCCATCGCCAGGTGATTCCTCTGCTTACTACCTTCTTGGCCCAAGTTTTCCTGGGTCAGGCTAAGCGGAATGATAGGAACGACCCAGTCTGCAGACCGGGCCTGTTCGGTAAAGCAACTCTCGAATCCGGTACACCTAAGCACGGCACTGGGAGATTGAGAGGCTGGGTGGCTAGTTTTTTGGAGCGGGAGGTGGGTTGGTATCAGACGGCTGGCTAGTCTTGGCTGACGTCTGCCCCTGATTTGGCTTCTGATGGGGCTTACTTTTATATCCTGAGTATTTACCTTGTCTGGGTTTGGGCAGAGTACCTCCCGGCTGAGGAGGGGTTCTGGGATCACAAAAGGATTGTTTAGCATGCGGCTGGTTAGACTTACCTCCGCTCTTTGGCTTGTGAAAAGGTTTCTTAACAGGGTCCTTCTTAGCTTGGGAGGTAACCTGCTTCCACCCATTTACCAAATTGAAAACTATACTCCCAGTTTCTGCGGTAAGAAAGGAGGCCGTGAGGACCGGCGAAAGAGTTACCCGGCGACCAATTTCATCCGGTAACTTCTTCACTAGGTGCACTCTCAGATCCTGGCGGGCTAGAACCGCTTCTATGATTGCAATTCTGATATCACCTAAGGTCTGAATAGAGTTTTGCAATAAAAGTCATCTAGATAAATCAGTGGCCTTCCTAACCTGAGGGTCAGCAAAGGCCGAGATGGTTCTGGTAAGTGAGACAGCAATCTGGCGACTAACTAGACACTGAGAGAACTGCTGGTAGGCTTTGTTTCTTAGTTTAAAATCCCTTTCAAGGTGAGCTGCCGGAGGAGTACAAAAAGGTTCATCTAATGAGTTTAGGGCTACTTTGGGTGCCGCCAGGAAGGCAAACAAAGCTGGTGACACCCCATCAGCCTTAGAGACAGGCAACGAAAAATACTGATGCGTTTCCTGTGGAACCTGATGTGAGGACTTAGACGTGATTGTTGAAGCAAACACCTGAGCCTCTAACTCCCAATCTACCCAGGGACCTACCCATATCCGCCCCATCTGCAGGACTGGTGTATGCGTTTGGTCTAGTACCGGAAGTGTATTCATTTCCGGCGGAACAGCATTTAAAGCCTTGACATCATTGACGCCATCAGCTTTTGACCAGTCTGCAAAGAGTCGTGCAGAAGCGGCGGAAGGGACTGCCGGGGCAGCAGTATACACAAAGAAGTCTGGATTATATGAACTGGGGATAGCCTTAATCGTTACATCCAGCAACCTTCCTGCCTCATCTTTGGCTCTAAACTTCCTGCTCTTGTTAATCTCAATTTTCCATTCATTAGGGACCGGATGGTCCCCCGATATGGTAAGTTGTGCTAACTGAGGGTTCAGAGGCGTCGCCTGGACCCAAGAACAGTCAGGGCCATAGAGTAGAGGCATGGGGCCTTTCTTCTGTGGTGCCTTATCTAAGGGGGGAGGAGTGATATCTGGAATTACCCTCACATTGGTGGTAGTAAGCGTGGCCGGCACTGTAGTGCCTGGAACCGCGGACACCGAAGGAAGAAAACCTGGAGGTTCTAGAGGTCTTATCAATGAATGACTGGGGGCAACTAACGGTTGACAAGCAGGAGGATCAGAAGAGACAGGGAGGCTATACTGTTGCATGACTCTATGTAATATATCACTGATTTCATCCGAAGTAAAACACTTACTGTGAGAACTCCTCGAAGATGGTGAGCTTTCTTCAGACTCCTCACCTGTAATAGTCTGTTGAGCCGGGGCTAAAGGCACTTCCTCTGGCTCCCTACTTAACTCAGAACTATCCTGTTGTGGCTCCGGTACCTGTTCCGCCGGAGGCCACATTAAATCTGGGACTGATGAAGGTAACATGTCCATACTATCCTCATCCCCTAGTTCCTGGAATCCCCTTATGTTTCTATGAGAAGGTTCTGACTGACGCTAGCACCCCCCTGCCGCGGGTGGCTGAGAGTCCTGAATTATTTGAGGGCTGTCAACAGCTTGTGACCCTGACGGAAAACCCCTATATTGTTCAGCCAGGACCCGTCTTGGGCCGGCGGACTGGACACTACGTGGCACATAATTTAATTTCGGGATTGCAAAGGTAACATGAGATGGTACACTTAAAGATTGTTCACGACTAGAAGTGGAACCTGTGGCCTCTATCCCCACTTCCGAGTCGCCAGAATCGATCTGAGGCGTGTCAGACGCAGGGGTAGAGGGAAGCGGCTGCGGGGTCTCCTTCCGGCTCCCACTACGCGGCGTACCAGCCGATGACTCAGAGTTCTCTTTCCGGCGCTTGAGGGACCGGGAAGAGTCAGTTGAAGAGTGCCGAGACTGTCTCCGAGGGGATCTAGACCTGGACCTAGATTTCCGCTACGGAGTGGGTGATCGTCTCCTCTTCGGACGGTCGGGGGGGTGACCTCAGTAAGTTCGTTGTCAGTGCCACTACTGCTACTCAGTACCTCTTTGACGAGGGCTTTCGACTTTACTTTAGGCTTAACAGATTTACATGAGGAGAGTTTAGTTAGAGGAGACTTGATAATTAACTTTTCCCAGAGGGCCTCGTCATCGCAATGAAGCGCCTTATGGGCTGTGTCTTTAGCATACAAATTACAGGTAGCTTTTATCTCTTGCAGTGCGGCCAAGCACGATAAGTCTTTCTTTGTGAATAAGGCGTTTTTTAGATCAGAGCAAATAGAACAACGCCGCGACACCCACAAGCCTCTAGAGCGGTCTAAACATTTGACACATTTCAAACATAATCTATGAGCGAAAATGGGCAACATTGAACAGGTAGGAGTAGTGCATAATTCAAACCGAGGCATGATGGAAAAAGAGGCCCCCCCCCCCCCCGCTGGAATCAGCCCCCCAACGCCGCCGGTGCTGCAGTCACTAAGGAACCGGGGATTCTGGAAATAGAAAATTTCCAGGAATCAATGCTCATAAGGATAACCTGCGTGGTGTTAATACATCCTATCTTGAGTCCGCCAGAAAATTAGCTATTTTTCCACAACTACTCTAACCTTCCACTGGACTCTCCGTGAAAAAACCTGGGATTTTTTCGTATAAGCTGATTGAAACCGCTTACCTATGGCAAAAGCCACAGGCCCATTGACCAGTAGTGTATGATTATCTATTACTAAAGCACTAGAGAGATAATGAAACGAGTTTGTATAACGAATCTGAACACTTGTACACTCGACTATGGCGCCGCAGGGCGATTGGTCGCGTAACTATTACAGTCAGGGCGAGTTCTAAGCTCCCGTAGGAATTTGCATTTTTTTTTTTAACCCTGAACAGGCAACGTTGGGTCACATATGAGCCCACCCCATGCGCGGTACACGTTTTTCGTCATAGCGCAGCCTTTGTTCGAGTCTGGCAGTTCAAATCCTGTCCAGAAGCCAGTCTTCCGCGCGACTTGGTGGGGTGTAGACGCTTGGTCCCGTAGCTCCGCCCCTTTTGGCTGAGCACAGATTTTCATGGCTTTTCCGGCACATGCGTACCAGGTATGTACCTTAAAAAAAAAATTGCATGTTTTGCATTTGGTTATAGTACAGGATAAGTACTCGGTGTAACTTCGTGAAATTTTGAGGGAAGTTATGGGGTTATTTTGTGCACATTTTGGCAAAAACAGATTGGTGATACGTGGCCAAACGTTGCCACTAGAGCGATACTTCTAAAATTCTGTTTTTCTTTCTAATTTCTAGTCACCGCAATGGCACGCAAGTCCCTCACTCATAACGAGATTGACGCCCTGTTGCTGGACCATGATGTCATTGCAAGTGACGAGGATGGTTCGGAGGATAACACTGATGAGTTTGGTGGCAATGATGATGATATGTTTGAGGATAGCGAGGTGGAGAGCGAGTTGGCAACCCGCGACAACTTATCGCCCGAGCCCGTCATAGTCGGCCCCCTCCCTGGCCCCTCTGACTCCACCTCCCACGCTCCCCACACCCCACGTGCCTTGCCTAGTCTCTCAGACACTGCCGCTAGGGCTAGGAAACGTCTGTATCCCTATGCTAGACATGCCAGTTTGTCTGCTGGCGAGCTGGAAGCGGTGGAACTTGACGATCCAGGCCCACATATTCCTGGCCCACTTGACCCTGTTACACCACCTAGTCCCGACCACTCTGCAGCCAACGACTCGCCTATTCCCATCGATGCAGAAGCTATCCTAGGCTCCCCTGTTAGTCCCGACGTGTTGCAAGTGGACCTAACAGGGTTATCATCCACAGAATTTGAATTATCATTTGAGAATTTGAATGTTGGTGATGAATTCAGTAACAGCGACCATCGTATGATAACTTTCACTTTAAACTTTACTAGTAACGAACCAAATAGTAGCATCGAAGCAGTGCAAGACTGCATACCATCGAAAATACGGCGTCCAGGCCATAATAATAAGCCCAAATGGTGGAATAAAGATATTTCAAACTGCCTGCTTGCTAAAAAATGTGCTAATGATAGATTAA
Organism: Paralithodes platypus; assembly: GCA_032716605.1. Classification (NCBI taxonomy): domain Eukaryota; kingdom Metazoa; phylum Arthropoda; class Malacostraca; order Decapoda; family Lithodidae; genus Paralithodes; species Paralithodes platypus. The sequence continues at coordinate 24,608,129 of CM064520.1, read as the reverse complement.
AATCCTCACAAAATGACGAAGAACGGGTGAAATTTGTAGAGCTACGACGCAAAGCCAAAAAGTTAATTAAGCAAAGTAAAAAGACCCTAGAGTTACATATTGCGAATCAAAGTAAAACAAACCCGAAAGAATTCTATAGTTATATCAGAAAGAAAAAAGTAGTTACTTCAACTGTTGGACCGTTAGTCGATGAAAATGAAGAATACACCAAAGACGAAGTACAAATGAGTAATGCCCTCAATACCTTCTTTGCATCAGTTTTTACAATAGAAGACCTCAGTGATATCCCTACACCATCGCCGATTCAGATTGATAATTCAGATGTTCTAAGCAATATCACCGTTACAGAGAGAGAAGTATTGAATTGTTTAGATAAACTCAAGGTAAATAAAACGCCTGGACCTGATACAATCTCGCCTAGAGTTCTAAAGGAAGCTAAGGATGAGCTCTCCAAACCACTGACATTACTATTCAATAAATCCTTGCAGTCTGGAACTATGCCTGATCAGTGGAAGATAGCCAACGTAACACCGATATTCAAAAAAGGCAGCAAATCCCTACCCAGTAACTATCGTCCAATTAGCTTAACCTCAGTTGTATGTAAAATGCTAGAAACGGTCATAAGAGACAGACTCGTAAATCACTTAGAGGAAAATAACATACTTAAAGATACTCAACACGGCTTTCGTAAAAAACGTTCCTGTTTAACAAACCTCTTAGACTTCTTCCACGATATCCTCAACCTCTACGATGAGAGTAAAGCTGTAGATATTATATACCTTGATTTTCAAAAGGCCTTTGACAAAGTTCCCCACAAACGTTTACTGCTAAAACTAAAAGCGCATGGAATATAAGACGGTGTGTTGAAATGGATAGAAAATTGGCTCAGCGACAGAAAGCAAAGAGTAGTCATAAACGGTAAGGCATCTAAATGGACCAATGTAAGTAGCGGGGTACCCCAGGGATCGGTACTAGGACCAATTCTCTTTCTAATTTACATCAACGACATAGATGAGGGTCTCACCTGTACAATCTCAAAATTTGCTGACGATACAAAAATTGCAAAGTGCGTACTCTCAAAAGATTAAGTTGACGATATGCAACACAATCTAGATAAATTGTCACATTGGGCTCAAATTTGGCAAATGAGTTTCAATGCGGATAAATGTAAAGTACTACATATCGGATACCTAAATGAGAAAACAAACTATTCGATGAATGGCACTCAGCTTAAGAATGTAAACAGATAAACCGATCTGGGAGTAACAATATCGAGTAACCTAAAACCGAGTCAACAATGTTCAGAAGTTGTTAAGAAGGCAAACAAAATAATTGGCTTTATAGGCAGGTCATTTGAGCATAAATCCAAAGACGTTATCCTAACCCTTTACAATTCCTTAGTCCGCCCTCTTCTGGAATACTGCGTTCAATGCTGGTGCCCTTATTACCAAAAAGACATAAACAAGCTAGAACGAGTTCAACGTAGAGTTACCAAAATGATACCTAGCCTAAACAACAAACCATACGAAGAGCGTCTTAGTGAATTAAATCTATTTCCTTTAACCCAGCGCAGATTAAGAGGTGACTTAATTCAAGTGTTCAAAATCATCAAAGGCATCGACAATATGACCTGTAGTAAGTACTTCACTATCGACCAATCTAATTACACGCGGGGAAATGGTTGCAAAATTATTGGTAAATCTTTTAACTCACACGAATCTAAGAATTTCTTCTTCAATCGAGTTGTCAACTTGTGGAATGGGCTTCCCCGAGACGTTATAGACTGCAGCACTGTTGATTCATTTAAACTCCGCTTAGACAAATATCTCGCATCAAACCCGCGACTGACTGCGTTTGTAAATGAATAACTTTATTTTATCCTCCCCTCAGTTACTAACCCATATGTCCCCTACTAACTTCCTAGTACTGCCACGGACATTAGTTCCAGGGCAGTAGTTCCCTTTCCAATGTTCCCTTACCCACTCTAAACCACTGTTTGAACACTTGATCCTCAGTGTTTTGGAGGACAAGCAGCCTAGAAGGGTCACTAGACTGTTGTTGCTTGATTTCCTTTGTACTCCTTTGTACTTTGTACAGTAGTGAAGTCAAGAAAGAGGGAACGGGGGCAACTCGGCCCTAGGGGCACCGCTGGTGGTGCTTGATAAAGAGTCTGTCAAGGCTAAGAATGGAGCTGTGTGGCACAAGGACCCCAATCCTTCATTGCCCAGGATTATAGAAAATGATAACTGTACTGGACACCCCACTGATGTAGCTGCAGGTGCTATAACCCCAGCTGATTACCTAGGCCTCTTCCTTGATGACAGAATGTTGGCAGGCATATGTGCTCATACTAACGAGAGAATTGCAAGATACAGGGCAAAATTCAAGAATGTGGAGCACAGCACCCTCAAAGACCTACACCTTCTTGAGTTGAAGGGCCTGATAGGCATACTCATCATGAGTGGTGCAAGGAAGGATAACCACTTGTCAACCACAGAGATGTGGGCCAAGCTCGACGGGGCTCCTTTGTACATGGCAACCATGACGGAAAGGCGGTTCACATTTCTCATTCGCTGCATTAGATTCGATGATGTGACTACACGACAGGCGATAATGAATGATGACAGACTGGCCCCTGTTCGGATTCTCTGGAATGCCCTTATCTCCCACTGCCAAGAAAACTATTCTCCAGGGATGCACATGACGGTCGACGAGCAGCTCCTGTCCTTCAGAGGGAACTGCCGCTTCAGAATGTACATCCCCAACAAATCAGCTAAGTAAGTATTATATATTTTATATTATAGCTTTCAATATTTATGCACATATATTTTTAACTATTAGTTTATTATCTATAACTTACCTGATACCTGCAATTACCTAATCTTACCTGCTACTTATTTATTGATACCTAACATATAATTACACTTACTTACCTGCAAGTACCTGTCCTAATTTTAACTTTACTTACCTGATATATTACTTACCTGCAAGTACCTGTCCTAATTTTAAATTTACTTACCTGATATATTACTTACCTGCAAGTACCTGTCCTAATTTTAACTTTACTTACCTGATATATTTGTTATTGATACATAAGTAGCAATAACATGTACTTACCTGCAATTACCTGTCTTCATTGTTGTTACATTACTTACCAGATAATTATTATTGATACATACTTTGCAATTACATATACTTACCTGACACTTACCTGCAATTACATTATACTTACCTGACACTTACCTGCAATTACATTTATTTTAATTTAATTACCAGATACTTTAACATTTATGTTGCCTTTGAAAACTAACACTCATTTTTCTCCGCAGGTATGGTCTGAAGATCGTCATGGTGTGCGACAGTGAGAGCTACTACATGTACAACGCGCTACCATACCTGGGCAAGGGGACCATCGTGCAGCCCGCGGCCGCCACTAACCTCGGGGAGTATGTGACCACACAGCTCATCGACGGACTTGGTTGTAAGGGACGGACACTCACCTGCGACAACTGGTTTACCTTTTTGCCATTGGCAAACAGTCTACGCCGCGTCAAGATCCATGTGGTGGGTACCATTCGGCCCAAACCATATCTGCCCACCAACCATCTTATGGGCTTGAGGCTACAGATCGGGCAATCTGTGGCCGTCTTCAATTATGACTCCAAAACCACCCTACTCTGTCACAAAGCTAGCCTCAAGAAAAAGGTTATGCTGCTATCAACAGTCCACCACGACCCGACCATTATCGAGAAGAGAAAAACCGACATTCAAATGTTCTACAACGCAACTAAAGGTGGGGTGGACACGTTTGATCAGCTTTGTGCAGGGTCGACATGTGCTCGCAGGACCCGGCGATGGCCCCTCTGCATGTTCTATGGCATGCTAAACATTGCCATGGTTAACGCCTACATCCTCTTCCAGAGTGCCCACCCCAACTTAGCCAAGGTCCGGAAGCTATTTCTCAAGGAGTTGGCCGGCGAGCTCTGCCTACCTTGGGCTCGCTGGCGGCTCGACAACCACCCAACCATGAACTGCGAGATACGGACCTTGATTGTCTACACCTTCAGCATCAAGAACGATGTTGAACCTATGCCTGAACCAGACAAGCTGGAGAAGAGGCTAAGGTGCCATGTGTGCCCCAGGACTTCCAACAGCAAGGTCAAGACTGTCTGTCTCAGGTGTCGATGGCCAACTTGCTTCAAACACCTCCTAACTTCCTGTTTGGGCTGCAGCACCTCGTCTTCCTAGTCTCCTACCAAACACGTAAGCAGCATATTCCTATTTACTTTATGCCATTGTAATCAAGGGATCTTCCAATTGTTCCACAGTGATTTTCATTCAATTTGGAGACATAAGAGTTGAGTAATCAAGGTTCAAATGTCAAAAATGACCCAACATCACCCAATATATTTAGTCAGCAACATTTTGGTGGGGTTGAATATATTCCATTTTTTGTTGTACGGTTCAGGCTGTTCTAAATAGTTAGGGGATACATCCATGCAAATTTCATACAAATCCTTCCATATTTACAGCCTCTACAGATTTTAGAAATTAGGGTTAGCTGGGGTCCTTTTTGCCCAATTTTTTTTCGGGATTTCAAAAACTTTAGTTATTGCAACACCCACTCAAATGTAATCATCCGATTCCTATTTACATGATGTCATTGTAATCAGGGTATCTTCCACTTGTTCCACAGTGATTTTCAGTCAATTTGGAGCCACATGAGTTGAGTAATCAAGGTTCAAATGTAAAAAATGACCCCACATCACCCAATATATTTAGTCAGCAACATTTTGGTGGGGTTGAATATTTTCCAAACATTTTTTTGTACTGTTTAAGCTGTTCTACATAGTTAGGGGATACATCCATGTACTTTGCATACAAATCCTTCCATATTTACAGCCTCTACAGATTTTAGAAATTAGGGTCATCTGGGGTCCTTTTTTTCGATTTTTTCGGGATTTCAAAAACTTTAGTTATTGCAACACCCACTCAAATATAATCATCCAATTCCTATTTACTTGATGTCATTGTAATCAGGGTATCTTCCACTTGTTCCACAGTGATTTTCATTCAATTTGGAGCTACATGAGTTGAGTAATCAAGGTTCAAATTTCAAAAATGACCCCACATCACCCAATATATTTAGTCAGCAACATTTTGGTGGGGTTGAATATTTTCCAAACATTTGTTTGTACTGTTTAGCCTGTTCTATATAGTTAGGAGATGCTTCAATGAAAATTTCATACAAATCCCTCCATATTTACAGCTTAGGTTGATTTGAAAAATTTGGTAAATTTCCTAGAATTTGTGTGCCGTCAACAAATTAACCTCTTGCCATTTTTGTTCTAGATTTCTTCTGGTGGTACTGATGGTGCTGTAATTTGTACCTGAAGATCCGCCAGGATCGCCCTACAAGTTCCTAGACTGTGATTGGGATCAACTAATTTTAAGTATTTTTTTTATATTTTTGTATACATTTTTTTTTCTAAATAGAGATAATTTTGTACCACAAATAGTAAACATTATTAAATATTAATATTCTTTTATTTGCTCTTTACACAGGCTTAAGGGATAGTTTAAGTAAGTTAAGCAATTCAAAAATCTAAAAAAAAATCTTAGTTTCGGTGTAATGGATTTTTAAAGTTGCTAGAAGATTTCGTCCATGCGTACCTAAGACTGATCGATTTTTAACCGTACCTATTCAGGGTTTTAAGAGACAATGAACGAAGGAAGGAAAAACACAGATAAAACAAAAAGGTTCATGTGCCTAAAGGCATCCTCCATTCATAAAATGTTTGTAACAACTGGATTTAAACTTTTGTAGATTGTAAGTTTGTGGAAAGCAACTCGAGGTAAGTGAATTCCAAAGAGTAGTAGTTCTAGGGATAAATGAATTTTGATAAGCAGAAGTTCTGCATTGTGGAGGAGAAATAGTAAATTCATGGGCGCTCTCGGCTGCCCTAGTTCTAGTACTTCCGCCGGAAGGGATGTGGTTCAGCCATACCACGCCGGGACATTTGGTTGCTCCCTACCCGTTTTGAAGACGAGTAACCTGGGCCCTGCTGCAAGAGGCCGCCGGAGAAAACGACCAAAATTTTAGAGAGGGGAGACAAAAGCACAGCTCCCTCCTCCAAAACCCACTGTACACCATTATATAAATATATATACCTATAGGGACGTCTCCCAAACCTCCAAAACATGCAAGCACACATGTCCATCACTAGGGGCACACAAAGGCAAAAAAACAAAATACAAAGAATTCAGAATCCTAAATTACCTGTAGCCTAGACTGGAGACCCCTAACCAGGCTGACCATGAGGTCCGAAGCAACATCACAGCCGACGACGCTGCAAAGACTCAGCCACAGCACACAGACGAGGGGAGGCCCACGATAGGGGCCTAAAAGCAAAATACGAAATCTGGAAGGTGGAGCACGACGTGCAGGCACCCTTACACCAGGGCATTTGCTAAATAGTATAATAAAATATATGCCACTGCCTCAATAATGACGGTCTGCAGCATAAATTGTAGAATGGTAGCCTCCTATCTATGTGTCAAAAGCTAAACGCGCAAACACAACATAAAATAACACACGTGGCGTGAAGATCCTGGGATATGTAGGCGCCTGTTACAATAGTACCTTAATTTACACACTTCCTGCGGACATACCAATGGGGTAGTCGTTGCTAGCTAATCTGAACCTTGGTACTACAATGCAGGTGTATACAAATGAGCAAGGACTCACTAGAAAGCGCTGGAACGAAGAATAAAGCGGAGCAAGGCGAAACCCTTATTGCTAGTATGGCCGCAGAAGGAGGAAGGACGAGATGGCCGCTAGAGGGCCTGGTGTCGAGGTAGCAAAACACAAGAAATCCACATATGGAAAGTCATATGATAACAGATATTAAGTTATTTTTTATTTTTTATTTTTTATGGATTTTTTTTCTGTAGGGTACCCAATCATAATGACGATCCCATAAGGGAATTAAGCGTGCACTTATGATGAGTCATCCATGATCCTTCCACGCGGTAGATTCAAAATGCTGACGAGGGATGTTGAATGGAGACTATTATACTAATAGGCAATATCGTCAATGATGAAGGGGCCACTATTAAATATATATATATTGTTACGAGGGGAGGTTCTGGGAAAGTAGATGCCCTAATAGCCTAGCCCACAGCACTGTCCAAACGAAATGCCATAGCAAAAAGACACCAATGTTGTAAGTCATGGACCCAACAATGCCCACCGTACTACACTAACCCTGCAACAGACACGCTCTTAACCTCTTAAGTGCGCAGGTGGGGTAGTGGCCACCCCTCCCTGTGCGGAGGTATTTAGGCTGTTTTCTTCACTCAAATCTTCATCGTGCCCTAAATATCATCAATACTTATCCATATGTGCCTATTTTACGTTGATTATGAACGTATTAACCTGTTACAGCATTAAAACAATGGAAACAGCGTTTGGCTGGTCAAAATCGGCAACAGAGGCCGGGAGTTGTAATCATCGAGTGTGAGTCAGCCTCCCGCTCCTTCCCACGTCTGGAGAGAGACTGTCGATCGATACTCTCTCTCTCTCTCTTGCCCTCGCTTGGTAACACATATGAGCACAGCCTGCTAGCAACTCGCTATTGTTAGCACGAAAATATACCTAAGAATAAAGGAATAAGAGGGAGAATAGGTGATAATTGAAGGGGGGGGGGGGGGAAGGAGGGGATGTGGAGGAGTGATATTTGCCATGGCCAAGGGGCAATACAAAAAAAAAAAAAAAATGAAAAAATTGATACGGGGCTGATTTAAAAAAATTTTTTTTAGGCATTGGATTATATAAGGAGTTCCGCAGCCCACCGGTAGGCCTTATATAAGATCTGCACTTGCTGGGTTAATATCTGACTCAAACACCAAGACACGCAGGTTCTCTAGGAAAATCTGTTATCTTCCTCTTTGCTCTATTAAAGCAGTAATACAAGGAGACACACAAATATCTACTGTCTCTGAGTCTGGTTGATAGTGCTATAAGTATTTCAAGAGAACTTCTAAGATTATTCTAAACTGCACTATTATTTGACACGATTTCTGGCTGATCTAGTTGTCCCTGGGAACTGCGTTTTCTATGAAATAAAGACCAAAGAAAAGTCTCAGTTCGTAGGGGTACTTCGTTATTGTTTCATGGTACTATGATAGACAATGGTAACAAAAGGTTATCTATACAATCTCTGGTTGGGGTAAGAATTAAAGTTACAGCATGGTGGCTAACATCTTCAGTCATTGCTGTCTAGGTCTTACAGGAATAATTGTTCTATATACACTGGTGTCCCCGTGGGTATCTTAGTTTCTTATCAATTAGGACATGGGGTTTTAACATACTACTTCTCGGATGGAAGAACATACATAGATATATGGGGGCGGTTGGTCTTCAGCAACTTAGTCTGGCAAGACAAGGTATTTTAACGGGTGAACATATTACTTCTCGGATGGAAGAACATACATAGATTTATGGGGGCGGTTGGTCTTCAGAAACTTAGTCTGGCAAGACAAGGTATTTTAAGGAGTGCACATATTACTTCTCGGATGGAAGAACATACATAGATTTATGGCTGTCTGAACTGGTTGGCATTGGCTCAACCTAGGGACAGGGCATGGGTGTGTTAACCTGGGAGGAACATACATAGATTTATGGGGCGATTGGTCTTCAGAAACTTAGTCTGGCAAGACAAGGTATTTTAGGGTATGTTGATATTAATATCCTAACCTAGGGACAGGGCATGGGTGTATTAACTTAAGGTGTATTTATGTTCATCATCATGTAGGTAGAGGTGTAGGACACGAGGGGTAGTGTATACGCGAGGTGGGGGAAAGGGTTGTGAATTGTAAAGGGGTCGGTTTGAGGCTAGGCGCCGCGCCGCTCGTGACCTAGGATAGTGACCCTTAATGCGCTGGACATAGGGGTGGCATTCCCCTACGATCGAACAGGTAGAGTGGTGTGTGCAGCGGGGCGTGAAGGATAAGTGGACAGGATGACCCAAAACAGGGGACCACTGAGCATAGGGTCACGAAGCAAAAATAGAGTAGTGTGGATTGTGGATACAAAGGAGGTGATTGGAAGACGTATAACAATTGTGGAAAAGTAAATGGAAGAGATGAACACAATGGCGGATAAAAGATAATTAACCTAAGGATTGAATACATGCATGAATGACGACATTATAGCCGTCGTCCTAATAAGATGATGAAACCTGGTTGGTCTGCACATGGCACAATACGACACAAGGACAGTGCCGCTATGTCGTATCAATACTGGTGGCATACTCCGGTTAATATTATATATACACTTAGTTACTAGAAGAACAAGGCAAGGGGGGGCGACTGAGCACGGGGATACATATATCTATACTCGTCATGGAAAGGGAGATACGAGGTAGCTTTCCCGCATCTCTCCTGATAATCGTCTGCAGATTGGTCATAGTGAGTTTATCCGAATTAACAGGCCTAAATCAATACAATAACTGGCATAGGGTTATCGGGTGTATAGAGTCGTGGTTAAAGGTTGGGAATATATAGTTAGTGGATAAAACCACGGGAGGTTAGAGACATAGAATTGTTAGAATTGGGGGGCTATGATTGTTATATAACTAAATACAGGGCTGACGTAATCACGACCTGATTTGGTGTGAAATGGAAGTTAAGGTGTCTTAGATCGCCTCGAACCTACACAATGAAAGTATTATAGTCTGTATGGTGGTTACCTAATTAAATACATACTTAGGTGGTACATCAGAATATCAGTGAGTAAAGTATTGTGGTTTGTATATTAGAAGACTGTGATTGAGAGACGTATAATATGTGGAATGAATTGAGAGAGAGGGAGAGAGACCAAATCGGAAAAGGAAAAGGGGCCTGGGATCTATACATATTTAGGTGGTACATCAAGAATATCAGTGAGTAAAGTATTGTGGTTTGTATTATTAGAAGACTGTGATGGAGAGACGTATAATATGTGGAATGAATTGAGAGAGAGGGAGAGAGACCAAATCGGAAAAGGAAAAGGGGCCTGGGATCTCGTTGGGGATGGGAGTTTCGCTCTCAGGATTTTCGTTCCTGTGGCTCGTTAGGGAGGGAGGTTTCGCTCTCAGGTTTTTCGTACCACAGCGTTCCTGTGGTATTTTATCTATGACAAACGAAAAAACTCTAGAATGCAAACTAATTATGTTAAGACAAAACATTAATGCTCAAAATGATTCCAGCTTTGCTCTGCTACTATCCACTAAGGAACAAAAGACTAATATGCGTTATTAAAGGAAACAAGAAAGCAAGCCCAACAACACAGAGCAGCGCGTGTTGTCGGTTCAGGGACTCTGACTGGAAGGCAGCAACACTGGGCCAGCCTCTAGAAGGAAGGAAGGGAGCTCTAAGCATCGCTAGACTACACAATTTTACTAGGCACCTGGGCTCTCATTAACAACACAAAAGTAATCAAACAAATATAAGACATCATTGTGCAAACTCTTGATAACTGAAATAATCCCACAAGGGCTAAATAAACTGAAGTAATTACACTCCTAACAAAAAGAAAGTGTTGCATAACATGGTGCAATCATGACGTCACTATCTCGACAATTATAAGAACATAAGAACATAAGAAAATGGGAGTCTGCAGAAAGCCGATTGGCCTAAGCAAGGCAGATCCCTGTCCCACACAACCCCAATTCAATTACAAAGCCCAATTATAGGCTTCACACTCTAATACCCTGAGGATCATCTTACCAAAACGGTTAGAGATTAACGCAGGATTATGGGGGTCTGCAGAGCGCTGATTGGCCCAACCCGGCTGATCCCCCTTCACACCCAACCCTTCTCGTCCATATGCTTATCCAATTTTATCTTAAAGCTCCCTACAGTTTTAGATCCCACTATAGCACTTGGTAGTCCATTCCACCCATCTACAACTCTGTTACCAAACCAATATTTGCCTATATCTTTTCTGAAACGAAATTTATCTAATTTGAAACCATTGGTACGAGTTCTTTCGCTATCACTGAGCTTTAGTACATTTGTCATGTCCCCTTTGTTAATCCCACTAACCCACTTGAACACCTCTATCATATCCCCTCTAACTCTGCGTCTCTCTAACGAATGTAAACCTAATTTCTTCAACCTTTCTTCATACGAAAGATTTCTAATATTATGGATCATTTTTGTCATTCTACGCTGTACTCTCTCCAATGAATCTATGTCCATTCTGTAATAAGGACACCAAAATTGGACAGCATAATCCATATAGGGTCTCACTAATGACAAGTAAAGTTTTAAGATAACATCAGCAGTTCTGTTACTCACACTCCTAGAGATGAACCCGAGAATCCTGTTTGCCTTATTACGAACGCTTATACACTGTTTTCTAGGCTTCAAATCATTGCTAACAAACACACCTAGATCTTTCTCGCAATCTGAATTTTCTAATTCTAAATTAGCTAGTTTATATTTAACATTTGTTTGCATCTTCCCTATCTTTAATACCTTGCATTTGTCAATGTTAAACTTCATCTGCCAATTTACTGACCATTCATGTAAGGTATCTAGATCCCTTTGGAGGCACTCTATATCGCTATCTGAATCAATTGATCTCCCTATTTTAGTATCGTCTGCGAATTTACTTATCCTACTAGTTATACCTAAATCTAGGTCATTTATGTATATAAGAAACAACAGTGGACCTAATACCGATCCCTGGGGGACACCACTTTTGACTGCTCCCCACTCTGACTTGGTACTATTTATGCTGACTCTCTGTTTCCTACCAATTAGCCATGACCAAATCCATCCCAACAACGCCCCACCTATTCCATGTGCCTCAACCTTTCTCATCAATCTCTCATGAGGGACTCTGTCGAAAGCTTTACTGAAATCTAAATATATAATATCGTATGCCTTGTCATTATCTACTGCTTCATATACCTCTGAGAAAAAACTAAGCAAATTAGTAAGGCAAGAACGTCCCTGTGTGAATCCATGCTGAGAAGAATTGATTAAGTTAAATGTTTCTAAGTGGTTTCTCATTTTCCTAGCAATAATTGACTCTAGTAGCTTTCCTATGATTGAAGTGAGACTAATGGGACGGTAATTGGATGCTATTGATTTATCACCTTTTTTGAAAATCGGAACTACATTTGCAAGCTTCCAAGCTTCTGGAACTATACCTGTTTCTAATGAATTGTTAAAAGAAATGTTAATGGGTAACTTAACTCATCTCTGCATTCTTTTAATACTCTGGCATATACCTCATCGGGACCAGGCGATTTCTGAGGTTTCAGTCTGTCAATTTCCTTAAGCACATCATTTCTACTTATAGTAACCGTACTTAACCTATTTTCTATACTATCTCTATATACCTTACGGACTTCTGGAATCTGTGCCAAATTTTCATTAGTGAAAACGGATAGAAACTGACTATTTAATGTACTGCACATTTCTAAATCATTTTCTGTCATTTCTCCTATCGAAGTTTTAAGGGGGCCTATTTTATCTCTAACTTTAGATTTATATAGCTGGTAAAAAGCCTTAGGGTTATTTTTTGAGTCATTGGCTATCCTGATTTCATAATTTCTTTTGTCTGTCCTTATACATTTTTTAACCTCTCTTGATAGATTCTGATAGTAAGCAAGTAGGTGAATTTCGCCTTTCTTTATTTTTCGATATATTCCTCTCTTTTTTCCTAGAAGATCTAATAGTCTATTATTCATCCATTTGGGTTGGTTCTGTGTTGATCTAAATTTTCTTTTGGGGATATATTTATTTTGCACATTGTGGAGTGAAGAAATACAATTATTATATGTAGCTGTCAAATTATCCTGAGTTAAGACAGGTATGACTCACTTACAACTGCAACTTACAACTTACAACTTAAAAGTGCAGTTGGATGTGACACCCTCACACCCAGGGGGAGTCTGTTGGTGCATCTTGAAGCAACAGACCGCCTATACTTCAATAACACTACAAGACATACACAACCAGTTTTTTTTCTTCTAGTATTTTTATAGTTTTTATATTTTTGTATTTAAACATTTTCTTCTATACAAAAACACAGCAACTCCTACTTTATGACCCTACGCTGGGCTACATATGGCAACCAACAAGCACCAGACGTAGGCCTAAATATGCTAATTAAAGCAAAGTAGGAGGCTACACCAAAACTAACTGAACGGCAAGGGTGCTCCTTACAACATACCCTCCCATGACAAACAATCAGCCAGAACATTATCAGTGCCTTTAACATGCCACACATCCAGACTGTGTTCCGGCAGCAAAACATCACCTGACACTGAAAACCTGCCCAGTCCACCACAAGACTGTCACTTTTATTCGCTCTCTCAGGCAACGGGACCTGCCAATAACCTTTCGCTAACTCCACCTTAGTGATAAACGTGGCAGCCCCGGTGCGGTCTATGGAGTCGTCAACTCTGGGTGATGGATAGGCGTCTGTCTGGGATAATGCATTGACCCTCCTGAAATCAACCCAAATCGGATCTTGCCACTCGGCTCAGGCTGCAAAGTCACTAGCGAAGACCACTCACGATATCCCTTCTCCAACATGTATAGTCCATGAGCCAGGCCAGATATCGGTACCACCTGGGGTGACTAAACACGAATGGTACTAAAATGTTTATAGAGTGACTGTAAGTACATTAAGATATGATAGCCTTCTCGCACTGGTAGCTTAGTCTAATTTTTTTGATGCAATAGGGGCGCTACCCAAAAATAAAGATTTTTAGCGTGACGCTCGGCGTTTTCCTCATTTTCTTTAAAATCCATCACACAATCATCGCGAAACTTTGAACACCTATGTAGAATTATATTCTCTACCAGAGTTGTTCCTAGGTATTTTTCAAATTTCCTCATATTTCGGAATATACTCTATATTTTGGGTATTTTCCTCTAAATCTAGAATAAATCCTTAAATATGGGGAACATTGAAAAATATATTCTAACAGCTCTTGTAGCTTATTTGATTCTCTACAAGAATTATTCCGATGTGTATTTCAAGTTTCTCCATATTTAGGGGTTTATTTCATATTTGGGGATTTTTTGTTATATTTTGGGGATAATTTATTATTGGAAGGAGCAAACATATGTAGAGTGGTTTCCATGTAATGTGTTTGTTTGTTCATGGTTTAATGGTGATATTTTTTGCAGGTGTGTGTCGACTGTTTGACGGCAGGATGGAACCATCTGCGAGGAAGAGAGCACGGATCGACTGTATCATCCACTGCTCTGATGATGACAGCGATGCTCTGGTGTCACCACAGGATTTGGACTCCTGGAACACATTGCTCAGGGCTGCAGAAATCAGGCAGCATGATCCAGTCCTGGAAGCAGCCAAGGGCCTTGAAGAAGGAGGAATACCACACATACATTATCACCGTAAATGTCGTAGTCTCTTTACAATGAAGAAGTCACTGGATTCTATCCTTGCCAAGGGTGTCAAGATAGAATCAGCAAGCGTCGACCCCAGGAGGAGGGCATCAAGGGATGCCCCTAGTACTAGCAGGGTGTATGCCAAAGTATGTATCTTCTGCGAGAAGTCAAGCAAGTACATAAAAACAACAAAGACAAGGGAGCCACTCATACAGTGTGTTGAGCTACGAGCAGATGAGAAGATTCGCAGAGCAGCAATAAGGAAACTCAACCAGAGAATCCTTGGTTTAGTTAGCAGAGACCTTGTTGCTGCAGAGGGTCACTACCACAAGTCGTGCTACAAACTCTTCACAAAAGATGATTTCCCAGCTGCCGCCAGGTCGGGTGCAGGTGAAAATCAGGAAGAAAGCGAGGAAGCACGCTACGAAGAGGTTGAGACAGAAGCCCTCGAGGAACTCTGCTTGTATATAAGGACCAAATTATTCCCCAACCCATATGCCTATGACAAACCTCACATCTAGGCTTGAGAGATCCATGATGTCCCGTGGTATTATCCAACTGAAACCAGCGACAAAGAAACATGTTCGCCGAAAGATTGAAACCGAGTTTGGAGAATCACTACGCTTTGTCCCAGATGAGAAAGGAAAGCTTCTAATCTATCCACGCAGCCTCTCAATGGACGACCTTGCCCGGCAAGCACACAAAATGGCAAAAGACCTGCAAGAAGCAAGAGCAGCTAACTCTGAAGATGTCTTAACCAAAGCAGGAATGCAGCTGAGGAATGAGATCAATAAACAAGATGTGAGTCAGCCATGGCCTCCCGATACAGATCAGAATGTCATTCCTGCAGCAGTCACTCAATTCCTGCACACCCTGCTGACAGGAGAGTGTGAGTGTGAAACTCCCTCTGAAAGAGCTCAACGTCTTGCCACTTCCTTTGGCAGTGACTTGGTCTTTGCTGTTACCAGTGGCAAGACAAAACCACCCAAGCACGTACTGCTGACCAATGCTGTAAAGTCTTTGACAGGAAACACAGAACTGATCCGAACTCTGAATCGTCTTGGTCACTGTGTGTCTTACTCAATGTTTGAGGAGATCGATACAGCCCTTTGTATCCAGAAGCTGGAATGCTCAAAGGATGACATTCCACTGCCAGCAAACATCTACCCTGGTGTGTTCACAACCCTGGCCTGGGATAACATTGACCGACTTGAAGAGACCCTAAGTGGAGCAGGTACTTCTCATAGAGTCAATGGCATTGCTGTCCAGTCCAAGGTTGCAGGCTCTGTGCCAGAGAAAGTCCTGCCAGAGATTACCAAGTCCAAGATAAGAAGCATCACTCAGACATCATCAATGCTGCCAATATACAATGTTGGGCGGCGGGCAGGGCCACCTAGGATTGAGACTGCGTATGTCGACACTACCAAGGAAGTCCAGGATTCAAAGACAAAGAACCATATCTGGCTTCTTACTCGAATGTCAGACCATGAGGACCAGTCCATCAGCAGTTGGACTGGGTTCAACATCAAAATGCGCAGAGACATTGCAGTGGTTCAGGACACTGTAAGCTACCTGCCCACTATCAATGCTCCCGCAACAGAAATGTCCACCGTTAATGAAATCTTGGAACAAACGCATGCTATCATGCAGTCCTTACAGCTTAACAAGATTGTGTGCGTGTTTGATCAAGCACTCTATGCCAAAGCTGCCGAAGTTATCTGGAAACAAGAGAAGTTCAAGAACATTATCATCAGGATGGGCGTCTTCCACACAATCTGTAATCTCATCTCCACCATAGGAAAGAGGTTTCAAGATGCAGGTCTTAGAGATCTGTGTGTGGAATCAGGTATCATCGCAGAAGGATCAGTGTCAGGAGTGATGAACGGCAAGAGGTACAACAGAGCAGTGAGACTACACAAGCTCGTGTATGAAGCACTGATGAGGCTTGCATGGAAAGGCTTCCTTTCATGGCTAGAAGAAAACCATTCAAGGGACATACACCATCTAGATGAAATACTGAAGGACATCAACAGCTTTCACAGCAATGTGTCTCAGGGACTCTTTCAAGAGCTGATGGAGAGTGAATCATGCACACATATCATGAAGCTTTTCCAAGTTTATCTTGAGACCCTCAGAGATGAATACAACCTCTCAGCATTCTGGATGTCATACCTGGACATGGTTGAGATCATGCTGGACTTAATTCGAGCCTCCAGAGAAGGCAACTGGATGCTCCACCTAGGAGCAATCCGACAGATGATACCGTGGTGTTTTGCCTATGACAAAGTGAACTATGCCCGGTTCCTAACCTACTACTATGCCTTGATGTCTCGACTGCCCATTGAACACCCAGAGGTCCATGAACACTTCATGCAAGGTGGCTTTTCGGTCCAGATCGGTAGCAAGAATCCCTTTGGACGGATCCCTGTGGACCAGACAATCGAAGAGACGATCAACAAAGACACCCAGACACCAGGGGGCACAAAAGGCTTCAGCCTGAAAGGCGGAGCTGTCGCCAGGTACTACCTGACATCGGAGTATCGCAGCAGGTACTTAAGGCAGCTCAGGACTATGGTAGTAGGCCAAAAGTATACTGACTTCAGCCACCCAGACCTACAGATGCCCAGGATTAGAAGAGATGAGGCCGATGTCCAATCTTTAGTTCAACTGATGGAGACCAGCTGGTTGAACCCCTTCAACGCAGAGCAAGAAGATCTTGTCAGTTTGTCAACTGCGACTATGGCACCACCAGAAGTTGTCAAAGACCTTCTAGGGGCCTACAGAATAGGAGAGGATGCATATCAAGCCTTCAAGGAAGAGCGCCTGGAGATCGATACGCCAACTATACAGTTTCATGACACGATGACGAAGACGAAACTGAGAACGTTCACTAACATCAGAATGAAGCCACGCTCACAAGACCATGCCAAGGAGGTTATCTTAAAGGCTGACAGGAACCTATTTGGCCAGATGATCCTTGTTGCCGAGAACAGAAAGCTCAAAATGAGTGATGTCTTGGCTCATCCCCTGGGGCCTTTGCCTTGGGCACTTGCCAGCGGTGATGGGTCTCTCCGCAAGACCAACAAGGCTGCCCTCGCAAAGGAGTTAGAGAGGAATGTTTCTCCTGCAGAAGTGATACCCGAGCCCTCTGCTACCATAATTGATGGGATGAGCCTGGTCCACAAACTGAAGGGAAACGACAAAACTTTTTCACAGCTTGCAGGTACAGCACTGAGTCACGCTGTTCATGAAGGTGCTAAGAGCAGGCGCATTGATGTTGTGTTTGATATCTACAAGGAGACATCCATCAAGGATGCAGAACGAGCCAAAAGAAGTGCAGGCACAGGAATTCATTTCAAGAACATTCAACCTGGGCACAACATCCAGCAGTGGAGAAAGTTACTCGGTAGTTCCTCCAACAAGGCAAGTCTTATCAAGTTCTTGGTAGAAGAATGGAAGGCACCACAGCACAGGGAGAAGCTCAAGGACAAGGAGCTGTATGTCACATGTGAGCAGCGCTGCTTCAAGATCACCAAAGAGCAGTGGGAAGAGGCTCCTGAGCTTAAGTCAACTCAAGAAGAAGCAGACACACGCCTTCTTCTCCATGCACTTCATGCAGCAGAATCTGGGAACAAGTCTGTCATCATCACTGCAGAAGATACAGACGTCATGGTGTTGTGTCTTGGCATGTGCCACAAGATCCCATCCCATCTGTTCCAGAAGTGCGGGACGAAGAACCGGACAAGATTCCTGGATATCACCACACTGAGCCGCACACTGGGAGGCAGCGTGTGTGATTCATTGATTGGTATGCATGCCTTTACAGGCTGTGATACCGTCAGTGCATTCGCTGGCCGAGGGAAGATGACGACACTCAAGCAGGTGAAGATGGACAAGACATACCAGCATGCTTTTCACGAACTTGGACGCTCATGGGAAGTGTCTCCTGAACTCTTTGAGAAGCTACAGGAAATCACCTGCCACATGTACCTACCATCTACCCACACAACTAAGGTAAACAAGCTTCGGTATGAGCTGTTCTGTGCAAGACGTGGAGAGGTAGAGTCAAGTCAACTCCCTCCTTGTGAGGACTGCCTCTTCATGCATGCACTGCGTGCAAACTACCAGGCTGCGATCTGGAGGAGAAGTCTTCAGAGCCAGCCATTTGTTGCGAACCCAACAGACTGCGGTTGGATGACAGATGAGGACGGTAAGCTTGCCGTCAACTGGATGCGAGGCTCACCAGCACCAGATGCTGTTATGCAGCTACTGTCTTGCAAGTGTGTGCGGTCATGCGAACTCCCTAAGTGTACTTGCCTCAGCAATGGTCTAAAATGCACGGACATGTGCAGGTTACAGACATGTCAGAACAAGGCTATTGAAGAAGAGCCGGTGGCACAACAGTCAGATTCCGAGTCTGACGTAGATGATATTTAGGAGTAGTAATTTGCCATAATAGTATGTACAAGCCCATGGCATGCTTAGTGTGTATTTACAGGACTTGTATTAAATGTGACAATTACTATATGCATTTTGTTGACATTTAGGCATTCCTGTCCCCAAATTTGACATTTTAAAAAATTTCGGAATTTTCGGTAGGGTATGTCTATTCAAGAAGTGATAACGACCATTAAGCTACCAATGTGCAAGGGCTATCATATCAAAACATAAACTAGAGACATGTAGCAAGCTAAAAACACCTAAGAGAATTAGTCACCCCGGGTGGTACCGATATCCCAAAATTCGGGTCTTGGCTCATGGACTAGTAGTCCAGCTCTGCTTTTAAGACAGGCTGCCGAGCAGGATTTATACAGTAGGGAGCCAACTTGAGCTTTGTACTGTCTCCAGCCTCCATGTCGGGTACCACCCCGGACGTCAGGCCTGGAAAATCACCAAACATGCGGAAGTACTGCCACAGCCTAGTAAACAACTCCTCTTGGCACTTAAGAACAAGAGGTTGCAACTTGTCTCGAAGAGCAACATACCCATTGCCCTCCCACAACCCAGCCGGGACCGCAGCCTCTAAAATATAGTCTCCCTCCTTCTCCTCCTCCGTCCCTAATACAGCCAGGTCATGAGAGGAACAATCTGTACCACCAGAGCAGTCACTCCCACAGTTCACAGGTACTAATTAGGCTTCCCCTCCGATACCAGATATGCGCACCCCTGCATTCCTTGCGGCTACATCTGCCTGCGCAGCATCACCTCCATCAGCGCCACGGCCAGATGTAGTCGGTCTATGGTAGGGCTTTAGCATTTTAATAGGGCAGCATTGGGAGGCTATGCGACGGTCAGGCGTATCAGTTCTATTACATAGTCAACCTCACCAATCTGCTTAATGACCTGGTACTAACCACAAAACTTAGCAGCCATGGGTCGACCCTGAACTGACAACCGTGCCAGAGCTTCGTCACCCATCTTGAACGCCCTAGATTTAGTCTGTTTGTCATAATGGTCTTTAATCTTCGCGTTCATGCTGCTAACCGGAATAGCCTCCGGGTATCTAGTGGTAGTATCCATCAAAGTGTGCAAGTATTTATATCCCGAACTGGTGGGTGGTAAGGGACCGACCATATCAACTATGACACAAGTAAATGGCGGTTCAACTGCAGGTATAGGGATCAAAGGTGCCACAGGTATTTCTTGGTGGGGTTTTCCAACTACCTTAGCAATATGACACGACATAAAAAGAGTAGCCACCGATGCATGCATATTAGGCCACCAAAAATGAAAACGTAGCCTATCAGTAGTCTTACGTAACCCTAAATGACCCGCCAGTGGTGCCTCGTGCGTTAGCCTAACCAGCTCCTCCTTGAACTGGGCAGGTACCACCATTTGCTGCTCCCCCAAGCCTGAGTCCGTATCCGGCGCCCACTGCCGATACACAAATGTCCCTTTTACAATAAACTTCTCTTGACCGTTCTTCCCACCAGTCGTGCCAACTTTCTTAAACAGGAGGCCCAGACTCGGGTCCTCTTGCTGCAACTTGCTCAGTTTGTCTCTAGGTATCTCCGACAAGGCAGATACCTCTGATCTCTCAAAAATATCAGAAGATTGAGTCGGCGGCACTATGTTAGACTCCTCGTCCAGCACTAGGTCACCTCTACTAGTCTCGGTAGCCTCACTGGGGTCAGCCAGGCCCACAGCTGCCTCCGAGCCAGTGTCATCTAGTAGTGCATCCTGGGATGGCCCGCACTCATGGCTGTCGGCCCCCGCATCCACTAAATCATCCCCCTGTTGTGCCACTTGTGCCACTGATTGGGTCACTGCACCAACAGGGTAGATCAAGTCCATGTTATCTTCTTGCAAACCACCACCAGCAGGGGGCTTCAAAGCAGCCTCAGCGACGACTATAGGGGGCAGGAAAACTACATCCCCAGCCAAATCAGTCCCGAGCAAAAAGTCCACCCCTTCAACTGGCAGAGTGTCCACCATGGCCACCTTACTCTCTGTGGTCAAAGTGGGCACTCTAGGGTCACCAGGACTAAATCACAGCATTGCTCACTGTTGATTCCCCTGCATAATACAAACTCTCCCGTGCTAATAGGTCCCCCTGTCAGGTTGTGACACATAGATTGTTGCTCACCAGTATCCCTAAACACCTTGACAGGGTACGTCTGCTCCCCAACCCATACTAATCCATCATGTATGAATGGCTGACACCAATCAGGGGAAGTCTGGTTTTGCTCAGGTGGTGATACCATCTGGGGCGGCAAAGTGCTTACAACCCTGCTTCACGCTGGCCTACAAGGTGCAAGATTTGTGAAAAGCTAATTAGGAAGAGATGGATGAAAATATTGGAGAGAAAGAAGAAAATAACCCCAAAACAATTTGGATTCAGAGAAGGGACATCTTGTGTTACCAGTTTGCTATGTTATTACAGTAGGGTGATAGATGTACTCCAAGAAAGAGGCGGATGGGTGGACTGCGTCTACTTAGACTTTTCCAAAGCATTCGATAAGGTACCACATAAGAGATTGTTATCTAAGCTTGAGACGCTAGGATGTGTCAGGGGGAGTTTGCTGAAATGGATGGAGAGCTATTTAACAGATAGGGAAATGAGGACCAACATTAGAGGAACTTACTCATCGTGGCGGAAAGTTGAGAGTGGTGTGCCGCAGGGATCTGTGTTGGCACCTCTCATGTTCCTTATGTATGTGAATGACCTGCCGATAGGCATAAACTCCTACATGTCAATGTTTGCAGATGACGTAAAAATTATGAGACAAATAACAAATAAAAGTAGTTGTGAGGAGCTGCAAGGGGATTTAGATAAACTATACGAATGGAGCACCAAGTGGAAAATGAAATTTAATATAAGTAAATGCCATGTGTTAAATATGGGAAGAAGTGTGAGTAGACCAAATTGGGAGTACAGGATGGGAGATAATATAATTAGCAAGGCCGACAAAGAAAAGGATTTAGGGTTGATTATACAAGATAACTTGTCGCCAGATAAACATATTAACAAGCTCTTTAGCGGAATGTATGCAATGGCCTGGAATATGAAAGTTGCTCTGAACTACTTGGATGAGACCATGGTAGCGAAAATTATAAAAAGTATGATTAGACCAAGATTGGTGTATGCAGCAGTGGTGAGGTCCCCGCATCTAAAGAAGCATATTCACAAGTTAGAAAGAATCCAGAGAGCAGTTACTAGATTGGTTCCAAGTCTCAGAGAACTGCCATATGAAGGGAGGCTAGACAAATTAAATCTACCGAGTCTAAAAGAGAGGAGAGAGAGGGGAGACATGATAATGATGTACAAATGCACCCGAGGCTGGATAGGGAGGATATATTAATTATGGATACAGGAATAACTAGAGGCCACAGCTACAAAGTAAAAAGACCTACCTGCAAGAACGATATCAGGAAGTTTAGCTTCCCCTATAGATGTATTGACAAATGGAATGGGCTGGAGGAGGAGGTGGTAGGGGCAAGGAACATCCATATTTTCAAGAAAAAATTGGATGAAAGTAGACTGAGAGACGGGACAACACAAGCTTAGCTCAACTCCTGTAAACTACAATTAGGTAAATACACTGCCCCCCAGACTCACCTGTACCTGGCTTGCCTTTCACAGGCACCTCCCCTAGTGTCGCCACCAACTGGACAGCCTTGGGTTTCTGGGTAGCCTTCCATTTAGCACACTGAGGTTTTATATGACCCACTTGCTTGCAAAAGTAACACTGAACACTGTAGAAGCTCGCTGGTTGTCAGCCTTGTTAAGATATTGTGTCTTATTTGTGGTAACTTTGGGTGATGATGGGCGAGCAGATACTGTGGCTGCTTGGTGCACAGGTCGGTCTCTCCTGTCACCAAAAACGCTCCCCATACAACTGCCATGCTGGGCTAGTGCAAAGTCATCAGCCCAAACTGCTGCTTCCCCTAATGATTTAAACCGCTTTTCTTTTAATTTTGCCCCAATGTCCCGTTCAACTATGCTTGTAAACTGCTCCATCAGCCAAACCTCACACGCCGCCTCAAAAGAATTAGCTGTCTCTGAGTGCAACCACTTAGTTAGAGTATCGCGTAGGTACCTGGCACACTCTACGAGCGAATCCCCTGCCGCTTCCGAGACCCCCTGAATGATAGTCTGTAAGCCTCAGGACGAATTTCAACCTCTGGACTCCTTCTCAACCCTATCGGGGTTATAGGAGGAAACTGGGCATGAGGGGGAAGATTGTGCTGAGCACCCACTGTATGAGTGGCAGTGAAATGCTGGGGTGTGGCCCACGAAAGATGGGAGGAAGAAAGAGGATACTGGGGATTGCTAGCATAACTCGAAACAAAGGTACTGGCCATAGGGGCATAAACATAGCCCTGTGAAAATGAAGGGGCCTTGCATGTAAAACTGACTGTGGAGGCATGGTGGCAGGTACTGTGGTAATAGGGGGAGACTGCCTAAATACAGTATCACCTAGCACTTCTGGAGTTGTTGCTCGACTCCGGGCCCCAGTAGAATGATAGCTAGCCTGACTGCTAGGACGCTGTGGCACATGCTGGATGGTGCCATCATCCACAACACGAGTACTAGCTTCATCATGAAGACCATTAAGCTGTAAAACTAACTTACACACCTCTTGAACTAACTCTCCCTTAGACAGACCACTGCACCTCCATACACCTCCAACACACCTCTTCATTCATCACTACTCCTACTAGCAACCTCTTCTTGACTAGGTGGGGTTCTCATAAACTGGCAAACATCCTCCTTCCCCATGATGTGAACAGGAATGTAATCAACATGCGACATCTTAGCAATAGTTGTGGACACGGGTAAATAAATGAGAGTACTAAGTCCGTAGACTTTCAACTGCAAGAAAAATTATTAGACAATCTAAATATAATTAACTTCACAACACCAAGAACTATCACACTATCCTGGTCTGAAGTCGCCACTGTTACGAGGAGAGGTTCGGGGAAAGCAGATGCTCTAATAGCACTGCCACAGCACTGTCCAAACGAAACGCCATAGCAAAAAGACACCAATGCTGTAAGTTATGCACCCAACACTGCCCACCGTACTACACTAACCTTGCAACAGACACGCTCTTAACCCGGGAACGGCGAGAACACTCTTAAGAGGTTTTGGTGGGCAAGGGCGAGGAACCTCTTAAGAGGTATGGCCTAAACAAATTTTTTAAAAGGCCCCAGTAGCACTTAAAACAAGTGGAATGGTGATTAAGTGAGATAATTCCCCTCCATGCCTCCTATCACTCCTCCACATCTGTCAAAATCCCCTCCTTCCCCCCTTCAATGATCACCTATTTTCCCTGTTATTGCCTTATTCATTGAAATATTTTCGTGTCAACATCTCCAAGCTGGTTCTATGGTGTGGTCATGTGACTAGCGCTGCAAGAGTGTGGGTGAGTGAGTCAGTCAGGCTTCAGGCCTCGCGAGGGGAGGGTCTGCCTCGCTCTGCTCCACAATTCATGAATGGACCGGCCAGCAAAAATTCGCGATTTTGACCATCGAAACACTATTCCCACTTGCTTTATTGTTGTTACATGTTACTATCTTCATATTAAACATAAAATAGACGCATATGAATAAGTAATAACGATATTTATTGTAAAATGACGATTTAGGTGGGAATGGTGCCTAATATTGTCGCCTGGCAGTAGGGTGTCCATTACTCACAGCTCGTCTTTAAGGGTATGGGTAATTTAGATAAAGTGGACTGTATATTATTAATTTGGAAGAGGCATTAACCATATAGAATAATTACCCGTTAGATGAACTCAGCTGGTGATTGGAGGATGGCGGAAAATAGGCTAGTTGACTTGAAGTGGTTAGTAAGGTAAACAAGCGTATGGAAAGAGGCTACAATAGGCTAGGATAGGCTAGATATTTATGTTACTTTTGTGATAACTAACAAAGATGATGATGTAGTGACTATATGAAATATGTGATGAAAGTGAAGCGAAAACACCTGATTATGAAACTATAGGAAGAAGGCTTAGCGTGTGTAGCTGGGACGGAGGTTGGTTGGAGAGTCTGCGAGCGCCATGTCTTTGTCTCTGTCGTGACCTACCGCGCACGCGCATAACATATGGAAAATGTATCCCATCATTTTTACAATGAGATACTTATGAACAATCTTAAATAATACAAATATATATATATATATATATGGGAATTATAATCCTACAATATTTTCCCATATACAACTACAGAATAATATATTCTACCCAATCATGGAACGTTCGACCAAGGTTATGGAAGCGTTCAACTTAAGACTACGGAAAGATACGTAGCACTACATCAACCCAGATTACGTAACATCGAGACTATTCATACTAGTTAGAGTATACTAAGTATGATGATTCTTGGATGATTCCGGTGCTATTCCTCCCTCTCCGCCCTCCTCTCTCTTACTTATGCCTAATATCCTAATCTCTTCTAAAGATGTACTTTCTACCCTCTCTGGGCTTAACACTAATAAGGCGTACGGTCCGGACGGTGTTCCTCCTGTTGTTCTCAAAAACTGTGCTTCCGTGCTGACTCCCTGCCTAGGCAAACTCTTTCGTCTCTGTCTATCCTCTAACGTCTTCCCTTCATGCTGGAAGTTTGCTCACATTCAACCTGTCCCAAAGAAGGGTGACCGCTCTCAACCCTCCAACTATCGTCCAATTGCTCTTATCTCTTGTCTTTCTAAAGTTTTTGAAACTATTCTTGCTTCCAAATTTCTTAAGCATTTCTCTTCTCATAATCTGCTCTCAGATCGCCAGTATGGCTTCCTTAAGGGTCGCTCTACTGGTGATCTTCTTTCATATCTTACTAACTCTTGGTCATCCTCCTTTCGGGACTTCGGTGAGACTTTTTCTATTGCACTAGACATATCGAAAGCCTTCGATAGAGTCTGGCATAAATCTTTAATTTCTAAACTACCCTCCTTCGGTTTCTATCCCTCCATCTGTGCCTTTGTCTCTAATTTCCTTTCCGGCCGTTCCATAGCCGCGGTTGTGGACGGCCATTGTTCACTTCCTCACCCTATAAACTCCGGTGTTCCTCAGGGCTCTGTCCTATCTCCTATTCTCTTTCTAATTTTTATAAATGATCTCCTTAACTGTACCTTAATTCCCATCCATTCATACGCAGACGACTCAACCTTGCACTACTCCATTAGTTTTTCAGAACGCCCCAGCCAGCAATCCCTCAACGACAAACGTAATGAAGCCATAGAACTCTTAAATTCTGATCTAAATACTATTTCCAATTGGGCTGAGAAAACCTAGTTAACTTTAATGCTTCCAAAACCCAATTTCTCCATCTATCTACCCGTCAGGATCTCCCAGCGGACTATCCCTTATTCTTCAACAATACAAAAATCAACCCTTCATCTTCTCTCAATATTCTTGGTGTCTCTTTTTCTTCTGCTCTCATTTGGAAGGACCATATTACCAGTCTTGCTAAGGCAGCCTCCCAGAAGCTGGGTGTGCTCAACCGCCTTAGGGGGTTCTTTTCCCCTGCACAGCTTTTTGCTCTGTACAGGGGCATAGTGCGCCCTTGTATTGAGTATTGTTCACATGTGTGGGGAGGTTCCTCTCACACTGCTCTCCTAGACAAAGTTGAAAGGAAGGCCTTTCGTATCATTAACTCCCGTCCACTCACCAACTCTCTGCAATCTCTCTCTCTCCGCCGCAATGTTGCATCTCTCTCGCTATTCTATCGCTACTATAATAATCAGTGTTCCTCAGAGCTATCCCAGTGCATACCACCTCCTTTACGTAGGGCACGTGGTACCCGTCTTGCAACTCAATCCCACCCCTACTCTGCGCAACTCTCCAACCCAAGAGTGAAACGTTACTCTCAAACTTTCTTCTACTCAACAGCTGAGCTCTGGAACTCTCTCCCAGAATCAGTCTTTCCCTCTTCCTATGACTTAAATTGTTTCAAACTCCGTGTGTCCAGGCATTTTGGCTCGAACGTCCCTTGATTTTGGCCCTGTCACTCTTTCAACTATGGGGGAGGCACTCGCTATAGGCAGTTATGCCTTTTGCCTCCCTCAATCACATAGAAAAAAAAAAAAAAAAAAAAAAAAAAATGGACATATTCCCACCAACAGAAAATATAAAAAATTTACATGATTAGATTTGCCCGGAGGCAATCTTATCCCGCCAAGCTTGGGAGGATATCTGGGCTGCCTGTCGACGTGGGCGTCCGCCGGACGCATCAACAGGCTGCGCCGAAGTAGAAGCCAGGGAGGGGACATCAATGGATAACTGATCCGAGGGGGTGTCCTTGCGATCGAGGTCACCCTCAAGAGGATATAGTCGTACTGTTGGCCGTGTGATTACTCCAGTCCTGGTGCGAACCTTCGCTACCCGAACCTCACCATCACGACCTGGTAACAACTCCTCTATCCGACCCAATTTCCAGAATGCGCGCGGGCCCTCTTCATGGATGGTTACCACGTCCCCTACCCTAGGCCAATGACCTTTTAATGGTGTTAGTTTATTTTTTTGCGCTTCCCTTAAAGTCACCAGATATTCTGTTGAACAGCGATGCCAAATATCTTGCGATAATTTACGAATATATTTGTAGCGGGCCGATATCACGTCCTTACTTATGTAGTCTGGATCTTCCATAGTATCCTCATCATGCTCTTCAGGAAGATCCCGGATTCTGTATCCACGTACCAGTACTGAGGGTGTGATTGGGGTAAGGTCTTCCAAATCACCAGAAGCATAGTATAGAGGGCGATCATTTACGGTGGCTTCAATCTCCAAGAGTATGGTGTTGAGTTCCTCAATCGAGATGAGAGCTCTACCCAACACCTTCTTCAGACCCGCGTTCACGATGCCTATGGCTCTCTCCCATATGGCGCCAAACCAAGGCGCTCTGGCGGGAATGAAACGCCATTCGCATTTTACATCCGCTAGGCAGGTCTGAATCTTAGGATTGTTGCTCACTTCTTTGAAATATGTAGATGCCCCTATGAAAGTCTTTGCATTGTCACTCAGCATGATACGTGGATATCCCTGCCTACTGCAGAATCTTCGGAAGGCATGTAGGAAGCTATCACAAGTGAGGTTGGTGACCAGTTCCAGGTGAATTGACCTGGTAACATCACAGGTGAAAAGTATCATATACACCTTAAGATTGGATGAATCTTTCACAGGGATTGCTCCACTGTAGTCAACCCCGGTAACTTTGTAAGGGTCACCTGGGGTGGTTCGCAGGATTGGTAAGGGAGGAATTCCGACGGGACCATAATGTGTTCCCTGTACTCTTCTACACTTTAAACATTTGCGTAGGACTTTCTTGACCACCTGCCTGATTCTAGGCACCCACCATCGTTGTCTTACATAGGTGACTATATGACCAACCCCATAATGACAACAGAATCGGTGACACATATCGATGATAAGATGGGTGAAGGGATGATTGGGGGGCAGTAGTATTGGATACTTACTTGCCTCAGAGAGGGCTGCCAATCGTAATCTGCCTCCACAATGTATCAAGTCCCCCTTCAAGTGTAAGCCCAACTGGTTGATCAGGTTATTCCTAGACTTTGTTCCCTTAACCAGTAGTTTATATTCCTGCGTATATATTTCTTGTTGACAGAGCTTATGTAATAATTTATCTGCAATTCTGATCTCCTTCACATTGAGGTAAGCACTACCTGTGGGCTGTGTGCCTTTAATTTTTGCTTTTACATTTTCTACAAATCGTATCACCCATGCTGTAACACGTTGTAACTTCTCATAGCTGCTGAATCTATCCCAGTCCCATAACCGTGTGTCTTCGTCAGGCACTGAGTCAATTACCGGTGCCACAATAGCAGTGTGTTGCTCGCTCAAATCTATATTTTCTGGCCATTCGTTGGGATTATTAAGCCAGCATGGGGCATTCCACCACAACGCAGAAGATTTGAGAAATTTAGCAGAGACACCACGAGTAATGCAGTCACTTGGATTCTCTTTGGTAGACACATACCGGAACTGTGCGGTTGGGAGCAGGGTATGAATTTCGTCGACACGGTTGGTGACGTACACTGGTAGCTTCTTTCGGCTATGTAACCAGTAGAGCGTAATTTGGCTGTCACTCCATATAACTGTCTCCGATATATTTAGCAAATTTTTAAAAGTTTCCTCTATAAAGTGAACGAGTCTAGCAGCCAACAGACCTGCAGTCAGCTCTAATTTTGGGATGGAAAGGGATTTGATCGGGGAGACTTTCGCCTTCGCCATGACTAGACGGCTGCCACTTGTGTCAACAAAGTATATGGCGGTGCCGTACGCGACCTTGCTAGCGTCTGAGAAGGCATGAATGGAAACAGGATGGTTCATGACAACTCTCCGAGGAAAATTAAAACCCTTACAGAGACGAAGATCCGAAATAATGTCTTCCCACTCCTGAACCAGATCGCCAGTCAAAACCTCATCCCAACCTAATTTTATCCTCCATAATTGCTGAAGGAATAATCTTGATTTGATCGACACCGGTAGAACTATCCCCAAGGGGTCAAAAAGTTTAGCCGTCATACTCAAGCAAATCCGTTTTGTAATCTGCAAATATTGCGCGCACTGAACGCCGAATGAGAGGGTATCGGTGTCCGTTTCCCAAAACAACCCTAGCACTCTAACATGTTCCTGCTGTACAGCCGCCACACCATCCCGTTGCAGTACAGTCCGCAAAACAGAATTATTTGTCGCCCATTCGCGCAAATGTAGATGGGTGTCATTCATAATTTCTCGGACTACGCCATAGGTATCAATCAGGAAATCTTCATCATTACCTGTACCCAGTAAATTGTCGATGTATAGCCCTGACCGAATCTGATGAATAACCTGCGGATCTGCACTGACATTCGACAAATGTTTTAAAATGGTGGCGTTTAAAAGAAATTGGGAATACGTCGCGCCAAATAAAACTGCCCGGAACCGGTAACAAATGAGGGAGGAATCTAGCTGCCTTGGAAATTTAGGCCACATAAACCGCGTATAATCCTGGTCGTCTTTATTGAGTCTTAACATCAGAAATGCCTTCTCAATATCAGACACCCAGGCATACTTACCGAGTCTAAACCGGAGCAAAACCTGCGCTAAGTCTGGCACCAGTGAAGGTCCAGTATACAGGCAGTCATTAAGACTAGGCTGACGATCACTCATCCTGGCGGAACAGTCGAAGACGATACGCACTGGCGTAGTTTTGCTCTCCTTGACTACTCCATGATGAGCCAAGTAATGTCCGGTATCTGATTTATCAAAAGGTACCTCTTCTATAAAACCCCGGGACACCTGCTCCTTTATGACTTTTGAGTATTCCTCGCAAAAGTCAGGCTCTTTGATGAATCTTCTCTGAAGACCCCGAAGACGGCCTATGGCCAAACCCTTGTTAGTTGGCAGCTGATCCTTGTAATTGTTCCAGGGCAGTCTCACTTTATACTGTTGGCTGTCGGGATCGTAGGTAACGATATCCCCATACGACGATAGTGCTTGACGCTCAACCTGTGAGTATTCCTTAGGGGTTATCCCGATGTGATCTAATTCAAATCTTCTGCGTTGTGGTGGAATGGCCCATGCTGGCTTAATAATCCCAACGAATGGCCAGAAAATATAGATTTGAGCGAGCAACACACTGCTATTATGGCACCGGTAATTGACTCGGTCCTTGACGAAGACACACGGTTATGGGACTGGGATAGATTCAGCAGCTATGAGAAGTTACAACGTGTTACAGCATGGGTGATACGATTTGTAGAAAATGTAAAATAAAAAATTAAAGACACACAGCCCACAGGTAGTGCTTACCTCAATGTGAAGGAGATCAGAATTGCAGATCAATTATTACATAAGCTCTGTCAACAAGAAATATATACGCAGGAATATAAATTACTGGTTAAGGGAACAAAGTCTAGGAATAACCTGATCAACCAGTTGGGCTTACACTTGAAGGGGGACTTGATACATTGTGGAGGCAGATTACGATTGGCAGCCCTCTCTGAGGCAAGTAAGTATCCAATACTACTGCCCCCCAATCATCCCTTCACCCATCTTATCATCGATAGATGTCACCGATTCTGTTGTCATTATGGGGTTGGTCATATAGTCACCTATGTAAGACAACGATGGTGGGTGCCTAGAATCAGGCAGGTGGTCAAGAAAGTCCTACACAAATGCTTAAAGTGTAGAAGAGTACAGGGAACACATTATGGTCCCGTCGGAATTCCTCCCTTACCAATCCTGCAAACCACCCCAGGTGACCCTTACAAAGTTACCGGGGTTGACTACAGTGGAGCAATCCCTGTGAAAGATTCATCCAATCTTAAGGTGTATATGATACTTTTCACCTGTGATGTTACCAGGTCAATTCACCTGGAACTGGTCACCAACCTCACTTGTGATAGCTTCCTACATGCCTTCCGAAGATTCTGCAGTAGGCAGGGATATCCACATATCAAGCTGAGTGACAATGCAAAGACTTTCATAGGGGCATCTACATATCTCAAAGAAGTGAGCAACAATCCTAAGATTCAGACCTGCCTAGCGGATGTAAAATGCGAATGGCGTTTCATTCCCGCCAGAGCGCCTTGGTTTGGCGCCATATGGGAGAGAGCCATAGGCATCGTGAACGCGGGTCTGAAGAAGGTGTTGGGTAGAGCTCTCATCTCGATTGAGCAACTCAACACCATACTCTTGGAGATTGAAGCCACCGTAAATGATCGCCCTCTATACTATGCTTCTGGTGATTTGGAAGACCTTACCCCAATCACACCCTCAGTACTGGTACGTGGATACAGACTGCGGGATCTTCCTGAAGAGCATGATGAGGATACTATGGAAGATCCAGACTACATAAGTAAGGACGTGATATCGGCCCGCTACAAATATATTCGTAAATTATCGCAAGATATTTGGCATCGCTGTTCAACAGAATATCTGGTGACTTTAAGGGAAGCGCAAAAAAATAAACTAACACCATTAAAAGGTCATTGGGGCCTAGGGTAGGGGACGTGGTAACCATCCATGAAGAGGGCCAGTGCGCATTCTGGAAATTGGGTCGGATAGAGGAGTTGTTACCAGGTCGTGATGGTGAGGTTCGGGTAGCGAAGGTTCGCACCAGGACTGGAGTAATCACACGGCCAACAGTACGACTATATCCTCTTGAGGGTGACCTCGATCGCAAGGACACCCCCTCGGATCAGTTATCCATTGATGACCCCTCCCTGGCTTCTACTTCGGCGCAGCCTGTTGGCGCGTCCGGCGGACGCCCACGTCGACAGGCAGCCCAGATATCCTCCCAAGCTTGGCGGGATAAGATTGCCTCCGGGCAAATCTAATCATAGCGAAGTAAATAGCGAATGTAAATTTTTTATATTTTCTGTTGGTGGGAATATGTCCATACTTAGTATACTCTAACTAGTATGAATAGTCTCGATGTTACGTAATCTGGGTTGATGTAGTGTTACGTATCTTTCCGTAGTCTTAAGTTGAACGCTTCCATAACCTTGGTCGAACGTTCCATGATTGGGTAGAATATATTATTCTGTAGTTGTATATGGGAAAATATTGTAGGATTATAATTCCCATATATATATATATATATATATATATTTGTATTATTTAAGATTGTTCATAAGTATCTCATTGTAAAAATGATGGGTTACATTTTCCATATGTTATGCGCGTGCATGGTAGGTCAGGACAGAGACAAACACAACGCGCTCGCAGACTCTCCAACCAACCTTCGTCCCAGCTACACACGCTAAGCCTTCTTCCTATAGTTTCATAATCAGGTGTTTTCGCTTCACTTTCATCACATATTTCATATAGTCACTACATCATCATCTTTGTTAGTTATCACAAAAGTAACATAAATATCTAGCCTATCCTAGCCTATTGTAGCCTCTTTCCATACGCTTGTTTACCTTACTAACCACTTCAAGTCAACTAGCCTATTTTCCGCCATCCTCCAATCACCAGCTGAGTTCATCTAACGGGTAATTATTCTATATGGTTAATGCCTCTTCCAAATTAATAATATACAGTCCACTTTATCTAAATTAGCCATACCCTTAAAGACGAGCTGTGAGTAATGGACACCCTACTGCCAGGCGACAATATTAGGCACCATTCCCACCTAAATCGTCATTTTACAATAAATATCGTTATTACTTATTCATATGCGTCTATTTTATGTTTAATATGAAGATAGTAACATGTAACAACAATAAAGCAAGTGGGAATAGTGTTTCGATGGTCAAAATCGCGAATTTTTGCTGGCCGGTCCATTCATGAATTGTGGAGCAGAGCGAGGCAGAAGCCTGACTGACTCACTCACCCACACTCTTCCTCACGCAACACACTCGCTAGTCACATGACCACACCATAGAACCGGCTTGGATATGTTGACACGAAAATATACCAATGAATAAGGGAATAACAGGGAAAATAGGTGATCATTGAAGGGGGGAAGGAGGGGATTTTGACAGATGTGGAGGAGTGATAGGAGGCATGGAGGGGAATTATCTCACTTAATCACCATTCCACTTGTTTTAAGTGCTACTGGGGCCTTTTAAAAAATTTGTTTAGGCCATACCTCTTAAGAGGTTCCTCGCCCTTGCCCACCAAAACCTCTTAAGAGTGTTCTCGCCGTTCCCGGGTTAAGAGCGTATCTGTTGCAAGGTTAGTGTAGTATGGTGGGCAGTGTTGGGTGCATGACTTACAGCATTGGTGTCTTTTTGCTATGGCGTTTCGTTTGGACAGTGCTGTGGCAGTGCTATTAGAGCATCTGCTTTCCCCGAACCTCTCCTCGTAACAGTGGCGACCTCAGACCAGGATAGTGTGATAGTTCTTGGTGTTGTGAAGTTAATTATATTTAGATTGTCTAATAATTTTTCTTGCAGTTGAAAGTCTACGGACTTAATACTCTCATTTATTTACCCGTGTCCACAACTATTGCTAAGATGTCGCATGTTGATTACATTCCTGTTCACATCATGGGGAAGGAGGATGTTTGCCAGTTTATGAGAACCCCACCTAGTCAAGAAGAGGTTGCTAGTAGGAGTAGTGATGAATGAAGAGGTGTGTTGGAGGTGTATGGTTGGAGGTGCAGTGGTCTGTCTAAGGGAGAGTTAGTTCAAGAGGTGTGTAAGTTAGTTTTACAGCTTAATGGTCTTCATGATGAAGCTAGTACTCGTGTTGTGGATGATGGCACCATCCAGCATGTGCCACAGCGTCCTAGCAGTCAGGCTAGCTATCATTCTACTGGGGCCCGGAGTCGAGCAACAACTCCAGAAGTGCTAGGTGATACTGTATTTAGGCAGTCTCCCCCTATTACCACAGTACCTGCCACCATGCCTCCACAGTCAGTTTTACATGCAAGGCCCCTTCATTTTCACAGGGCTATGTTTATGCCCCTATGGCCAGTACCTTTGTTTCGAGTTATGCTAGCAATCCCCAGTATCCTCTTTCTTCCTCCCATCTTTCGTGGGCCACACCCCAGCATTTCACTGCCACTCATACAGTGGGTGCTCAGCACAATCTTCCCCCTTATGCCCAGTTTCCTCCTATAACCCCGATAGTGTTGAGAAGGAGTCCAGAGGTTGAGATTCGTCCTGAGGCTTACAGACTATCATTCAGGGGGTCTCGGAAGCGGCAGGGGATTCGCTCGTAGAGTGTGCCAGGTACCTACGCGATACTCTAACTAAGTGGTTGCACTCAGAGACAGCTAATACTTTTGAGGCGGCGTGTGAGGTTTGGCTGATGGAGCAGTTTACAAGCATAGTTGAACGGGACATTGGGGCAAAATTAAAAGAAAAGCGGTTTAAATCATTAGGGGAAGCAGCAGTTTGGGCTGATGACTTTGCACTAGCCCAGCATGGCAGTTGTATGGGGAGCGTTTTTGGTGACAGGAGAGACCGACCTGTGCACCAAGCAGCCACAGTATCTGCTCGCCCATCATCACCCAAAGTTACCACAAATAAGACACAATATCTTAACAAGGCTGACAACCAGCGAGCTTCTACGGAAGTGCAGTGTTACTTTTGCAAGCAAGTGGGTCATATAAAACCTCAGTGTGCTAAATGGAAGGCTACCCAGAAACCCAAGGCTGTCCAGTTGGTGGCGACACTAGGGGAGGTGCCTGTGAAAGGCAAGCCAGGTACAGGTGAGTCTGGGGGGCAGTGTATTTACCTAATTGTAGTTTACAGGAGTTGAGCTAAGCTTGTGTTGTCCCGTCTCTCAGTCTACTTTCATCCAATTTTTTCTTGAAAATATGGATGTTCCTTGCCCCTACCACCTCCTCCTCCAGCCAATTCCATTTGTCAATACATCTATAGGGGAAGCTAAACTTCCTGATATCGTTCTTGCAGGTAGGTCTTTTTACTTTGTAGCTGTGGCCTCTAGTTATTCCTGTATCCATAATTAATATATCCTCCCTATCCAGCCTCGGGTGCATTTGTACATCATTATCATGTCTCCCCTCTCTCTCCTCTCTTTTAGACTCGGTAGATTTAATTTGTCTAGCCTCCCTTCATATGGCAGTTCTCTGAGACTTGGAACCAATCTAGTACTGCTCTCTGGATTCTTTCTAACTTGTGAATATGCTTCTTTAGATGCGGGGACCTCACCACTGCTGCATACACCAATCTTGGTCTAATCATACTTTTTATAATTTTCGCTACCATGGTCTCATCCAAGTAGTTCAGAGCAACTTTCATATTCCAGGCCATTGCATACATTCCGCTAAAGAGCTTGTTAATATGTTTATCTGGCGACAAGTTATCTTGTATAATCAACCCTAAATCCTTTTCTTTGTCGGCCTTGCTAATTATATTATCTCCCATCCTGTACTCCCAATTTGGTCTACTCACACTTCTTCCCATATTTAACACATGGCATTTACTTATATTAAATTTCATTTTCCACTTGGTGCTCCATTCGTATATTTTATCTAAATCCCCTTGCAGCTCCTCACAACTACTTTTATTTGTTATTTGTCTCATAATTTTTACGTCATCTGCAAACATTGACATGTAGGAGTTTATGCCTATCGGCAGGTCATTCACATACATAAGGAACATGAGAGGTGCCAACACAGATCCCTGCGGCACACCACTCTCAACTTTCCGCCACGATGAGTAAGTTCCTCTAATGTTGGTCCTCATTTCCCTATCTGTTAAATAGCTCTCCATCCATTTCAGCAAACTCCCCCTGACACATCCTAGCGTCTCAAGCTTAGATAACAATCTCTTATGTGGTACCTTATCGAATGCTTTGGAAAAGTCTAAGTAGACGCAGTCCACCCATCCGCCTCTTTCTTGGAGTACATCTATCACCCTACTGTAATAACATAGCAAACTGGTAACACAAGATGTCCCTTCTCTGAATCCAAATTGTTTTGGGGTTATTTTCTTCTTTCTCTCCAATATTTTCATCCATCTCTTCCTAATTAGCTTTTCACAAATCTTGCACCTTGTAGGCCAGCGTGAAGCAGGGTTGTAAGCACTTTGCCGCCCCAGATGGTATCACCACCTGAGCAAAACCAGACTTCCCCTGATTGGTGTCAGCCATTCATACATGATGGATTAGTATGGGTTGGGGAGCAGACGTACCCTGTCAAGGTGTTTAGGGATACTGGTGAGCAACAATCCATGTGTCGCAACCTGACAGGGGGACCTATTAGCACGGGAGAGTTTGTATTATGCAGGGGAATCAACAGTGAGCAATGCTGTGATTTAGTCCTGGTGACCCTAGAGTGCCCACTTTGACCACAGAGAGTAAGGTGGCCATGGTGGACACTCTGCCAGTTGAAGGGGTGGACTTTTTGCTCGGGACTGATTTGGCTGGGGATGTAGTTTTCCCGCCCCCTATAGTCGTCGCTGAGGCTGCTTTGAAGATCAAGTCCATGTTATCTTCTTGCAAACCACCACCAGCAGGGGGTGCTGGTGGTGGTTTGCAAGAAGATAACATGGACTTGATCTACCCTGTTGGTGCAGTGACCCAATCAGTGGCACAAGTGGCACAACAGGGGGATGATTTAGTGGATGCGGGGGCCGACAGCCATGAGTGCGGGCCATCCCAGGATGCACTACTAGATGACACTGGCTCGGAGGCAGCTGTGGGCCTGGCTGACCCCAGTGAGGCTACCGAGACTAGTAGAGGTGACCTAATGCTGGACGAGGAGTCTAACATAGTGCCGCCGACTCAATCTTCTGATATTTTTGAGAGATCAGAGGTATCTGCCTTGTCGGAGATACCTAGAGACAAACTGAGCAAGTTGCAGCAAGAGGACCCGAGTCTGGGCCTCCTGTTTAAGAAAGTTGGCACGACTGGTGGGAAGAACGGTCAAGAGAAGTTTATTGTAAAAGGGACATTTGTGTATCGGCAGTGGGCGCCGGATACGGACTCAGGCTTGGGGGAGCAGCAAATGGTGGTACCTGCCCAGTTTAAGGAGGAGCTGGTTAGGCTAACGCACAAGGCACCACTGGCGGGTCATTTAGGGTTACGTAAGACTACTGATAGGCTACGTTTTCATTTTTGGTGGCCTAATATGCATGCATCGGTGGCTACTCTTTTTATGTCGTGTCATATTGCTAAGGTAGTTGGAAAACCCCACCAAGAAATACCTGTGGCACCTTTGATCCCTATACCTGCAGTTGAACCGCCATTTACTTGTGTCATAGTTGATATGGTCGGTCCCTTACCACCCACCAGTTCGGGATATAAATACTTGCACACTTTGATGGATACTACCACTAGATACCCGGAGGCTATTCCGGTTAGCAGCATGAATGCGAAGATTAAAGACCATTATGACAAACAGACTAAATCTAGGGCGTTCAAGATGGGTGACGAAGCTCTGGCATGGTTGTCAGTTCAGGGTCGACCCATGGCTGCTAAGTTTTGTGGTTAGTACCAGGTCATTAAGCAGATTGGTGAGGTTGACTATGTAATAGAACTGATACGCCTGACCGTCGCATAGCCTCCCAATGCTGCCCTATTAAAATGCTAAAGCCCTACCATAGACCGACTACATCTGGCCGTGGCGCTGATGGAGGTGATGCTGCGCAGGCAGATGTAGCCGCAAGGAATGCAGGGGTGCGCATATCTGGTATCGGAGGGGAAGCCTAATTAGTACCTGTGAACTGTGGGAGTGACTGCTCTGGTGGTACAGATTGTTCCTCTCATGACCTGGCTGTATTAGGGACGGAGGAGGAGAAGGAGGGAGACTATATTTTAGAGGCTGCGGTCCCGGCTGGGTTGTGGGAGGGCAATGGGTATGTTGCTCTTCGAGACAAGTTGCAACCTCTTGTTCTTAAGTGCCAAGAGGAGTTGTTTACTAGGCTGTGGCAGTACTTCCGCATGTTTGGTGATTTTCCAGGCCTGACGTCCGGGGTGGTACCCGACATGGAGGCTGGAGACAGTACAAAGCTCAAGTTGGCTCCCTACTGTATAAATCCTGCTCGGCAGCCTGTCTTAAAAGCAGAGCTGGACTACATGTTGGAGAAGGGATATCGTGAGTGGTCTTCGCTAGTGACTTTGCAGCCTGAGCCGAGTGGCAAGATCCGATTTGGGTTGATTTCAGGAGGGTCAATGCATTATCCCAGACAGACGCCTATCCATCACCCAGAGTTGACGACTCCATAGACCGCACCGGGGCTGCCACGTTTATCACTAAGGTGGAGTTAGCGAAAGGTTATTGGCAGGTCCCGTTGCCTGAGAGAGCGAATAAAAGTGACAGTCTTGTGGTGGACTGGGCAGGTTTTCAGTGTCAGGTGATGTTTTGCTGCCGGAACACAGTCTGGATGTGTGGCATGTTAAAGGCACTGATAATGTTCTGGCTGATTGTTTGTCATGGGAGGGTATGTTGTAAGGAGCACCCTTGCCGTTCAGTTAGTTTTGGTGTAGCCTCCTACTTTGCTTTAATTAGCATATTTAGGCCTACGTCTGGTGCTTGTTGGTTGCCATATGTAGCCCAGCGTAGGGTCATAAAGTAGGAGTTGCTGTGTTTTTGTATAGAAGAAAATGTTTAAATACAAAAATATAAACACTATAAAAATACTAGAAAAAAAAACTAGTTGTGTATGTCTTGTAGTGTTATTGAAGTATCGGCGGTCTGTTGCTTCAAGATGCACCAACAGACTCCCCCTGGGTGTGAGGGTGTCACATCCAACTGCACTTTTAAGTTGTAAGTTGTAAGTTGCAGTTGTAAGTGAGTTATAATTGTCGAGATAGTGACGTCATGATTGCACCATGTTATGCAACACTTTCTTTTTGTTAGGAGTGTAATTACTTCAGTTTATTTAGCCCTTGTGGGATTATTTCAGTTATCAAGAGTTTGCACAATGATGTCTTATATTTGTTTGATTACTTTAGTGTTGTTAATGAGAGCCCAGGTGCCTAGTAAAATTGTGTAGTCTAGCGATGCTTAGAGCTCCCTTCCTTCCTTCTAGAGGCTGGCCCAGTGTTGCTGCCTTCCAGTCAGAGTCCCTGAACCGACAACACGCGCTGCTCTGTGTTGTTGGGCTTGCTTTCTTGTTTCCTTTAATACCGCATATTAGTCTTTTGTTCCTTAGTGGATAGTAGCAGAGCAAAGCTGGAATCATTTTGAGCATTAAAATTTTGTCTTAACATAATTAGTTTGCATTCTAGAGTTTTTTCGTTTGTCATAGATAAAATACCACAGGAACGCTGTGGTACGAAAAACCTGAGAGCGAAACCTCCAACCCTAACGAGCCACAGGAACGAAAATCCTGAGAGCGAAACTCCCATCCCCAACGAGATCCCAGGCCCCTTTTCCTTTTCCGATTTGGTCTCTCTCCCTCTCTCTCAATTCATTCCACATATTATACGTCTCTCCATCACAGTCTTCTAATAATACAAACCACAATACTTTACTCACTGATATTCTTGATGTACCACCTAAATATGTATAGATCCCAGGCCCCTTTTCCTTTCCCGGTTTGGTCTCTCTCCCTCTCTCTCAATTCATTCCACATATTATATGTCTCTCAATCACAGTCTTCTAATATACAAACCACAATACTTTACTCACTGATATTCTTGATGTATTTAGTTATATAACAATCATAGCCCCCCAATTCTAACAATTCTATGTCTCTAACCTCCCGTGGTTTTATCCACTAACTATATATTCCCAATCTTTAACCACGACTCTATACACCCGATAACCCTATGCCAGTTATTGTATTGATTTAGGCCTGTTAATTCGGATAAACTCACTATGACCAATCTGCAGACGATTATCAGGAGAGATGCGGGAAAGCTACCTCATATCTCCCTTTCCATGACGAGTATAGATATATGTACCCCCATGCTCAGTCGGCCCCCCTTGCCTTGTTCTTCTAGTAACTAAGTGTATATATATAATATTAACCGGAGTATGCCACCAGTATTAATGCGACATAGCGGCACTGTCCTTGTGTCGTATTGTGCCACGTGCAGACCAACCAGGTTTCATCATCTTATTAGGACGACGGCTATAATGTCGTCATTCATGCATGTATTCAATCCTTAGGTTAATTATCTTTTATCCGCCATTTACTTTTCCACAATTGTTATATGTCTTCCAATCACCTCCTTCGTATCCACAATCCACACTACTCTATTTTTGCTTCGTGACCCTATGCTCAGTGGTCCCCTGTTTTGGGTCATCCTGTCCACTTATCCTTCACGCCCCGCTGCACACACCACTCTACCTGTTCGATCGTAGGGGAATGCCACCCCTATGTCCAGCGCATTAAGGGTCACTATCCTAGGTCACGAGCGGCGCGGCGCCTAGCCTCAAACCGACCCCTTTACAATTCACAACCCTTTCCCCCACCTCGCGTATACACTACCCCTCGTGTCCTACACCTCTACCTACATGATGATGAACATAAATACACCTTAAGTTAATACACCCATGCCCTGTCCCTAGGTTAGGATATTAATATCAACATACCCTAAAATACCTTGTCTTGCCAGACTAAGTTTCTGAAGACCAATCGCCCCATAAATCTATGTATGTTCCTCCCAGGTTAACACACCCATGCCCTGTCCCTAGGTTGAGCCAATGCCAACCAGTTCAGACAGCCATAAATCTATGTATGTTCTTCCATCCGAGAAGTAATATTTTTTTTTTTTTTTTTTTAAGAGACAATGAACGGAGGAAGGAAAAACACAGATAAAACAAAAAGGTCCATGTGCCTAAAGGCATCCTCCATTCATAAAATGTTTGTAACAACTGGATTTAAACATTTGTTGATTGTAAGTTTGTGGAAAGCAATTCGAGGGAAGTGAATTCCAAAGAGTAGTAGCTCTGGGGATAAATGAATTCTGATAAGCAGAAGTTCTGCATTGTGGAGGAGAAAGTGTAAATTCATGGGCGCTCTCAGCTGCCCTAGTTCTACGGGGAAAGATGTGGAGAGGCGGCACAATTGAAGCAAGTTCCTCGGAACAATTGCTGTGAAAATATCTGTAGAATAATGCAAGGGATGCAACGTTTCTTCGTATGGCTAATGTAGGAAGGTCCTGTGTGATTGCAGGGTTATTGATTAATCTAATAGCTTTATTTTGAATTTTGTCCAACTGCCTCAATGCAACCACTCCACTTCCACCCCACAGAGGTGAACAGTAATCCATCTGAGAGCGCACATGACTTTTATATATTGCGGCCAA
Organism: Paralithodes platypus; assembly: GCA_032716605.1. Taxonomy (NCBI): domain Eukaryota; kingdom Metazoa; phylum Arthropoda; class Malacostraca; order Decapoda; family Lithodidae; genus Paralithodes; species Paralithodes platypus. The sequence goes on along the minus strand of CM064520.1, from coordinate 24,566,577 downwards.
CTGCTCGTCAGTGAAGAATTCTCGAACTCTGTACAGGAGTCCCAGTTTTTTAGAGGCATTCTTAGCAATGCTTCTAACATAATGTGTCCAGCTCAAGTTAGTAGTTAATGTTACACCGAGAATGTCAATACTAGGGGAAGTGGGAATATTTACATCATTAAAAAATATATGGGAGTCAGTGAGATTCTGTCGGTTAGAAAATTGAATGTACTTGGTTTTCTGTGCATTAAAGGAAACTAGATTCTCTTGTCCCCATTCATTAATTCTAGAAAGGTCCTGGTTCAGAGAAATTGCAGTGTTTATTTTTGAATTTATAAGATCGGGTTGGGTGAAAGAATTGGTAAATGTGAAGGAACTGTGGAGTGTTGAGTCATCTGCGTAGGAATGTATTGGATTATGAGTGGTAGATATGAGATCATTGATATGAATGAGGAACAGAGTTGGGGCCAAAACTGATCCCTGGGGAACACCAGCATTTATTGAGTGAAATTGAGAATAAAGGCCATCTACCATTACACGTATTTTTCTGTTATGAAGATAAGAAGAAATTAGTGGAACTAATGATGCAAGGCCGTAGTGTGACATCTTCGACAATAAGGATTGATGCCAGACTCTATCAAATGCCTTTGATATATCCAGTGCTATTGTATGTGTTTCACCATGTTGGTCTGTAGCTTGGTTGATTTGATGCGTAAGAAGGCAAAGAATGTCTGCAGTTGATCGACATCGTCTAAAACCATATTGCCTATCACTGATTAATTTATTATTCTCAAGATGCTTAATTATGTGATTATTTAATATAATTTCAAAAACTTTGCCAAGAGTGGAAGTTATAGCTATTGGTCTGTAGTTTGATGGATCTGAAGAGGCACCTTTTTTAGGAACTGGATGGATGTTTGCTTCTTTCCAGGGTACTGGGAAGCATGAGGTATGAGTACACAGACGGAAAAATTTTGCCAATACAGGAACGAGCACCAAGGAGCAATTCTTAAGTACTATTGGAGGAATTTCATCTGGACCAGGAGCCTTATCTACTGAGAGATTCTGCAAAATAGTTTTGACATGTCTGGTGTGGATCTTAAGTGAGGGAATTTCAGGTGAATTAAAATTAAGTACAGGGACATCTTGATTTATTTCATCTAAGGTTGAGTTGGTGGAGAAAATATCTGCAAGAAGGTTAGCTTTACCTCGTGGGTCACTTACAAGATTGCCAGTCGGAGATTTTAATGGTGGAATGGATGAAGCAGTAGTGAAGTTGGATTTGAATGAGTTAAGAGTAGACCAAAATATTTTGTTATCATTTGGATTATTTAGAAGTTTATTTGCCTGCTTATGGAGAAAGTTTGATTTAATTAGGTTTAATACAGTTTTGGCATGATTTCTGATGTTTCTAAAGTAATTAAAGGCTTCATGTGTTTTTGATCTTGTGTATGCATTGTAGGCTATTGCTTTTTGTTCAGTTACTCTAGCACAATTATGGTCAAACCATTTAGGTGAATTAGATCTTTTACTGTACTTTTGATGAGGAATAAAAGTTTCCATTCCAATTTTTACAAAATCTTGTATGTGGCTCAAGGTGGAGTGTGCATCATTAGAAAAGAAAGAGGTCCAGGGAATATCAATAAAGAAACCTTGAAGACCCTCCCAGTCTGCCCTATCGTAATGCCATTTAGTCACCAAAACAGGTTCAGAGTGGGAAGGTGTGGTAGGTGATACACAGGTGGCCTGTATCAGACAGTGATCAGAAGATCCAAGTGGGGACCTCACTGTAACATCATAATTTTCTGAATTGGTTGTTAAAAATAAGTCCAGTAGGTGGGAATTATGATTAGGATTATCTGGTACACGGGTGGGTTGGTTGACTAGTTGAATGAGATTAAATGAGTCTGCAAATAGCTCACATTCAAGACCAGCATCATCAGTCCTGGCTGAATGAGTGAGCCATTCAACATTATGGACATTAAAATCACCCAACACAGTGATTTCAGAAGAAGCATTTAAGTTGAGGACACTGAGTTGTGAGGACAGAGAATCAAAAAGACTTTGCTCTGGAGGAGTATTTGGGGAACGGTAGATGCAACATATGTATTTAAATTTACCAGCAGAAATTAATTTGTATATAGAATAATCAAAATAGGGACAATTGAAACTAGTAACCTCCTCCAGGGCAATTTCAGATTTTGCGAAGCAACATACACCACCTTTAGGTCTGAAATTTTGGAGCAGTTGATAACCTGGAAAATTAAATCTAGATGTGTCAGATGTGGATGTTACTTGAGTCTCTGTCAAAAAAAGGAGAGTAGGGGATTCTGCTTGAAGAAATTGGTGTACAGAATTGATGTTAGAGTGAAGTCCCCTTATATTACTAAAGAAATAGCTGTACTGACAAGCAGCTTTGGGACGTTGCAATGCTCTTGACACAGTTGCATGATGACGACCGGGAGGGCCCTGTGTCAATAACCCAACCCTGCCGGGGGTGGATATCCGAGGGACCACCAGGTTTGCTCTTAACAATTGTACTGCCATATTTATAAGGTAAGTGTATGGTGTTACATGTATGATATGTAGTGGGAAGAGTAGTATTTTATGGATAGAGGATAGCGATGTAGGGCAATGTCGTGAAGTTGGATGTGTATGTTATATAAAGAGGGTTTTCCTGATACCCCTGATGTGTGAGGCAGAAAGATATGTATCCAGCTACCAAGGCCTGGGAGAGAAAATGGAATTCTGGAATATGTGGAATATGTGCACCCCTTAAAATACCTTGTCTTGCCAGACTAAGTTTCTGAAGACCAACCGCCCCCAAAAATCTATGTATGTTCTTCCATCCGAGAAGTAATATATTCACCCGTTAAAATACCTTGTCTTGCCAGACTAAGTTGCTGAAGACCAACCGCCCCCATAAATCTATGTATGTTCTTCCATCCGAGAAGTAGTATGTTAAAACCCCATGTCCTAATTGATAAGAAACTAAGATACCCACGGGTACACCAGTGTATATAGAACCAATATTCCTGTAAGACCTAGACAGCAATGACTGAAGATGTTAGCCACCATGCTGTAACTTTAATTCTTACCCCAACCAGAGATTGTATAGATAACCTTTTGTTACCATTGTCTATCATAGTACCATGAAACAATAACGAAGTACCCCTACGAACTGACGCTTTTCTTTGGTCTTTATTTCATAGAAAACGCAGTTCCCAGGGACAACTAGATCAGCCAGAAATCGTGTCAAATAATAGTGTCCATAACCCCTCGTATTGACGAGTAATAATACACCATGTTTTTCCCTATGTTTATCCACAGTCAAGCACACACCTACAGTTAACCTCCTCTTTCACACAGCCCCACAGTCCACATGATTCTATCTTTTCCAGACTCATATACCACCACATATTGCTCATCCCCCGGTAGAGTTTGGCTAACATGCTTTCCCTGTCATTAACCCCCAGGCTACGATACCAACTGTAGGCTAATGCCACCCCTACGCCCAGAGACCTTAGGGTCAAACTTCCACGTAGCCCTCCTTAATCCTCTCCCTCTCATTAACCCCCCACGCTCCTCCACTCCTTTCCGACCTAGCCTCTCCACCATACCTCCTGAATGTGTAAGGGATCTGCCTCCATTCGTTTAGTAACAGAGTTGTAGATATGTGGAATAGGCTACCAAGTCCTATAGTGGGATCAAGAACAATAGAGTTCAACATAAAATTAGATAGGACAAGAAGGGTTGGGTGTGAAAGGCTGCCACGGGCATGTCTGGCCACCATTTACAATACCTCTACAGATGGGACCAAGAGAATCACCTCTACAGTACCTCACTTGAGGAGTGGAAATAATCTTACAGTTTTTTACAGTAGATCCTCTGGAAAAAGGCAAACTAGGCCTATGTATCGAGCTCAGTACCAGTACTTGCACTGCTGCGGTCGTTCACGGTGTTGGCGGCGGCGGTAGCAGACGCAACATTTTTACTATTCTTTATTTTTGTTTTATAATCAAACTTCAAATCTTGTCTTCCCCATGCTTTATCAAGATTACTTTCAAACTCCCTTATTGATTCGGAATCGACTACATACGGGGGCAGTGCGTTCCACTCATTTACCACTCTATCACAAAATGAGTTCTTTGCCTTCTCAAGCCTATTTCTTTCTTTGTAAATTTTCTTAGAGTGTCCTCTCGTTCTTGTTCCCTCCCGCATCAAGAAGATACCTTCACACACATCCTCATCGTACTTTCCTGACACTATCTTAAAAGTCTCTATCATATCCCCTCTCTTTCTCCTATATGCCAGTGTCGGAAGCCCTAGTGTCCTCAACCTCTGCTCATAGCCCGCGTTCTTCAACGTTGGTACCAGCTTGCTAGCTCTCCTCTGCACTTTCTCCACTGCTTCTATATCCTTTACCATATATGGAGCCCACACCTGGTTCGCATATTCCAGGTGCTGCCTAACCAGCGCTGTATAGAGATTCCTGAAGATTTCTTTGTCAAGTGACACAAATGTCCTCCTTATCAGCCCTACAATTCTATTGGCTTTGTTTATCTTTTCCGCTAAATGTTCTGAGAAATTTAACTTATTGTCTATCACTACTCCTATATCCTTTTCTGCATTCACTTCCTCCATCGCTTCATACATACTGTATCCTACCTTGTCTATCTTGCTTGTCCCAATCTGCATGTACTTGCATTTTTTTGGATGAAAAGGCATTAACCAATGCTCAGACCATCCCTTCATGCCCTCCACATCTCCTTGAAGCAAACCCACATCTTCCTTACTCCTCACTCTTCTATACAGCTTAGTGTCATCCGCATACAGGTATAGCTCACTTCCATTCGTTATAACTTCAGGTAAGTCGTTGATAAATATAACGAACAGCAGTGGTCCCAATACAGATCCCTGAGGTACCCCACTTGTAATTTCCCTCCACCCCGAGCCTATTCCATTCACCAGTACCCTCTGTCTCCGATCTTTCAGGAAGGCTTCTATCCATTTCACACATTTCTCCCTATATTATAGTTTCTAACTTTCTCTATTATCCTTTTATGTGGGACCTTATCGAAGGCCTTCATAAAATCGCAATATACCACGTCTATTACATCACCATCTTCTAGAATTTGCATCCAATCATCTACCACCTTAATTAGCTGTAGTACCGTCGACCTCCCCGGCAAGAATCCGAACTGTCTCCCACTGAAAAGTTGGTTTGACTTCATATGCTCCATTATTCCTTCTCTAATTACCGTTTCAATTAGTTTACACACAACACTTGTCAAACTGACTGGTCTATAATTCCTTGGGTCATTTCTCTTTCCCTTCTTAAATATAGCTCTTATGTTCGCCTCTCTCCAGTCCATCGGGATTTGTCCTGTATTAAACGATACCTCAAATAACATTTTCAATGGCTCTACTAACATCTCACCTCCTTCCTTTATGATTCTTGGGTGTATCCCATCCGGTCCCGGTGACTTACTTCTGTTCATTTTTTCTATAGCCCTTCTTATTCTAGCATGGGAAAACTCTATTAGTTCTAGTGACGGTGCCTGTTTGATGGGAATAGTAGGCACTGCATCATCCGACTCCACTGTTAGTACCCCCCCAAAGTATTTCCCCAGCACCTCTGCTTTCTCCTTATCAGTCTCCGCTCTACTCCCATCATCCAACCCCCCTACCAGCTCTGGGATCCCTACTCTTCTTGTTAACTTTTCCTGAATGTACTTCCAGAATATTTTTGGATTATCCTTCACATTTCTAGCAATCTCTCTCTCCCTCTCCTTCACCCCCCTCCTTGTCTCCCACCTTATTTTATTGTTTATTTGTCTGCGTTCCAGATCCACTTCTTTAGCTTCTATACTAGACCCGCTGTTCTTTTTTAACAATTTTAGTCCTTCCCACAATAATTTCTTTCTTCTAATCAATGTCCAAAGCTTTCTTTTCATTGGCAATTCTGGGTTCGTTCTTTTCCTCAATTTTGTTTTATCCTTATATTCCCTTACTGGTACACTTTTGGATACAGCATTCTCCAGTTTGACTCTAATTTTCCTCCACATTCCTTCAGCGTCTTTACCGTTCAAGTATTTCCCCCAGTCAATGTCCAAACACCGTCTCAGCAGCTCATAATCTGCTCTATCATACATGTATATTTTTCTATTGCTTCCATTATCCCTCTCTGATTTAATATTGCAACTAAAGCTTATACAGGCATGGTCACTACGACCTATAGGGCTATCCACATTAACATGTTCCGCTATATCCTCTTCATTGCTAAAAATCAAATCAAGTACACTCCCCTGCGTCCCATCTCTGTATCTTGTCATCTCTGTAATATGTTGAGTTAAAAAACAATCTCTCACTTTCTCTATAAACTTATTTTCCAGGCTAGAATAATAGAAAAGGAATTAGGAGGAACAAAAGCATGGCCTGCAATATAGAAAAAGTCAAGAAGAGTGAATCAAAGAAAAACATTTATCATGCAGCCATGCAAGCCTTTTATATAAAGAGTATAATCTTAAAATATAGAGAATAACCTTGTACATGTATTATTAGGGTAAGTGTTTTTATAGAATAATGATTGCCTTCACAATAAGGAAAAGAATGAAATTCCCATACTACTATTCTGAGATAGGTCAAATTGAGTTCAAATTATCATCCAAATATAGCCTGATTGAAATTGAGGGAAGGTATGCAAACACGGGTAATACCTTCCACTGCTTCAGCTTTTAGTTGGTAGAGAACAGTGTTGGCTATACTTTTCTATAGGACAAACCTGTCCCTATATACAGACCTATTTCATATGGACTTAATTAGTTTAGAGTAAATTTAAGTAATTTGCTAAATGAACTAGACAAATACCCAATTGGTTGCATTGTGAAAACATCCAAACTAACTCTTCTATTGCAAATTTAATGGAAAAGCGTGGATACTCTCAACATGTAACACAACCAACAACTGAAAATGGCACACTAATTGATCATGTTTATGCTAAGAGATAAGGAAATATGAAGGTGAAAGTTATTCCCACATATTACAGTTAGCATAGTGAATTTCCATTGAAATTTGAATGCCCCTTTTTGTATGTTTTTCCCCTTCTATTCTTATTCTGTCTAATTCGGTTGTCCTCCTGACGGCCTATATCATATGCCACCCTGGCCTGGCTAGTTTATTGGCTCCTGACTTTATTTGTGTCTATGGTCGCTGGTGCGGTCAAGCTGACTTCATTTCCCTCAGTGGTGTATTATGTGTGTATCTCGGTGTGATTTATTTCTTCCTTAGACCTGATTTCTCATTCTTCGCCCTTGATAATTTCTTAATTGGTGCTGCAGTGTAGCGGTTCTTGACTCACCCTTCGGCCCTACCCTATAAGAGTTCTGCTGTGGAACTCATGTGGTGCAGCTGAATTGGTGAAATGGTGAGAAATGTCTGCGTATCTTCACCTTCCTAGATTTGTTCACCTCTTGCCCTTCCCTACCTATCATATCTTGATTGGTTGTCCATCTTGATCTAATCTTTCAGGCCAGCCCTATAAGAGTTTTTTTGGGGAACTCAGTGGTCTGGTTAAACTATTTTAATAAATATATTTTTAAATATGTAAGATATGCAATAAATTATGTAAAATATATTGTTTTTTCTTTATATATATAATTGTCATTATGAAGTTAAATTGGTTTCACAGGGAAAATATATACTTGAACAATTGTTTCCGCTGACAAAGAATTTATAGATTCTTGGAAGATACCGTACACTACGAAAGATTATTCAACATGGAATTTGAATGGAATAGAGCAGCTTAGCAACGAAAAGCCAATACTCCCCCCTCCCTGTGATTGTGCCAGCTTTTGTAAGCAGTGCAATAACTTAATGAGGGACAGAAAAGCTGCAGGATGCTCTGGCATTCTAGCTGAGATGATTAAGGCCTCAGGTGAGAAAGGAGTAGGTGTGTTCAATGAGCTAATTAACTTCATCATCAGAGAGGATTCAGAGGAAGTAAACTCTGATGAAAGTACATTATATACTGTATAAGAGCAAAGGGGACTCATTGGATAGGGAAAATTATAGGGGCCTGAAAATACTTTATAGAAGTCATGAAGGTCTGTGAGAAAGTCTTTGAAGGTATGATATTGACGATATGCAGTTTGGTTTCATGCTAGGACACGGCACAATCCAAGTCATGAAGGTATTTGTGTGATAATGAAGATGTATGAGGACTCACAAACGGCAGTGAGGGTGAAAGATGTACCGGTACTGAGTGATGAGTTTTCAGTTCGCGTCGGAGTCCACCAGGGCTCTGTGTTAATGAAGCCCTTTCCTTTTTTTTTTTTTTGTATGGTTCTGGAGGCACTATTTGGTGATTTCAGAGTTGGGCTCCCCTGGGAACTGCTATAAGGGTCCTGAAAATGCTTGACTAAGTCATGAAGGTCTGTGAGAGAGTCTTAGAAGGTATGATAAGGGAAAGATACTGTATGTACTTAAAAGATAGGGATCTGATGTTGTGTTTGCAGACCGGGAGAAGGCCTTTGATAAGGTGGCCAGAGAAGTTGTGCAGTAGGCTAGGAGAAAACTTGGCATTGAGGAGTGGCTGGTGCATGTGATAATGAAGATGTACGAGGACTCACGAACGGTAGTGAGGGTGAAAGGTGTACAGCTGAGTGAGGGACATACACTAGATATTTGGTGAGGGTTAGCTTTATATCCCACGTACTGGTTACTAGGGACATATACTAGGTGTTAGGTGGAGGTTAGTTTTGTATCCCACGTTAGTTTTGTATCCAAAGTACTGGGTACTGGGTACTAGGGACATATACTAGGTGTTACGTGAGGGTACTGAGTGATGAGTTTTCAGTTCGCGTCGGAGTCCAACAGGGAAGTGTGTTAATTAAGCCCTCTCCTCTTTTTTATGGTTCTGGAGGCACTATCTAGTGATTTCAGAGTTAGGCTCCCCTTGCAACTGCTATAAGAGGCCTGAAAATGCTTGGCCAAGTCATGAAGGTCTGTGAGTGTGAGAGAGTCTTTGAAGGTATGATAAGGGAAAGCATTCTATCGACGATATGCAGTTTGGTTTCATGCCAGGACGTGACACAATCGACAACTTCATAGTCAGGCAGCTGCAGGAAAGATATCTACTGAAAGTAAGAAGTTGTGCAGCAGGCTAGGAGAAAATTTGGCGTAGAGGAGTGGCTGGTGCGTGTGATAATGAAGATGTATGAGCACTCACGAACGGTAGTGAGGGTGAAAGGTGTACTGAGTGAGTGACATATGCTAGGTGAAGGTTAGTTTTGTATCCCACGTACTGGGTACTAGGGACACATATACTAGGTGTTATGTAAGGGTTAGTATTGTATCCCAAATACTAGGTACTAGGGACATATAGCCTACTAGGTGTTACGTGAGGGTTAGCTTGGTATCCCACGTACTGGGTACTAGGGACATATACTAGGTGTTAGGTGAGGGTTAGTTTTGTATCCAAAGTACTGGGTCTAGGGGGCGGCAGCCCCCACCCATAAAACTAGGATAGGTTAGGTAAGGTTGTTAGGTTAGGCTAATGGGGATGGATGTAGTTTCCGGGTGTACGGTCGTCATGTTTACATAGGGCGATCGCCGCGGTTAACTTCGCGTTTATTTTGACGGTAATTTTTTCGGTTATTTGCCCCCTGCTGGCAATATGACGATGACATGACATGGGGGGGTAAGGGGTGGCAAAGCCACCCCTCAACATATTATTGTATCCATTGGCATTCAAAATAGACGGGAACATGATTGCAAACGTCCGCCGCCTCCGTCATGTTTACATTTGTCGATCGCCGTTGTTAAGCTCGCGTCTATTTTGACAGCGATTTATTTTGGTTATTTGCCCCCTGCTGGAAATATATATGATGATGACAATATGTCATGGGGGGGGGTGAAGGGGGGCAAAGCCCAACCTCAACATATTATTGTATCCAAAGGCAGTCTAAATAGACAGGAAAAGGATGGCAAGCGTCCGACGCCACTACGCGTACGCGTAGTATAAACAAGGCTGGCGATACACCCGGTAAGTACATCCTACCCGGCTAATGTCCTTTCAAAGGGGTAGCCTATAAATTAGTAAACACTAGGATAGCCTATACCCGGTCAGGTGATACGCCCGATAACGCAACTCTTGCCGATAGGCCTAGCCTAAAGGCTAACCTATTCATAAAGGTGTCTATTTTGACGGCAATTTTTTCGGTTATTTGCCCCCTGCTGGCAATATATATGATGGTGACAATATGTCATGGGCCCCCCTCAACATATTATTGTATCCAATGGAATTCAAAATATACGGGAACTTTATTGCAAACGTCCGACACCTCCCCCGCCACCGCCATGTTTACATGTGTCAATCGCCGTGGTTAAGTTCGCGTCTATTTTGACGGCGATTTTTTTCGGTTATTTGCCCCCTGCTGGCAATATATAAGATGATGACAATATGTCATGGGAGGGGGGGGGGGAGGCCTCAACAATGACCTCTAACCTCTGTATCTCAAAAAGGGCTAGAGTAAATTGGCTGCAAATTTCCACATCTAGGCTATTCCTTGACTGACTCTTCCCAAATGGTAGACATACCGGTAGCCTATTAGCTTGATCACTCTAGTTGTTTTTTAGTTACAGAGGTTATAGGTCATGATTTCTTGCCTACTTACAGCGAATAGACTAGGCCTATTGTAGATTGGTAAAGTATTTGCTTAGGCTAATAGGCCTAAGCTATGTTGGCTGTGCAATTGTCTCGATTTGACAATTTTTACCTAATTAGGCCTAAAGCAGCCTGAGCCTATTCCCAACCCCCAAACAGTATCCCATGTTAAACCCTAGGCTAGGCCTAGGCCTAATCCCACTCTCAATCAAAATTCGAACTGATAAATTCGTACCTACCGGTAGCGCTGCCTAGGCTAGGCCTATATTTTTCGTGAATAGATATAGAAAATGGTTTAAAGGAAAGACCATCCTATATTATGTTCAAATAATATGTAATAGCACTGTGTATGGTTGTATTAAATTTAAATAGTGATAGATGTTCTGACATACGGAGCCCTGTATGTTTATTATAAGAGTTAGAATTAAGAGTTGAAGGAGTGCCAAACTACCCAGGTGGCGAAGCAGACCAGTGAGCGAACTAGCGAGTGGGAAACCAGCTCGTCCGCATGCCAGCAAACAAGCCTTCACACCTGCGTGCGTCATAGGGGACCCTGCAAACTACTTCGATGACCCGACGCTATGACGTATGATCGACGCCAGGAGCCCCCATTGGACCACACACCTGCTATGCAACTCGAGGAGCTATGATAGGGGCGCACACCATCACTCGCCTCCTGATTCGTTCCTACACCATCATTGTTTAGTATATAAGACCCGAGTAGTGGGCATTCAAATCAGTCTCATTTGGAGTTGGTGAAGGTGAACTTGCAGCTGGAGGAAGATGGGGTGAAGTATTATAATGGGATTGTGCTGTCAGTCAGATTATATAAGTGTGTGTTAAGTGTGTTCGATGTAAACACTTACGTTATGTTGGTTAGGGAGATATGTGATTGGGAATTAACGTTAACGCTACTATTATGTACTTAACTATTTTAGTTGACTAACTTGTGGATTAAAGCAACTCTTCAAGTAATTGGGTTATGATAAACTATTGTTTTATATTAAGACTTACGAGTTCTTTAATTTTCTTTTAATTAAGCTTACATTGCTTAACGATACTTAGTACGGTGACACTATTGTTTCATATTAGTAATATCGGCTTAGACTAACATTGCTGTTTTAATGTTACTTCTAGTGATTTCCTAAGCTGAAGAAAATTCTTTTAGCTTCAAAATATTATTTTTGCTTTTCATATTATTTGAGTGAGACCTGAATCGAATCTATGAAGCGATCCTGTAACTTAATTTACTCATAATCAAACCTCAATGTTACGTGGTTAAGAAATACATTTAACTAATTATTAAATATATATCTAACTTTTTATGTGACTTTGATATTAATCCTGATGATAATAATAATATAATACTATTAACGTAAGACAAGAACCAAGAATAATAACTACATTAAATATAAATAAAAGGACAATTATAAGACAACTATTTATTCATTTCAAAGGGGGTAAGAGACAGAAATATTCTTACTTTAATATTTATCTTTCAAGACTTTTATAGAATTAATAGTCCTTCTTTAGATATAACTTATTCGGTTCATAACCATAGCCTACTAAGCTTCGGTTAAATAATAATTCTTTATAGATACTACATGACCTTAATTAGTTTCAGTAGTTTTCATAATTAAAGAGTATCAGTTAATAAAGGATACCAAGTCCTAAGATCCAAAAGGAAAGGAAGCAACAACAGGAAATAATTTTATTAGATTTTCCTTTTGTTTTGCCTTCAGCTGACTGATACCTTAAAATATATCTCTGTGCTATCTAGATTCATCAAGTTAAGCACTTGAGGATCAAGATACGTAACAGAAGAGTGGCGACCTTGCCAGGATCCGTTTCATACAGTTTCACTCAGTTTCATTACTTAAAAATCAAATATTAATCATGCCTCATCTAATTAATGACGAAGATGCTTGAGTTTTCATAGAATCAGAACCCACAGCCCCTGATATTGACTGTCTGTCAAAATCCGAACTGAAATTGCTTGCCTCACATCTCCAATTAACTGTCTCAAACATGTCCAAAGTAGAGGTGGCTCAGACCATAAAAACCCACCTGTTCCCTGTAGAAGGCGGGGAGGGAGACGGAGCAGTTGGTGGGATCCCAAGTAAACCTAGCCAACTTGATATACAATTGCCACCTGGTTTGACCGGTGATCAAATATTCGAACTAGAACAAGCCAAATTAAAAATAGAACTAGCCAGAATAAATACCGAAGAAGCCAGCATAAAAGCCAAAGCAACGACCGAACAAGCCAACGCAAGTATAGAACTAGCCAGAATAAATGCCAGTGCAACGACCGAACAATGTGAATATCAATATCGTACGGCTCAACTAAATGTCAATACAAATGCTCCCTTAATTGCTCCCCCTCTGGGATTGACTATGACTAGTGTCATTCCACCTTTTACTGAGGATAATGTGCAGGATTTCTTTGTTTTGTTTGAGGAAGTTGCTGGAGGTATGAAGTGGACAAGAGATCAATGGCCTTTTATGTTACAAACCGTTTTGACAGGGCAGGCTCGAGCCACGTATTTGTCAGAAGTAGCAGAGGTTAGGCAGGATTATGACAATCTCAAAGAAGCTATCCTAAAAACCTATCAATTGCAGCCTGAGGCTTACAGGCAATCTTTCCGTAAAAACCAGAAGAAAGTAGAAGAAACCCATAAGGTATTTGCCAGGACCATGACTAAAACTTTCAATCATTGGGTCAAGAGTAAGAAAGTCACAAGCTACAACGATCTGAAGGAGTTGGTCCTGTTAGAAAATTTCCTATGGAAAATTGATTCTTCTGTATCCTATCATTTAAAGGGGAAAAAGGTAGATTGTCTTGCCGACGCCGCTGACATGGCTGACACATACGTGCTCAACAACAAATTTCGTGGAAAGAAGCCCTACGATAATTCTAATTCTAATTTTAAGTATCCCAATCACAAATCTGACAGACCCAGTCACAAGCCTGTAACGTCTTCCCCAGCTAGCACAAATATAATTGTTCCCCCAACTAAAAATGCGACTCAGGGCAATGGTAACAGAGGTGGGGCCCAAATTAATAGTAATGCTCAAAGAGGGAACGTTCCCGTATCCCCTAAAGTATGTACTTTTTGTGGCATGAGAGGCCACCTAGCTTATCAGTGCTGGGCCAAGGAGAAAACCGAGAGATCGGGGCAGACAGTTTCCGCCGTATCTCAAATTCCATATGTGCCTTTAATGCAGGCTCCCGACAGAAGGAGTACCTAGCACCAAAAGTTCCTTTAATGCAGGACTCCCGACAGAAGGAGTACCTAGCACTAATAGTTCCTTTAATGCAGGACTCCCGACAGAAGGAGTACCTAGCAGCTAACGTAAATCATCTAGACAGGGGTGTAGTAGCATGCGTGGTGCAACCCACTAGGGTTAAGCCAATAATTTCACCATCAGTGCAGGACAGTTACCGTCCCTTTATTTCATCTGGCAACGTGAGATTAAATGGTTGCATGCATGAGGTAAAAATTCTGAGAGACACAGGTTCTACTAGCACCCTCATGGTGAATCCTTACACTGAGTGCCCACCTGGCGAACCAGTTGTAATGAGAGGTGCTGGAGGCCAATTTTATGCACACTTGGTAAAAGGCGAAATTGAATGTGAGTTACTACAGGGTGAGACCACCATAGCTTTGTGTAGGTCCCAAGATATCCCTGTGCCTGGGGTAACACTCCTTTTGGGGAATGATGTAGCAGGTGAGAAGGTCCGACCAGACCCCATTTTGTCACTTTCCCCTGTTAACGAGCCACTAACCGGTGAGCTCGAAAAGGAGATGCCAACTGTTTTCCCTGTGTGTGCTGTCACACGTTCAATGTCTCAAATAGCAGTTCCCTCAGACAGAAATGTACCGAATGTAAGAGTTGATGAAAGGGATGATGAGAGTGTGAATGACGCTCCAACTGTGCCTGATGATGTGACTGAGGTGGATTTATCTGACACCTTTATGGCTCATCTTGACCCTAACGATGACCATGAAACCCCTCCAAATTGTCCTAGTGGCCTGGTAGAGCTACAGAGAGATGATAGTGAATGCAAGGAGTTAGCTGCCAGGTCCGTGAGTGAAGAGGAATGTGAGAAGGAGGGTGGTGAATGTTTCTACCTCAAAGGAGGAGTATTGTGGCGTAGATGGAGACAGCCACACAGACCAATCGATGACAGGGCTTGGGACGTCCATCAAGTAGTAGTCCCCAAACCTTGTCGTAGAGATATCATGGAAATGGCACATTGTATACCATTGGCAGGACACCTAGGTGTGAGAAAAACTCTAGACAGAATCAGAGCCCACTTTTACTGGCCAGGAATGCGTGCAGATGTAGTGGAGTTTTGTAGAGTGTGTCACACTTGCCAGATGACAGGAAAACCCAATCAGAAGGTGCCTGTACATCCTCTGGTGCCCTTGCCCGTTTTCGAGAATCCTTTTACTCGGGTGGTAGTGGACATTGTAGGCCCATTGCCTAAGACTTCCCAAGGTAACATTTATTTATTAACTATCATGAACATGGCAACTCGCTACCCAGAGGCTATACCATTAAGGACTACCTCTGCTCCAACTGTCATCAAGGAACTGCTCAAATTCTTCACCAGAATGGGTTTCCCCCATGAGGTGCAAAGTGATCAAGGAACTAATTTTACCTCTAAAAAATTTCAGCAGTCCCTGAAGGAGTTGGGTATCGAGCATGTTAAGTCTAGCACCTACCACCCAGAGAGTCAAGGGGTTCTCGAACGGTATCATCATACATTAACCCGTGGAGCCCCGGCTAGTTTTGTAATGTTTGCGCACCAGAACCCGGCCGGTTTTCAAAAAATGGTTTTATTCCAGAAACAATAGCGAATGGGTTAGGAATGAAGGAAAAACCACGAAAAACCGCTCAAAAAGCTTAAAAAATGGTCAGAGCCCCCGAAAACGGATTTTACAAGAGTAAAAAATTGAAGGCAATTATCCCAAAAAAACAGGTTATTGCGCGCTCGCGCGCACGCACGTGGACTTTGAGAGTTTTCAACCATCGGCACGGTTGCGTGGGATACGTATACAGTTCCCATACAAATCTGAGCCCTCTTGAGTGGCTACACCTGAGGTTACGGTCGGCGCAATTAGGGTGACGCGTCAGGCGCGTCTCTGGGGCTGTGCGTTACATACATCGCCGACGCGTCAGACGCGTCGCTGGGGCTGGACGGGTTAAAAGGAATGTTGCGTAAATATTGTACAGAGACCGGAGTTGAGTGGGATAAGGGGGTACCTTTTCTTTTATTTGCTACTCGTGAGGTTCCAACTGAATCCCTGGGTTTTTCCCCTAATGAGCTAGTTTTCGGTCACCAGGTAAGAGGTCCTTTGCAACTATTGCAGGATAGCCTAGTTGGTCAGGAGGGGAACCAAAACCTACTCAAGTATGTTTCAGATTTCAAAACCCGGCTGAGATCCTCGTGTGAGTTTGCCGCTCAAAACTTGACAGTGGCTAAAAGCTCCATGAAGAACTGGTATGACAGAAAAGCCCGTGAGAGGGAGTTTCAGCCCGGTGATGAGGTTTTGGTCCTGCTCCCCCTTTTTGGCCAACCTTTATCTGCCAAGTTCAGGGGCCCATATAAGATCATTCGGAGGGTGAGCATTACCGATTATCTAGTAACTACCCCAGACAGGAGAAAGCCCACGCAAGTATTCCATATAAATATGTTGAAACCCTACCGTAGGTCCCCTGATTCCTCTCCTCCAGATTCTCCCACTGTGGCAGTGAATGTCAGGACCTGTGGACAGCCTGGTGCGGACAAAGTCTTCAGTTCTCTTACTGACCCGCAACAGACTGTTCCAGAGCCTGAAGGTATCCATGCAGACTTTGACTTGTCATGTAGCCTATCCAACTTTCAGTATAATTCAGTAGCTTGGGGGGAATTACCATCTAAACTATGTCATCTTCCCTCTGACCAAGCGAACCAACTAATCTCTGTTTTATCTCAGTCTCCCAGTGTGTTCCGTGATACTCCAGGGCTCACTTCTTTGGCCGTGCCCAACATCGACGTAGGGGATGCAACTCCCATTAAACTATCCCCCTACCGTGTCTCGCCACAACGCAGGAGTATACTGCAGGTCGAGCTTGACTTCATGTTTTCAAACCAGCTGATCACAAGGGCCTTAAGCCAGTGGAGTAGTCCGGTCATACTTGTGCCAAAGCCAGACGGGAGCCATAGGTTTTGTATGGACTATAGGCAAGTTAATGCTGTCACAAAGAACGATACCTACCCACTGCCACGGATCAAAGATTACATTTACCGGGTTGGCCTCATCCAGCTGTAAGATTAATTTAATGAGAGGATTTTGGCAATTAGCTCTCCCTTGTACAAAGGAGTACAAAGGAAATCAAGCAACAACAGATCCAGTGACCCTTCTAGGTTGCTTGTCCTCCAAAACACTGAGGATCAAGTGTCCAAACAGTGGTTTAGAGTGGGTAAGGGAACATTGGAAAGGGAATTACTGCCCTGGAACTAATGTCCGTGGCAGGATTAGGAAGTTAGTAGGGGACAGATGGGTTAGTAACTGAGGGGGGGATAAAATAAAGTTATTCATTTACAAACGCAGTCAGTCGCGGGTTTGATGCGAGATATTTGTCTAGGCGGAGTTTAAATGAATCAACGGTGATGCAGTCTATAACGTTTCGGGGAAGCCCATTCCACAAGTTGACAACTCGATTGAAGAAGAAATTCTTAGATTCGTGCGAGTTAAAAGATTACCAATAATTTTGCAACCGTTTCCCCGCGTGTAATTAGATTGGTCGATAGTGAAGTACTTACTACAGTTCATATTGTCGATGCCTTTGATGATTTTGAACACTTGAATTAAGTCGCCTCTTAATCTGCGCTGGGTTAAAGGAAATAGATTTAATTCTCTAAGACGCTCTTCGTATGGTTTGTTCTTTAGGCTAGGTATCATTTTGGTAACTCTACGTTGAACTCGTTCTAGCTTGTTTATATCTTTTTGGTAATAAGGGCACCAGGATTGAACGCAGTATTCCAGAAGAGGGCGGACTAAGGAATTGTAAAGGGTTAGGATAACTTCTTTGGATTTATGCTCAAATGACCTGCCTATAAAGCCAATTATTTTGTTTGCCTTCTTAACAACTTCTGAACATTGTTGACTCGGTTTTAGGTTACTCGATATTGTTACTCCCAGATCGGTTTCTCTGTTTACATTCTTAAGCTGAGTGCCATTCATCGAATAGTTTGCTTTCTCATTTAGGTATCCGATATGTAGTACTTTACATTTATCCGCATTGAAACTCATTTGCCAAATTTGGGCCCAACATGACAATTTATCTAGATTGTGTTGCATATCGTCAACTTGTTCTTTCGAGAGTACGCTATTTGCAATTTTTGTATCGTCAGCAATTTTGAGATTGTACAGGTGAGACCCTCATCTATGTCGTTGATGTAAATTAGAAAGAGAATTGGTCCTAGTACCGATCCCTGGGGTACCCCGCTACTTACATTGGTCCATTTTGATGCCTTACCGTTTATGACTACTCTTTGCTTTCTGTCGCTGAGCCAATTTTCTATCCATTTCAACACACCGTCTTGTATTCCATGCGCTTTTAGTTTAGCAGTAAACGTTAGTGGGGAACTTTGTCAAAGGCTTTTGAAAATCAAGGTATATAATATCTACAGCTTTACTCTCATCGTAGAGGTTGAGGATATCGTGGAAGAAGTCTAAGAGGTTTGTTAAACAGGAACGTTTTTTACGAAAGCCGTGTTGAGTATCTTTAAGTATGTTATTTTCCTCTAAGTGATTTACGAGTCTGTCTCGTATGACAGTTTCTAGCATTTTACATACAACTGAGGTTAAGCTAATTGGACGATAGTTACTGGATAGGGATTTGCTGCCTTTTTTGAATATCGGTGTTACGTTGGCTAGCTTCCACTGATCGGGCATAGTTCCAGACTGCAAGGATTTATTGAATAGTAATGTCAGTGGTTTAGAGAGCTCATCCTTAGCTTCCTTTAGAACTCTAGGCGAGATTGTATCAGGTCCAGGCGTTTTATTTACCTTGAGTTTATCTAAACAATTCAATACTTCTCTCTCTGTAACGGTGATATTGCTTAAAACATCTGAATTATCAATCTGAATCGGCGATGGTGTAGGGATATCACTGAGGTCTTCTGTTGTAAAAACTGATGCAAAGAAGGTATTGAGGGCATTACTCATTTGTTCTTCGTCTTTGGTGTATTCTCCTTTTTCATCGACTAACGGTCCAACAGTTGAAGTAACTTTTTTCTTTCTGATATAACTATAGTATTCTTTCGGGTTTGTTTTACTTTGATTCGCAATATGTAACTCTAAGGTCTTTTTACTTTGCTTAATTAACTTTTTGGCTTTGCGTCGTAGCTCTACAAATTTCAGCCGTTCTTCGTCATTTTGTGAGGATTTTAATCTATCATTAGCAAATTTTTTAGCAAGCAGGCAGTTTGAAATATCTTTATTCCACCATTTGGGCTTATTATTATGGCCTGGACGCCGTATTTTCGATGGTATGCAGTCTTGCACTGCTTTTAGGTAAGTGGTTTCGAATAACTTCCAAGATGTATTTATGTCGTTATTGTGAATTAAAAAGCTCCAGTCAGTTTCTTTAAACATAGCTCTAAGTTTATGGAAGTTTGCTTTCTTGAAATTAGGGACTTTTTCGATGCTACTATTTGGTTCGTTACTAGTAAACTTTAAAGTGAAAGTTATCGTATGATGGTCGCTGTTACTGAATTCATCACCAACATTCAAATTCTCTATTAATTCTTCTTTTGTTGCAAGTACAATGTCAAGAACGTTATTACCACGGGTCGGCGTTCCAACAAATTGATAAATCGAACTCTCTTGCAAGTTCGTATACAAGTCATGTCCGGAGTGTGAAGTAAGAGTATCGCCCCACTTGGTCACAGGTAAATTAAAGTCACCAAAAATTACGGTATCTTGCGAGTTACTATATCTGCAATTTGTTCGTAAATTTCTCGGTCAGTTGCACTGATTGAGCTGGAGGTCTGTATATTAATGCAAGTATTATTTGGTACCTTTATTATTTTATTAGCACAAAAGATGCGTCGACGTTCACAATTTGAGGTTTTGACAAGAGGGTAGGGTTAAGACTTCTTTGATATAAAGTAAAACGCCACCTCCATTTCGATTTATTCGGCTTTTCTCAAACATTACATAACCGGGAAGTGAATACTCTGCTAAAAAGTCTCTATCTTCTGTATTGAGCCAAGATTCTGTTATGCCAATCACATCATAATTTTCTGTAAACACTAGCTCCTCTAAATCTGAAAATTTATTGCGTATGCTACGAGCGTTTGCATAGAAAACCTTTAAATTTGTTATTTTAGAACTCACGGAACGCGCTTCAATAATATTTTTGGTTCTTGTCGGATCTACATTTATGTTCATGGCTGTCCTCGGTCCTCGCTGTCTCCGGTCCTTATCGCTGGTGGTCCTCGGTTGCCTCTCTTTTTTTCTTGGCGTTGGATGATTTATGTCACTGCTGCTTCTTCTCGGATGGCGTTTTTTGATCCATGGCTGCGGACTGCTTCGTGTAGGAGACGACCCATGCGTGCTGAACCCACAGGGTTTAGATGAGTGCCATCCTTGCGGAACAGAGTAGGCTGGTTGTAGAAGTTGTCCCAGAGGTTGATGAATTCAACTTCTTCCCTCAGACACAAATGTTTTAGTCGGTATTTGTGCTGAAGGCCTTGTCTAGAATTTGTCAGGTGCGTCGATCTTGGGGAGAATGCCTGAGATGATGATATTTGACTTGTTTTTGGAGTGCTGGATCATCTTGCGATATTTCTCCATCAACTCGGATCTGGTGCGCATGACGTCATTTGAACCAGCATGGATGACAAAAAGGGTATTTTCATTTGCATCCTTTGTGGTATCTTCGAAGGCTTCCACAATGTCGTCCAGTCCAGCTCCTGGGATGCAAAATCTTTTTCGTTGAATTGGGACTCTGTCGCAGAACTCTTCGACCTGTCCTCGTAGGATGGAATCCCCAACGAGCCTGGTCTCTTCTGGTTCGTCTTCCATCTCTACCAATATCTCAAATCTGTTTGACATTGTGACTGGTAGCGAGGTAAATATCATGTTTTAGTAGTGCGCTTTTAAGCCTTCAGCTGTGAGATGCCTTGCAGTTCGAATAACGCTCCAGCTACGTTCCGGCTATGTTCTGATGTGGTACCTGGAGACGTTGCCTACTTAGGGTGATATCCTTATTATATCCTCATTATAATCTTGCTGTTGCCAATCTGGTGGTGAATCTATTTATGTATTATGTTTAATATTATGTACTATACTCCTTAAACTCTTTTCTAG
Source organism: Paralithodes platypus (assembly GCA_032716605.1). Classification (NCBI taxonomy): domain Eukaryota; kingdom Metazoa; phylum Arthropoda; class Malacostraca; order Decapoda; family Lithodidae; genus Paralithodes; species Paralithodes platypus. The sequence goes on along the minus strand of CM064520.1, from coordinate 24,545,559 downwards.
GGGGGAGGTCTGACATACGGAGCCCTGTATGTTTATCATAAGAGTTAGAATTAAGAGTTGAAGGAGTGCCAAACTACCCAGGTGGCGAAGCAGACCAGCGAGCGAACTAGCGAGTGGGAAACCAGCTCGTCCGCATAAATATTTGTATATAAATTAGCTTGTTTCAGATTGAATTCAATTTAGATATAGAGTAGTTTTCATTTAGATTGATTTTATTTGATTCATTATAGCTTAGTAATATTTAACTTCCATTGATAGTTTACCACATTGGTGCCCAGACCCGGGAATTAGCTACCAGTAAGGGATTTTAAGGCAAAGAACAAGGGGACATATAACAGGATGCAGGAACAACTCTATGATAAACTGGCAAGGCTAGCCAAGCGATGGTTAGAGCCGGAATGCAGGGTCACATCGTTGCGCCTGCCTAAGTCCTGCATCCCACCAATCATCTTTCCCCAATAATTTTCTTTTCCGTTTCAGACTTCCTGTGACATATGACCTGACCTAACATTTTTTCTTGTTCAATATGATCCATTAGTAGGTATTGCTATTTAGTGTACTATTTTTTCTCCATAACATAGAAGTCCGCCGGTTGGCGTCTCTTAATTAGACTATTATTTGGCCGTTGTCTTTGTAACGTAATATTTATATACATAGCCTATAGGCTCGTATGCAAAATGGATAAAGACCATAAAGAGACACCGTCTAGTGGGGTGCTAAGCAAAGCCCCTAAAAATCAAAGGGCGGGACTTCGGGGAGTATTAAATAGGCTAATTGTGGACTTAAACACTTTCATCACTACTGCTGAACTAGAGGAATTGGAGGCTAGATTAGATAACGTCCAGGCTACCCACGGTCGTATTACGACTCTGAGTGAGGTGATTGTGGCTGACATGATAGAGGAGGAAGAGATAGTTACAGAGTGTGATAATCGCGCCCTCTATGACGAACCTGTCTTTAGAGCGAAGTACCTATTACAGCGTACTGTCGCGAGTAAGAAGGGAGGCGATAATGAGGCCCATAGAAGGGCTGACCCAAAACATACTGTACACCTCCCAAAGCTCAATCTTCCTACATTTGGGGGCAAGTTGACTGAGCGGTTAGCTTTTTGGGACGTATTTCGATCTACGGTTCATGAATCCTCTTTGGATAATGTCCGCAAGTTTCACTATCTGAAGGGACAAATGGAAGGAGAGGCCTTACATTTAATAGAGGGTTTTGCAGTAGTGGGTGGTAGTTATCTTGAAGAGTTACACTTATTAGAGTCCACATACGGGGATAGAGAGCAGTTGAAGATGGCCCATGTCGTTGCCTTGTTGGGGCTCGCAGAACCACAGTATAAGGTTGATGAGTTGACAAACTTCAGGGCAAATATGGAGTGCCATACTCGATCGCTAGACACCCTAGGGCTTACCATGCAGGAAATGATAGTCATTATCTTGCATCAGAAGCTTCCTATGGCAATACTTGATAAGGTAAGATCATTTGAGCTGGGGGAGTTCAAAACTCAGTTCAGTAAGGAGATCAATAATCTACAGTTGAACAAAGGGAGAATGTATGTGTCGGGAGGGAGTGAGAATATGGAGAAGAGGGGAACAATAAGCATGACAGTGGGGACTAAAGAAAAGAAAGAGGGTGCGTATAAGAAACCTGCTCAGATTCTATGTAAGCTATGTAACAACAAACATAAATGGAGTTTCTGCGTAAAATACCCGACTAATGAGACAAAACTAGCACAGGCGAAAAGATTGAAGCTATGTGTAGGTTGTCTAAGTAAAGAACATGGTAAGCAGGGACAATGTACTGCTACATACTTAAGGCCCTGTCGCCACTGCAAAGGACATCACTTTGATAAGTTGTGTCCTACAGCAGATAAAGTCAAAGACGTCAAAACAGAGGGTACTACAACTGTGACACTAGGTAGCACGCAAGACACCACTATATTGCCCACAATACAGATTCCCATGGAAGGTAATGACAGTAACAAAGTTTGTCGGGTACTTCTAGATCAAGGGTCTCAACGTTCCTTTATAAAGAGGTCCGTACTAGTGGGACTGAAGCACCGAATCGTAGGGGCTGAGACTCTTCGATTACAGGGCTTCACACGGGTTACTGATAAGCAAGACTACGAGATAGCGGAGATTTCATATTTCTACCGTAAAAACCGGTACTTTATGACTTGTATCGTAGTAGACACCCTACCAGAATATGTATCTGTGGGTGTGAAGAAGGTGGAACACGCATTACGTAGCAAAGGGGTTAACTTGTCAGATCCCATGGGAAATCAGAGTGAGGTGCATGTTCTACTTGGTGTGGATCATTATTATGAAGTAGTATACCCTGGATTTAAAAAGATGTGTGGTGTAATTTTAATCCCCACTAAATTTGGATACTGCATGAGCGGAAAGGTGCATACTACACAGTCAAAGGTCCTGGTCGACACGGTCTCGATATATAGAGTCAATGTAACCGCGGCAGAGGAGTTGGGAAGGGAGGATTCCCAAACTAGTGACCCTAAGATGGCTGCCGAGTTCGACCTGGAACGACTGTGGAGATTGGATCACATAGGCATTACTCCTATGGAGACTGATTATGACTCGGAAGTTGCGCTACAAAGGTTTGACGAGTCTGTGTGCTACTGTGCCTCAGACAAGCAATATAAAGTTAGTTTACCCTGGAAGAACAGTGAGATAAGCCTGCCTACCAACTATGGTTTGGCATTAGGTCGCTTGCGCGCATTGCAGCGGAAATTGTCTAACGAACCGAGCACGCGCCAGGCGTATGACGATGTATTTCGGAGTTATGAAGATAGGGGCTTTATTGAGAGAGTCGATGTCGAGGAACCGTTTAAGAAGGGTAGGGTTCACTATCTGGCCCATCATGGGGTAAGGAAAGACAGCGTCACCACACCAATACGGGTGGTGTATGACTGTTCTGCCCACCAAGGACAACAACCCAGTCTAAATGACTGCCTGTTGACAGGTCCGTCCATGGTGTCGGACCTGTCCCAACATCTATTGCGGTTTAGGCTGGGGAAGTACGCCTATACCAGTGACATCGAGAAAGCATTCTTGATTGTCAAGCTAAAGGAGGAAGATAGAGATGTTACCCGCTTTCTTTGGTTCAGCGACATTAGCGACTCTGAAAGTCCCATCTTAATATACCGTTTTCGGGTTGTACTCTTTGGGCCCACTTGCTCGCAGTTTTTGTTAAATGCCACAATCAGAAAACATCTAGCTGACACTCATGAGGACACAAGTAAACTATCTCGCGGATTATACATTGACAATTTGCAGGGTACTAGCGATAGTCAAGATGATTTGTTATATGCATACTGGCAAGCACGCAGATTGTTTGCGGATGCACATCTATTTCTCCGCGAGTGGGTTACTAATAGTGAAGATCTTCAGAGTTTAATACAGGTGGATGGTACGGCATCTCTTAACCAGGAAAAGTCCAGAAATTTGGGGATGATCTGGCAACCTAAACATGACATACCAACTTTTCAAACAAGGTCTTTTGCTCAGCAGACAGGAGCGCACACCAAAAGAAGTCTGTTGAGCAAAGTTGCGCAATTTTTTGATCCTTTGGGTCTAGCATTACCTGTTACCATAAGAGCTAGGATTCTAATGCAGGAAGTTTGGAGATGTAAGATAGGATGGGATGACAGTTTGCCCGAGGACCTGAATGACCAAGGGACATTGTTGTTGAATGAATATGCCATCCTATGTACTAAACCTATACCTCGTAAAGTGGTGGCGTTCGGTGACGTTACGTTACACACGGTTTGCGATGCTAGCGCCACGGCATACGGGGTAGCCATATATGTTGTTACTTCATTTGGGGCACATTTAGTTACAGCCCGGGCCAAGGTAGCCCCGGTTAAAAAGGTAACTATCCCTAAAATGGAATTGACTGCCATGCTGCTATTAGCACGTCTGGTGCAACATGTACGCGCAGCATACGAGAGCGAATTAAATATTGAAATCGTTCACGTTTGGTGCGATAGTCAGGTCGCACTCAACTGGATACATAGCAAGAAGTCTCTGCCAGTTTATGTGCGGAATAGGGTAGATGAGATTAGAGCCCTTTTGCCAGACGTTGCTTATCATTATGTAAATACAAAAGAAAAACCTAGTGATCTCATAACTAGGGGTATAACGGCTAGCCAGTTAATTAAGTCCGAATTGTGGTGGCATGGTCCAAAGTGGCTGCTCCATGAAAGTGAATGGACGATTTGGCATGCTGTTGGTGAGGGACTTCTGCCACTGGAAACAGTGGCAGTTACAGCCCAACCAAATGAGCCACCGGGTCCTATCATGAAGTGGGCAAGATTCGGCGACTATAATAAACTAGTAAGAGTTGTAGCTTGGGTATTGCGATATGTATCCAATCTCAAGCTTTAAGTAACGGGCCAACTCTGCAACAGGGGTCACAACATTGATGCTCGTGAATTTAAAGCAGCTGAAGTAACTTTGATCAAATGGGTTAAAGTAGAAACCTTTTCCAATGAATTAGAATCCTTGAAAAGCTCGAATAAGACATTAATGCCTAATATAGTGCGTCAACTAAGGTTGCACCTAGACAATGGCCTCATCAGGTGTGAAGGTCGCCTGAAGTGGTCGGGTGCACCAGACGGCACAAACCGACCTATACTTATGCCAACAAGACATCACGTTACTGATCTATTGATCATACGTGCACATAGGGAAGTAAAACACTACGGGGTATGTCATATTATATCAAATTTACGTCTCACCTGGTGGATACCCAGAGTTCGACAAGTAGCTCGACGCATAGTGAGAAAGTGTGTAATATGCCAGAGACTAAAGGGTAAACCATATGCAACTGGACCAGCTCCACCTCTACCTGAATGCCGTGTACAGCACGTAGAACCTTTCCAAGCGGTAGGATTAGATTACACAGGGGCATTGAAGACGAGGGAGCATGAGAAGGTTTATATATTATTGTTTACCTGTGCGACGTCTCGAGCGGTACATCTAGAACTATGTGATAATATGTCTAGCGAAGAATTTATGCTGGCGTTTAGACGGTTTTGTGCCCGTCGTTCATTCCCTCAACTCATTTTTAGCGACAATGCTCCCACTTATGTCCAAGCATCAAAATATCTAAAGGATATGAGTAGTGATCCTACTATCATAACTTTTTTGGGAGAGAAGAAGTGCGAATGGAGGTTCATTCCAGTTAAGGCACCTTGGTTTGGTGGAATGTGGCAGTCGTGAATGATCGCCCGCTTACATATGTGTATGCCGACCTGCAAGAACCACTACCATTAACGCCAGCTCACTTGCTATATGAAAAACCATTGACTGCGTTTCCATCTGATTTTCAGTCCATAGTAGAGTTAGAGGATCCCTCGTTAAACTCTGAGGTAGCGGTGTCTAAGAGATACCAGTATATATCCAGGATAATTGAGGATTTTAGGAAACGGTGGATTAGTGAATATCTGCTAGCATTGAGGGAAAGGAGTGTTACTCCCTCTGGTAGACCAACGGCACCTACAGTTGGTGAAGTTGTTTTAATTAAAGAAGATAGTCCTCGTTTATACTGGAAATTAAGCCGCGTGTTGGAGGTATACAAGGGGGCAGACTCTGTAGAGCGGGTGGCGCTATTGAAGACAGCCACTGGAACTACTGTTCGTCCTATCGCACGTTTGTACGCTTTGAAGCTCGATTCCGCATTGCAATCTGATGCTCCACCTGTTATTGCTGGGTCCGAGGATTCTCAAAGGAACGACTCACCTCTTACTGATGGTGATCATTCTCGGACCGGGACGCGTCCCAGACGCGCTGCTGCTGGCGCTGTTGACTTGTGGCGTCAGAAGATAGCCTCTGGGCAACTTTAGGTTTAAGGTGGGGTTCAGGTCTTTTTTTGTGGGGGGAGTGTATCGTATAAATACGATAGAATATGACTCTTTTGTGATCTCGTATGTCTCTGTGACGTCACAATCTCTCCTACAGCACGATGTAGGACGGGTAGATCGTATATTATAAGATTGTAAATAAGTTAAGTTATAAAAGGCCTAATATGCTATTAAGCAATATTGCCATGGTCTTATGTAGTATATATGAATTTATCGTATTAATATAATTTATCGTATAGAGCAACCTAAATGCGGTAAGATAATTTGGGCTCCTGGCGGTTTGCCAAGGCAGCAAGGTGTGCTTTTGAGCTACGCCAGAGCCTTCACGAACACCAACCAGTTAACATCTAAATTTTCCGCCCTCAGTTGATCGAGCTTTTGTGCCTCTATCACAATACACATACAGCAATACACACAGCTACACCATCACGACGCTCTCATCGACACCATGACTGACTGATAGATAAGCATATTATTCATGTCCATTCCCATGTAATCATTTATTCTTTCTTTAACTTGACTGGAGTCTTGGGACCGAAGTCTCGTTCCCCATTGTCCACCGCCATATTGGGTAAAACGTTCTCCCTTGCCTCATTGCCACGTGGAACTATTGGTGAGTTAATTCCTGGCTAATATTAACCCTTATAACCTTACCCTATATATACATTTATAATGTGAGATCTTTGGATATAAATTAGCTTGTTTCAGATTGAATTCAATTTAGATATAGAGTAGTTTTCATTTAGATTGATTTGATTTGATTCATTATAGCTTAGTAATATTTAACTTCCATTGATAGTTTACCACACTGTAACTTAATTTACTCATAATCAAACCTCAATGTTATGTGGTTAAGAAATACATTTAACTAATTATTAAATATATATCTAACTTTTTATGTGACTTTGATATTAATCCTGATGATAATAATAATATAATACTATTAACGTAAGACAAGAACCAAAAATAATAACTACATTAAATATAAATAAAAGGACAATTATAAAAAAACTATTTATTCAATTCAAAGAGGGTAAGAGACAGAAATATTCTTACTTTAATATTTATCTTTCAAGACTTTTATAGAATTAATAGTCCTTCTTTAGATATAACTTATTCGGTTCATAACCATAGCCTACTAAGCTTCGGTTAAATAATATTTTTTTATAAATACTACATGACCTTAATTAGTTTCAGTATTTTTCATAATTAAAGAGTATCAGTTAATAAAGGATACCAAGTCCTAAGATCCAAAAGGAAAGGAAGCAACAACAGGAAATAATGTTATTAGATTTTCCTTTTGTTTTGCCTTCAGCTGACTGATTCCTGAAAATATATCTCTGTGCTATCTAGATTCATCAAGTTAACCACTTGAGGATCAAGATACGTAACAATGTGTATATTAATGGGATAAATACTCCGAAGTTAGCATACATTCAGAAAATTATAGTGCAACACTGTTGCCAGATACTAATCAATCCCATTATCATTATATCATAATGGATTTTACTAATTTGCATAATTTCAAATACCTAGGACATTAATATAATATTTTCTTATCTTTTTTGTAGTGATATTTGTATGATTTAGTGGTATATTGGTGTCTGTCTTGGGTTATAATGCATTGTGAAAGTTACCTCTGAATCTCTGACTTGGTAACAGTTCGGTATGGGCCGGCTTAAGTAACGCTGCTTTTTTTTAGTACTACACGGCAAGAGAGGCTTTCGGTTCTGGCATTACTGTTTAAGGTAAACAGCAACTGCTAAATTTGACATCATGTTCAAATGATATGTAATAGCACTGTCTATGGTTGTATTAGACAAAAATCGTGACAGGTTTCTATTTTATGTGGATAAATAGTATTAACTCCTTCAGACATATATGACGCGATCGTGTCATATGGCAGAGTGAACCAAAAACACATATGACGCGACCACGTCATTTATTTATTTATTTTTTTTCTATGTGATTGAGGGAGGCAAAAGGCATAACTGCCTATAGCGAGTGCCTCCCCCATAGTTGAAAGAGTGACAGGGCCAAAATCAAGGGACGTTCGAGCCAAAATGCCTGGACACACAGAGTTTGAAGCAATTTAAGTCATAGGAAGAGGGAAAGACTGATTCTGGGAGAGAGTTCCAGAGCTCAGCTGTTGAGTAGAAGACAGTTTGAGAGTAACGTTTCACTCTTGGGTTGGAGAGTTGCACAGAGTAGGGGTGGGATTGAGTTGCAAGACGGGTACCACGTGCCCTACGTAAAGGAGGTGGTATGCACTGGACTTATTATATGGACATATGGACTTATTATATTGCCAGAAAATAAGTTTATGACGCAATTGAGCCGGTCTTTTGGCTGGTAAGTCCGATAAGTTAGATGTACATGTGGAAACATCTAGCAACCCCCTAGCGTCCCTGTGAGCGCCCCGCGGTGGTAGAGAGAGTCAGTTTCTTCCCAGCAGCCAGTCTACTAGGTGGGTGTGCGTGCCCTTTAAACCAAGGGCCCTCCATTTTGCCCAGCCTGGCTGGTATTACCGCCCTAATATAACCCAAACGAAGTGCTATATCGTTGGGTTATCGATGGATTATTGTGTTATTCTTCTTTAGGGTAAAATAATCATGTTAGTGATGTGTTTTGCTAGTGTGGTGTACGTGACCAAGGTGGGCTCCACGAGGGGCATGGTTTCGCTTGTTTGTGGATCACTTTCATACCATATCGAGTCAATTATATTGCTATTTATCAGTTCAAGTAGTGTATCTTACTTGTATTAGTGTTTCTTAGTGAAAACACTTTTATTACTGGTCGAGCATTCTCTGGTGTAGGCTACGTGACCATGGTGGTGGAGCCCACGAGGGGCCATGCTTTTTGCCTATACGTTTTGCTTGTTTGTGGACCACTTTCATATAAATATCAGTCAATTATATTGCTATTTATCAGTTCAAGTAGTGTAACTTACCTTGTATTAGTGTTTCTTAGTGAAAACACTTTTATTACTGGTCGAGCATATGTCGCCATGCTCCCTCAGCCCTGTGCATTTTTGCTCGATAATTTAGTGGTGGAAAGTGCTTGCATTTTTGCTCGATAATTTATTGGTGGAAAGTGCTTGGGAGGTAAGTTTTTTATTGGCAAAAGCACTCTACATATTCGGCTTGGTGGCCACGAGGGAATCTCAGCAGTGTGAGTAAGTACAGTCAACATTTTTGGTGGTGGTGGTGGTGGTGGCCACGAGTAGGTGGATGTGGTGGTGGTGGTGGTGACGGTGGTGGTGGTGGTGATGGTCGTGGTGGTGGTGGTGGTGGTGATGGTGGTGGTGGTGGTGATGGTGGTGGTGGTGGTGGTGATGGTCGTGGTGGTGGTGATGGTGGTCGTGGTGGTGATGGTTGTCGTGGTGGTGGTGGTGGTGATGGTGGTGGAGGAGGTGGTGATGGTTGTTGTTGTGGTGGTGATGGTCGTGGTGGTGGTGGTGGTGATGGTCGTGGTGGTGGTGGTGATGGTCGTGATGGTGGTGGTGATGGTGGTGGTGGTGATGGTGGTGGTGGTGGAGATGGTGGTGGTGGTGGTGGTGGAGATGGTGGTGGTGGTGGTTGAGATGGTGGTGGTGTTGACACCAATAGGGTAGGGTCCCTTTTCTGACCGCGGGTCAGGTAACTTTTCTGACCATGGGTCAAGTCAGAAAATGAACCCAACCCTATTTGTGTCAACACCACCACCATCTCCACCACCACCACCACCATTTATTATTAATTTTTGTGTTTAGGCCTATTTTATTATTTTTATTATTATTATTTATTATTATACCTGTTATTCCTGTGTATGGGATCACCCATAAAAAAGTATTTATATTAAAATATTTTGTATTTCATTTATATTTTTGCTTTATTATATTATAATTTATTATTATTATTATTATTATTATTATACCCAACATAAATGTCCCCCACCACAAACTCTATTATATATAATATATATATATATTATATATATATATATATATATATATATATACATGTATATATATATATATATATATAAATATATACATATATATATATATATATAGATATATATATATATTATTATATATATATATATATAATATATATATATATATAATTATTATATATAGTATATATATATATTTTTTTATTTTTTGTTTTATATATTTTTTTTTTATTTATTTATTAGGGGTAGCCTATTTTTTTTTTTTTTTTTTTTTATTTTTTTTTTTTTTTTTTTAGGGGTAGCCTATATATATATATATATATATTTTTTTTATTTTTTTTTATTTTTTTTTCCCTATACCCCACCTCCCCCGGCCTTCCCCCTATTCTTATATATATATATATAGCCTACTGTATATATTATATGCCTCCACATTTCTGTCAACACAGTGGTGTTAGTTGTGGTGGTGGTGTTGTTGTTGTTGTTGTTGTTGTTGTTCCCTAAGCTGCCTGGCCGAACAGCCCCGAGTCCCTGAGAAAGGCCATGGCCACGGTCGGGCTTTCCCACAGAGCTCTCATTGAGTGTAGATTGTGTTGTTGGCGTAAGTGGTTGTGTGAAATGCAGTCTTCTATGATGTGTTTAATGGTATGGGGTGCTGTGTTACATCCCGGGCAGGCGCCGACAACGGAGTCATCCAGTCTCTTCTGAGGAGAGCTGGATGGTGTCCGCATCTCAGCCTGGCCAGGTGGACTCTGTCCTCGCGAGGAAGGGAGGATTCGGAAGGATGGATTTCGGGAGGTCGTGCATGCAGCTGCGTGTTGTCTGTGAGTGAGTGGATGGATCGGTGAGAGACATGAGTATGGATGTGCTTCTGGAAGTTGGTTCGGGGTGGGCAGGGAGGGAGAGAGGACAATAATTGTGTGTGATACCGTGTGCTGGGTGTTGTTTTGATATTTCTTGGTGTCTGTGGGTGTGTTGCCATGTAGTTAAGTGGGTGGTCTTGGTTCGTGGATGCTGCTGCCAGGAATTGAGTGCCTCTCATGTCCAGATGGTCTTTGACTTTGAGGATTTTGGTTTCTTGATGTAGGTGATCTGTGGGGTGCAGTAGCTGTGCAGCCTGTAATGATCTTCAGGGCTTTGTTTTGAATAGTCTGTAAGGTCTTATGATGTGTTTCAGCTAGGTTAGAAGCCCAGGCTGGGCTTGCGTATTCCATCACTGATCTTATGTATTGTTTATATACTGTGGTGGTAGTTTCTTTGTTGTGTCCAAATTTTGTGTGAGCAAGTGACCTGAGGGTGTTAAGTCAGTTTATTTTTAATGTTTGTGGTGTGCTGTTTGAATGTCATATGAGTATCATATGTTATTCCTAGGATTTTGGGTGTGTGTGTATGTGTTAGGGGTGTGATGTTTATGGTGAGTTGAGGGATGTATTCGTGTTCTCCTGTCCAACTTGTGAGCAGGGTTGCGGTAGATTTGGCTGGGGCTAGATTAAGTCTGTTTGTAGTGCACCAGCCATGTAGTGTGTTGAGATAGGGTTGAAGGAGATCTGTTGCTCTTTTTGGGTCATGGTGTGTGCATGTGAGTGTTATGTCATCTGCATAGGAGGCGAAGTTTATTTGGGGCGTATTGGGTGTAGTTATATCGTGCATGTACAGATTGAAGAGTGCGGGCGATAGGACGGATCCTTGTGGGACTCCGTTTGGAAAGTTTCTGATTTTAGATGACTGACCGGCAAAAGATACGTGTGCACATCTGCCTGCTAGGAAGTTGGCCAGCCACCTTTTTGTGTTGTTGTGCATGTTTGTGTTGTAGATTTTGTTTGTTAGGTTGTGGCGGGGGATGGCATCGAAGGCTTTACTAATGTCGAGTGTGGCTAATAGTGATCTGTATGGTGGTCTAGCTGAGTTGATGCCGTCGAAAGCTCTTTGTGTAAGGTCTGTGAGAAGAGTGTTTGTGGAGTGCAGTGACCTAAAGCCATGTTGTGTTGGAGCTAGTGGTAGGTCAGGTGTAATTAGTTGTAATACTAGGCATTCCATGACTTTGGAGGGGGAGCAAAGGAGTGTGATGGGGCGGTGCGAGGAGGGTAGCGTGGGGTCTTTGTTGGGTTTGGGGAATGTGATGATGATACCATGCTTCCAAATGTCTGGTATTGTGTTGTGTGAATAGCTGTAGTTTGATATCTTAGTGAGTGCTTGTATGCCTTGTGGTCCCAGGTGTCTGAGGTGTATGTTGCTTATGTTGTCTAGGCCACAGGCGGGTGAGTGCTTGAGATTGTTGACGATATGCTTTGTCTGGTGATTGGTGAAGGGTGCATAGTCAGGGTCTGTGGGGAATTGTCTCTTACGTCGGATGACACGTCGGTCGTCTTTGTGAGGTTTTAGGTGGCTGACATGTGAAAAGTGATTGATGAGAGTGTTTGCTTGTTGTTTACATGAACGAGTTGTTGTTGTTGTTGTTGTTGTTCCTCAAGCTGCCTGGCTGAACAGCCCCAAGGCCCTGAATAAGGCCAAGGCCATAATCGAGCGCCCCCAAAGAACCCTCCCTGCCGACCACAATAAAGCCTGGGTGACCGAAGCCACTCCATGGCAGGGAGCTAAGGAGGGTGCGGAAACGCCCGGGAAACCAAAGCCCCACCCAGGGCCCTGTGCCCCTCAGCAATTATGAAGAGAAAGTTGAGGGGCAAAGGAAAAATGTGACGCATTGGCTTCCAATCATGGTAGATTCGGAGGTCAATCCACGGAAGAGACGCCGTCACTTGAGATCTAGAAAATATATAAGTAAAAGGAACAGTCAGAGTAAGCTATGGGTATGGCAGAGATCGCTCAGTTCTCACTCTGATAGACCAGCCCATCACCAGTGAACGAGTAGAGTCTGTTGTTGTGATTGCAGCATGTGATGGTGTTGTGTTGCTGTTGGAAAGTGTGATGCTGTTTAGTGTTTTGTAGAGTTTTTTGGGGTTTGTTTTGTGATCAAGTGTTTGTAGGAAGTTATTCCAATTTAGTTTTTGTTGTTCTTGTATTTTGTTGTTAGTTTGGGTGTTGAGTGCTTGAATTTGTTGTGTGATGTCTTGTGTGTAGGGTGCTGGGGAGTGTTTCAGTATGTCGCGTTGTCTGATGAGGTTTTGAATTTCTGGTGTGAAGTTGGGGGTTGTGTCTTTTTCTGTTACCTCTTGGAATGTGTTCTTGTCAGCGTTTTGGATAGTTTTATTGAGTATGTGTACAGCATTGTTGATGTTAGTGATGGGTGTACTGTTTAGAGTTGTGTAGTGTTGTTCTGTCTCATTTGTGAATGCTTCCCAGTTAGCTCTTTTATAATTGGTGTATGTGTGTTTGTGGCTAGCTGGGGTGAGTCTGGTTTTGGTGGTGATAATGATCGGGAGGTGGTCAGAGCCTAAGGTTCTGACCACCCTCCAGGATGTTGTGGGGGCGAGTTCTGGGGAGCAAAAGGTGATGTCTGGAGATGATGGTTTATAGAGGGCTTGGTGAGGAATATGGGTATGTTGATGGATATCGTTAATGATGATGAGGTTATCGGTTTGGTTTTGTAGTACCAGCCCTCTGTCTGTGTCGGGGTGGTGGTGTTAGTTGTGGTGGTGGTGTTAGTTGTGGTGGTGGTGTTAGTTGTGGTGGTGGTGGTGATGATGGTAGTTGTGGTGGTGGTGATGGTAGTTTTGGTGGTGGTGATGGTAGTTTTGGTGGTGGTGATGGTAGTTGTGGTGGTGGTGATGGTAGTTGTGGTGGTTTTCACACCTTCGAATACCACTCCCTTGGCTTCACACCTCCCAATAGGATACCTGGACCTGAGTGACCCTTCCCCAGACAGTCACTTGATCTCTTGTATATACTATGTTTTTTATTTTTATTATTATGCCCCCTCCCCCATTATACCCCCCTCCCCCCTCTTCCCCCTGCCCCCCACATAAAATATATATTTTTAGGATAGTATCTATTTATTATATATTATTATTCTACTCCCCCCTCCCCCTCCCCCCATATATATATTGTGACGCACCCAGTGCGCTGCAACGCAACCTGATTGTACTCCTTGGTACTCGACTGTACCGCCCGTGATCTGGCTACCGTCAGCCGCAATGTATATTGAGTGTGACAACTTATAACTATGTTCTTTGTATCTCTGCAAAGGTCTCGTCATGTGCTAACCAGTGGTGGGTTTTGTTTTAAGCCATGTCGAGACCTTCCATTTAATATGTAGTATCAATAGAGAAGTTGATAGATAAGACAATGGGAGTTCAGAGAGAGAGAGTGAGTTAGGCTTCAGAGCAAGAGGGTAGCAACGCGCCGCGCTGCCGGCCGGGTGGTTGCCAGACGTATGGACTGGTTGGCGGCCCTGCGCTTATAGCTAGGCGCGACAGGGTTGGTAGTCCATTGTTGCCTGCCTACGCTGCTTGGGCATGTTGTCGTACAGCACATTGCCTGGAGGCTGGCTGCGTGTTCCATGACCAGGTTGCCTAGAACCTTTGAGATTCTAACATCCCTTGCCCTCTCCCAACTTCTCACGGTTGCACTCTTTCTCTCTGACGACATTACTCTCATTTCATTCTTCTCTCTATTTAAATGCATAACCTTCCCTTGAGGTCCTAAAGGAGTTTCAGCACTCACCTCTCGTATTACTCTTAGGACAAGCATATATTTACATGTATTAGATTTAAGGGGTTAATGTGAACAGCGATCTTCTTGATGAGGATAGTTGGTGAACGTTCTACATGTTCACGAGTTATATGCCCCGCTCATCATCCCATTTGTGACTAGACTGGTGCCATGTGTAAGAGCCCGACCATGCCCAGGAGTTGTCTGTAGAGGGACGAGGACTTAGCCTTGATTTGCATACCGAGCCAGGAGCGAGTGTAGCACCCGAGACTACAGCTCGCTCGTAGTGCCGGTATAGTAGAGTAACGTAATTTATCTGTCCTTGTGTTCTCTACAGTCTTCTCCTGGGTTCTCACTTTCGGTGCTGGGACTCGTTGTTCCTGTGACTTGGCCTGCTAGCTAGAACACATGGGGATGATGAGTGGGATATATCTTTATTTTACTATGCATTGCAGCTCTCTTTAAGTATATATCTATAACACTTTACAATACACATTACTCACACACAAGACAACACTATTAATACTTTCATGTATCAATTAACTGCACTGTCGTTTTGCTGCTGTGTCCGGAGTTCTGTTGCGTAGGGCGCATACAGACTCGGAGGGGAGACAGAGTGAGAGAAGCGAAGTAGCCTATGCGGTAGTAGGCTACCGGCGCAGTACTGTTGCCTGCAACCTTTTAGTTATTCCAAGTATAGATTCATTATTATAATAAGTGACTACTATTTATGTTCCTCCCATGTGTATTATTAGGTATCTACTGGATCATGAACATCTTGTATGCTACATGCTAGTGCATGTTAGTAGGGGACAGTTAGTGTAGTGCACGCGCTTTCAAGTAGGCGTGTACATTTGTCATTTAGCATTTCACTGTCATACCTTTAGCCTGCTTCTATTCTACATTATTAGAGGCTTAATATTAACGTAGTTTCTTGAGTATTGCATTTCTTTAGTAATAACGTAACCTATAAATGTCTGAGGGAGTTTAGCCTCATAGCCTACCCCTGTTGTACACTTTCGCCGAGTTAAGGTACCTCGTTACCGTAGACGATAACTCTGTAGGGCGTTGGTGCTTTTGTTGTCTGGAGCATATAGTATTTGGGACTGGAATCGAGCGTGTCGTTGTCACTTAAGCCATTTCTGTCCTACGATCAAGAATCCCGAATATGTATTGCCGATCCAGCCGTAACAAAATGGCGACCTTGCACAAGATTCAGTAGTATCCTATCACATGTTTTTTGGAGAACTATTCTATGCTACCTAGTAGAGCTGGCTAGAATTTTCTTGCATATTGGAGGAATTTTTATTGTGTCATTATTGTATTGGTGGACTTGCAGATTGTTTCGTTAGGTGTCTAGAGTAGAGTCATTCAAGCATCTTTAACATTTTGTGAGTCGAGACTGCAATTAGTAATAAGCACTTTTTTTTTTTTATGAACAGCAATTGTATAACCAGCACTATGTCTAATGACTCATCATTTACGGGGGAGGATAACACGGTACAGCCTAGTGACCAACAAGTACAGCAGATATTTAGGGAGGGGAGTGTTATAAGTGGAGAGAGGGATGCCCGGGCATTTTTGCAGACACCTTTGACCGAACAGCGCCTGCAGGCTATTGATTGTTACGGTCTTCGCTGTTTAGCCACAGTTTTGGGGCGGGACTGTCCTGACAGTTGGCCCAAGAAGAATTTGGTGGCATGTTTGTTGGGTGATGGCGATGGGGCGGTGGGTGGAGTGGGGTCTTGGGGGGTTCCCTCCAAGCCTCCCTTCCACTCTACCCCTGAGCTGGGCCCTCAGCCAGCGAGTCTTAGCACGATGCAGCAGGAGGGTTCTCAATGGCAAGCTGGCTTACCCGTAAACACGTCTCGGTGTGGATCCCCCATTTTGGGCTCTCCCCCCCCAGGCCTGTCTCCTGAGATGTTATTTCAGCTAGAACTAGCTAAGCTTAAGTTGCGAGAGAGTCAACAGGCTAGTATAGAACGGATTAAGCTGCAGGAGACTCAGATACAACAGGCTAGTATAGAACGGATTAAGCTGCAGGAGACTCAGATACAACAGGCTAGTATAGAACGCATAGAGGTTGCTAGAATCCAAGCCAATCAGGATGCAACCAGGTACCAGGCTGAAATGGATGTCGAGAAGTCTAGAGTAGAGACCACGGGGCGTCATCTCGGTGGTGGGCACCGGGTTACAGACTCACTTTCGCATTTAATTAAGTTAGTACCCGCATTTGATGAGACAGCAGTGAATGAGTTTTTTGCTCGTTTCGAAAAGAAGTGTCGTGAGTATGACTGGCCGGAGGTTAAATGGGCAGCATTAGTTTCATCACGTCTAGTGGGTAAGGGGTTGAAAGCCTACGATGCACTGTCACTGGACGAGAGTGTCGTGTATGGACTGGTGAAGGAGGCTGTGCTCCGGGCCTACGAACTGCAACCCGAAACTTATAGATTGAAGTTCCGTGGCGTGAATAAGAAGAGCGACGTCAGTTTTATGGAGCACGCACGGGACTTAACAGATGCATGTAATAACTGGTTTCGGTCCGAGCACGCAGAGTCGGCTGAGGAAATTAAGCAACTTTTCTATCTGGAACAGTTTTACAAATGTACTGGAACCGATCTAACGCTGAACATTAAGGAAAAATTTCCCAAGACAGTAGAGGAGGCTGCCAAGATGGCAGACCTCAGATTATCATTGATTCGTGGTTGCGGTGCCGCTCAGAGGGCTGAGTCAGGGCAGAAGGGGCGCTATACCCCACCCACCAGAGTTTTCGATAATAACAAATCCTATGACACACATAACCACACTAAAAGCATTGTACCTAATAACACCTACAAACACAAGCCTCTCCCGTTTACTAAAGGTCAGGCCCCTTCTTCGCCCGCACAAGGGAAGAAGCCCATTGGGGATGTGAAATGTTACAAATGTCAGAAGCTAGGCCATTATTCACGTGAGTGCCCTAGTAACACTCCCGCTAAGCCGGTGTCATTGGTTCACAGTATCGGTGTGTCTCTGAAGGCTGCAGCAACTGCCCGGGGTAGGTTGTCAGCAGCTGAGGCACACGCGGTAAAGAAGCGTACGGAAGGCTCGACACCTGTCCGGGACACTTTCTGTAGCCATCGGGGACACGGGTTTGTGAGCTGGGGGAGTGAACTACGGAGGGTTGACTTGCTGAGGGATACGGGGGCTTCGCAAACTTTGTTGAGGAACTTCACAGGGAAACCGATAAATGCGGCCAGAGTTGTTGTGGTGCAGGGTATAAATGCTACGAGGCCATACCCACTTGTGAGGTTGGAGTTGAGAGTGGGAGAGGTGTGCAGGGAGCTGGATGTAGGGATCGTTGAGTGTTTGCCAGTTGAGGGCGTCGACCTTCTTCTCGGCAACGACTTTGCGGTGCCCACTTCCGGGACTCCACCCTTAGTCGTTGCCGAGAGGGCGGCCGACGTGGATGGTGAGAATCGGGAATGGGTTGGGAGGTGCCAACAGGATGAGATGGCCTGTGTGATAACCCGATCTCGCTCTGCGGCTCCTGCACAGCCTAGCACTCAACCTCGGGGACAGTGGAGGAAGGATCAGGAGAAGGTTGCTAAGGGCAGGAAAAGGGACATTGATTCTGCTGCACTTCTCGGTGATTCGGTACTTGGACCTATAATAAACACGGGAGTTGACTCTGGCCCAGATATGGTGTGTAACAAGGCAGAGTTGGGTAAGACTTCGCGTGAGGCAAGAGCTGTAGCGAGAGCCACTAAGGCAGTAGAGCCTACTAGCCGGGGTAATGTCTTATTACAAACCATCTTGATGCATTGACGCCCGGGGACATTAGTGAGCAGCAGCTGCAAGACGCTGCCTAGCTCGTTATAGCAATGGTGCCATAGAGTTGGAGGAAGATGGGGATGCGAAGCCGGGAGATTTCTTTAGGCTCAACAGGATATTGTACCGCAGATTTCTAGACCCCAAATCGAAGTGGGAGGGCGGTGCGAGGGTAGTAGACCAGGTGGTTGTTCCAAATAAGTATAGAGAGTCCTTATTGTGTCTGGCGCATGATGTGCCGGTGGCGGGTCATTTGGGGGTAACAAAAACATTGGCGGCATTGGGCAGGTTTTTCTGGTGGCCTGGGGTCAAGGCTGATGTCTGTGCATGGGTGGCTGGGTGTGCGACCTGCCAGACGACGGGGAAGCCTAACCAGACAATCCCGAAGGCACCTTTGTTTCCCATACCTGTCACCGGGCCTCCGTTCAGCAAAGTTGTAGTAGATTTGGTTGGCCCTTTCCCGCCTACTAGTAGTGGCAATAAATTCCTGTTGACAATCATGGATGTGGCTAGGAGATACCCGGACGCATACCCCATGAGAAACGGCTCGGCAAAGGCAGTTGTTAAAAACTTATTATTGTTCTGTTCCCGTTATGGATTTCCACGTGAGGTGCAGTCAGACCAGGGGAGCAATTTTACATCCAAATTGTTCAAGCAAACCCTTCAGTTGCACGGTATATGTTCTGTAGTGTCGTCAGCCTACCATCCCGAGAGTCAGGGAGTCTTGGAGCGGTGGCACTCGACCCTGAAGAGTATGCTACGCTGTTACTGTGCAGAACATGACACTGATTGGGATTTGGGTCTGCCGTATGTTCTGTTCGCTGCACGTGAAGTCCCAGGAGAGAGCCTGGGGTTCAGTCCAAATCAACTAGTCTTTGGCCATAATGTGAGAGGACCTTTAAGTATGGTGAAAGAGATCTGGGAGGGCGAAGAGAAGCCGGGTCTGTACTTAAATATGTCCTTGAGAGCCGGGAGAGACTTATAGGTTGCATGGCAGCGGCAGGTAATAACTTGGTTAATGCACAGGCGGTCATGAAGCACCAGTATGACGCCAAGGTGAAGCTTCGGGAGTTTTCGGTGGGTCAGGAGGTAATGTTGCTTTTACCTTTGCCTGGACACCCCCTTTCTGCCAAGTTCATTGGGCCGTATGTGGTGGCTAAGAAACTGTCCGACCTTGATTATCTCGTTGCAACACCTGACCGTAGGAAAAAAACATCAGTTATGTCATGTTAACCTCATGAAAGAGTATGTGAGACGCCCCTCAGAGCCTCTCACTGTCCCTGTGCTGGCCTGCAGTGGCCAGGGTGGAGAAGGAGGTGGGGACAGTCATGCTGCTGAGGAGGATAGCTGGGACTGTGTCATTTCCGCGGAACAGTGGGCGGGGAATACTGAACAAGAGGCTAGGCAAGCTGTAAGTCACCTGCCTGAGCACCAGGGTGCTGCTGTCCTAGGCCTGTTCAGGTCATACCCCTCTGTTTTCGCCGAACACCCAGGTCTCACTACTCAGGTAACGCATGACGTGGACGTCGGTGATAATGTGCCCTTCAAGTCAGTGCCCTACCGTGTGCCCCCGGTAAAGTTGCCAGCTTTACGGGAGGAGTTAAAGTACATGGTTGAGAGAGGGATGATCACTGAAGGTTATGTGAAGTGGACATCACCCGTCACGTTGCAGCCAAAACCTGACGGCAAGGTGCGGTTCTGCATAGATTTTCGTAGGCTAAATGGCTTGACCACTACCAACCCTTACCCTTTGCCTCGAGTTGACGACAGCGTGGACAAGATAGGGAATGCAAAGTACCTTACTAAAATTGATCTTGTAAAAGGCTACTGGCAAGTACCCCTGTCGGACCGAGCTAAGCAAGTTTGTGGTTTTGTGGTAGATGGCAAGACCTACCAATGTAACGTAATGCCTTATGGGCTTAAGAACGCACCTGCCACGTTTCAGAACCTGATGAACGATATTTGTGACGAAATCCCTAACTGCACGGTCTACCTTGATGACGTGATAGTGTATGATGACGATTTTGAAAATCACCTAAGGCACTTAGAGACCCTGTTTGGGAAGTTGCACGATGCTGGGCTGGTGGTGAACCTGAGGAAGTGCGAGTTTGTAAAGGCTACTGTGCAGTATCTTGGCTTTGTGGTCGGGTTAGGCCGGGTGTGCCCCCCCCTGAGCAAGATACAGGCTATCAATATGTTTCCCAGGCCCACCACTAAGCGCCAGGTCATGCGGTTCCTAGGTATGATAGGCTATTATAGGCGCTTCATCCGGGGATACTCTACTGTCTTAGCACCGTTAACTGATCTACTGTCGAAGTCAGTGAAGTTCTGTTGGGCTGCGGAGTGTCAGAGGGCTTTCGACCTAGTCAAGCACCTGCTGTGTACACATCCGATTTTGAGGGCCCCAGACTTCTCCAGGAGTTTTCAGCTGGCGACTGATGCCAACGGTGTGGGTGCCGGGGCAGTGTTACTGCAGACTGATTCCGAGGGCTTGGAACACCCAGTGAGCTTCTTTTCTCGCAAGTTTAATTCGGCACAAAGGAATTACTCGACTATAGAGAAGGAGCTTCTGGCTATCGTTTTGTCGCTCAAACATTTCGAAGTTTATGTTCCAGCCTACGGCCCGGTAGTGACGATTTATACGGACCATCATCCCTTGAAATTCCTAAATCAGTTTCACAATCGGAATATGCGGTTGACCAGGTGGTCCCTAATGCTCCAAGAATATAATCTCAACATTCAGCATATTGCCGGGAGTGAGAACGTGATAGCAGATTGTCTATCAAGGGTTGATGATCCAAGATAGTCGTGCACGGTGTGTGGGTTGAGCAGGAGTAAAATTAGGCTATCATAACGCCGTCCAAAAAGATTATAAAACAATAAAATAAACGAGAAAATTTTTTTTTTTTTTTTTTAGTTTTGTAAGTCTTTATTGTTGTAGCATGATGCATGCGATATTGTGTTTTATGTATAATTCACACTTCAGTTGTTGTGCACCTTTTGCAATTAGTGGCAGCTAAGGGTAGCAGGTCGGTTGGTTGCCTGTCAGATTTTGATAATGCTTCTAAGGTCGATTATCTAAAATCTTGGGGGGGCTGTGACGCACCCAGTGCGTTGCAACGCAACCTGATTGTACTCCTTGGTACTCGACTGTACCGCCCGTGATCTGGCTACCGTCAGCCGCAATGTATATTGAGTGTGACAACTTATAACTATGTTCTTTGTATCTCTGCAAAGGTCTCGTCATGTGCTAACCAGTGGTGGGTTTTGTTTTAAGCCATGTCGAGACCTTCCATTTAATATGTAGTATCAATAGAGAAGTTGATAGATAAGACAATGGGAGTTCAGAGAGAGAGAGTGAGTTAGGCTTCAGAGCAAGAGGGTAGCAACGCGCCGCGCTGCCGGCCGGGTGGTTGCCAGACGTATGGACTGGTTGGCGGCCCTGCGCTTATAGCTAGGCGCGACAGGGTTGGTAGTCCATTGTTGCCTGCCTACGCTGCTTGGGCATGTTGTCGTACAGCACATTGCCTGGAGGCTGGCTGCGTGTTCCATGACCAGGTTGCCTAGAACCTTTGAGATTCTAACATCCCTTGCCCTCTCTCCCAACTTCTCACGGTTGCACTCTTTCTCTCTGACGACATTACTCTCATTTCATTCTTCTCTCTATTTAAATGCATAACCTTCCCTTGAGGTCCTAAAGGAGTTTCAGCACTCACCTCTCGTATTACTCTTAGGACAAGCATATATTTACATGTATTAGATTTAAGGGGTTAATGTGAACAGCGATCTTCTTGATGAGGATAGTTGGTGAACGTTCTACATGTTCACGAGTTATATGCCCCGCTCATCATCCAATTTGTGACTAGACTCGTGCCATGTGTAAGAGCCCGACCATGCCCAGGAGTTGTCTGTAGAGGGACGAGGACTTAGCCTTGATTTGCATACCGAGCCAGGAGCGAGTGTAGCACCCGAGACTACAGCTCGCTCGTAGTGCCGGTATAGTAGAGTAACGTAATTTATCTGTCCTTGTGTTCTCTACAGTCTTCTCCTGGGTTCTCACTTTCGGTGCTGGGACTCGTTGTTCCTGTGACTTGGCCTGCTAGCTAGAACACATGGGGATGATGAGTGGGATATATCTTTATTTTACTATGCATTGCAGCTCTCTTTAAGTATATATCTATAACACTTTACAATACACATTACTCACACACAAGACAACACTATTAATACTTTCATGTATCAATTAACTGCACTGTCGTTTTGCTGCTGTGTCCGGAGTTCTGTTGCGTAGGGCGCATACGGACTCGGAGGGGAGACAGAGTGAGAGAAGCGAAGTAGCCTATGCGGTAGTAGGCTACCGGCGCAGTACTGTTGCCTGCAACCTTTTAGTTATTCCAAGTATAGATTCATTATTATAATAAGTGACTACTATTTATGTTCCTCCCATGTGTATTATTAGGTATCTACTGGATCATGAACATCTTGTATGCTACATGCTAGTGCATGTTAGTAGGGGACAGTTAGTGTAGTGCACGCGCTTTCAAGTAGGCGTGTACATTTGTCATTTAGCATTTCACTGTCATACCTTTAGCCTGCTTCTATTCTACATTATTAGAGGCTTAATATTAACGTAGTTTCTTGAGTATTGCATTTCTTTAGTAATAACGTAACCTATAAATGTCTGAGGGAGTTTAGCCTCATAGCCTACCCCTGTTGTACACTTTCGCCGAGTTAAGGTACCTCGTTACCGTAGACGATAACTCTGTAGGTCGTTGGTGCTTTTGTTGTCTGGAGCATATAGTATTTGGGACTGGAATCGAGCGTGTCGTTGTCACTTAAGCCATTTCTGTCCTACGATCAAGAATCCCGAATATGTATTGCCGATCCAGCCGTAACAATATATATATATATATATATATATTTAAAATATATATATATAATATAATTCGTGTTTATGTATTTATGTATGTTATGCCCCCTCCCCTCCCACCATATATATATATATATATATATATATATATATATATATATATATATATATATATATATATATATATATATAAATATATCTATAAATATATATATATATATATATATATTATATATAATATATATATAGATAATGGTGATGTATTGTTACGACTGAGGTTTAAATATATCAGGGCTCTTATTCATTGGACTAGTAATGGCATAAATGCTACAACGGAAAGCGCTAGATCCAACCTCTGATGTATATTCCCAGTGAACAAAGAACACAAATACTCTCCAGAGTTCTATATGCAATACTAGGTTATTAAACTCTCAATAAATGTGCGTCTATTCTAGGCTTAATGTTACGTGAAAACAGCCTATTACTACCTATAACCGAAGGTGCTTGGTTATGGTATGCAAAGTAAGGTGGTAAGAGAAGTTACAGCTTACGTTACTTTAATCAATAAATGTCAGGCACTCCTGCATGAAAGAAAGTGCACTAAAGTCCTTCAACACCAACAAGGAATCTTCTTTAAATGTTAGATGCTATCAAGATGCTCGAATCGGAAATGGAACCCAAAAAGGCAGGCAGCGGAACAATGCTCGTGCAGGCTATGCACACAAAAAGGCAGGAGATATAATGCAGTCGGAGCCAAGAATATCCTAAAGGCTACAACAATAATAATCGCCACGACATTGCAGTATTCCTATCAACAAAAAGAGCCTAAGTCGTTTGTGTCTCAATACATCAAACTAGGCTGTGAAATGCTTGTGTAATCATAAACGGGTATGCATAAAAAGAGTAATTGGTTTAATATACTTAATGTCTACTGTGACTGATAAAGTCTAGCTAGAGTCAATGATACGAGATACTGGTGCGCATGGCATGCCGCATAGCCTAGTGCAAATCTCAAGTCTGTGCGTCAAATATTACGTTATAATGAAGGGTAGCTCTCTTGAGAAACCTTAATACCGAAGTATTAAGCGTTCTCCTGGCGTACCTCAAAGACAAACAACGAG
Source organism: Paralithodes platypus (assembly GCA_032716605.1). NCBI lineage: Eukaryota > Metazoa > Arthropoda > Malacostraca > Decapoda > Lithodidae > Paralithodes > Paralithodes platypus. The sequence goes on along the minus strand of CM064520.1, from coordinate 24,521,330 downwards.
CTTAGAACAGTGCAGAATGGTATAGGCAAAAAGCCCTCATTCGTGCATGCTCTACTCTCAATGGCACACAGACTAGAACTTACCCAATCAACTCCAGTTCTCAGGTATGTCGTGCAGCTTTTAACTAAAGCCAGCACCCATCGGAAACAATACCTTATAGTATCAGACTCCTAGTCTAGCATTATCTAATCCAGCAGAACACTAATAATTATAGGAAGCGGTACTGAACAATATGAATGCCAACCAATGCTTCGTGATCAACTTATCTTAACAACTAACATACATGGGTTATATAAGACCTTAACGCACAATACAACTGGCCAGCATGAAGCTGATTATGCAGAGTTAACCAGAGGGGGTATAATATTAATGAAAGGTGGTGAAAGATATGGAAAATGAGAGAGATAGGCAGAGGAAAAGGTTCTCAGGTGCAGAGAGGGGGGACAGATATCAAAGGGATAAGAGGGATGCGTTCTAGAAACCAGATCTGAGGGAGAGAGTGGCAAGAGAGCTGTATATATACTAGCACTAGCTCGCACCGCGTAGTCAAAGCGGTAACAATTCCTTCAGCCAATGCCAAAGAAGCCAGCCAAACATGACGTCACCAAGCATGGTAAAAAACTCCTCCAACCAATCCCCAAGAGGCCAGCCAGCCGTGACGTCATCGAGCATGGCAAACACACTACGCGCCTCCTCTCACTCTGTTCTACTCTCTCTCTCTCTCTCTCAAATCCTATCATTACTACTTAATGATAAAACACATACTTTGCAATTAAATATATAAAGCCTTGACATGGGCGAAAACAAAGAGCCTTTCTGGACTGCCCATGACACGAGCTTTCATATGAAATAAAGCACACAATAATACATCAACTGTAGCCACATCCACTGCCCTGGCGATCCTAGCGAGTCACTGTAGGACAAGCCATGCGGTTCTAACGGAGTGGTTAACGTCACATCCCCCCCAAGATTTTTCTCAGAGGCCCAAAGCTCAACAAAATCTGATGGTTAGAACCCATGCTATATCTCTACTTCCCATCACCCAGCGGCAGTAAAATATCTGGCACAGTTCTTCAACAAAACATTTTACAAAATTATAACCCTCCCCAACACAATAGGTTAAATCATATGTAGTTATGCTCCTCAAGAGCGAGCTTCTCTAGCCCAGCATTCTGAGAGAAGTGCAACTCAGAATTACTGCTATAACATACTGAACAAATTCAACTATCAAAGAAAGAGTTTTTATTTGATTTTCATGTTTTTTAATTTGTTTATTTCGGCTGCACTATAGGGGCAAGCCTAGTTTTTTCTTCTATACCAAACGCTCAACTCCTGCTTTACGACCCAATACGCTGGGCTACAACCGCGAGCCAACAAGCACCAAGCGCAAAATACTATTCAAACTAAAGCAGGAGGCTACCCGTGTGTCAATCTACCCAGGATCATATACCCTTGAAAGACAATCTGCAACCACGTTGTCACAACCGGCAATATGGCGTATGTCCAGGTTATATACCAATAACCTTAGTGACCACCTGGTCAGCCTCATATTCCGATTGTGAAACTGGTCCAAGAACTTGAGAGGGTGATGATCTCTGTAAACTACAACGACCGGACCTTAGGCTGGAACATAGACCTCGAAATGCCCAAGCACAACAGCCAGTAGCTCCTTCTCGACAACAGAGCAGCTCCCTTGGGCTGAATTGAACTTCTCCTAGCAGAAACTAACAGGATGCTCCAGCCCATCATCGTCCTCTTGCATAAGGACGGCACCAGCCCCCACACCACTAGCATCCGTTGCTATTTGGAAAGGTAGGCTAAAGTCAGGGGTCCTGAGGATCGGGTGAGTGCACAACAGGTGTTTTACTACTCTAACCGCCTTCTCACACTCAGGCGCCCAATTGACTTTCTTATCCTTCCAGTTATCCTCCACCTGAGCTTGACTGTCCCGTTCTCCTTCTCCACCTTGACTGTTAAACGTCATCACAGGCACAGTGAGAGGCTCAGGGGGGTGCCTCACATACTCCCTCATGAGATTACCGTGACACAACCGACTGCGCTTACGTCTGTCTGGAGCGGCCACCAAGCAATCCAGGACCGATAGCCTCTCAACCACCCTATAAGGACCAGTGTACTTCGCGGATAAGGGATGACCTACAAGGGGCAGTAGAATCAACACCTCCTGACCCACGTGAAACTCCCTGAGTTTAACCTTGAGGTCGTACCCGTCCTTCATGAGGGCCTGAGAGCTAGTCAAATTATGGCCAGCCAACTCCAGACTGCGCCACATCCATTCTCGACTGTCGAGGACATACTTGAGCATAGAACAAGGTTTATCTGCACCCTCCCATATTTCTTTAACCATATGGAGAGGCCCTCTGACACAGTGTCCAAAGACGAGCTCATTAGGGCTGAATCCCAAACTTTCCCCAGGTACCTCCCGTGCAGCAAATAAAACATATGGCAGGCCAAGATCCCAACCTTTCCCACCCTCAAAGCAACAACAACGAAGCACAGATTTTAAGGCTGAGTGCCATCGCTCTAACACACCCTGGCTCTCCAGATGATACGCAGATGACCCAACCGTAACAATCCCATGCTGCGGCACTGCTTGAACAAAGAGGTTAGAAGTGAAGTTGGATCCTTGGTCTGACTGAATCTCCCACGGGTAACCATACTGGGAAAAATACACTAGCAAGTTTCGGACCACCGTCTTCGCTGACCCATTTCTCATCAGGGTACCTTGTTGCTACATCTCCCGACTGTGCATCACTGTCCTCCTCCAACTCGACAGCACCGGTACCACATTCAAGAACCTCCGGGTCTTCTAATTGCAATTTACGAATGTCCGAAGGAGCAAGCTTATCTAAGTGTTTGCGAAACAACTCATGCCCCCCTCCTACATTGAATTTAGCCTCCCGTTGCTCTCTCTCTCTGTATCATTGCTCTCTCTTCGTCTTTTTAAGCCCATCCTCTGCCTTTTTAGTAACAGTTAATGGGTCTTCTCCAGACTCGAAAATCGGTTCCTTATAATGAGTCTCCGAGAATGTCCGTTTATACTAAACTCTCAACCGCATCAACTTTCAACCCCTTCTCGGTACCTTTCCTCCACTTGTCTAAAGACTGTTGACCAGAATGTGACTGCCTGGTTGCAAGAGATCTGGTGACAACACACGCCATAGGTTGCACCGGACACTTCTCAACCCACTCCTGCTCCTCCCTACTCACGTCGGCCGGCTTCTCGGCAACGACCAAGGGTGGAACCTCAGAAGTAGGCCCCGCAAAGTCGTTGCCGAGAAGGAGGTCGACGCCCCCAACAGGTAACTTCTCCACAATTCCTACATCCAGGTCACGAGTCACACCATCAACTTCCATCTTCATTCTTACGAGCGGGTATGACCTTGTTGCATTAACTCCCTGAACCACAACCACCCGCGCCGTATTTACAGGTTTACCAGTGAAATTCCTCAACAATGTTTGCGATGCCCCAGTGTCACGCAAAATTCTCACCTCATGTCTTCGACCCCCCCACTCCACACAACCGAGTCCCCTGTGGTCACTAAAGGCATCACGGACAGGGAATAAACCTTCCGGATCCTTCTGCACTGGCAGTGTATTTACCTCGGAAGAATTGCCTCTAACAAACTCCGATGTCCTCTTGAACACTCCAATGCAGTGAGCAAAAGACACGGCTGCCGGAGGAGGTCGACTAGGGCACTCATTTGCCTTATGACCCTCCTAGTGGCACTTAAAACACATAAATTTCGGTCTCGGCTTATACTGTGATGTAAAAGGCCCCTGACTTTTCTCATACGGCGTGGTGTTAGGTTTGGATTCAGTTTTAGTTTCATTGCTCTTTTGTTTAAATGTGTCATTGCTACGGGGAGGGGGAGGATAACGGTCCCTAGCACTTGCATCGTACTTCTGTGAGGACCCGCAACCCCGAATCAACGACAGCCATCGATCAGCCATTTCTGCTGCTTTGACTAGAGTTCTTGGGTTTTTCTCCTTTAAGTTCAAAGTTAGATCACCACCCGTGCTCTTAAAGAACTGCTCCAACATCATTAACTGCTTAATTCCATCAAATGTTGTTATCTTCTCAGATCGGAGCCAGTTCCCCATAGCATCGGACAAGTCCCGGGCGTGTTCCAAAAAGGTGCTATCTCTTCCCTTGGTTACACCCCGGAACTTCAAACGGTACGTTTCTGGTTGCAGTTCGTAAGCCCTCAGGACAGCCTCCTTGAGATCCTCATACACAATACATGACTCCAAAGGTAATGCATCGTAGGCTTTAAGACCCTTGCCTATTAATCTAGAGGATACAAGTGCTGCCCATTAATTCTCTGGCCACTGGTGTTCCTGGCACTTCTTCTCAAAGCGTGCGAAAAATTCTGTTACACCACTCTCATCAAACACCGGAACCAGTTTCAATAAGTGCGAGAGAGAATGATCATGAACACGGTTACCAGCCCCAAGTCGCTGTCCCGTTGTCTCTACTCGCGACTTCTCTACGTCCATGTCGGCACAGTACCTAGTCGACTCTAAATCAGCTTGGATTTTTGCTAGCTCTATGTGCTGGTGACGTTTTCTCTCTTCTATCTTGGCTCTCTCTTTTATCTTGGCTAATTCTAATTGCTGCTGAAGCTCACATGCCCTTTGTTGCTGCTGAAGCTTAGCTAATTCGAGCTGAAGCAATAATTCTGGAGTTAACCCTTGAGGAGGTGAAGGTGCTACAATGTTTGAAATTGCCGGTGGTCCCCCCAGGGGCAACCCACCCTGCCAGGCAAACTACTGGGATGGCTGGGAGTCGAGTGTTGGGGAAGCATGGCCAAAGGGCTCTGAGCACTCAACCCATCTCGCTCACCAGTCAACCTGCCCAGTACACACGTTATCAAGTTATCCCTGGTCATGCTGCTAGTACCCGCATGACCGATAGCTGTGGCCAGGCATTGAAGACCGTACCGATCCACACCCTCCAACCGCTCGACAGTAACAGGCCATTGCAAAAATATCCTAGCATCCTCCTCACAGTTCACCTGATTAACTCTTTCATCATGCTGCTGTTCCTCAGTTTCGACATTACGTACTGTGTCTCCATTCTCCTCTGATCCGGTATAAGACATGATGCTCACAAAAATTTCTCACCTCAATATTCAGAAAAGAAGCACCCCAAACTCTTATACCTCAATATACACACAAAAATTCTCGGAAATACTCAAGGGCTATACTATGTTGCAAAAAAAAATATTCTTGCTGATCCCCGCAAAATATTCCCCAAAACAACAAATGTTCCCTGCTAATAAATGTAGGTTTACCAAATCCTAGGTAAGGTCGCCATTTGTTACGACTGAGGTTTAAATATATCAGGGCTCTTATTCATTGGACTAGTAATGGCATAAATGCTACAACGGAAAGCGCTAGATCCAACCTCTGATGTATATTCCCAGTGAACAAAGAACACAAATACTCTCCAGAGTTCTATATGCAATAATAGGTTATTAAACTCTCAATAAATGTGCGTCTACGCTAGGCTTAATGTTATGTGAAAACAGCCTATTACTACCTATAACCGAAGGTGCTTGGTTATGGTATGCAAAGTAAGGTGGTAAGAGAAGTTACAGCTTACGTTACTTTAATCAATAAATGTCAGGCACTCCTGCATGAAAGAAAGTGCACTAAAGTCCTTCAACACCAACAAGGAATCTTCTTTAAATGTTAGATGCTATCAAGATGCTCGAATCGGAAATGGAACCCAAAAAGGCAGGCAGCGGAACAATGCTCGTGCAGGCTATGCACACAAAAAGGCAGGAGATATAATGCAGTCGGAGCAAAGAATATCCTAAACGCTACAACAATAATAATCGCCACGACAATGCAGTATTCCTATCAACAAAAAGAGCCTAAGTCGTTTGTGTCTCAATACATCAAACTAGGCTGTGAAATGCTTGTGTAATCATAAACGGGTATGCATAAAAAGAGTAATTGGTTTAATATACTTAATGTCTACTGTGACTGATAAAGTCTAGCTAGAGTCAATGATACGAGATACTGGTGCGCATGGCATGCCGCATAGCCTAGTGCAAATCTCAAGTCTGTGCGTCAAATATTACGTTATAATGAAGGGTAGCTCTCTTGAGAAACCTTAATACCGAAGTATTAAGCGTTCTCCTGGCGTACTTCAAAGACAAACAACGAGCTTAGAACAGTGCAGAATGGTATAGGCAAAAAGCCCTCATTCGTGCATGCTCTACTCTCAATGGCACACAGACTAGAACTTACCCAATCAACTCCAGTTCTCAGGTATGTCGTGCAGCTTTTAACTAAAGCCAGCACCCATCGGAAACAATACCTTATAGTATCAGACTCCTAGTCTAGCATTATCTAATCCAGCAGAACACTAATAATTATAGGAAGCGGTACTGAACAATATGAATGCCAACCAATGCTTCGTGATCAACTTATCTTAACAACTAACATACATGGGTTATATAAGACCTTAATGCACAATACAACTGGCCAGCATGAAGCTGATTATGCAGAGTTAACCAGAGGGGGTATAATATTAATGAAAGGTGGTGAAAGATATGGAAAATGAGAGAGATAGGCAGAGGAAAAGGTTCTCAGGTGCAGGGAGGGGGAACAGATATCAAAGGGATAAGAGGGATGCGTTCTAGAAACCAGATCTGAGGGAGAGAGTGGCAAGAGAGCTGTATATATACTAGCACTAGCTCACACCGCGTAGTCAAAGCGGTAACAATTCCTTCAGCCAATGCCAAAGAAGCCAGCCAAACATGACGTCACCAAGCATGGTAAAAAACTCCTCCAACCAATCCCCAAGAGGCCAGCCAGCCGTGACGTCATCGAGCATGGCAAAAACACTACGCGACTCCTCTCACTCTGTTCTACTCTCTCTCTCAAATCCTATCATTACTACTTAATGATAAAACATATACTTTGCAATTAAATATATAAAGCCTTGACATGGGCGAAAACAAAGAGCCTTTCTGGACTGTCCATGACACGAGCTTTCATATGAAATAAAGCACACAATAATACATCAACTGTAGCCACATCCACTACCCTGGCGATCCTAGCGAGTCACTGTAGGACAAGCCATGCGGTTCTAACGGAGTGGTTAACGTCACAGTATTTATATGTATGTTATGCACCCTCCCCCTCTCTCCCCCATTATACCCCCCTCCCCCTCCCCCATTATACCCCCCTCCCCCTCCCTCCCCAATTATACCCCTCCCCCTCCCTCCCCATTATACCCCCCTCCCCCCCTCCATCTCCCTCACCCATTATACCCCCCTCCCCCATTATACCCCCTCCTCTTCCCTCCCCCATTATACCCCCTCCCCCTCTTCCCCCATATAGCCTAAATATATATTATTATTAGGCTAGTATCTATTTATTATATATTATTATTCTACTCCTCCCCTCCCTCCTCCCCCTCCCACCCCTCCCCCTCTTCCCCCTGCCCCTCATATAAATATTACTAGGCTAGTATCTATTTATTATATATTATTATACTCCTACCCTCCCTCCCCTCCCTCCTCCCCCTACCCTCCCTCCCCCCCTTCCCCCCCCTTCCCCCTTCCCCCTGCCCCCCATATAAATATTACTAGGCTAGTATCTATTTATTATATATTATCGAAGTGGCTACGGGACACCACCAGTGGTGTCTCGCAGCCCAGCCAGTGAGGCTGGGCTACGGGACACCACTGGTGGTGTCCCGTAGCCCAGCCTCACTGGCTGGGCTGCGTGACACTACCAGTGGTGTCTCGCAGCCCAGCCACACTGGGTAGGCTACAGGACACCACCACAAGTGTTTTCGTATTTATCGCCATATAATTCAGCCAATTAGACTGTTGAATCGAAATTCTTTGGATTATTATTTATATTATCATTAAAAACGTTGGACTTTATTAAATTATATTTCTACATGTTGTATATACAGACCTATTCCACACTCAACTCCCTACGCCACACCACAGGCGCCTGAGTAGATGCTCGTGCGTCTATACAGGTATCTATATGTATATATAATAAAAATGTTATTATATATACATATAGATACCTGTATAGACGCACGAGCATCTACTCAGGCGCCTGTGGCCACACACACTCACACATACCTATTTATACATCTAACTAGGCTTATATATACCGGTAGCCGTTATATGTGTGTATATTCTTCGTCTTACATATCCATCTTATAAGAACATATGGGAGTCTGCAGACAGTCGATTGGCCAACACAAGGCAGATCCCTCTCACACCCAACCCATCTCGTTCATACGTTTATCTAATTTTATTTTGAAACTCTATCGTTCTTGATCCCACAATGGCGCTAGGTATCCTGTTATGCCCTGTTTTTCTACAGGTTTAACTTGGGTAATGTGAGTTCTGAATGACTGGGTATAGAAGGCTGCATGCACAATACAAGGTATGAGGAATAGAGAACACAAAATAAACACACGGTAACACGACACAAGTTCACGTTTATTGAAATAAAGAAATAAAGAGCATAGAAAGATAGTTATATTCGCACAAAACAAATGATAGAAGGGAACTGCTAGCATTAGCGGATCTGGATGGAGCCTAGTCTCCCACTTCCAACGTTCAGGTATATTCTTCTGATCACGGGTTTAATAGCTGCCACCAATGAAATGCTGGGTGTGAAGGGAATTCATGGTCTCCTGAAATATCCCCAGGCTACCTTTTAGGATCAACTTTTCCTGGTACCTGGCGCGGGGTACGAACCTCTGAAGGGAATTTAACCCCCCTAAAAACCCACAGGTTTTGAGATGCCTTGGGTGGGGTTCGAACCCTGGTTAGTGACCCAACCATCACCACCAGGCCCGCGCGCTAACCCACTGTACTACCACGGACGGATGTAGAACAACACATCATTAACACCACAGGCCCCCCCATACGACAACCATCCCGTAGAAAGAACCCCATACAACGTCAGGAAGAGGAACGCCAAGTCCAGGAAATGTTAGAGGCCGGGATTGCCACCCCGTCCATTAGCCCCTGGTCTTCCCCTGTTGTCTTAGTCAAAAAGAAAGATGGGACAACCCGTTTTTGCGTCGATTACAGGAGGTTAAATGACATAACCATTAAAGACGCTACGCCCTTACCCCGAATAGACGATTCCCTTGACTCCCTATACGGATTCAAATGGTTCACTACCCTCGACTTGCAAGCAGGGTATTGGCAAGTGCCTATCAAGGCCGAGGACCAAAAGAAAACAGCATTTTCCACTAGTGGTGGCCATCACTATGAATTTAACGTCCTACCTTTTGGCCTCTGTAACGGACCCGCCACTTTCTCCCGTTTGATGGAAACGGTATTACATGGCCTAACCTGGGAAACCTGCCTAGCCTATCTGGACGATATTATTGTGTACTCTCCAACCTGGGAAGAACACCTCCTCAGGTTGAGACAAGTCCTGCAAAGAATCCGAGCCGCCGGGTTGAAATTAAAACCCTCAAAGTGCGTGATTGCCCGGAATAAGGTAGATTTTCTCGGACACGTGATATCTGAACATGGTATTGCGCCAGACCCAAAGAAACTTCAAGCCATACAAAACCAAACCCCACCCACCACGGTTAAAGGAATACGTTCGTTTCTAGGTTTAGCCACGTACTACAGACGTTTCGTCCCCCACTTTGCCACCATAGCCAGACCCCTCCACCAACTTACCCATAAAGACACCCCGTTCGCCTGGACACCTGAAAGAGACCTCGCGTTTAACACTTTGAAGCAAAAGCTAATCCAAGCCCCTATTGTCGTTTTCCCTGACTACCAGAAACCTTTCCGTCTTTATACCGACGTATCTCTGTACGCCATAGGTGCAGTATTAGCTCAATTCAGAGATGGAAAGGAACATGTGATAGCGTATGCCAGCTACACACTCACCCCACCCCAACAGAATTACGCAGCCACCAAGAGAGAGTGCTTAGGGATCATTTGGGCACTCAGCCACTTCCGGTCATTTGTGTTGGGCGCAAAACTCGAAATAATTACCGACCATCAATCTTTACAATGGCTGCGTAGGTGCGAAACCAACTCCGCCATTTTGGTACGTTGGAGAGAGACACTAGAGGACTACGACTTTACAATACAATATCGTCCCGGCAAACTCCATACTAATGCAGACGCCCTGTCACGTTTGCCAGTACCAAAAGACCCCCCACCAACCTAGCCGCCTTACAAAACACTCAATTGGTATCTACCCCCACCTCCCGACAGAATGCCCCCCCAGCCCCCTCCCTAATTCAATCTTGGGAAACACGAATCAGACCCACCTGGATACCGTTAAACGTCTTCAGGAGACTGACTCGCTGGGGAGATCAACTTGCCACAGACACTGGTCACATAATCTTGGACCCCACCATAGCCCACGACTACATGATTGCCATCCACGAGGGAAACGGCATACACCTTGGACAAAAGAAAATGTTAAAGATCTTCACAGACCAATACTGGACCCCCAACCCCTCCAAAATTGCACAACGAGTGACAGAATCCTGCAAACCGTGTTTATTGGGAAAGGATAGATCACGCACCCCAGGCCCAGCTGGTACCATTTCTGCCAACAAACCGTTCCAAGTCCTATCCCTCGACATCATGGGCCCGTTCCCTTCTTACGCTGGCAACCGCTATATCGTCACATTTGTAGACGTATATTCAAAATTTCTAATAGCCTGCCCAGTTAAAGACCACACAGCCACCACAGTCGCCACACTGCTTGCCACCGAAGTGTTCCCTATATTCGGCCTTCCCCTTGCTCTTCTATCGGACAATGCCCCCGAGTTTAGTGGACACGTTTGGCAACAATTCACCCAACAATGCGGTATCAAGATTAAACACTCATCCCCGTACTGGCCTCAAGGAAATGCTATCTGCGAACGCAGCCATCGCACCATCAACAACCAGTTACGTACAAGAATGATTGCTCTTAATACCTCAGACTGGCCATCACAACTAAAGATGATACAGTGGGGTATGAACACCTGTCCTCGGGAAGACGGTATTTCCCCTCATGAACGTGTTTACGGTGTACCCCCCCTGTTACTGCCATTCCACCACCACGCTCACCTTCCCTCCACCACCTCCACAATTGACCCATTGCAACATCTGCAAAACACCCTCCATACCGCCCAGATCTGTCAAGACACCAAAACTGATAACATCTGTTATGCCCTGTTTTTCTACAGGTTTAACCCTTATTTAGCGGCGAGCAACATAAGTCGAGTTAAATAAAGCTGGACTATGTGGCGGCGCTCGACATAACTCGAGTGGCAATTTCAGCACGTAATGTGGCTGAGAGAGAGAGACAAGTGGTGGCAGGAGACTAGCGAGCGTATGACTGCTCCAGACCACCGCGGCGAACCTACTGACACAAATCTCAGCTCCCTCCTCCCTCTCTCACTCGCTACATACTCAATTATGTACTGAAAGTACCGAATTACCTGCTTTTTGCACTCGCGTTGCACGGTTATTGCAAGAAAACTATCCATCATACAAGGATCGTTATGGTGTCATTCGAAAGCTCTGTTTATGCCCTTTCAGGGATAGGTACTTGTTTTACGTTCTGGGTCTTATTTAGGCATGAAAATGATCACGTAAACAGCCCTATTTTGGCTAAAAACACCCCGCTGTGCGGTACACATAAATAAACCGCATAGGCCGCTCGTAAGGTGTTAACTTGGGTAATGTGAGTTCTGAATGACTGGGTATAGAAAGCTGCATGCACAATACAAGGTATGAGGAATAGAGAACACAAAATAAACACACGGTAACACGACACAAGTTCACGTTTATTGAAATAAAGAAATAAAGAGCATAGAAAGATAGTTATATTTGCACAAAACAAATGATAGAAGGGAACTGCTAGCATTTGCGGATTTGGATGGAGCCTAGTCTCCCACTTCCAACGTTCAGGTATATTCTTCTGATCACGGGTTTAATTAGCAAGTTTATATTTTACTGGAAGACCTCAATATATTCGTATAATTCAATGTCACTGATTTTACCTCTTGCTGGCTGGTCGCGTGCCCACGTAGCAACTCACAGTTAGGATTAGACGCGTATATTATAGAACACGGAAATCTCTAGTAACCTCATGGGGGTACTGAACTAAGTTTGATATTCTTAAGGCAGAAATATGTAGAACACGAATCAGTGGGCGAACGTTAGATATCACTAGAGTTTTAATATCTGAATAAGGTAATTACGAGAGTCAAGGTCGCCTGTTAATAAAAAAACACTGATCACTTAGTACGTCCCAAATGGAATGGTTAAATATGAATTACACTGGGCAAGGTCTTAGCCACTTTATAGAAAGTTAATAGGTGAGTATCAAGCTAGTACTATAACACTTAGTACTAGTAACATGAATCTTGAATAGTATGGGTAGATCTGGTCCTGGTTATCTTGCTTCCGGTGATGTTGGGGGCTAACGACTGGTTCCTCGGCCGTCCAGATGGTCCAAAATGTAGGAAGTTCTCAAGTCGGATCTCTTGATGATCGTTGCTGGCTACACACTTATATACCCACGAATTTGTGTGAAGGTTATAAGGTGCACGTTAGGACTTGTACATGGACAGATGCTTCTATCAGTCTTCTCTGCCACGGAGTCTGCCGGATCTGGAATCTCTCAACTCCGGAACAACACAAGGGCAGAGCTAGAGGTAAACTGCAGGGTAGTGACCACTGGTTGGTGTCTAGCTTTCAACTGATTTGACTGGGGGCGGGAGTTAGATTTATAGGCTCGGTTCTGGACCCTGCAGACAGTAGGGATCTCGAGTCTTATGGACTTAATTGAGCTCTCAATAGATATGGGGACTAGGTAAGATGGTATTTACTGTTGTGGCACAGGGCGATAGGAAGCCTTTATATTTTCATATAACTGAGCCTTAGTAAGAGGTACTATTTTGGCTATACTGGACGTATTTAGGGGAGAGAGACTGGATCTACTTTGCGAGGAGGATGGGGACAGCTGTGATAGGAGCGTCTCTCTAGATTGTTCAATCTTCATTCTATGGTATAGCTGAGGTGCTAATTTAGTGATCAGAGCATGCAAGAAAGGTAAATGGTTTATTGTGAGGTAATAGAGGTTAGTAAAGGTGTTAGTCATTCATGGTTAGTTCATTGATAGGAAGAATTCCTGTGCTACCTGGCAATGACTCGAGAGTCAAAACAGGGGCCAGGTATACCTCCGCGGGGGTGGGGGTCTCCCTCCTCGGGTGGGCAAAAAGGGGGAGCTGGGCGCCCTCTCTGATATAGTCGTCCGGCGGCTGTGGCTAGGGGCTTGCCATATCACCAGTGTTTGTAATAACCCTCTGTGTATGAGACAGATGTGAGTGTCTTTAATACCAAAACCGAAGGTGCCTTAGCTAGCTGGTTTTACTCGGCTGGTTGTTAATTGTAGGGTTTGCTGGATATGGTGGAGACTGGGTTGCTAACTCTGCCACATTTATCTGGAAGTATGACAATAGAAGTTAGTTACTGGCGGGGCGGCTAGCCTCGCACCGACGACCATTGGGTGCAGGGTTGTGAATGTGTTGTAAGAGAATAGATGGCATGCAAGGGGCTAGTAAAGTTCTAATGTTGTTCTGGCCTACTAAGTGAAGGTAGGCTGGATAGGAGTATATATAAAAGGTTGGAGAGCGTTAGTAACGGACAATTCAAGGATCTTCAAGAGGTATGAGAGAGAGGCTAGGTCGGACAAGAGTCGAGAAGCGCGGGTGTCTTAATGAGAGGGGGGGGGGGGAGAGTTCAAGGGCTACAGGGAAATTTTGCCCCTAAGGTCCCTGGGCGTGGGGGTGGCATTAGGCTACAATTGATATGGAAGTTTGAAAAGGCAGTAGAATACGTTAGCCAAATGCTACCGGGGAATGCAACTATGGGGTGGTATATGAGTCTGGAAAAGATAGAGTTATGTGATCAGTCAGAGGGTTATGGATACTATTAGTTGGCCCTGGGAACTGCGTTTTCTATTAAATATAAAATACCAACCACAGTGGCAGTTCGTAGGGGTACTTAGTTATTGTTTCGGGGTACTTATGACAGATACTGATAACCAGGTTATCTTATAATCTCTGGTTGGGGTAAGAGGTGTAAGACACGAAATAAATTGGCGTAGTGGGCTGTGGATACGAAGGAGGCAAGGGGAAGACGTATGACAATTGTGGAAAGTAAATGGAAAAAGGTGAACACAATGGCGGATAAAAATACTTAACCTAAGGATTGCATACATAGATTTATGGGGCGATGGGTCTTCAGAAGCTTAGTCTGGCAAGACAAGATGTTAGGGAATGTTAATATTAATACTTAGTTACTAGAGGAACAGTGCAAGGGGCGACTGGGCACGGGTTACATATATCTATACTCGTCATGGAAAATGATATACGAGGTCTAGGGACAGCGTGGGTGTTTTAACTTCTAAGATATATAACATCTACTTCTCGGATGCAAGAACATACATAGATATAATTATGGCTGTCTGATGTGTTGGCATTGGCTCAACGTCGGGACAGGCATGGGTGTTTTTAATATGAATGTATATTCCTGTTCATCATCTTTGTAGTTAATAAGTGTAGGACACGAGGGGTTAGTGTACGTGAGGTGTGGAAAATGGTCGGTTTAGAAAAGGTAAATGGGTGTGTCCTGGAGCTGTTTAGCCCTGCGGGCTTGGGCCTGCCTGGAATGGCGGGCTCGGTCAGCTGGTCCTTTCGTTCTGTGGACCTTTCTTCCGGGTGTTTCTGTGTGGTGTTCGCTCGTGGCTTCTGTGGTGGGCTTCTTGTTCTGGGGCATTTTAACATCGATGACAAAAACCCTTTCGCCATCCATGACACCGTAATGGTAGCCAACCTCCCTATCACCAACAAGTTAGGCCCTCGCTATGTCAGACCCTACACCGTAATACAAGTCCCAAATGCCTTTCAAGTCACCATCGACTATCACGGCGTAACTCGCACGCTCCGAACTAGATTCGTCCGAGCGTTTAAACCTCTAAAGCCACAAGACATTACCCCACCCCACACGTCCGACCCTAAATTAAACACCCCTACTCACCCCCTCACTCAGGCTACGAATATTCCCATACAAACCCCTAAGGACCTAAGCCCTCCAGCACCGACCCGACAAATCTTTTCTCACCATACCCCCCCAACTAACCTCCACAAACCCCAAGCCCCCAATATCACACCCTCTTCCACCATGACACCTTCTTTCACTTCTGATAGTCAAGTTCCTCCCCAACTTATCCAAGTACAAAAACCTCCACCCACAACCCCGACCACAACAGAAACCCTCCCGTCTAGCCCTGACATACCTCCACCAGGCACCACAGTGAGAAAACCACCACCCCCACCCCAAACCAAGTACACATCCCACCGCTGCCACCAATGTTATGCCCTGTTTTTCTACAGGTTTAACTTGGGTAATGTGAGTTCTGAATGACTGGGTATAGAAGGCTGCATGCACAATACAAGGTATGAGGAATAGAGAACACAAAATAAACACACGGTAACACGACACAAGTTCACGTTTATTGAAATAAAGAAATAAAGAGCATAGAAAGATAGTTATATTCGCACAAAACAAATGATAGAAGGGAACTGCTAGCATTAGCGGATCTGGATGGAGCCTAGTCTCCCACTTCCAACGTTCAGGTATATTCTTCTGATCACGGGTTTAATTAGCAAGTTTTTATTTTACTGGAAGACCCCAATATATTCGTAGTAAGGATGTAATGTAATGCCCTCGAAAATGTCCCGCACCCACAATAATACTAACCCGAGTTGACGTCAGGTATAGCGTAAAATAGTCGGAGATGGTAAGTCCAATAAACTCATCACGTGATAACACCACGAGACTATCACCTGGTTCTCAAAAATCGGACTAAGGTTGCTATACTTTTAGTACGTCCGTGGTAGTACAGTGGGTTAGCGCGCGGGCCTGGTGGTGATGGTTGGGTCACTAACCAGGGTTCGAACCCCACCCAAGGCATCTCAAAACCTGTGGGTTTTTAGGGGGGTTAAATTCCCTTCAGAGGTTCGTATCCCGCGCCAGGTACCAGGAAAAGTTGATCCTAAAGGTAGCCTGGGGATATTTCAGGAGACCATGAATTTCCCTTCACACCCAGCATTTCATATCCTATTCCACATGTCTATTGTCTACATATCTGTTACCATTATGGTATAATCAAACAGAATTAAAGTCATTCATACTTGCATAACGTGCTATAAGACAGCTTGACGACGTTCACAAGCACAAGTGCGTCAATGTGTGGATAGTTACATGTGTTTGTGTAAATTAATATGTTTGTGAGTGTAATAAAAAGTAATGCAAATACAGTATGTTCGTAAAAAAATGTTTGTTTACAAAATTAATGTTATATGGATGTTCAAATGCATGTCTACATGAGTATGTATGTGCGTGTGTAATGGCATGTACGTTTGGGTCATAATTTGGAAGGAACAAAATTATATATTTGTGAAAGAAATTGCAAAGTACACTGTAAAGTGATCAGCTCAGTAGCAGTAGGCTTTCAAGAATAAACTGAATAGCTCAATGAATTAATTGGGTGTGAGCTGGATCTGCCTTGCGTAGGCCAGTTGGGGGGGGGGGGGGGCGCAGTGCAACCTTGCATGCACGAGTAGGAATGTGCATGTACGAGCATAAAGCCTGTACGTTTGTGAGTGGAAATATGTGTTTGTATAATGGATGTACAAAATTAATAATGAATGTACAATATGTTTTTGTGTGTGTGAGTGTGTGTGTGTGATAGAGAGAGAATGAGAGAGTCATTCACATGACTTGTCTTTGTGAATATGTGTTTGTGTTTGTGCTTAGGAATGCGAATATATATTTGTGCGTGTGGTTCTGAAAGAACATTAGAGTGTGGGTGCGATTGTGGGAGGGAATATCAATGTGTGTGTGGTGTATTCTGATTGGAAATGTGAAGGCGAGTGTGTAATTGTGAATGTATGTTCGAATATATGTGCGTTGTCGAGTGGTAATCTAAAAGTGTGTGTGTGTGTGTACATATATGAATATAAATCACCGAACTTGTTTGTCAAGGTGAATACATGCAATGCAAGTTAATGACATTGTGGGTAGGAATACGAATATGTGTTCCAGAATGATTTTGTGCGTGAAAATGTGAATGTGCATGAGTTTGTGTGTGTTTATATAGTGAATCAACATAGAAGATAATAGGTAACATTTCTCAATTGATGATGCATATATTGTCTGGTGATTATTGGCATCCAAATGTGATGTTTGGTTAATTTAGGATAGGGATTGTAATTGGTAAATCTATAGCATTATAAAACATTTATATTGCTACCATGAGTGCGGCCGAAGAAGGTTGCCAACAAAAACACCCGCTGACCAACCTCAAGCTAATCCAGGTAATCCAGAAAATTAACACCTACTTGTAAATTGTACCCCTCTCTCTCTCTCTCTCTCTCTCTCTCTCTCTCTCTCTCTCTCATATATATATATATATATTAACAACCTTGATGTAGGAATAACTAGCAAAATCAGTAAATTTACAGATGACACTAAAATGGAAACACTCCAAATAGATTTAGACATATTACACACATGGGTAGTAAACTGGCAGATCAAGTTCAATGTAGGTAAATGCAGTGTAGTAAAATTGAGTAAATCGATAGGAAATGCAGTATACAATTTCGATAACGTGGATATAACTAACTCAAATAATGAAAAAGACTTGAGAATCATCGTCAACTGTGATTTGAAACCAAGAAATCAATGCATCAGTGTTCGAAATAAGGCAAATAGAGTTCTTGGATGTATATCTAGAAGTGTGTGTAACAGAACAGCAGACATAATCTTGAAATTTTATCTAGCGTTAGTGAGACTACACAATGAATTATGCTGTTCAAAATTGGAGTCCCTATTAGAGAATGAACATAGATTCCTTGGAGAGAGTACAACTAAGAATGACAAAAAATAATCTGTAATAATAGAAATCTTCCATATGAAGACAGGTTGAAGAAGCTAGGCTTACATTCGTTAGAAAGACGCAGAGTTACATATGATATGATATGATAGATATGATAGAGGTGTTCAAGTGGGTAAGTGAGATAGGCTAAATGCAGGGGATATGAAAGATGTACTGAAGCTCAGCGATAGCGAGAAAACTCAAACAAATAGTTTCAAATGGGATACTTTTCGTTTCAAGAAATATAGGCAAATACTGGTTTGGTAAGAGTTGTATATACCTGTGGAACAGGCTACCTAGCGCCATAGTGCGATAAAGAATGATAGAGAGCTTCAAAATACAATTAGATAGACATATGGACAAGATGGGTTGGGAGAAGAGGGATCTGCCTTGTGTGGGCCAATCGGCTTTATGCGGGCTCCCATTTTCTTATTTTTTCTTCTTCTTTTCTGTGTATGAAGGAGACAAAAGGCAGGTTACTAAGCTATAATACCATATACATATCTCTCTTATTGATACCTTTCATCCACTTAAAACACCTCTATCATTATTTCCTCTACATATTCGTCTTTCTAGCAATATGACAGCAATATTAACTAATAAGTCAGTCAGTCACAACTAATAATTATTATAATGTTTATAACACACACACAAACACACACATTATATATAAACAGTATATGTGTGTGTGTGTGTATTAGAATATACAATCACAGATTATACTCCTCCCACTCACCAATAATCTATTTTTGTTCTAATGCTTCACCCATTGTATATTCTAATACACACACACACATAGACGCACGAGCATCTACTCAGGCGCCTGTGGTGTGGCGTAGGGAGTTGAGTGTGGAATAGGTCTGTATATACAACATATAGGAATATAATTTAATAAAGTCCAACGTTTTTAATGATAATATAAATAATAATCCAAAGAATTTCGATTCAACAGTCTAATTGGCTGAATTATATGGCGATAAATACGAAAACACTTGTGGTGGTGTCCCGTAGCCTACCCAGTGTGGCTGGGCTGCGAGACACCACTGGTAGTGTCACGTAGCCACTTCGATATATTATTATACTCCTCCTCCATCCCCTCCCTCCCTCCTCCCCCTCTTCTCGACGCGCCAACCCGCCAACAGCACTTCGCTCTCGCTGCTCGAAATCTGACCGTAACTTGAGTACTCCATTACTCATCCCCTTATTTGTTTGTATGAGCTGTAGCTAAGCTCTAGCTTAACTGTCCTGTAGTTGCTTTGCATGTAATTTTGCTGTGTTTTTGACTGATAAACGTTTGTTTATCGAGACTGCTTTTGTTTACATTTGTACAGGTTAGTGACGACCGACGCTCTAAAGTAAACAAACTATTTGCTTGTTTCATATTATAAAGTTCTAGCACTTATTGTAGATATTTTTGCCCTCACTGTAGTTAAGTGCTTAGCAAACCACCCAGTAGTTATCTTGCATGACATTGTTCTGTAGTTTTGACTGATAAACGTTTGTTTTTAAAAATTATATTTGTCAAGTTAGTAGAGACGCCGCCGATACCAGCGCCACCTGTGTACGCATAAACAAACCCTCTTCTTGTATTTTATATATCAAAGTCTTGGTTGAACTTTTTATCTTGGTTATCTATATAAATCGCACACACTAACATTTGTCAAGATAGTTTTAATATTGGGTTAGAATAATTTAGTTACTGTAATACTTTTTGATAGCCTATTTATTAATCGCATTTCAGATAATTGTCACCATATTAATAGGCCTCTCACACTCTTGCCAGGGATATTAATAACTCCATTATTATTATTATTGTGTCGATCACTGTATAAACTAATATACAGGCTTTAGCCTAACTGTGTCATACTGCTAACATAATTTTATTTTTATTTTCAGGCATAAAATTGTGTTCTATTGCTAACATATTCTTTTTGTGATCAACATATTCTGTTTGTGATTTACAGGCATTAATTGTACCATATTGCTAACCAATATTTTTTGTTACTGTACTGTATACTGCTTTCCAGTTTTCTCACTAGGCTAAATTAACCCTCTCCCACTTTTTTTTCCAGTAAATTTTGTAACAAATTACTAGTCCATTTACAATTTTCAGGCTTTAACCGTGTCAAACTGCTAACATCAATTTGTGTTATATTTTCAGGCATAAATTGTGTTCTATTGCTAACATATTTTTTGTGATTTACAGCCATAATATTCTTTTTGTGATTAACATATTCTTTTTGTGATTTACAGGCATTAATTGTACCATATTGCTAACAAATATTTTTTGTTACTGTACTGTATACTGTTTTCCAGTGTTTTCACTAGGCTACATTAACCCTCTCCCACTTTTTTTTTCCAGTAAATTTTGTAACAAATTTCTAGTCCATTTGTGATTTTCAGGCTTTAACTGTGTCATACTGCTAACATCAATTTTTTTGTTTTCAGGCATAAATTGTGTTCTATTGCTAACATATTTTTTGTGATTTACAGGCATATTAATTTTATCATATTGCTAACAAAATTTGTGTGATTTTTAGGAATTAATTGTATCACATTGCTAACATACATTTTTTGTGATTTTCAGGCTTTAATTGTACCATTTTGCTAACATAAATTTGTGTGATTTTCAGGCATATTGTGATTATATCGTCATGGCGCCGCAACGAACCTGCACGAGTTGTTCCGGTAAATTTGGCCCTAGCATGTTTGTTGATACTGATGTCCAAATTTGTAGATTTTGCCAGCTTCGAGAGAAGATTGCGGATGAATTGAATGCAGCTCACCGCAAGATCGATGCCCTGACTACGAAGCTTGAATCCCTTCAAGAATTTGCTACACTCAACGTAGGAGTGCCCTCGGCCCAAGAAACCACTACGATGTCAACCGCCTTTCCAGTGCATACGGTACCGGTACCCACACCAGCAGCTACCTTAGATGTTGCAGATAATAATAATGACTCTACTCTCACTCCCCCCCAGGACAACTTTCAGTTAGTGAGAAACAATGTGCATCCCAGTACCAGTACCAGGAAGGTCATCCCGACAACATGCCAAAACCGCTTCAAAATTCTGGCTATTGACGAGGAAGAGGAAACGGAAGAAGTTCGGCTTGTGGGCGACTCCATGGTCCGTGGCCAACTAACCGAGTTCTGCGCCAGGGCACCCAGGACCAGAATGCGATTCTGTATCCCAGGTGGCGGCGTGGACGACATTGTTGCGGCTGTGGAAGAGGTTTCCAGGCTCGCCCCCGCAAGCACTACGTACGTCATCCACGTTGGATCTAACGATGTCCAACGGACGCGGTCAGAGGAACTACTTTGCAAGTACCGGCGGCTGATCAGGTCCTTCAAGGAAAAATCTAATAGAATCTTAATTTCAGGAATTGTTCCCCGGATTGATGTAGAAAACCGATTCTACAACATAGCTACCAGTACAAATCGCCGACTAGCCAAACTCTGCAGGGAGGAGGACATCGGCTTTGTCGACACATGGGATAATTTTTACTATGATAAATCTTTGTTTTCAGGAGATGGTGTATATCTCAATGAAGTAGGAGCTGCACATCTTGGTCGTCTGCTGAACGATGCAGTCAAGGATTTCCGTTCAAAAAACGGGGTCAACCAGACCCCAGACAGGGTAGTGTAAGTCAAATACGAACTGAAAATTCAGACAATACACAATCAGTAACATCCAACTCTAATATTCTTAAGGTGTTTTATGTAAATGCTCGTAGCATACGCAATAAATTTTCAGATCTAGAGGAAATCGTGTTTACAGAACATTATGATATAATCGGCATTACAGAATCTTGGTTAAATACGGAAGACAGAGACTTTTTAGCCGAATATACGCTTCCTGGTTATACAATGTTTGAGAAAAGTCGGATCAATAGAAATGGAGGAGGAGTTCTGTTTTTTATAAAGGAAAGTCTTAATCCCGTCTAAATGTCAGAACCTCAAATTGCGAATATAGACATATCTTACGTACTATTAAATAATAAACGAGGAACTAAAATAACACTAGCTTTATTATATTACAGACCCCCATCTCAATCAGTGCAAACTGACAGTGAAATTTATGAACAAATTACAGAAATAACTAACATACAAGATACCGTAATTCTTGGCGATTTCAACTTACCCGTGACTAAATGGGGCGATATTCTTACTTCACACTCTGGCCACGACCTCTATGCTAACTTGCAAGAGAGTTCACTTTTTCAATTTGTACAATCTCCGACCCGTGGTAATAATGTGCTTGACCTTGTACTCGGAACAAAAGAAGAATTAATAGAGAATTTGAATGTTGGTGATGAATTCAGTAACAGCGACCATCGTACGATAACTTTCACTTTAAAGTTTACTAGTAACAAATCAAATAGCAGCATTGAGAAATTCCCTAATTTCAAGAAAGCAAATTTTCATAAACTTAAATCAAAGCTTAAAGAAACTGACTGGAGCTTTCTGACTAACAATAACGACATTAATACATCTTGGGAGTGTTTCACAACCACTTACCTTAAGGCAGTGCAAGACTGCATACCATCGAAAATACGGCATCCAGGCCATAATGATAAGCCCAAATGGTGGAATAAAGATATTTCAGACTGTCTGCTTGCTAAACAATTTGCTAATGATAGCTTAAAATCCTCACAAAATGACGAAGAACGGGTGAAATTTGTAGAGCTACGACGCAAAGCCAAAAAGTTAATTAAACAAAGTAAAAAGACCCTGGAGTTACATGTTGCGAATCAAAGTAAAACAAACCCGAAAGAATTATATAGTTATATCAGAAAGAAAAAAGTAGTTACTTCAACTGTTGGACCGTTAGTCGATGAAAATGGAGAATACACCAAAGACGAAGTACAAATGAGTAATGCCCTCAATACCTTCTTTGCATCAGTTTTTACAACCGAAGACCTCAGTGATATCCCTACACCATCGCCGATTCAGATTGATAATTCAGATGTTCTAAGCAATATCACCGTTACAGAGAGAGAAGTATTGAATTGTTTAGATAAACTCAAGGTAAATAAAACACCTGGACCTGATACAATCTCACCTAGAGTTCTAAAGGAAGCTAAGGATGAGCTCTCCAAACCACTGACATTCCTATTCAATGAATCCTTGCAGTCTGGGACTATGCCTGATCAGTGGAAGCTAGCCAACGTAACACCGATATTCAAAAAAGGCAGCAAATCCCTACCCAGTAATTATCGTCCAATTAGCTTAACCTCAATTGTATGTAAAATGCTAGAAACGGTCATAAGAGACAGACTCGTAAATCACTTAGAGGCAAATAACTTACTTAAAGATACTCAACACGGCTTTCGTAAAAAACGTTCCTGTTTAACAAACCTCTTAGACTTCTTCCACGATATCCTCAACCTCTACGATGAGAGTAAAGCTGTAGATATTATATACCTTGATTTTCAAAAGGCCTTTGACAAAGTTCCCCACAAACGTTTACTGCTAAAACTAAAAGCGCATGGAATACAAGACGGTGTGTTGAAATGGATAGAAAATTGGCTCAGCGACAGAAAGCAAAGAGTAGTCATAAACGGTAAGGCATCTAAATGGACCAATGTAAGTAGCGGGGTACCCCAGGGATCGGTACTAGGACCAATTCTCTTTCTAATTTACATCAACGACATAGATGAGGGTCTCACCTGTACAATCTCAAAATTTGCTGACGATACAAAAATTGCAAATAGCGTACTCTCAAAAGAACAAGTTGACGATATGCAACACAATCTAGATAAATTGTCATGTTGGGCCCAAATTTGGCAAATGAGTTTCAATGCGGATAAATGTAAAGTACTACATATCGGATACCTAAATGAGAAAGCAAACTATACGATGAATGGCACTCAGCTTAAGAATGTAAACAAAGAAACCGATCTGGGAGTAACAATATCGAGTAACCTAATCAATGTTCAGAAGTTGTTAAGAAGGCAAACAAAATAATTGGCTTTATAGGCAGGTCATTTGAGCATAAATCCAAAGAAGTTATCCTAACCCTTTACAATTCCTTAGTCCGCCCTCTTCTGGAATACTGCGTTCAATCCTGGTGCCCTTATTACCAAAAAAATATAAACAAGCTAGAACGAGTTCAACGTAGGGTTACCAAAATGATACCTAGCCTAAAGAACAAATCATACGAAGAGCGTCTTAGAGAATTAAATCTATTTCCTTTAACCCAGCGCAGATTAAGAGGTGACTTAATTCAAGTGTTCAAAATCATCAAAGGCATCGACAATATGAACTGTAGTAAGTACTTCACTATCGACCAATCTAATTACATGCGGGGAAACGGTTGCAAAATTATTGGTAAATCTTTTAACTCACACGAATCTAAGAATTTCTTCTCCAATCGAGTTGTCATCTTGTGGAATGGGCTTCCCCGAGACGTTATAGACTACAGCACCGTTGATTCATTTAAACTCCGCTTAGACAAATATCTTGCATC
This sequence comes from Paralithodes platypus, assembly GCA_032716605.1. Classification (NCBI taxonomy): domain Eukaryota; kingdom Metazoa; phylum Arthropoda; class Malacostraca; order Decapoda; family Lithodidae; genus Paralithodes; species Paralithodes platypus. The sequence goes on along the minus strand of CM064520.1, from coordinate 24,496,869 downwards.
AAACCCGCGACTGACTGCGTTTGTAAATTAATAACTTTATTTTATCCCCCCTCAGTTACTAACCCATCTGTCCCCTACTAACTTCCTAATCCTGCCACAGACATTAGTTCTAGGGCAGTAGTTCCCTATCCAATGTTCCCTTACCCACTCTAAACCACTGTTTGGACACTTGATCCTCAGTGTTTTGGAGGACAAGCAGCCTAGAAGGGTCACTAGACCTGTTGTTGCTTGATTTCCTTTGTACTCCTTTGTACTCCCTCCCCTCCCTCCCCCCTTCCCCCTGCCCCCCATATAAATATTACTAGGCTAGTATCTATTTATTATATATTATTATACTCCTCCCCTCCCTCCCTCCTCCTCCCCTCCCTCACCCCTTCCCCCCTCCCCTCCCCCCCTGCCCCCCCTCCCCCCTTCCCACTGCCCCCCATATAAATATTACTAGGCTAGTATCTATTTATTATATATTATTATACTCCTCCCCCTCCCTTCCTCCTCCCCCTCCCTCCATACATAAATACATAAACACAAATTATATTATATATATATATATTCTGACATACGGAGCCCTGTATGTTAATTTAAGAGTTAGAATTAGAGTTGAAGGAGTCACACTACCCAAACGGTGAAGCAGACTAGCGAGCGAACTAGCGAGTGGGGAAACCAGCTCGCCCGCATACCTGCAAACAAGCCTTCACACCTGCGTGCGTCATAGGGGACCCTGCAAACTACTTGATGACCGACGCTATGACGTATGATCGACGCCAGGAGCTGTGATTGGACCAGGCACCTGCTATGCAACTCGAGGAGCTGTGATTGGAGCAGGCACCACCCCCCGCCTCCTGATTTGTTCCTACACCATCATTGTTTGGTATATAAGACCCGAGTTGTGGGCATTCAAATCAGTCTCATTTGGAGTTGGGGAAGGTGAACTTGCAGCTGGAGGAAGACGGGGTGAAGTATTATAATGGGTTTGTGACTGTCAGTCAGATTATATAAATGTGTGTTAAGTGTGTTCGGTGTAAACACTTACGTTATGTTGGTTAGTGAGATATGTGATTGGGAATTAACGTGAACGCTACTATTATGTGCTTAACTATTTGATTGGGAATTAACGTTAACGCTACTATTCATGTACTTAACTATTTGATTGGGAATTAATGTTAACGCTACTATTATGTACTTAACTATTTTAGTTGACTAACTTGTGGACTAAAGCAACTCTTTAAGTAATTGGGTTATGATGAAAGTAATACTATTGTTTTATATTAATACTTACGAGTTCTTTCATTTTCTTTGAATTAAGCTTACATTGCTTAACGGTGCTTAGTACGGTGATGCTATTGTCTCGTATTAGTAATATCGCCTTAGACTAACATGGCTGTGTTAATATTACTTCTAGTGATTTCCTAAGCTGAAGAAAATTATTTTAGCTTCAAAATATTATTTTTGCTTTTCATATTATTTGAGTGAGACCTGAATCGAATCTATGAAGCGATCCTGTAACTTTATTTACTCATCATCAAACCTTAATGTTACGTGGTTAAAAACTACATTTAACTAATTATTAAATATATATCTAACTTTTTATGTGACTTTGATATAAATCCTGATGATAATAATAATATAATACGTAAGACAAGAACCAAGAATAATTACATTAAATATAAATAAAAGGACATATAGAAAACTATCTATTCATTTCAAAAAGGGTAAGAGACAGAAATATTCTTACTTTAATATTTATCTTTCAAGACTTTTTATAGAATTAATAGTCCTTCTTTAGATATAACTTCTTCGGTTCATAACCATAGCCTACTAAGCTTCGGTTAAATAATAATTCTTTATAAATACTACATGACTTTAATTAGTTTCAGTATTTTTCGTAATTAAAGAGTATCAGTCAATAAAGGATACTAAGTCCTAAGATCCAAAAGGAAAGGAAGCAACAACATAAAATTATTTTATTAGATTTTACTTTTGTTTTGCCTTCAGCTGACTGATACCTTAATATATATCTCTGTGCTATCTAGATTCATCAAGTTAACCACTTGAGGATCAAGATACGTAACAGAAGAGTGGCGACCTTGCCAGGATTCGTTTCATACAGTTTCACTCAGTTTCATTAAAGTTTCACTACTTAAAAATCAAATATTAATCATGCCTCAACTAATTAATGAAGAAGATGCTCGAGTTTTCATAGAATCAGAACCCACAGCCCCTGATATTGACTGTCTGTCAAAATCTGAACTGAAAGTGCTTGCCTCACATCTCCAGTTAACTGTCTCAAACATGTCTAAAGTAGAGGTGGCTGAGACCATAAAAACCCACCTGTTCCCTGTAGAAGGCGAGGAGGGTGACGGAGCAGTTGGTGGGATCTCGAGTAAACCTAGCCAACTTGATATACAATTGCCACCTGGTTTGACCGGTGATCAAATATTCGAACTAGAACTAGCCAGAATAAAAGCAACAACCGAACAAGCAAGCGCAAGTATAGAACTAGCCAGAATAAATACCGAAGAAGCCAGCATAAAAGTCAGAGCAATGACCGAACAATGTGAATATCAATATCGTACGGCTCAACTAAATGTCAATACAAATGCTCCCTTAATTGCTCCCCCTCTGGGATTGACTATGACCAGTGTCATTCCACCTTTCACTGAGGATAATGTGTAGGATTTCTTTGTTTTGTTTGAGGAAGTTGCTGGAGGTATGAAGTGGACAAGAGATCAATGGCCTTTTATGTTACAAACCGTTTTGACAGGGCAGGCTCGAGCCACATATTTGGCAGAAGTAGCAGAAGTTAGGCAGGATTATGACAATCTCAAAGAAGCTATCCTAAAAACCTATCAATTGCAGCCTGAGGCTTACAGGCAATCTTTCCGTAAAAACCAGAAGAAAGTAGAAGAAACCCATAAGGTATTTGCCAGGACCATGACTAAAACTTTCAATCATTGGGTCAAGAGTAAGAAAGTCACAAGCTACAACGATCTGAAGGAGTTGGTCCTGTTAGAAAATTTCCTATGGAAAATTGATTCTTCTGTATCCTATCATTTAAAGGGGAAAAAGGTAGATTGTCTTGCTGACGCCGCTGACATGGCTGACACATACGTGCTCAACAACAAATTTCGTGGAAAGAAGCCCTACGATAATTCTAGTTCTAATTTTAAGTATCCCAATCACAAATCTGACAGACCCAGTCACAAGCCTATAACGTCTTCCCCAGCTAGCCCAAACAGAATTGTTCCCCCAACTAAAAATGCGACTCAGGGCAATGGTAACAGAGGTGGGCCCCAAACTAATAGTAATGCTCAAAGAGGGAACGTTCCCGTATCCCCTAAAGTATGTACTTTTTGTGGCAAGAGAGGCCACCTAGCTTATCAGTGCTGGGCCAAGGAGAGAACCGAGAGATCGGGGCAGACAGGTGCCGCCGTATCTCAAACTCCATATGTGCCTGTAATGCAGGACTCCCAACAGAAGGAGTACCTAGCACCAAAAGTTCCTTTAATGCAGGACTCTCGACAGAAGGAGTACCTAGCAGCTAACGTAAATCATCTAGACAGGGGTGTAGTAGCATGTGTGGTGCAACCCACTAGGGTTAAGCCAATAATAATTTCACCATCAGTGCAGGACAGTTACCGTCCCTTTATTTCATCTGGCAACGTGAGATTAAATGGTTGTATGCATGAGGTAAAAATTCTGAGAGACACAGGTTCTACTAGCACCCTCATGGTGAATCCTTACACTGAGTGCCCACCTGGCGAACCAGTTGTAATGAGAGGTGCTGGGGGCCAGTTTTATGCATACTTGGTAAAAGGCGAAATTGAATGTGAGTTACTACAGGGTGAGGCCACCATAGCTTTGTGTAGGTCCCAAGATATCCCTGTGCCTGGGGTAACGCTCCTTTTGGGGAATGATGTAGCAGGTGAGAAGGTCCGACCAGACCCCATTTTGTCACTTTCCCCTGTTAACGAGCCACTAACCGGTGAGCTCGAAAAGGAGATGCCAACAGTTTTCCCTGTGTGTGCTGTCACACGTTCAATGTCTCAAGTAGCAGTTCCCTCAGACAGAAATGTACCGAATGTAAGAGTTGATGAAAGGGATGATGAGAGTGTGAATGACGCTCCAACTGTGCATGATGTGACTGAGGTGGATTTATCTGACACCTTTATGGCTCATCTTGACCCTAACGATGACCATGAAACCCCTCCAAATTGTCCTAGTGGCCTGGTAGAGCTACAGAGAGATGATAGTGAATGCAAGGAGTTAGCTGCCAGGTCCGTGAGTGAAGAGGAATGTGAGAAGGAGGGTGGTGAATGTTTCTACCTCAAAGGAGGAGTATTGTGGCGTAGATGGAGACCGCCACACAGACCAATCGATGACGGGGCTTGGGACGTCCATCAAGTAGTAGTCCCCAAACCTTGTCGTAGAGATATCATGGAAATGGCACATTGTATACCATTGGCAGGACACCTAGGTGTGAGAAAAACTCTAGACAGAATCAGAGCCCACTTTTACTGGCCAGGAATGCGTGCAGATGTAGTGGAGTTTTGTAGAGTGTGTCACACTTGCCAGATGACAGGAAAACCTAATCAGAAGGTGCCTGTACATCCTCTGGTGCCCTTGCCCGTTTTCGAGAATCCTTTTACTCGGGTGGTAGTGGACATTGTAGGCCCATTGCCTAAGACTTCCCAAGGTAACATTTATTTATTAACTATCATGGACATGGCAACTCGCTACCCAGAGGCTATACCCTTAAGGACTACCTCTGCTCCAACTGTCATCAAGGAACTGCTCAAATTCTTCACCAGAATGGGTTTCCCCCATGAGGTGCAAAGTGATCAAGGAACTAATTTTACCTCTAACATTTTCCAGCAGTCCCTGAAGGAGTTGGGTATCGAGCATGTTAAGTCTAGCACCTACCACCCAGAGAGTCAAGGGGTTCTCGAACGATATCATCAGACATTAAAGGGAATGTTACGTAAGTATTGTACAGAGACCGGAGTTGAGTGGGATAAGGGGGTACCTTTTCTTTTATTTGCTACTCGTGAGGTTCCAACTGAATCCCTGGGTTTTTCCCCTAATGAGCTAGTTTTCGGTCACCAGGTAAGAGGTCCTTTGCAACTATTGCAGGATAGCCTAGTTGGTCACGAGGGGAACCAAAACCTACTCAAGTATGTTTCAGATTTCAAAACCCGGCTGAGATCCTCGTGTGAGTTTACCGCTCAAAACTTGACAGTGGCTAAAAGCTCCATGAAGAAATGGTATGACAGATAAGCCCGTGAGAAGGAGTTTAAGCCCGGTGATGAGGTTTTGGTCCTGCTCCCCCTTTTTTGCCAACCATTATCTGCCAAGTTCAGGGGCCCATATAAGATCATTCGGAGGGTGAGCATTACCGATTATCTAGTAACTACCCCAGACAGGAGAAAGCCCACGCAAGTATTCCATATAAATATGTTGAAACCCTACCATAGGTCCCCTGATTCCTCTCTTCCAGATTCTCCCACTGTGGCAGTGAATATCAGGACCTGTGGACAGCCTGGTGCGGACGAAGTCTTCAGTTCTCTTACTGACCCGCAACAGACTGTTCCAGAGCCTGTAGGTATCCATGCAGACTTTGACTTGTCATGTAGCCTATCCAACTTTCAGTATAATTCAGTGGCTTGGAGGGAATTACCATCTAAACTATGTCATCTTCCTCTGATCAAGCGAACCAACTAATCTCTGTTTTATCTCAGTCTCCCTGTGTGTTCCGTGATACTCCAGGGCTCACTTCTTTGGCCGTGCACGACATCGATGTAGGGGATGCAACTCCCATTAAACTATCCCCCTACCGTGTCTCGCCACAACGCAGGAGTATACTGCAGGTCGAGCTTGACTTTATGTTATCTAACGAACTGATCACTAGGGCCTTAAGCTAGTGGAGTAGTCCAGTCATACTTGTGCCAAAGCCAGACGGGAGCCATAGGTTATGTATGGACTATAGGCAAGTCAATGCTGTCACAAAGAACGATACCTACCCACTGCCTCTGATCGACGACTGCATTGACCAGATTGGTACAGCCACCTATATCAGCAAGATTGACTTGATGAAGGGATATTGGCAAGTAGCTCTCACCCCTAGAGCGAGGGAAATATCATGCTTTGTAGTCAACAATCAAGCCTTCTGCTGTAACGTAATGCCCTACGGCTTGAAAAACGCCCCAGCTACATTCCAGCACCTCATGAATTTGGTGACTGAAGGAGTACCTGGGTGCGTTGTCTACATCGATGATATTCTTATCTTTTCACAGTCATGGGAGGAGCATCTTTACCAACTTAGATTGCTGTTCTTAAATCTTGCTGATGCCAATCTGGTGGTTAATCTTAAGAAATGCACCTTTGTAAAGAGTACGGTCCAGTATCTAGGATATACGGTAGGTCAGGGGCAGGTTGCACCTCCTCAAGCAAAGGTAGAGTCTATTCTAGAATTCCCAACTCCTAGCACTAAGAAACATATCCAAAGGTACCTAGGCATGATTGGCTATTATAGGCGTTTCATTATAAATTTGTCAAAGTTGACAGCTCCCCTGACAGATCTTCTCCGTAAGGATGTGAAGTTTGTGTGGTCCTCTGAATGTGAAGAGGCCTTTATTGCTACCAAATATATATTATCTAATTATCCTGTACTCCGAGCTCCTGATTTTAACAGATCTTTTTCCCTGGCAGTGGATGCGAGCAATACCGGGGTTGGTGCAGTGTTGCTCCAGGAAGACAACTGTGAGGTATTGCATCCTGTGTGCTATTTCAGTAAAAAAATGAATTCTGCCCAACGTAACTATTCAGTCATTGAGAAGGAGCTGTTAGCATTAATTTTATCCCTTCAATACTTTGCTGTCTATGTGCAATCTGCCTCTGGTGCCATCACTGTGTATACTGACCATCACCCCTTAACATTTTTACATAGGTTCCAAAATAAAAACCAACGACTGACCAGGTGGAGTTTGTTGCTGCAGGAATACTCCCTGGATGTCAAACATATTAAGGGGGTCCAGAACGTGCTAGCCGATTGCCTATCACGTATCTGTTAAAGATTACATTTACCAGGTTGGCCTCATACCGCAGTAAGTTTAACTTAATGAGAGGATTTTGGCAATTAGCTCTCCCTTGTAGCGAGGTAAATATCATGTTTTAGTAGTGCGCTGTCAAGCCTTCAGCTGTGAGATGCCTTGCAGTTCGAATAACGCTCCAGCTACGTTCCGGCTATGTTCTGATGTGGTACCTGGAGACGTTGCCTACTTTGGGTGATATCCTTATTATATCCTCATTATAATCTTGCTGTTGCCAATCTGGTGGTGAATCTATTTATGTATTATGTTTAATATTATGTACTATACTCCTTAAACTCTTTTCTAGGGGGGAGGTCTGACATACGGAGCCCTGTATGTTAATTTAAGAGTTAGAATTAGAGTTGAAGGAGTCACACTACCCAAACGGTGAAGCAGACTAGCGAGCGAACTAGCGAGTGGGGAAACCAGCTCGCCCGCATACCTGCAAACAAGCCTTCACACCTGGGTGCGTCATAGGGGACCCTGCAAACTACTTGATGACCGACGCTATGACGTATGATCGACGCCAGGAGCTGTGATTGGACCAGGCACCTGCTATGCAACTCGAGGAGCTGTGATTGGAGCAGGCACCACCCCACGCCTCCTGATTCGTTCCTACACCATCATTGTTTGGTATATAAGACCCGAGTTGTGGGCATTCAAATCAGTCTCATTTGGAGTTGGGGAAGGTGAACTTGCAGCTGGAGGAAGACGGGGTGAAGTATTATAATGGGTTTGTGACTGTCAGTCAGATTATATAAATGTGTGTTAAGTGTGTTCGGTGTAAACACTTACGTTATGTTGGTTAGTGAGATATGTGATTGGGAATTAACGTGAACGCTACTATTATGTGCTTAACTATTTGATTGGGAATTAAAGTTAACGCTACTATTCATGTACTTAACTATTTGATTGGGAATTAACGTTAACGCTACTATTATGTACTTAACTATTTTAGTTGACTAACTTGTGGACTAAAGCAACTCTTTAAGTAATTGGGTTATGATGAAAGCAATACTATTGTTTTATATTAATACTTACGAGTTCTTTCATTTTCTTTGAATTAAGCTTACATTGCTTAACGGTGCTTAGTACGGTGATGCTATTGTCTCGTATTAATAATATCGCCTTAGACTAAAATGACTGTGTTAATATTACTTCTAGTGATTTCCTAAGCTGAAGAAAATTATTTTAGCTTCCTAAATATTATTTTTGCTTTTCATATTATTTGAGTGAGACCTGAATCGAATCTATGAAGCGATCCTGTAACTTTATTTACTCATAATCAAACCTCAATGTTACGTGGTTAAGAAATACATTTAACTAATTATTAAATATATATCTAACTTTTTATGTGACTTTGATATAAGTCCTGATGATAATAATAATATAATACGTAAGACAAGAACCAAGAATAATTACATTAAATATAAATAAAAGGACATATAGAAAACTATCTATTCATTTCAAAAAGGGTAAGAGACAGAAATATTCTTACTTTAATATTTATCTTTCAAGACTTTTTATAGAATTAATAGTCCTTCTTTAGATATAACTTCTTCGGTTCATAACCATAGCCTACTAAGCTTCGGTTAAATAATAATTCTTTATAAATACTACATGACTTTAATTAGTTTCAGTATTTTTCGTAATTAAAGAGTATCAGTCAATAAAGGATACTAAGTCCTAAGATCCAAAAGGAAAGGAAGCAACAACAGGAAATTATTTTATTAGATTTTACTTTTGTTTTGCCTTCAGCTGACTGATACCTTAATATATATCTCTGTGCTATCTAGATTCATCAAGTTAACCACTTGAGGATTAAGATACGTAACAATATATATTAATATATTATATATATATTATTATATATATATATATATAGTATATATATACATACGATATATATATATATATATATATATATATATATATATATATATATATATATATATATATACAAAAATAAAAAAAAAATTGGGGAGAGGATTATTTTTTTTTGTAATTGTAGATTGATATAATATAAATATATATATATATATATATATATATCTATATATATATCTATAATATTTTTATGTTTATGTATGTTATGCCCCCTCCCCCTCCCACCATATATATTATATATATTATATATATATATATAGATATATATATATATATATATATATATATATTATATAATATATTCGTGTTTAAGTATTTATATGTTTATGCACCTCCCCCTCCCCCTCCCTCCCCCTCCCCCTCCCTCCCTCATTATACCCCCTCCCCCGCCTCCCCCATTATACCCCCCTCCCCTTCCCTCCCCAATTATACTCCCTCCCCCTCCCTCCCCCATTATACCCCTCCATCTCCCTCCCCCATTATACCCCCTCCATCTCCCTCCCCCATTATACCCCCCTCCATCTCCCTCCCCCATTATACCCCCTCCCCCACCCTCCCCCATTATCCCCCCTCCTCCTCCCTCCCCCTCTTCCCCCATATAGCCTAATATATTTATTATTAGCTAGTATCTATTTATTATATATTATTATTCTACTCCCTCCTCCTCCCCCTCCCTCCCCCTCCCCCTCTTCCCCCTGCCCCTCATATAAATATTACTAGGCTAGTATCTATTTATTATATATTATTGTACTCCTCCCCTCCCTCCCTCTCCCTCCCTCTCCCTCCCTCCTCCCCATCTCCTCCCTCACCCCTTCCCCCATCCCCTCCCCCACCCTTCCCCCCTTCCCCCCTTCCCCCTGCCCTCCATATAAATATTACTAGCTAGTATATTTATATTATTATATCTTATACTCCTACTCTCCCTCCCCCCCTCCCCTCCCTCCTCCCCCTACCCTCCCTCCTCCCCCCTCCCCCTTTCCCACGCTCCCCCCTTCCCCCTGCCCCCCATATAAATATTACTAGGCTAGTATCTATTGATTATCTATTATTATACTCCTTCTCCCTCTCTCCTCCCCCTCCCCTACCTCCCCCCTTCCCCCCCTCCCTTCCCCCTTCCCCCTGCCCCCCATAAATATTACTAGGCTAGTATCTATTATATTATATCTATTATTATACTCCTCTCCCTCCCCCCTCCCCCTCCCCCCCCCCCATATATATATATATATATATACAAACATTTACTTATATTTTTTTTATTTTTTGGGGGGAGAGGGTTATTTTTTTCTTTCTAATTGTAGAGTGATATATATATATATATATATATATATATATATATATATATATATATATATATATAATATAATTCGTGTTTTTGTATTTATGTATGTTATGCCCCCTCCCCCTCCCACCATATATATATATATATATATATATATATATATATATATATATATATAAACATTTATTTATTTATTTTTTATTTTTATTTTTTTTTTTTCTAATTGTAGATTAATATATATATATATATATATACAGTATATATATATATATATATATATATATATAATTCGTGTTTATGTATTTATATTATGGTTATCACCCTCCCCCTCCCCCTCCCCCTCCCTCCCCCATTATACCCCCCTCCCCCTCCCTCCCCATTATACCCCTCCCCCTCCCTCCCCAATTATACCCCCTCCCCTTCCCTCACCCCTTATACCCCCCTCCATCTCCCTCCCCCCATTATACCCCCCCCTCCATCTCCCTCCCCCATTATACACCCCCCTCATTCCCTCCCCCCCCCATTATACCCCCCTCCTCCTCCCTCCCCCATTATACACCCTCCCCCTCTTCCCCCATATAGCCTAATATATATTTATTATTAGGCTAGATCTATTTATTATATATTATTATTAGGCTAGTATCTATTTATTATATTGTATTATTCTACTCCTCCCCTCCTTCCTCCCCTCCCTTCCCTCCTCCCCCCCTCCCATCCCCTTCCCCCTGCCCCCATATAAATAATACTAGGCTAGTATCTATTTATTATATATTATTATACTCCTCCCCCCCTCGCCTCCCTCCCTCTCCCTCCCTCCTCCCCCTCCCTCCCCCGTTCCACCTCCCTCCCCCCCTCCCCCCTTCACCCTGCCCCCCATATAAATATTACTAGGCTAGTATCTATTTATTATATATTATTATACTCCTCCCCCTCGCCTCCCCCTCTCCCTCCCTCCTCCCCCTCCCCCTCCCTCCCCCCTCCCCCTCCTCCCCCTCCCACCCTTCCCCCTGGCCCCCATATAATATTACTAGGCTAGTATCTATTTATTATATATTATTATACTCCTCCCCTATCCCCTCCCTCCCTCTCCCTCCCTCCTCCCCCTCCCCTCCCTCCACCCTTCCCCCTGCCCCCCATATATATTACTAGGCTAGTAGTATTTATTATATATTATTATACTCCTCCCCTCCCTCCCCTCTCCCTCCCTCCTCCCCCTCCCCTCCCTCACCCCTTCCCCCTCCCCTCCCCCACCCCTCCCCCCTTCCCCCTGCCCTCCATATAAATATTACTAGGCTAGTATCTATTTATTATATATTTTTATACTCCTCCCCCCTCCCTCCCTCTCCCTCCCTCCTCCCCCTCACCTCCCTCCCCCCTTCCCCACTCCCCTCCCTCCCCCCTCTCCCCTTCCCCTTGCCCCCCATATAAATATTACTAGGCTAGTATCTATTTATTATATATTATTATACCCCTCCCTCCCTCTCCCTCCCTCTCCCCCCCTCCTACCCCTGCCCCCCATATAAATATTACTAGGCTAGTATCTATTTATTATATATTATTATTATACTCCTCCCATCCCTCCCCCTCCCTCTCCCCCTCCCCCCACCTATATATATATATATATATATATATATATACAAACAAAAAAATTGGGGGGCGGGAGAGGGTTATTTTTTGTTTTCTAATTGTAGATTGATATAATATATATATATATATATATATATATATATATATATAATATAATTCGTGTTTATGTATGTTATGCCCCCTCCCCCTCCCTCCCCCATTATACCCCCTCCACCTCTTACCCCATTATACCCCCTCACCCCACATATATATATATAATATAATTCGTGTTTATGTATTTATCTATGTTATGCCCCCTCCCCCTCCCTCCCCCATTATACCCCCCTCCCCCCATATAATATATATATATATATATAATTCATGTTTATGTATTTATGTATGTTATGCCCCCTCCCTCTCCCCCTCCCTCCCCCATTATACCCCCTCCCCCTCTTCCCCCATTATACCCCCTCCCCCCACATATATATATATATATATATATATAATATAATTCGTGTTTATGTATTTATGTATGTTATGCCCCCTCGCCCCTCCCTCCCCCATTATACCCCCTTTTACCCCATTATAACCCCTCCCCCACATATATATATACGGTAATATATTATATATATATATATATTTTATATATATATATATATATATATATATAATATAATTCGTGTTTATGTATTTTTCTATGTTATGCCCCCTCCCCCTCCCTCCTTCCCCTGCCCCCCATATAAATATTGTCCATACTAAGTGTACTCAAACTAGTATGAACAGTCTCGATGTTACGTACTCTGGG
>CM064520.1:24333900-24484147 GCA_032716605.1 Paralithodes platypus | reverse complement strand
AAATGTGATATGATTGTACATTTTTGCCCATTGCTTCTGTACCATGGTGGCAGATCTTAGAACACAGTCATGTATAAGGCTGATTATGAGTTATGAATTCTCTATGGGATGGTGTTTTACAGAGAGAGAGGAGAAACTAATAGCTCATTTTGGTGTGTCACCGAGTATCAAGCAGAAATTATTTGTATGCATTAAATTTAGTTTGGTTCAAGCGGTTAGTTATCAGCGGACTGTCCAGCTTTTGTGAACCAAAACAAAAAGCGAATAGAAAATGTTTGCATATCAAAATGCACTATAAGACACTAATGCTCGTGAGTATCTAACCAAAAAATAATCAGTCGATGGGTTTCTTGTGGATTTTTTCTCCCAGTATGTCATGTTGTCCTGGAAGACCTCAAGGAACTTATCCCACACGAAGGTCAGACGCAGGTGGATGCTCTGGTCTCTCACTTCTATATTCTGGTGCATCAGCTTGTTCGCCCGCAGGGTGCGCTCCAAAGTTTTGGCACTTGTCCATTCAGTCTGGAAAATAATTAGATTGTCTTGATTTAGTAGTTAGGTACAGTATATACACACATACATTCACTTTCACTCTCTCTCTCCATTTGAGCACTTCTCTTCAAACTAGCATCTGACATACATTTATAGACCCATAATCAAGAGTACATACATACTGTAACAGTATACAATATGATTTATTATAGCAACTTATTAGCTCATCCATAAATATAATACTCACCTGGTCAATTTCCAAGGCAAGAGACTACTTTGGCAGTTAACAAGGCGAGGAACACATACAAGGATATTTTGCACTACGTAGATTTACACAAATGTAGCTGTGCATATAAAAGCATATACAGTACTGTATAATATTATGTATGCTTGAATATATTACTAGTTCATACTTGATGGTTCAGACGGCACTGTAGCTGAGGACTGTTGAAGCGTGTAAGGAAGACAGCCAAAGAGGTAGCGCATGTGAGAGTCTCCAAAGATCACCCAGTGGACGCCTCTACCCTCGTCACTGCCTCTTGGAAAGAAGTTAGATTGACACATTAGTACACATAGTAAGATTATTATAGCTCTCATGTTGATAGCTTGAATGTAAACATTTTGTTCATGTGTTAGCTTTTTATTTTTACTAGAAAGATAGCCAAATGACACAATATTGGAGATATTATACACCAACTTACCCCTCTGTGCTTAGCTTCTCGTTTGCACTGTTTATGCATTTGTGCAGGAGGTTCTGTGAGTTGTCAAAGCTCATCATACGGCAACACATGTTCTCAGCAGTCATGTTACGATGATAGGTTATAAAGCATCGTGCATTTAGTGTTGGGTGACTTTTATCAATTCGAGGCATGGGTGATTGTGAGGACGTTTGAGAGATATTGTTTAATTGAAGTGTCGGACTTTGCTGGTAGTATGACTTTGATTCAAGTCTTGAGGTATTATTGCTGGCTTATTAAGGTCCTTTGAATTGTTGAGAGTTGTTGTTGATATTAATGGTTGTGGAAGCAAGGGTGATTCTAGTCGATTGTGATGATAGCAATAATTGTCAAGTTAATGGTTGAAATGTTTTGCCAAATTGTGTTAAGGATCTTTGGTAGTTTTGGCTTGTTCCAAATAGGAAGTTTTATTGGTTTGAATTGACCTGTTTTCTCTGTGTTACTTTGTAAGGGGTTGTATGGCTGTGTGTGTGATTTTCGTGACTCGGGGTGTGCCTTTGTGTGTGATTGTTGTGATTCTATGTGTACATATTCATGTGGCTGTGGTGTGTACAGCTCTGTGTCGGCATGGGGAAGCCAATTAGACTGCAGGAGCACCATCATTATCATCACCAACACCATGAATGCTAGCCTTCTCCACATCACCACACGGCAGTTGACCATCCTGAAAATACACCTGCCATTAAGAACTTTCAAATTGTTATGCATGTTTGCTTTGATCATTAACTATTCCTTGTGCTATTCCATATATCCATAAACATTTTCTCTAGGATATTTTCTATCTATCTCTCTATTGCCAGAAACCTTGATTGCCGAAGGGGTGACAAAAAATGAATAGCCTCCTTACTGCCTATCACCCTGCACAACACCATTTTTACTCATCAACTCCAACTTTTTATTTCCTTCTCGTTCTGTCGAGAATTAGATCATTTAGATACATTAACACTCCATCTTGCAGACGTCTTTCTGGGGAAATACAGACTTGGATTCATCAACGTTACCATGCCATCATACATTACTTACCATTCCCATTTACCACCGCACTATCATTAGCAATTCCATATACTGTATATCAACATAATGGCATGGAATTGGGTGGTTAAGATCTTTCTTTGTACTGTACAGTAACTGCATAATATATCATGGATTACTTTGACCTCCCGCTGGGAGGCGGGTCTTTTTTTAACCCTTCCTGATTCACTCCATAAGTTTGGAAATTTGAAGACATTAGTTTGGCGATAATAAGACGCTTCACCCATTCAGATATAAAAACAATTCTGAGCGAATGATAGTGAGCCTGCAATTTTAAAAAAATCGGCCTTTGGCCAAGACATTTGGCCGGGCGGACCGGGAGGACCATATACTTTCATTAGTTGTTGTTGTTCCCTAAGCTGTCTGGCCGAACAGCCCCGAGTCCCTAAGGAAGGCCATGGCCACGGTCGGGCTTTCCCACAGAGCTGTCAAGGAGTGTAGATTTAGTTGTTGGCGTAAGTGATTGTGTGAGATACAGTCTTCTAGGATGTGTCCAATTGTATGGGGTCGTGTTACATCCCGGGCAGGTGTCGTCGACGGAGTCATCCAGTCTCTTCTGATAGCTCAGAAAAGCTGGATGGTGCCCACATCTCAGCCTGGCCAGGTAGACTCTGTCCTCGCGAGGAAGGGATGGATTTCGGGAGGTCGTGAATGCAGCTGCGTGTTGTCTATGAGTGATTGGATGGAACGGCGAGAGATATGAGCATGGATATGCTTCTGGAAGCTGGTTTTGGGTGGGCAGGGAGGGAGAGAAGAGAGTATACTTGTGTGTGATACCGTGTGCTGGGTGTTGTTTTGATATTTCTTGGCTTTCATTAGTTTATTCAAGTACATTGGGGTTTGTAATGGATGATTAATGTTAAGAACGGGATGTTACTTATTTCTATAGGTTCAGGAACTAATGTATAGCGAGGCCGGTCCTTAGTGATCTTGACCCCATTCAATGTTCTTTCCTCTCACTAAAACATTACGCTTTCCATAATGCATTTGGGTCTGAGTGCATGATTAGATTGATATCCAAAATTCGAAAATGGATATTAATCGTGATCGTGTAATCAACCTTTATCTATGTTGGTGGTGTAATGGTTCAGATGCTTATGGTCTGGTGTGTGGTGGGGGGGGGGGGGGGGGGGGGGGGGGGGCTGACTAAAAATGCATTGCTCAAAATTGGCTGAATCAATCTAAATCCTCAGTCGATATTATATATCAAAATATCATAATATCCTCCAGTATGTCGCACCAAATAGTGTTAAATCTTGTTACCCCTTCCCAACACAATACCCTATACAGTAGTATTATTCAAGATTTTAGTGACGTCCTTGATGAAAATTCACATAAATTCCCGAGAGAAGCATATTGATCTGACTATCTTACAGCCGAATACAAAGGGCAACAGTTAAAGAATGACTGGAAACAATTATACCCTCTTCATTATAGGTAGGCCAGAAATCCTGACCCCAACCTCTCATAACTAAAAAAAAAAAGACTAGAGTAATTGAGCTATAGTACTTGTACCATTTGGGAAGAGTCAGCCAGGAAATAGTTGTGGATATTTACAGCCTGTTTGTTCTAGACCTTTTGACTTAAAGAGGTTAGAGGTGACGATTTCTGGCCTACCTATAATGAATGGACTATAGGGACGTCAAGCTAAACTACTGTACTGTATCTTCAAATGACCCAGTTTACTATCTTGATTTTGACAAACTATTGATTCTAGCTGTACCAGAAACAATATGGGATGTCAAGTAATCAAATACTGTAATCTTCAAATCACTGTACAGTACCAATTAGTTTTATCTAGCTTTATGACAAACAATTAATTCTGGCTGTATTAGGTGCATGTCTTGACAAAAATAGCCTTCATCAAGATCCCCGACTAGCGGTATTCTGTCATTGGGATATTGGCTCGACCTTACTGAATATAACAGCCATCATATTCGGCTTCACGGTGACCTATGGCGTATTATTTAGCGCATTCTGCCCACAACCAAGAGGACCTGTGTTCAATTCCCAGGCAGGACGAGACATTTAGGCAGTCTCTTAGCACCCCATGCCTCTTCTCACTTAGTAGTAAATTGAAACTTGGTGTAAAGCCAGTGTCACATGAGCACTTTTTCCAGCAATTTTCGATGAGCAAGTTCTTTCTCATAATATTTTGAGGCTCTTTCACATTCGAAGCGGAAACTAGACTGAAGGTAGATGGTGTTAGGTGGCTGAATTCTGATAAAACTTGAATTTTGAAGATGCCAGACTACAATTGCCCATAATGATTGACGGAAAAATAGTTTGTGTGACACCGCCTCTAGTGTCCTATTGTGAAGTCCCATCTGGGGTACATTAATTATTGGGTGTGGAAGAACTAAGTGCACATCACATATCCCCATACTAACAAACACTGCTTGTATTACAGTTTTTATATGTTTTGACCTAGTTTCTACCCCAATGTATTTGTTTTCTCTCTCTCTCTCTCTCTCTCTCTCTCTCTCTCTCTCTCTCTCTCTCTCTCTCTCTCTCTCTCTCTCTCTCTCTCTCTCTCTCTTATATATTAGAGAAATTTTACTGATAAAAATAAGAACATTATAGTACCTATATTTAAAAGCATAGTGAGGCCTCATTTTGAATATGGCGTGCAATTTTGGTCTCCTTCTCTGAGCAAGGACATTGAGAAACTCAAGTCAGTGCAGCGTAGAGCGACAAAGTTTATACTGTCGCTAAGAAATATATATTATCATGAAAGACTAAAAAAAAAAAAAAAAATCACTTAAGAAAAGAAGATTGCGAGGTCAATTAATCTATTGTTTCAAGATACTAAAGGGATTTGACAAAATTGATTTAGATTCACTTTTCAAAATAGATAATAGTTCATTAACTCTGGGAAATGGAATTAAATTAAAAACCAGGAGGGCAAATCTCGATGTCACAAAGCATTCTTCACCTACAGTGTGGTCATCGAGTGGAACAAATTGCCAGAGAAAGTGGTACAATGTAAGACAATTGACACATTCAGAAGAAGTCTAGACATTCATTTTGAGGTGAGAATAATATAGGTTAAACAAAATAAAAATAGGTTAAGCATCTGTAGTATAACAAAATTCTCAACTTCGTCCTTTACTATAAATTTCCCAGTATAAGTTTTTCTCATTTTGCTGTGGGACTTCTTTCCCCAACTTAATTTCATGCCGACCAACGGTCGGAGGGAGAGGTGGGTGGGGAGAGAGCCTTCTGCTTTGCTATCCTTGCCTTCCACTTAGTAGCAAATTCTATTTTAGCATTAAGTCCAGACTACCTAGTAGGGACCGCAAGGTCTGTGTAGTCTGTGTATCTATGTAACTCTCTCTCTCGCTCTCGTTCTCTCTCTCTCTCTCTCTCGCTCGCTCTCTCTCTCTCGCTCGCTCTCGCGCTCTCTCTCTCTCTCTCTCTCTTATCTTATCTTATCTGATATATCACTCCTATCTAGGGGAGGTGTGGTGTAGTGGTCTTGCCACTGGCCTGGTAATCCAAAGGTCCCGGGTTCAAATCCCGATGTATCAATCGGTAGATATTATTGGGATGGAATTTGTGTTGTACCTAGTATCAGTGCATTACCACAAGCCCACCGAAACGTCAATAAAATACCCTCATTGTTCCCTGATTAAATAGCACTGTATGCAATGCCTGGTGAGTTATCTGCTCAACAGGTGGCGTTGTGTGTGTGTAAGTGTGAGAGTCCGAGTGTAGGGGGTGAGACAGTGAAGCACGGGAATGAGGTGGCTTCAGAGATGGGGTCGTTTCGGGCCATGAGTGAGCACCATACCTCATGTGAAGGCAAGATGGCAGGTGCTCGTTGTACTCTACGTGCTTCACAGGTCTCACTCCCTAGACTGGAACAAGACCTCACGGGCTTCACTGTTCATTGTAAAGCGGTGAATGTTAAGGCTCTCAGCCTATGCCCGAGAGGAAGTAAGTTGGAATATAGAAAAAAAAAAAAAAAAAAAAAAAAAAAAAAAAAAATCTACAAACTTCATAAGAAATATGAATGGATCTCCATCATTGTGTAATAAGGCTCAGAAGTTTGCTCTGATACTACAGTTCTCAAAAGTACCTATAATTTAATACTATCGTTTTTGCTGCTCATCCTCTTATATATCCTTTCTCATCTCTTACCATCTAACATCTATTCCTCTTGCTCATCCCCCAGCCCTCGACAGTTGGTGTGTAAAAATGGGGAAGGTATCACACGAGGAGGCCCTGGGTTTTCTGAAGAAGGTGGGCATGACTGGAGGAGAGACACTACTGCAGGGGGACAAACTTGCCTTCCTCACCAGCCTCACAGGAGCCTTCCATGAGCATATGCCCTTCCAAGTGAGTATGCTATGTGGTGATTTTTATACTTTCATCTCCAGTCTGTAGGTCGATACTATTAATTCATGTTTTGGTGTTTCAAGTCAGTAGAAAGATGCAATTATGTTTCCTACAATATCCAGTACCCTAGGTAACTGTTTGTCAATGCCATGTGCAATGTCTGAGAGCAACATTATTTCAGTATGCTGGTGCTGTATTCATTATGCTTTAACCCGTGGAGCCCCGGCTAGTTTTGTAATGTTTGTTCACCAGAACCCGGCCGGTTTTCAAAAAATGGTTTTATTCCAGAAACAATAGCGAATGGGTTAGGAATGAAGGAAAAACCACGAAAAACCGCTCAAAAAGGTTAAAAAATGGTCCTACAGAGCCCCCGAAAACGTATTTTACAAGAGTAAAAAATTGAAGGCAATTACCCCCAAAAAAACAGGTTATTGCGCGCTCACGCGCACGCACGTGGACTTTGAGAGTTTTCAACCATCGGCACGGTTGCGTGGGATACGTACACAGTTCCCATACAAATCTGAGCCCTCTTGAGTGGCTACACCTGAGGTTACGGTCGGCGCAATTAGGGTGACGCGTCAGGCGCGTCTCTGGGGCTGTGCGTTACATACATCGCCGACGCGTCAGACGCGTCGCTGGGGCTGTACGGGTTAATATACTGTCCCATTTTCCTGAAATCCTTTCACAAGAGCTTAGCCCACATTTTGGGCTACCTTTACATTCTTGGACCTCACTTTTACAATCTTACTCATTATCACTGCCATTGCAGGTATTAGCTAACATAATTGTTGTACTGTCATCCCCCCTGGTACTACTCTCCTTGTTGGGGGGCTTCGGGGCCAGCGACTGGAGCTTGATGGGGGATGGTTGTGGTTAATTCCCTCCCTCTCCCTCAGCCTTTCTTCGTCGACTTGACTAATTTTGAGTAGTTCTTCTTTCCTCTTTCTATGTTTTTCTCCTTCTATTATTATTCTGTCCCATTCGGTTGTCCTCGTGCAGCCTATATCACATGCCTCCCTGGCCTGGCTAGGTATAGTTCTTTTGTGGAACTCAGTGGTCTGGTTAAACTAGTTTTAGAAAAAAAAAAAATTTACCGTCGTCTCCAGTAGGTAAAATGAATGAACGAATGCTTGTACTGTACTGTATATTGCTTGATTTCTTGTAATGTCTCCAGTTAGAGCATACAGCATTTTCTTGTATTACTTTTTCAAGCAAGTTGGCCAACCCAAATGAAGCTCCGATAAACTATTATACAGTATATAGGTTAGAAACAGCATCTGAGTCTTTTTTTTTTTTTTTAATACTGTAGGCCTACAGTAGTTTAACCAGACCACTGAGTCACATTACGAAACTCATAGAGCTGGCCAGCATCTGAGTCAAATTACATACATTAACGCATCTGAGTCAAATGACATACATTAACTATCTATTATCTATTTCTTCTATCAACAAATGTACAAATATATCTTGAAGGAGGGTCTTGGGTTTTTTTTTTATGCTTGATGGAGATCTAGGGAGGAAATTTAAAAATATATAAAATTATATAAAAATTAAATATATATGCCCATCTCCTCTAAACTCCTTTGCTTATTCTCCAGACAGACGGTGAGCATGGTGGCAGCAAATGAAGAAGACCGCCGAGTACACAGCCTGGAAGAGATAGTGGCTGGAGTTTGGGGTCTGCTTCACTCCCAACACTTTGCTTTGTCTCTTGACAATTTTATTTAGCTTACAAACATACATTATTGACCCTTTTCTATTTCTCAGATTACTTTATTTAGCTTATAGACAACACCCGAGTCAAGAGGCACACATTAACTCCTTTGCTTATTCTTCGGACAGACGGTGAGCATGGTGGCCACAAAAAAAGAAGACCAGCACGTACCCAGCTTGGAGGAGATAGTGGCTGCTGGGCTGAATCTGGAGAGTGGGGTCTGCTTCACCCTCAACACCTTCATGTGTCTCCTACTCAGAGCACTTGGCCTTGATGCTCACATCCTCGATGGTGTGTTCTGCCCTTGTGTTCCTTACCAGCTTAGGTTCGAATTCTGACCCTATCTATTATATACTGTATGTCATCAATTACAGTCTACTACATGCATACTGTACATACAATGGTTTAACGTCTTTTTCCATCACATACATTGTATCGGTTCAGACGTGGCTGCCTTTCCGGAATTGGAATATAATACAATAAAATACCGCTACAACACCGCCCCTTCATGTCATAACTTTGGCTTATGTTGGCACACTGCTAACTGTAGCAAGACTTGATTAAGTCCAACTGCAGCAACTACACCTGCAGTATCTGCAAACCACACCAGCCTAGTGTTACAAGAAGACAGCACCATACCAAGACTCTACTGTACATTATATTAGGCAACTTGGATTTTAGAACAAGAAAATCCTGCCACAACACTGCCCCACCATGTAAACGCTATAGCCAACTCTGACATGGAGCCAAACAGCACCCAGGTACGACTGTAGAGTCCCCTGTGGCACCTATCTGCGCCACACCAGCCTCAGCAGTGCCAATAACAAGGCTTTATTGTATAGTAATGACTATTGGTCCACAAGTCTACCACCATCCCCCCTATTAGTTGCCTTGTACAACATGCAGTAGGATGCATAAGGCATACTCTTTTTGTTTCCCTCCACCATAAGATGAACAGTGTCAATGCAGTATCAAGTGAGTGCTTTTTCCTTTAACTTTTAATTGCTACACTGGCCTAGCAACTTTTGTGTTAGTAGTAGTAATATTAGTGTTAATCCAGACCACTCAGTCAGGTTCCGTGTTAGCCTGCATAGGAATGCTGTCACTTAAATTATTATTTTATGTTCACCTGGTAGCTAATGTGTTAAACATTCATAAGAAAAGCCACTTAAATTAAGATCTTTCTTCGCCTGGTTAACTTTTGGAGTTACCATTTCAGTTAAGTTGTCGAGTTTCATTTATTTTATTAGATTATTGTCTGGAAATTGTCGATGCGAGAATTACATGCGTGGATAGGATTGTATTTAAGCTGAGAATATTAGCTATATCAATTTAATGCGTAGTAAATAAAATTAAGGTTACATACATACATACATGCAAGTTTAAAGACCGTTCTGTCCACAAGAGAATGTGGTTACAGTCTCACGTCCTAAATGGCGGCTTTCCGGGCAGCCCTCTCATGGGCTGCCTCTGTTGTCAAGTTCTATATTTTGAGATCGGACCAGACTATCTGATCCCACGTGATTCGAGGTCTACCTAAACCGCAGCTCCCCCCACGTTATTACCATATATGAAAATATAGAATAGTTGTGAATCAAATATTGCTCGTCACAATTGAAACTTAGAGGTATACTGGGTTCGAATCCGTAGCCTAGAGGATCATATGCTTTCAATAATTTCATTGGGAGTTATTGGTGACGAACGATATTAGTTAATAAATGTTTAATTTCTTACCCTTTCAGCCTCCTACAGTGGATTTGGCGACACTCACGATCACGTCATTGTTTTGGTGAAGGACTTGAGGTGAGTTACAGGTCACAGGTGACAGATTTACAATTTCCCTTCCAAAGTAAAAGTAAAGTACAGTAAAGTTTTATTTACAAGAGCACTATTTCTCGCAACTCTATCCCACAGCTCTGATCTGGCAGCGTCTAAAATATACTTTTACAAACCTTCTGTTACCTAAAATAATCCATCTTCAGTCTAGTTCTTCAGGGTAATGTAAATCTAGCCTCCAAATGTTGCTAGATTAATATTTTATTAACAACCCATAGGGCAAAAAGGAGGAAGGCTATTAAGGACTACATTATAATATAATATGCTTGCAATATATTATATTATTACTAGGCAAGAATCTAGCCCTATTAGTGTTTTTGTATAGGTAATGTTGTCTGGTTAAACTAATTAGAACAAAAAAGGCAAAAATGCACAGCAGTAAGTTACAGTCTTCCCATTTTACTAATACTGTATAATTATATATGTTTTTAACTTTTTGTATTGCTAGGTGGGCAAGCGATTCATACCTGGTGGAGGTTGGTTGTGGCTTTCCGTGCCCAGAGCCAGTACCCCTAGCCAACCTGCCCGTGTTCCAACGTCACGCGGGGCTGGAGTACTGCTACAGGAGGGAGGGGGATATGGTCCTCAGGCTGCACAGGGAGGGAGACACTCACCCGCTGAATGGAGAAAAGGTCAATAGTGGCTGTAGTCCATTTTATTTCAGCTGACGATAAACTAAATCCCTAAAGCCGGTGTCACACGGGCACCTGTATCCGATCATAGAATCCTTAAAATATTTATACAGTATTGTAGTATATATTTAAGTACAGTAGTTGATTAATTCATTTGTTTTTCAAAGCGTATAATCCTGATTTTAAACTACAGTACTAACTTTAAAATAATGCCAAAATTGAAGCAGCATTGATCAATTAACAACCTTGTGTTTAGTATGTTTTAATTTAATAATAAGTGACTGAGCCTATACTCAAGTTTTTTCCAGCTGACGGTAAATTGCTTTGTCTTCATCTTGATTGCTTCGCTATTATGCAGATTTTGTAGCTAAATATGTTGTTACTAATGACAACTTGGCACTAATATGAAGCAGAGACATGGTAGTTTCTTATTTTACCTTCAGTTATCAAGAAATCAATTGCTAAGGGCGGCGGTGGCGGCGGACTTATCCCCTTGGTTCACAAAGAAATAACCTTTACATACACCAGTGCGCATGCCAAATCCCTCCTCCCCCCAATTGATAACACAACAAAAATACAATTCATCAAAATACGCACTGGCAACAAAACTAACATAACCATCATAAACACATACATTCCACCCCCCCCCCCAAAAAAAAAAAAAAAAAAAAAAAACATCCCCTACAGTACCTAACGAATACAGACCACAACTACAACAAATCACAAACACTCCACACATCATCCTGGGTGGTAACTTCAATGCCAAGACGTCGGCCTAATTTGTCGACAACACTGACACAGAAAGAGGGATGGCCCTACAACACCAATCAGACAACCTCTTTATCCTTAACGACACCTATCAACATACCCATACTCCCCACCAAGCCCTTTTCGACCCATCATCTCCAGATACAGCACACCCTTCACTAACATCAACAAGGCTGTTCACACATTCAACATAACTATCCAAAGCGCCGACAAGAAACACATTCCAAGAGGTAACAGAAAGACACAACCCCAACTTCTCACCAGAAATTCAAAACCTCATCAGGCAACGCCACACACTGAAACACCCCCCAGCACCCCACACACAGGACATCACACAACAAATCAAAGCACTCAACACACAGATTAACAAAAAAATACAGGAACAACAAACACTAAATTGGAATAGCTACCTCCAAACTACAGTACTTGATCACAAAACAAACCCCAAAAAACTTTACAAAACACTAAACAGCATCACACTTTCCAACAGCAACACAACACAATCACATGCTACAATCACAACAACAGACTCTACTCCTTCATATTAACAACAAGCAAACACTCTCATCAATCACTTCTCTCATGTCAGCCACCTAAACCCCCATAAAGACGACCGACGTAAGAGACAATTCCCCACAGACCCTGACTATGCACCCTTCACCAACAACCAGACAAAGCACATCATCAACAATCTCAAGCACTCATCTGCCTGTGGCCCAGACAACATAAGCAACATACACCTCAGACACCTAGGACCACAAGGCATACAAACACTCACCAACATATCAAACTACAGGCGATCTCTGCCATGCCCATAGCTTACTATGACCGTTCCTTTTACTTATATATTTTCTAGATCTCCAGTGACGGCGTCTCTTCCGTGGATTCCTCCCAATTTACCAAGATTGGAAGCCAAAGCGTCACATTTTTCCTTTGCCCCTCAACTTTCTCTTCATAATTGCTGAGGGGCACAGGGCTCCTGGGTGGGTCTTTGGTTTCCCGGGCGTTTCCGCACCCTCCTCAGCTCCCCGCCATGGAGTGGCTTCGGTCACCCAGGCTTTATTGTGGTCGGCAGGGAGGGTTCTGTGGGGGCGCTCGGTTATGGCCTTGGCCTTGCTCGGGGCCTTGGGGATGTTCGGCCAGGCAGCTTCGGGAAGAAGAACAACAACAACAACTACAGTTATTCACACAACACAATTCGGTACCAGTCATTTGGAAGCATGGTGTTAATATATTAGCACAGTCACGCCAAAGTGGCGCAGGTTGACTGGCTCGACCTGCACTAAGCTCATCCGCCTCGAGCCAATGGCAGGCCGCCGAGTCATAGGCTGGCTGATGACGTCATCGGCTGGATGGACGTATGGTTGGCTGTTCTATGCGGACGACCGGGAGTTGTCTCCAGGATTTCAGTGAGTGCGTTTGCTTCCGTGTATCTATTAACATTGGTAGCAGAGCGTAGTTCGGGCATTATGGCGTGCTCACTGAAGTGGCCTCCGAAATTAGAACATGATGAAGAATACGAAATGTGGAAGGAGGATGTGGGTGTTTGGTGTCGACTTACAACGATTGATAAGAAAAAGAGGGCATTGGCGATCCATCTGTCACTTTCCGGGAGGGCTAGAATTGCCTCTTCTTAAATAGATAAGGCCACATTGGAGGCCGACGATGGCGTGGAAGTGTTATTGAAAAGGCTTGATGACATATTCCTGGTCAATGAAGGTAGAAGGAAGTTTGCAGCATTTGAGGCCTTATATAGCCTACGGAGGAAGGAGAAGGCAGAGATAAAGGAATTTGTGTCAGAATTCGAACATGCGTACCACGGAGTTACCAAACAAGGATTGCAACTTGATGATTCATTGTTGGCCTTTATGTTATTGGCCTCCTGTGTGGTGGAGGATAGGGAGAAGCAATTAGTCATGTCGGCAACCCAGGTGATATCGTACGCAAATATGAAGGTGACGCTCAACCGCATCTTTTCGAGTGGTGCGATGGGACTTAGCGCCCACATACAGGTAAAATCGGAACCTTTATTTGTGGGATATTAGGGCAATGATGGTGAAAGTGAGGAAGCCCTGTATGTGAGCGGAAACAGTCGAGGTAGACGTGGTTGGCGTGGACAGCAAGGCTATGAATGTGTGCGTAGTAATAGAGGACATCAACGACAGGACAGGAGGAAGAAAAACCCAGTGGGGGCACATGGTAAAATAACTAAGTGTGCTATTTGTGAATCAATATATCACTGGGCACGTGATTACCCTGATGCCTATGAGAACAGAGGGGGACATGGTGGGTACGATGAGGAACCAGTGAACTTATTCGTGGGCTATGTGAATGAATTGAGAGCGAAGACAAATTACTGAAACTAGTGAGTGAATCAAAAGGGTGTGCTGTCCTAGATACGGGTTGTACAAACACTGTGTGTGGTTCATGTTGGCTCGACGAGTACATACAATGGTTGACTGACCATGAGCGCAGACTTGTGAAAGAGGAATGCTCTAATTCCAGCTTCACTTTTGGCAATGGTATTTCCGTGACTTCCTACAAGAAAGTTACGTTTCCCTGTTGTATAGGGGATATGCGTGCCAATATTACTACTGATGTGGTGAGATGTAATTTACCGTTGTTACTGAGTAGGGCTTCTATGAAAAGAGCCAAAATGATAATAAATTGTGAAACAATTCAGATCAAAGTGAATGGAAAGAAAAAAATCATCAATTTGAAAACCTCATCATCAGAACACTATCTGTTGCAGCTATCGGCTTGACTAGACGGGGCAGTTGGTATCACTGTGGCTCTGGCCTTATCCAAAGACGGGGACCTAGAGAAGAAAGCTTTGAAACTTCATTGTCAGTTTGGACACCCTACAGTAGAGAAATTGAAGAAGCTTGTAAGGGATGCCGATATCAGGGACTCAAACCTGGAACGGAGGATCGATAAAGTGACAAATGATTGTTCAGTGTGTAGAAGGTATAAGAAACCGAGCCCGAGACCAGTGGTAGGTGTCCCGATGGCTAACAGATTTAATGAGGTGATTGCTATGGACCTTAAGTCGTGGGGCAAGAAATATTTCTTGGTGATAGTGGACCTGTATACAAGATATTGTACATCTGTGGTTATTCCTGACAAGAATGCGGGCACTATTATTCGTGGGGTATTTCTCAGTTGGGTTGTTGTTGTTGTTGTTGTTGTTGTTGTTCCCCAAGCTGCCTGGCCGAACAGCCCTAAGGCCCCGAGCAATTCCAAGGCCATAACCGAGTGCCCCAACAGAACCCTCCCCGCCGACCACAATAAAGCCTGGGTGACCGAAGCCACTCCATGGCGGGAAGCTAAGGAGGGTGCGGAAATGCCCGGGAAACCAAAGCCCCACCCAGGGCCCTGTGCCCCTCAGCAATTATGAAGAGAAAGTTGAGGGGCAAGGGAAAAATGTGACGCTTTGGCTTCCAATCTTGGTAGATTGGGAGGTCAATCCACGGAAGAGACGCCGTCACTTGAGATCTAGAAAATATATAAGTTAAAGGAACAGTCAGAGTAAGTTATGGGTATGGCAGAGATTGCTCAGCTCTCACTCTGATAGACCAGCCATCACCACATGACTAGAACCCATTCCTCTCAGCATCAGCTAGGAAAGGCCCTAGAAAGCCGCCTTTGGCGGGGGGATAGCTCCCCTATTTCAACCCCTTTCGGGGTTGGGCACCCGCCAGTTGGGTTGTGTTATTTGGTGCCCCAGGAAAAATATTGTCAGATAATGGCTGTGAATTTAATAATTCAGACATGAGGTCTCTGGGTGAGGCATTTAATGTTAAGATACTGACTACGGCAGCTGAAAGCCCTTGGAGTAATGGTGCTTGTGAGAGGCTCAATGCTGTCTTGGGTGGAATGGTTAGCAAGATTTTAGCGGATTGTCCTGGCTGTAGTCTGGATGTTGCTCTGGCTTGGGCTGTGGCTGCCTGGAACGCACTGTCAACCTTCTCAGGTTTCTCGCCTAACCAGTTGGTGTTTGGCCAGAACCCTGGGATTCCTGGAGCCTTTCATGATAACCTGCCAGCGCTAGACAGAGAGGCCACACCTGCTGGTATAGTTAAGGATAACCTGACTGCCCTTCATGCAGCAAGAAGAGCATTTACCATAGCGGAATCTAGTGAAAGGCTGACTAGAGCACTTAGTCATAATGTGCGGGTAAGCGACCCTGGAGACGTACACTACGGAGATGATGTTTACTACAAGCGTCTAGACAGTAATAAGTGGCGCGGACCTGGTACAATAATAGGGAGAGACGGGAAGCAGTTTTTGGTGAAGCACGGTGGAATGTGTGTTAGGGTACACACATATCGAATTGCCATGGCACCTACCAGTGTTGATACTGCTGCAGTGTCAAATGATGAGGATGTGCCTCATTCATCTCCCCATACTCTGGATGTACCTAGTGAACGTGGTAATGGGGTGCCTAGATTCGTAGATTCAGACCTAGACTCGGATGATGACGAACACACTGGTAACATTGTTGATGTTGTGGGTGGTGGGGGTCAGGTTGCTGTGGAGGTCCCCCCCGGTGACATACGTCAGACAGATACCGGTGCAATTGCCTCTGGTGTGTCTGAACGTAATGTAGTGAAAGTTAAAGTGGGTCAAAGGATCAAGGGTATTGATAAAACGAGTGGTGAGTGGATATCAGGCAAAATTGTTAGTCGTGCTGGGAAGATGACTGGTAGATACCCCAACTGCTACAACATTAGGAGTGACAAAGATGGTAACATTAATTGCATGGATCTGGACAGAGATCTTACGTCGTGGGAAACTGTGGATATAGTGTGAAGTGTACCTGCGACCTCCTCCCGAGTTCGACAATGGTTTATTGTGGCGTCTGCGGAAGACTGTATGGTTTGTTCGATGCAGCCAGGCAATGGTACATGAGGGTGAAGGACCAGCTGATATGTCTAGGTGCCAAAATATTGTCCCTGGACCCTGCATTATTTTCGTGGAGTCAAAGTGGTGGAACAGAGGGTATCATTTGCATATATGTGGATGACTTCTTGTGGGCTGGTACTGTGAATTTTGAGCAACAAGTCATAAACCAGTTGCGCAGGTCCTTCCAGGTCGGGACTTCAGATTCCAAGTGCTTTAAGTATGTGGGGCTCAACGTAGTTACCACAGAGGATGGTAGTATCACAATCAACCAGTTTCAGTATGGAGCATCATTGACTCCGGTTACACTTAGCAAGCGTCGAGCATTAGAGAAGACTAGTGATTTGTCAGACCAGGAGAGAACGAAATATCGTGCGTTGATCGGGCAACTGAATTGGATGGCTACTCACACTCGCCCAGATATAGCGTTCGATGTGTGCGAACTGAGTGTTTCACTTCCAAAGGCTACGGTGTCTGACATATTAAGACTGAATATTTATTCCGAAGATTGGACCTTTAGATGAGTGCCACATTGAGTGCTATGCTGACGCATCATTCGCCAACCTGCAGGGCCATGGGTCTCAAGGAGGCTTTATCATCTTTCTGTGCGACACTGATAATGTGAGAGGCCCTATTTACTGGCAATCAAGGAAGGTTCGACGGGCGGTCAAGTCAACTCTTGCTGCGGAGACCCTGGCACTTTTGGATGGTGCTAGTACTGCTGTGTATGTGGCGAGTATTCTGCAGGAGATCTCCGGATGTGGGAGTATCCCTATCAAGTGTTTTGTAGACAACCGTAGGCCGCCGAGTCGTAGGCTGGCTGATGACGTCATCGGTTGGCTGTTCTATGCGGACGACCGGGAGTTGTCTCCAGGATTTCAGTGAGTGCGGTTGCTTCCGTGTATCTATTAACCCTTAACTGACGGCGCCCGGCTATAGTCGAGTGAAATAAATATGGCCTATGTGGCGGCACCCGGCTATTGTCGAGTGCAATTTTGAGCACGTAATGTGCTCTGAGAGAGAGCGGAGCTGTGGGAGGAGCATAGGTTACCGCCTGACCGCTCGCCACGGCCGCCGTGGACCAACTGAGATTTATTTCACCCTCCTCCACCCTCACTCACTCGCTACACACGTAATAATGTAAGAAAATTACCGTACTTTAGCCATTTTGCCCTTCGGTTGCACGATCGTTGCAAGACAACCAGTGATCGTAGAAGGATGGTTCGGGTGTCATTGGAAAGCTCAATTTACGACCTTTCAGGTATACATACTTGTATTACGCTCTGGGTCTTGTTTATGCATGAAAAAGAGCACGGAAACAACCCCATTTATGGCCAAAATCCCCCGCTGGGCGGTACATATAAATTACCGCCTAGGCCGCTTGTAAGGTGTTAACACATGGTATCATCATTACATTCCCCAAATCCAACAAAGACCCAACGCTACCCTCCTCACACCACCCTATCACACTCCTTTGCACCCCCTCCAAAGTCTTAGAACGCCTTGTATTACAACTGAACCCACACGCTCTACCCCTAGTTCCAACACAACATGACTTCAGGCCACTGCACTCCACAAACACTCTTCTTACAG
The DNA here is from genome assembly GCA_032716605.1 of Paralithodes platypus. NCBI lineage: Eukaryota > Metazoa > Arthropoda > Malacostraca > Decapoda > Lithodidae > Paralithodes > Paralithodes platypus. The sequence continues at coordinate 24,466,100 of CM064520.1, read as the reverse complement.
ACCTTACACAAAGAGCTTTTGACGGTATCAACTCGGCCAGACCACCACACAGATCACTACTTGCCACACTCAACATTAGTAAAGTCTTCGATGCCATCCCCCGCCACAACCTAACAAAGAAAATCTATGACACAAACATGCACAACAGCACAAAAAGGTGGCTGGCCAACTTCCTAGCAGGCAGATGTGCACACGTATCATTTGCCAGTCAGTCATCTAGCATCAGACAAATGGAGTTCCGCAAGGATCTTTCCTGTCGCCCGCACTCTTCAATCTGTACATGCATGATATAACTAAACCCCACACATCCCAAATAAACTTAGCCTCCTATGCAGACGACATAGCACTCTCATGCACACACCAAAATCCAGACAGCAACACTTCTCCTTCAACCCTATCTCAACACACTACATGACTGGTGCACTACAAACAGACTCAAATCAACCAAGCTACAGACCAACATGGTGAAACACATACAATAGCACTGGATATATCAAAGGCATTTGATAGAGTCTGGCATCAATCCTTATTGTCGAAGATGTCACACTACGGCCTTGCATCATTAGTTCCACTAATTTCTTCTTATCTTCATAACAGAAAAATACGTGTAATGGTAGCTGGCCTTTATTCTCAATTTCACTCAATAAATGCTGGTGTTCCCCAGGGATCAGTTTTGGCCCCAATTCTGTTCCTCATTCATATCAACGATCTCATATCTACCACTCATAATCCAATACATTCCTACGCAGATGACTCAACACTCCACAGTTCCTTCACATTTACCAATTCTTTCACCCAACCCGATCTTATAAATTCAAAAATAAACACTGCAATTTCTCTGAACCAGGACCTTTCTAGAATTAATGGATGGGGACAAAAGAATCTAGTTTCCTTTAATGCACAGAAAACCAAGTACATTCAATTTTCTAACCGACAGAATCTCACTGACTCCCATATATTTTTTAATGATGTAAATATTCCCACTTCCTCTAGTATTGACATTCTCGGTGTAACATTAACTACTAACTTGAGCTGGACACATTATGTTAGAGGCATTGCTAAGAATGCCTCTAAAAAACTGGGACTCCTGTACAGAGTTCGAGAATTCTTCACTGACGAGCAGTTGGCCGTGATATATAAAAGTCATGTGCGTTCTCAGATGGATTACTGTTCACCTCTGTGGGGTGGAAGTGGAGTGGTTGCATTGAGGCAGTTGGACAAAATTCAAAATAAAGCTATTAGATTAATCAATAACCCTGCAATCACACAGGACCTTCCTACATTATCCATACGAAGAAACGTTGCATCCCTTGCATTATTCTACAGATATTTTCACAGCAATTGTTCCGAGGAACTTGCTTCAATTGTGCCGCCTCTCCACATCTTTCCCCGTAGAACTAGGGCAGCTGAGAGCGCCCATGAATTTACACTTTCTCCTCCACAATGCAGGACTTCTGCTTATCAGAATTCATTTATCCCCAGAGCTACTACTCTTTGGAATTCACTTCCCTCGAATTGCTTTCCACAAACTTACAATCTACAAATGTTTAAATCCAGTTGTTACAAACATTTTATTAATGGAGGATGCCTTTAGGCACATGGACCTTTGTGTTTTATCTGTGTTTTTCCTTCCTCCATTGTTCATTGTCTCTTAAAAAAAAAAAAAGTTTGCCCCAGCCAAATCCACCGCAACTCTCCTCACAAGCTGGGCAGCCGAACACAAATACACCCCGCAACTCACCATAAACAACATACCCTACCACACACACACTCACTCAAAATCCTAGGAGTAACATGTGATACTCTAATGAAACTCAAACAACATACCACAAATATAAAAAATAAACTGACACCCAGACTTAACGTCCTCAGGTCACTTGCCCACACAAAATTTGGACACTACAAAGAAACCACCACCACAGTTTACAAACAATACATAAGATCAGGGATGGAATATGCAAGCCCTGCCTGGGCTTCTAACCTAGCTGAAATACATCACAAGACCTTGCAGACTATTCAGAACAAAGCCCTAAAAATCATCACAGGCTGCACAGCTACTACACCTACAGATCACCTACATCAAGAAACCAAAGTCCTCAAAGTCAAAGACCATCTGGACATGAGTGGCACTCAATTCCTGGCTGCAGCCTCCACAAACCAACACCACCCACTAGACTACATGGCAACACACCCACAGATACCAAGAAATATCAAAACAACACCCAGCACACGGTATCACACAAATACTGTCTTCTCTCCCTCCCTGCCCACCCCAAACAACCTTCCAGAAACACGTCCATACTCATATCTCTCACCGTTCCATCCAATCACTCATAGACAGCACGACCTCCCGAAATCCATTCTTCTGAATCCTCCCATCCTCGCGAGGACAGAGTCCATCTGGCCAGGCTGAGATGTGGGCACCATCCAGCTCTTCTGAGTTATCAGAAGAGACTGGATGACTCCGTCGATGACAACTGCCCGGGATGTAACACAGCACCCCATACCATTAAACACATCGTAGAGGACTACATTTCACACAATCGTGTATGCCAGAACATAAACTACACTTCTTGAGAGCCCTGTGGGAAAGCCCGACCATAGCCATGGCCTTCCTTAGGGACTCGGGGCTGTTCGGCCAGGCAGCTTAGGGAACGACAACAACAACAACAACCGTCAGCTGAAATGAAACCGAGTTTAGTATCAGATACAAGCCCTCGTGTGATGCCAACTTTAGCAATTTATTTCCCATTATTAGATAATTATGAAATACTATGTCTCTGTGGATTCCAATTCCAAACTTTCACAATTAACAGTATAATTCATAACAAAAGCTTCTCAATAGTTGAGTAATTTAAAACATGGATATGGCAATTTACCATAAGCTGGAAAAAAACAGACTGCAGTACAGTGTATAGATGCTGTAATTAACCCATTGATTACGGGGAGCTTTTTCTGAGTACTGTATAATATTTTCATAGTTTTTCACCAACCCACAAATTTACTTACAAATTAACCTAATTAATTAAAACAATGAGACTATTGAATATATGTGGTACTCCAAGGACTCAACCTAGTAGTGCCGTATTATCCATAAGGCTGACTAGGCTGAAGCCTAGGGGCCCACACAAAGCAGGGGCCCATGCAACCATTTTTATTTCTTTTAGTTTTAAATGTTAACACTATGGATACAGCAAACGCACCCTGCGCGTCACTGAAATTAATTTATAGGAATCCTATTTGATACGAGAGACGCTAAGGGTGCGTGGGGGATGTCGAGGGGCCCAATGAAGCTCGAAGCCTAAGGGCCCTGTCATAAGTTAATACGGCACTGGAACCTAGGATACTCAACCAAAATTCCGCTCACTAAGCATTACGCTATCAAGACAGGTACGTATATGTTGAAAAATAAGTTCCCAGATACAAATATGATATTAACTAAGAATAATTTCATTGGAGATGTTCTTTTTGACCAGTGATTTCAATGCTGTATCAAATTATCAATGACTATAATCTGATTCTTGATTTATTGCAGCCTATAATGAAGGATGGCTGGCGGCAAATCTTCCACTTCGGCCTGACACCTGTTGATTTTGACTTTTTCGTGCCATACATGCATCACATATACCATAACAGTGCAACTTGCGGCTTCAACACAACCATCCGTGCGGTACGATTTCCTCCGCTAGAATCAATGCCTGCCTTGACTCCAAAACCAGGCACCAAAAACCAGAATAGAGAGCCAACATCGCAAGGATCCACAAATAATGAAGGCCAGAAAATCAAGGATAAATGGGGTATGGTAGCGGCAAAGAATGACACGGTGTTGTTGGGAATTATGGGCGCCACCGAAAAAAACACAACCGGCAGTGAAGACCTGGCGGCTACTATCAAGCAACTCTTCCCCAACATACCACCTGGGAAAGTGGATCTTGCTGTTAAGAAGGTGTTGGCTCAGACTCAACCCTCAACCTAAGGCAAAAAGAACATTTTCAAATGGTGACCAGGCAATTTGGCTGTTCACAGGAGCTGCAGGTATAAAAAAAAAAAAAAAAAAAAAAAAAAAAAAAAAAAACATTCTATGTGATTGAAAGAGACAAAAGACAAAGCTGCCTGCAAAAAGTGTCCTCCCCAAGGTAGAGAGAGTGATAGAGAGCCAAAATCAAGGTACAGTATGTTAGAGGTAATATAGGTGTGTTGGAAAGAAATGTGGTGTACTGTACAGTACTTGCTAGATGTAGTGATATGAATAGGAGGAGGAGGTGTTTGTGAGAGTTAGTTGGATTATTCAGTGTAAGTGAGGCACACATAGAAACGATAGGGGAAACCAGGCAAATGAAACAGGAGTTCCAGCAACTCCTTATCATTTGCCTATGTGGCCTTCCCTGGGTACTGCCCTTCTCGATCTTCTTATAATGCACACCCCCTAATGCACACCTGTTGGGACATTCAAAGCTCACTCTATTTCCTGCTGTCAATCTCAGTCTAGATTCTATAAGGTCAATTGAAGTGGCGGTACAGGGTTAAGCATTAGGTTTAATTCATGTTATTCATGGCTGGATGTTGTCTATACTATGCCGAGCAAACTCTAAGGCATGGTGGTGATTTATGGGAAGAACTTGATACCACACAATTTCTTGATTGTAATATATTTCTACTTATTTTGTTCATCATTGTGTCAGAATTCACCACGGTCAGGTTTACTCAGGTTTTTTAATATGAACGTTGGTGCAAATACATCAATAAATTCCATTAATCAGTGCTCTTAACCCTTTTTTACTATGACTATTATTTCCTAAGATTAGTACTGTATATACAGCTAATGTGAAGTAAATATAAATATAATACAGATATTTCACTGATTTTTTTTTTAACTGTTTTTAGTCTTTTGAATATGAAAGATAATTCCTAAGTGGAATATAGTAATTAACCCTTTCAGGTCTGGGGGTTGCCGTTTGGTATTTAGAAACAAAATTATCTTGATCTCATAATTACCTCTCCAAAATTAGTTTTCTGCCCACAACTCGCTCAAAGACAATTACAGAGGTTGAAATAATTATACGTACTGTACTAAAGGTTTCTAAGCACCCCTGATGGTCACAAAGGTTTTAAGTATCCCCAAAAGGGTGCAATCGCGACAAGACAGAGAAAAGGGCGAGGAAACGCAATAGTGGTCCTGAACCCTAAGAATTGAAACCTTAAATCTTGTTTCTGTTCGGGCTCGGTCTCGAGTCGGCCACCTCCAGCTATGGGGTATGTGCCTGAGTATATACCTACATACATAATATAAAATAATTAGTGTCTACATTGAATATAATCATATGATGATAATACTGAAATTATATAGATCTTCATTTGATTGAGAATGCTAAATGTAAATTTTATGCAAATACTGTACACTACTGAACTAATGTTTCTCCTCAGTTACCTGTGACATTCTCATTAGCTCTCCAAAGCAAAGAAATCATTCATACATAGTAGTTATGGTAAAAACTAAAAAGCATTTATTGAATGCAGTTGTTCATCTGTTACACGTCTCTGAAACGGGAGTGAAACCTGCTTGTTACTTACACACAAATATTAACTTTACTCTTGACAATGTTACCAAAGCAGTGTAACTTTGTTAGATGTAGAAATTCACCTCAGGAAAATCTTTTATGAGGAATTATCCTGGACCAGGATTTGAACCCGGGTCCTCTCACATACCAGGCGATCACTCTACCAATGAGACCAATACAAATATCTCACTTGGCCCGGTCGACCCGAGCATATTTTATCAGCTGTTTTCCGTTTAGGATATTGCCTCAATTTCTGGCCTTTCTATCTATCTATCTATTGCCTGACGCCGTGATCCCCGAAGGGGATGGGCACGAACGAACCGCCCCCATGCACCTCTGTCCCAAGTCAGTCGACGCCCCTCCTCCCAACCAGCACCGCCTTCATTCATATACAGTACTTCCTCACTCCATCCTTCCACCTCTCCTTCAGTCTACCTCTCCCTCTCTGTCCTTCCACCTCGCTCTCGTACACCCTCTTAGTCATTCTCTCGCTTCCCATACGTTCCATATGGCCGAACCATCTCAAGTTATTCCTTTTCACACTTTCCAGCACATCTACCTCCACACCACACCTCCTTCGTCTGTCTATCCCTCCCATGTAACTCCGCACGCACTTCTCAAGTAACTCATTTCCACCGCTCTCACTCTTGGTTAGAGTCTCTTCCCGAACGTCCATGCTTCGCTTCCGTAGTTAGTGTCGGGATTACCACACTGTCATGCAAGGACTTCTTCACTTCCATACTGACCACTCTATTTCATGTTACTGCTTTCAACGTTCCTATACAACCCTCTTCCCCTGTTGCACCCTCTCCCGCACTTCTTCATCCATAGTCCCATCTTTACTCAACACACTTCCCAGATACTTAAAAGAGTTGACGATCTCCATAGCCTGACCGTTCAACTTCACCTCACACTCTGTGACTTCACCCCTTTCGAAGACCATAACCTTGCTCTTCCCCGCATTTACCTTCAAATTCCGTTTTTTGCACCGTTCCAAACTCATTTACCAGACCCTGCAACTCCCATTCATTATCGCTCATCAGAACTGTATCATCCGCAAACAGCAGTATAGGCAGCTTCCACTCATTTCCCTCCCTTTTCAGCGATACACCAACATCCACTGCTCTTCCTAGTATTTCTTTCATGACTCCATCCATATATACAGTAAACAACCACAGGGACATCACACACCCCTGTTTCAATCCAACACTCAGGTCAAAGAACTCGCTCTGCTCATTCTCCACACGTACTGCCGCCTTTAAACCCTCATACATGCTCTTCACTGCTTTCAGCAACTTGCCATCTACTCCGTATATTCTAAGTACTTTCCACATGCCTTCTCTATCCACTCTGTCATAGGCCTTCTCCAAGTCCATAAAGGCAACATACACCTTTTGTTGCTTCTCCAGATATTTCTCCACAACACATTTCAGGGTAAAAATCTGATCTACACATCCTCTTCCCTTCCTAAAACCTCCCTGCTCGTCGCCTATCCATTTATCTGTTCTCACTCTCACTCTCTCAATCACTACCCTAGTGTACACCTTCCCGACTACGCTTAAAAGACATATTCCTCGGTGGGTACCACACACTCCTCTTTCCCCTTTGCCCTTATATAGGGGGACTATTATGCCAGTCTTCCAGTCATCGGCTGCATTCCCCTTCTCCCATGCTAGTTTGCACATTTTCCATACCCATTCGATCACTATCTCACCACCATACCTCATCATTTCCCCACACACTCCATCTGTTCCTGGTGCTTTCCCCAACTTCACTCTTTTCATAGCTTCCCACACTTCTGACCTCCTGATCTCCACCTCCTCCTTCACTACTTCTCCTCTTCTCCCTCCCATACCATATCCAACTATGTTTGCTGGCTCTTCATTCCTTACATTTAGCAACTCATTGAAGTACTCCCTCCATCTTTCGACTCTCTCTTGCTTCTCGGCTAGCATTCTCCCATTCTTATCTTTCACACTCTTACTGTTTCCCTTGCTACCTTCCCTAACTTTCTTGACTTCTTTCCAGAACAGTTTCTTACACTCCCTCCATTTTACACTCAGATTCCTTCCAAATTCCTCATCTACTCTTCTTTTACTTTCTTTCACTACTCTCTTCGCCACTCTCTTTCTCTCCACGTACCTCGCTCGTTTCTGCCTCTCCAAATCTTCATTCCCTCTACTACCCAACCACTCTCTATACGCTTTCTTCTTGTCTTCCACAGCTATTTTTATCTCTTCTGTCCACCTTGCTATACATTTCACTCCCCTCCCTCTTCTCCTCACTCCACACACCTCCTCACATGCTGCACAGATCTCTTCCTTAAACACCTTGCTTATCGCCTCCACTTCCTCCATATCTACCAGGTCGAACCCACCTAGTCGTCTTTCTACTGCTCTCCTGTACTCTTCCCTGATTTCCTCCTCCTGTAGTCTCTCCACCCTCCTCACCATTCTACCTTCCTCTCGCCTCCCTCCAGCTCTCCTCACCCACTTCTTTTGTATCCTAACCTTAGCTACTACTACATAATGATCAGACAGACCCCCTCCAATACCCCTATACACCCTAGCATCCATCACAGATTTCTTCATTCTTTCATCCACACATAATTATATATAATCAATCAGTGACTTTCATTCCACCACTGTCTTATCCTTCATCTTTCCACACCACTTTCCATGTGTACCTGTGTATCATTCTGTGTCGGATGAAGGTGTTGGCTATCCACAACCTCCACCCCATGTAGGAATCGGCTAGCCTATTTTCACTGACTTTACATCCACACATACGTCCACAAGTGCACTACCATTCCCATTCACCTCTGACGGTACTCCCCACCACTCCATCAACTTTCCTATCACCCACCTATTCCTATTCATATCCCCAATCAGAAATATTCTTTCGTTCTTGTCAAACTTATCCAGGCACGCCTCCACATTCACCCAGAACTCCTCTTTCTCTCTTACAAGTTTATCCTCTGCCGGAGCATACACACACAATCACCCACGTTTGTATTCCTACTTTCATTCTCACCCACACAATCCTTGAACCCACAGACCCATATTCTCTTACACACTCCTTCCATTTGTTACTTACAAACAAACACGCACCTTCTCTCGCTGCTCCCTCACTCACTCCAGCACACACACCCATTCCACACTCCGACTCTCTCACATCTGTACCCTTCCATTTGGTCTCCGTCATTCCACATACACCCAGCCTGACATTCACTAACACTTCCCATTCACTTACACTTTCTGGCCTTTACATCTCATTAACGGTGGGTACTATTATAATGATGATGAATTTTTTATTATTTTTTTATTGACTAGCCTACGGAGTCTTAGCACTTATAAGGCTAGTGAGGGGGGTTATTACAAATTTATTTTTATATAGCCTATCGAGGGAAAAGTTGAATCTTAATTTTGTACGTATGTATGTATGTACTGTATGTATATACTGTACACTGGCACTCACCCCAGTTTTCCTTTTTTTTTTTATGGGGGTGGCCGACTCGAGACAGAGCTCGAACATGACATCACACACATCTGAAAGACAAAACAAAAGACAAAATCACATACATCTAGGTCGTCCAGGAGAAACACTCGGAGACCCAGGCCTATTTGGGGTCCCCACAAAAGATTCCCACACAAAGAAAATACTTTTATGATGGGGAAGTGCTGGAGGGACCTTGGTGACCCTGATCTCTGGGTCTTCTCCTGGATGACCTAGATGTGTGTGAATTTGTATTTTGCTTTTGTGTGTTTATTGTTTTCTGTTGTGTTGTCCCTATTCTGGCTCTGTCTTGAGTTAGCCATCCCCCCCCCCAAAAAAAAAAAAAGAAAACAAAAAAGTAAAAGTGGGGATTGGGCCTGAGTATATAGAATATAATATAATTAATCTTAGGTGTTTTTATAGTTGTACACACAGGCTCAGTCCCTTATTCTAGATGACATTTAATTTAGCCATATATTTAAACACAATTTAGTAACCTATAGGCTATGTGTATATTATAATGTAAAACTTGCAAAATATAACTGCTGATGCCTACTCAAGTTCTTGCATAAATGATCTTAAACAAATTATTTATATACGGTACCTGTAAATACACACTGATTAAATACTGTCGTATAACATATGAGATGAAGCGCAGGCAATTAATCTACCGGAGGTGGAGGATACCACAAGAAGGTATCTTCTTATTCCCCCCACTACTATTGTTTAGGTAAGGTAAGTATGGAGAGATGGTGTAGTACAAGCATTGAAAGATAGAGGGATGACTGTAGAACAGGCAAGAGAAGTGGTAATGAATAGGAATAAATGGAGAATGCTTGTGAATAGATGAGTGATAACGCGGCCATTGGGAGAGGGGGTCGGGTGACAGTTGGACTAGATAATAATCTGTCAGGCTCCTGGCCCGGGGAGCCGGTGTATATGAAGGGTCATGCCTGGGTGTGAGGTTGGCAGGCATTGTGATATGGTGCCGCTGCATGTCTACCTGCTGAGACCTGAACCTCTCCTGAAAGTCTGGGACCGGGGAAGTGCTGGAGGCCCTTAGTGATCATTGGTCTCTGGGTCTTCTGGGTATAATAATAATAATAAAAACTATTTGTCTACAGCCTACTGGGCAAAAGCCCTCATAAGGCTGGGGGGTCTTCTGGGTGAACTAGATGTGTGTGAATTTTTATATTTTGTGTTTTATGTTGTGTTGTGTTGTCCCTGTTCGGGCTGTGTCTCGAGTCGGCCACCCCCAGCGATGGTGTATGTACCTGAGTATATACATATATAAATAGCCTACATACATTGCTTAAAATAGTGGTAAAATAAATAAATAGCACCTTTATGTAATATTGTTTTTTTATTTGCAGTCTTGTAATATCATATATTGATAAAAATATAATAGCATAACCAACTAAATTATTCTACAAGTTTACTTCATATAAAGTTATTGTTTTTCTCGTGGACAACAGCATCAGTAAAGCATTATATAACACTTAACCCAAACATTATGCATAATCAAAACAAGCATTTAAAAAAGAATTACAGTAGAATATTCAAACAAAAAAATACTCTATCATAAATACTAAGTTGTTCATCATCTACTAATACTTCTTGCCTTCCCGCTTATTATAGTCTATTCATTGTAATTAGGCCAAACATTTTATTTTTAACCTCTAGTAACTCAAAAAGGGCTTTCGCAAATGGGCTGTAAATTTGTGCACCTAGTTTTTGTTTAACTCTCCCCAAATATCAGGTGAATGGCTCTAATACTTTCTGAGTAATAAGAGGTTAAGGATCAAGATTTCTGGCCTAAATATTACTTCCTCTGCCCCACTCTGTTTCCAGGCATTAATGGGATCAAATTTATTCCATGTCTCATCTTTCCTACCCCCCTGGTAATACTCTCCTTGGCGCGGTTGGTGGGCTTCGGGGCCGGCGACTGGAGCTTGATCGGGGATGGTTGTGGTAATTTCCCTTCCTCTCCCCTCGAGCTTTCGTCATCAGCTTGACTAATTTTGAGTAGTTCTTCTTTCCTCATTCTATGTTTTTCCCCTTCTATTCTTATTCTGTCTCATTCGGCTGTCCTCGGGCAGCCTATATCTCATGTCTCCCTGGCCTGGCTAGGTACTTGACTCCTGACCCGGTTTGTCTCTTCGGTTGCTGATGTGGCCGAACTGACTTGATTCCCTTCGGTAATACATTTTTTGCTTCTCGATGTGATTTTTTCTACCTTAGACCTGATCTCTCATTCTTCACCCTGATCACTTCTTAGTTGGTGTTGTGGTGTAGCAGTTCTTGCCTCGTCCTTCGGCCCTGCCCTATAAGAGCTCTGATGTGGAGCTCATGTGGTCCGGCTGAACTGGTGAAATGGCGAGAAATGTCTGCGTGTCTTCACCTTCCTCGATTGGTTCCCTTCCTGCCCTTCCCTATCTATCTTGACTCGTTTAGTTATATATCTTGATCGAATCCTTCGGGCCAGCCCTATGAGAGTTCTTTTGTGGAGCTCAGTGGTCTGGTTAAACTAATATTAAAACAAAACAAAATCATCTTTCCTATGTTCTTATCATCGTCATGTATCATTTTCCTGTATGAAGGATATACTAGCAAATTCATAGTGGTGCTCTAATTAGTATGTTATAGCGGTGTAAAGCCACAAACAATTTGTAGGGTAAGTTGAATTTATTTTTTAGTGTTACAGTATGTTGTACCTTAACTATCGTACATATTGATATTTGAACTTTACTGTATTTTGTGGGTAATAGTTTTATAGATTGAAGAGTGTATTTTTAGTAAATCCTAGTGTGTATTGATATGGCTCCGCAGTGTAAGCCAACAAATCTCAGGTTAACAATTTTTATGTATGACCAGGCCGAGCTTCAAACTCGGGCCTGTAGAGTAGCAGTCCATCACCAAACCTACGAGACCACTGAGGAGCTATAACAGTGATGGTTTCATTTGGAACTATTTCCATACACTACCACCCGCTTAGGGGCAGGTGGCTAGGAATCCTCCTCCCATTGTAAATTTATCTTACTCAACGAGACAGAGAAAGGGGCGAGGTAACGCGAAAGTGGTCCAGGACCCTAAGAATTGGAACTTTAAACGTTTCTGTTCGGACTCTGTCTCGAGTTGGCCACCCCCAGCAATGGGGTATGTGCCTGAGTATATACATACATACATACATACTGTACCACATTCTCCGATGTGGTCACACAGCCTAATGCCGTTCACACATACACCTACATTCAAGCATTAGTAACTAGTACTAGAGAGGGTATTTGCAACCTGGGGCACTTTCCATGGATGGCCTCGCTAGTATACAAAATAGAGCCCTCTTGAATGAACTTTTTTTACTTATGACCATGCCGGAAACTGGCTAGACCGCCGAGGAACTATAAAAGAACCCAAGATACAAGTATTGTAATTGCCTTAAGTTTTAAATTATATTATTGATAATCTACTTAAATACTGATTAGCAACTTCATGAAGCAGATTTATCTCTCTATCCCCTTATAATTCATATATGTCTTCTATGTAAATTTGTGTTTTTCACATGAATTCATCTTATACACCCCTCCTTAGGTAACAGAGGAGCTTGCTATCTTGATTATGACATCAAATAATATGACAATCTGTTGTGAATAAATAATATGCCAAGAATTATACAGTTCTGTACATTTGATTTAGTTTATTGAACATAGCTACCAATGCATGTTGATTTAGTATGTGGTCCGGGGCCATAAAACAACAACAAATAGATAGGCACAATGGAGTGAGAGGTATGGCAGAGACAAACACTACTGTTTCTCCCATATCATAGAATAATGAAGTTTGATATTTTATCAGAAATACAATATCAGATACAACTAATGTACATGATTATGGAATTTTGGTGTGAGCTTCCTTTTTCCTCGTTGGATATTCCTTCAGGTTCCCTCTTAAGCATATTTTTGTTGCCATCGCCAACTTTCTAAGTTTCACCGCCCACTGTACATAGAAGCTATACGTCCAGTGTCAGCAACATCTTTACGGCTAGGTCGACTTTGTTATGGGGAATATTAGGAAAGTGTTGTTTAATAGTTCCCGGAAGATCTTCTGCACTCACTTTGGTCTTCTCTGCATCATCTCTAGGTCCTACAAGCAAGCTATAGTTCACCACTGCCACCATCGCCTGTTCTCCAGCTTCCTTGCAGCCTGGGAAACGAAGGGCTCGCAGAGAGTTTAGGAAGCGGGCGTCGTCTTTGAGGTACTCGACCTCCAGGTACGGAGGAAAGGCGTCAAACTCCACGGGCATCAGGTTGAACTCAAACATTGTGCGCCAGTCACCCTTTGCTGCTTCTCCCTGTTTTTAAGGTTAGAATGTCACTGCATGGCTTTGTTGTAGTCTATCTGGCTTTACATCTGCATATCTCCTCAGTGAAGTATTTGTTATTTCTGATGTAATTTATCTTGTAATACATCTGCTAACCTCTTCATCAATATCTCAAATTATCCATTTATCTAACTACAATAACTAATTACCAGGTATTTTTTTAACTCTACACAAGACATAGCATACTAACAGATAACAAAGTGCAAATTTGGCTTATCGATGTCATCCAGAATCCTTAGCTAGCATGAGTCAGAACTATTTAAACCTTGTCTGATCTTATAGTAAACCCATAAACCTGTGCAGCATGAAGCATTCTATGCAACATCTCTCTTAACTAATCTATTTTTCATTCACTATGTACAGTAGATGTCCACTTTATTCTTGGTCTTCTCAATGCAGTACGGCCTAATGCCGTAGTGCGGTTGGTAGAGCACTTGCCTGCAAACTTTGAGGTTGATGGTTCGAGTCTCAGGCTAGCCAGTGTGTAATTGGCATACGCCAGTGTTGTTGGTGAACAGTACGGTCTAGCACTCTTTGGCAACTATTCACTGAAGTCCCTGATCATCAGGGCACCCACCCTAGCCCAGCTCTTGAGCAGGGAGTGCATGTTGGTAAAAAATGCATTATCAAACCCAGAGCCATGATACCTTTTAAAACCTTACAGCTAACCTATGGTAATTTAGAATAAGGGACAGTGTATAATTATATACACCTTACTCTGTTGGTCATCAATGAATTTGAAGAGAATGTCCGCTTTATTTTCAGACCTCTGGAAATGTTACCTTTAATTTAAACCCAGAGTAACATTATCTTGCCTAATCTTACAGTTAGCCCAGAACCCCATATAAAAGGCATTCTATAAGCTACCAGATCATCCTTTGACTAATGACTACACAACCTAATTCAAGTATCCACTGGAGATGCCACTAACAGGCGAGATAAATTCTGAAACAGATATTTAGAACCAAGAGAACAACAAATGAAGGCAAAAACAAAGAAGACAATGATGAAGAAGAGAAACATGAAGTATACAGTCCGCCCTCGGGTAACGCGGGTATGGGTATATCGTACCGGCCCCAGGGAGCGTTACGCAAACACGCGTTACATAAAGCAAAGGTTATATGGGAAAAATTCAATTCGTTCTGGCCACTTCCCCAAAGTCCCCTTTTTGACAATTTACCACCCGATAACCTAACAATGTAGGCCTATCTATTTATTTGTCAGTATTATTACGTTGGCAACATACCTTCATAATAGGGGTCAATAATATATCCAATTAAGACCATTAACCCAAGTGTGGCAAGACTAATAAGAGTTTTACCGGTGCGCTGCGGGAAGCCCTATATAATCCAAGGACTAAAAAAAAAAACATTTAAACCAGCCCAGTATCTATTTTTTTTTTTTTTTTTTGTTTTTTTATTATTTTGCCCCTTAGCCATGCCAAATATCACTCCTCCACATCCCCTCCTTCCCCCCTTTCCCCCCCTCCTTCAATTATCACCTATTTTCCCTGTTATTCCCTTATTCGTCGGTATATTTTCGTGCTAACAATAGCGAGTAATAAGCAGGCTGTGCTTATATGTTACCAAGCGAGTGAATGAGAAAGAGAGACGGCACTAGACGTCAGTGTCGCTCCAGGCGTCATGAGAGGTGGATGTTGGTGAAGCTGGCTCACACTTTAGTTATGTAACTCTCGCATTCATTTCGCGATTTTGATCAGCCAAACACTGTTTCCACTTGTTTTATTGTAACAGGTTCATATCTTCATAATCAATGTAAAATAGGCGCATATGGATAAGTATTAATGATATTTATGGTAAGATAACGATTTGAGTGACAGGAATCAGTGAAATACCTACGCATAGGGAGAGGTGGTCACTATACCCCCTCTGCACAGCGTAGAGGTTAATGGTACTATGATATGCCATTTATTTGAAACGAAAACAATGCCGCTCATCCTTAGTACAACAATAACAAACAACACGTGTCATCTGCAAGTGTGGCAGGCGGCGGCAGCTTGGCTACAAGTTGCTAAACTTGCCAACAATCTACCGCCTTCAATACAGTTACAGTTTAATGGATTTTTCTTTGGCTTTTACTATTATAAATATTATTTGGTAAAATTCAATTCAATTCCATAGAGTACCGTATAATTATAAAAACATTTTATTGCATACAGAAATAACTCGGGTTTAGACTCCCTACTGATACGGCCGACATAGCCACACAAGAACAGGAACACACACACACACACACAAACTGACAACAATAACACACACGATTTCGGTCACTCGGAAAATCAGCTGATGAATCTCGGCGCTCCAAATTCACTTGCATTGAAAGTATATTCGTCGTATAAGACCACCAATGGTTTTGGAGGGTTTTGGAGGCTTAGAAATGTGTCTTATACGCCGGTATATACGGGTCTGACGAGTCTGACGTCACCGGCCAAGAGATGCCGACCAGCCGCCACCCGCCACCCGCCACAAGCGTAACCTAAACAAAACTGTGCTAGATGCTGACTCGGCACATTTGGGGTACCCGTGTTAGAGCAAAACCGCGGCACCTAAAGCCGCGTTACCCGAGGGCCGACTGTACATAAAAGAATAAATCCCCTTACCTTGCCCTGTCGGCTCTCGGTGATGTAGAAGAGAATATCCACGGTACCCGGACCCTGAAGTAGGCAAACCCAGAGCCTCAGAATTATACATGCTCTTATTGCTAAACTAGAACTCTCTACAGCAGGAGGTACAGTTGGCCTCATGAATTTGCATAAACTCCCATGATTTTATGGATAGGAATAAAATTAGTGTGATTGACTTGCAAGAATAATTAGCTATAAAACTGTCAATTGATCATATGAATTAATTACTGCATTACCATATAAATTTCTGAATCATTCATACTATCTTTCCTTCCATACTAAAGTCACAGTGTGTATACAAATTCATGTGGGCAACTGTACGACATATAGTCTCTCACCTTACTCTCTCGGTCCTCTTTGATATAGAAAAGAATGTCGACCTTATCTCCGTCTCTCTGGAAGCGGTACTGGCGTCCGGCATGGCAGTACTCCGCTGGCAGGTCTTGTAGGGACACTGCCTCCTGAAGGGGATACCAGCCCCCTACGTCGATAATGTGTGCATCACCGGGGGACCTTTAGTGACTTGAATTAGAGCCCATATTCCTAGACAGACCTCATCATTTTCGGTGGTAATAACTATAGTACTGTATTGCCCTATTCCTGTCAGTCAATATGATAGACTATATTCTATTTGTTTCCAGCTGAGGGTAAATTGAATCCTCTAGCATCTGATTTCTAGATTCTTGATGGAACAATATGATGTTGCTATGTGTCTGCATCATGTTATTGACAAGTTTTCATAATTAGCAACATATTTCGCTATACTGTAATAACAAGGTAATAGCCAATTAAGTATTTAGAATGGCGAGATAGCAGTTTACCCTCAGCTGGAAATAAACAGACTATGGTACAGTATAGTTGTTGCCATTGCAATGAAACTACTGTAAGAAATTAAGAATGTTCCAGTATTTCTCATTGCAAATACAGTGTGCCGTTACATTGCATGTAATAGAAAAACGACGTTAAACCATTGTACACTTGTACCGTATGTACTGATTGGCTAGGAATATGGCAAAACAATAGTAATTTCCACCGACAATGATAAAAAAATTCTAGGATTATGAGCCTAGGTGTCATGTCTCCTGGGAATATTAGGAGGTATAATAGCTTCTTCTAGTTCGAGGAATTGCTGGGGCAATCCGGCTGTACATTTACACACATATTTCCTGGTTTACTTTTCCTAAATGGTAGAATTACCAGCTTAATTGATTCAAATTAAAAGTTATGATAGAGATTGAGTGGTTGGACTTCTAGACTCGCCAAAATTTGTAGACTTTGATATTACATGACATGAATATAGGAAAAGTAAGATATGTAATACATTTGATCATATTAATACCTCAAAGCAAGAAAGGGACAAAGGAATTAGTAGGGGGTGAGGAAGGGAGTTGTATTTGTTAAGTCTCCTTGCAGAGCAGGACGGACTGGACAGCCAAACACACAATGACATGAGCGTCTGGACATGACATGACATGAATATAGGAAAGGTGAGACGAGCAATCAAATTTAAGCTGGAATACTGCTGAGCCACAGATATTTACATCGCAGGTCCTCATTAACCCGAGGAGCGCACAATTAATGTGTTTAAAAGTGCCGCATATGCGAAAAAACATTTGATTCTTACAAAATTTGTTATATTTACCTATAAGAGTTCCGTATGGAGCTCAGTGGTCTGGTTAATCTACTCTACATAACTAACTAACCGTATAAAGCATTATTTCTGCTCCGTGTGCGTTTATTTTACTTACATGATGAACATAATATGTTCATATTATGAACAGTCAAGAACAGAAAATATGTGTAAACAACAAATATCTAGTGAAAAACATATATTTGTGGCGGGAAGGAGTGGGTTGGAGACGAGAGAAAGGGTGAAACATAGGTGTGCTTCCTGGGCCTGCTTGAGGCAGACTGAGTTTCCCAGCTGCCTTCTGTGCATGTGAAGGGGGAGGAGGAAGTGTGAAAGACCGTGAATCATCATATTTCGTGCTGGGAAAGGGTGGAATGACGAATATTAGAGGAATAATAGCCAATAAATGAAGAGAGGGGAAGAGGGGGAAGGAGGGGAGAAGGAGGGGGAGGGGGGACACACGTAGGGGAGAGGAAGTCCTGAGGTACTGGAGAATGATTTTACTACCTTTCTTTCTTTTTTCTTTTTTTCTATGTGATTGAGGGAGGCAAAAGGCATAACTGCCTATAGCGAGTGCCTCCCCCATAGTTGAAAGAGCGACAGGGCCAAAATCAAGGGACGTTCGAGCCAAAATGCCTGGACACACAGAGTTTGAAGCAATTTAAGTCATAGGAAGCGGGAAAGACTGATTCTGGGAGAGAGTTCCAGAGCTCAGCTGTTGAGTAGAAGAAAGTTTGAGAGTAACGTTTCACTCTTGGGTTGGAGAGTTGCACAGAGTAGGGGTGGGATTGAGTTGCAAGACGGGTACCACGTGCCCTACGTAAAGGAGGTGGTATGCACTGGGATAGCTCTGAGGAACACTGATTATTATAGTAGCTATAGAATAGCGAGAGAGATGCAACATTGCGGCGGAGAGAGAGAGAGATTGCAGAGAGTTGGTGAGTGGACGGGAGTCAATGATACGAAAGGCCTTCCTTTCAACCTTGTCTAGGAGAGCGGTGTGAGAGGAACCTCCCCACACATGTGAACAATACTCAATACAAGGGCGCACTATACCCCTGTACAGAGCAAGAAGCTGTGCAGGGGAAAAGAACCCCCTAAGGTGGTTGAGCACACCCAGCTTCTGGGAGGCTGCCTTAGCAAGACTGGTAATATGGTCCTTCCAAATGAGAGCAGAAGAAAAAGAGACACCAAGAATATTGAGAGAAGATGAAGGGTTGATTTTTGTATTGTTGAAGAATAAGGGATAGTCCGCTGGGAGATCCTGACGGGTAGATAGATGGAGAAATTGGGTTTTGGAAGCATTAAAGTTAACAAGGTTTTCTCTGCCCCAATTGGAAATAGTATTTAGATCAGAATTTAAGAGTTCTATGGCTTCATTACGTTTGTCGTTGAGGGATTGCTGGCTGGGGCGTTCTGAAAAAGTAATGGAGTAGTGTAAGGTTGAGTCGTCTGCGTATGAATGGATGGGAATTAAGGTACAGTTAACCCTCTCACGACCATATGACGCAGAGGTTGCCAGATTAGCAATAAGAAATAGAGTTCTCTCACTCTTATAATTACCTCTTTAAAATTAGTTTTCTGCCCACAGCTAACTCAAAGACAACTGCAGAGGTTAAAGTAACTAAACTAAAGGTTTCTAAATACCCCTGATGGTAACAAAGGCTTTAAAGTATCCCAAATAGGCTCAAAATTGCGTCAAAAACGTAAGAGGGTTAAGGAGATCATTTATAAAAATTAGAAAGAGAATAGGAGATAGGACAGAGCCCTGAGGAACACCAGAGTTTATAGGGTGAGGAAGTGAACAATGGCCATCCACAACCGCGGCTATGGAACGGCCGGAAAGGAAATTAGAGACAAAGGCACAGATGGAGGGATAGAAACCGAAGGAGGGTAGTTTAGAAATTAAAGATTTATGCCAGGCTCTATCGAAGGCTTTCGATATGTCTAGTGCAATAGAAAAAGTCTCACCGAAGTCCCGAAAGGAGAATGACCAAGAGTTAGTAAGATATGAAAGAAGATCACCAGTAGAGCGACCCTTAACCCTTAATTGGCGGCGCGCAACTTATGTCGTGTGAAATAAATTTGGACTAAGTGGCGGTTCACAACTTATGTCGTGTGCTATTTTCAGCACGTAATGTTGCTGAGAGAGAGAGCTGAGCGGTGTGAGGAGCATAGTAAGGCTATGACCGCCGCCCACCACCGCGGTGGACCAACTGAAGTGAAAACCACCCTTCCATCCCCCCTCACACTCGCTACACAGGGAATTATGTAGGGAAAGTACCTAATTACATGGTTTTTGCACTCGTGTTGCGCGATCGTTGCAAGAGAACCAGTGGTCGTACAAGGATGGTTGGGGTGTCATTGGAAAGCTCTGTTTATGCCCTTTCAGGGATAGATACTTGTTTTACGTTCTGGGTCTTATGTAGGCATGAAAATGATCACGTAAACAACCCTATTTAGGGTAAAAACACCCCGCTGCTACAGTCAAATAGACCACCTAGCCCGCTAAATAAGGGTTAAGGAAGCCATACTGGCGATCTGAGAGAAGATTATGAGAAGAGAAATGCTTAAGAAATTTGGAAGCAAGAATAGTTTCAAAAACTTTAGAAAGACAAGAAATGAGAGCAATTGGACGATAGTTGGAGGGTTGAGAGCGGTCACCCTTCTTTGGGACAGGTTGAATGTGAGCAAACTTCCAGCATGAAGGGAAGACGTTAGAGGATAGACAGAGACGAAAGAGTTTGCCTAGGCAGGGAGTCAGCACGGAAGCACAGTTTTTGAGAACAACAGGAGGAACACCGTCCGGACCGTACGCCTTATTAGTGTTAAGCCCAGAGAGGGTAGAAAGTACATCTTTAGAAGAGATTAGGATATTAGGCATAAGTAAGAGAGAGGAGGGCGGAGAGGGAGGAATAGCACCGGAATCATCCAAGGTGGAGTTTCTAGCAAAAGTTTGAGCGAAGAGTTTAGCTTTGTCAGAGGAAGAAGTGATGGTTGTGCCATCAGAGTGGGAAAGGGGAGGGAAAGACGAGGAAGAGAAATTGTTGGAGAGGTTTTTGGCTAGATGCCAGAAAGCTTGGGAAGAGCTAGAGTTGGATAGTTCAGTGCATTTATTATTGATGAAAGAGTGTTTGGCAAGTCGAAGAACAGATTTGGCTTGATTCCGGGCAGAAACATATGAAGAATGAGAGTCTTGAGTTTTAAGGCATAGGTACCGTTTGAATGCTTCCTCCTTATTGTGGACAGCAGTAGAACAGGCGTGAGTAAACCAAGATTTTTTAGCATTAGTTTTTTTTTTTTTTTTTTTTTTTTTTTTTTTTCTATGTGATTGAGGGAGGCAAAAGGCATAACTGCCTATAGCGAGTGCCCCCCCCATAGTTGAAAGAGTGACAGGGCCAAAATCAAGGGACGTTCGAGCCAAAATGCCTGGACACACAGAGTTTGAAGCAATTTAAGTCATAGGAAGAGGGAAAGACTGATTCTGGGAGAGAGTTCCAGAGCTCAGCTGTTGAGTAGAAGAAAGTTTGAGAGTAACATTTCACTCTTGGGTTGGAGAGTTGCACAGAGTAGGGGTGGGATTGAGTTGCAAGACGGGTACCACGTGCCCTACGTAAAGGAGGTGGTCTGAGAGAAAGAGAATGGAATGTATGCTTCCATGCCCGATAGGATTACCTCGGTAATGCGTTCAGCACTCTCCGAGGGTCCTCGGCCACGGAAGCAGAAATCATTCCATGGGAAATCAAAGAAGTACTGCCTAATCCCATAATGCTTCCGTTTGTGTGCCTGTGGGGTGTTTTTGGAGTATATTTTCATGGGCTGTCTTCCGTGAGGCCTATCACGCTTGCTGGGAGAGAGATGGAACACCAAGAGTATATAATTTGTTCATGAAGTACACTCCATGAGCTTTGTCACAGAAAGCTAGTCAGGATAATGTAATGGCAACTTTAATATTGTATTGATAACTTTAGATGACTGAATACTTGCAGAGCTTTATTGCAGAATACGCCTAGCCTTGCCATGAAATAGATATCCTATAGTAGAAGAGATCAGTCATCTTTTTCTTTGGACACCAATTTGGTATCATAATAATCTAACAATGGGAATATTTGTTATCATGTCCAGTTTAGTACCAAAGCCAATACTATATTTCCTGTTATAATAATAGGCCTACCTATTTTTCATGAGTGGACGTATATTGGTGTAGAGATAAATTAACCCCTTATTAGCGGGGCCCGACTTAAGGCGGTCTAGAGAACCAAGGACTATGTGGCGGGGCCCGACTTAAGTCTGTGTGCAATTTTTGAGCAATAATGGCTCTGAGAGAGAGACGAGCGATGGGAGGAGCGTAGGGCGGCTCATGACCGCTCGGCACGGGTCCCGCGTGACTACTGACGTCTACTCCACACACACCCACACTCACTGCCTCGCTACACAGGGAATTATGTAAGGAAATTACCATATTTTAGGGATTCTGCACTCGCCTTGCACGATCGTTGCAAGAGAACTCGTGGTCGTAGAAGGATGGTTCTGGTGTCATTGGAAAGCTCAATTATCGCCCTTTCAAGGATACATAATTGTATTACGCTCTGGCTCTTGTTTATGCATGAAAAAGAGCACGGAAACAAGGTCGTTTAGGGTAAAACCACCCGCTTGCCAGGTAGTAGAAGTTACCGACCTAGCCGCTCCGTGAGTGTTAATGACTCATGTGGCACCAGTATGGGGGAAGATGTCCGTTTGCTGTGTACTAGCCTATAGGGTCGACCTCTTCTGGGAGATAATATAAACAAAAAAGTTTGTGTGACTCACTCTTTTGAAGCGAATTTTATCAGAATATGAATGTCCTCTACACAAGATATAATTTATTTTTTTATTTTTGAAGATGTTTACTTTAATTGTTCAATGTTAGTATTTAGTTTGTAGCCTATGTGGAAGAAGGAAATAGGAGGTTAAGGGGGAAGGGTTTAGTTATTGGTTGATTTATTTATGTATTTATTATTTTCATAGTTTCCTCCCTTGACCCCCATATCAAGCTTAAAAAAACATCCCCAAGATCCCCCTAGGTCTATGTAGGTCTATGCTATGTAGGCTACAAAATAACATCCTTTCAAATTGAAGGCGAGAAAGGCAGCCAATTTCAAGATGCATTTAGCTTACTAAGCTTGGATAGGTAGGCCTATATTTATGATAATACCAGATTATAACATTATAGTGGTTGAATAAAAATCGTTCACTTGTAGCCTGGACCATACAAATAGCATCCCAGATATTCAGTGCAAATCATTTGAAATTGAAAAGAAACTACTATACAAGTGGCTACTGTAACGAATTGAAAAGAAACTACTATACAATTGGCTACTATAACGAATTGAAAATAAACTACTATAGGCCTACAAGTGGCTACTATAACGAATTGAAAAGAAACTACTATACAAGTGGCTACTATAACGAATTGAAAAGAAACTACTATACAAGTGGCTACTATAACGAATTGAAAAGAAACTACTATACAAGTGGCTACTATAACGAATTGAAAAGAAACTACTATACAAGTGGCTACTGTAACGAATTGAAAAGAAACTACTATACAAGTGGCTACTATAACGAATTGAAAAGAAACTACTATACAAGTGGCTACTATAACGAATTGAAAAGAAACTACTATAGGCCTACAAGTGGCTACTATAACGAATTTAATGTCTGAGTTTCTGTCTCCCTCTCTTATAACCAGTCACCAGTGATAACAATAAATACGAAGTCACATAAATCATAGCCTAAGTACCGTACCGTAATATAATTAATCTGCACAGTCATCCCAGAGTTGTTGTTCTCTTCCAGTGACGATGGTGATCAAACGTTTTTACCCTAACCGTAGCCTACGTTAGACGATGGTATTCCAGCTTAAAGCACCCGTGACACCTAGCCGATTTTAGGCCAAGACTGTCCGCGACCTAAGGGTCGTGGACAGTCTTTGTCTACGTCGCCGCGCATCATGGGCCGTCGCCAACCTAACAAACAGGTCGGGATTGGTCTTCACATACCCCCTCAAAAGTTCTACAAGCGAAAAATTTGAAATCAAGTCGGCATGGAGTGAGGTCATAAAAATGGGACGGGAAGGGGACTGGAGGCTGATGGCGTGTGACGGCGCTTGGCGGCGCTTGACGGCGATTGACGACGCTTGACGGGAAACGATAGGCGTCAGTGCGGCGGTACACGGCACCATAAATGATAAGTGGATAAGTGGATAATTGGATTATCGCCACGTTTGGCTTTCTCAAGGACCACATCGTGCGGCAGAGTGGTCGTCAGAATAGCCAGGTAAATTTTGTTTTAATTAGTTTTGCATGTCTCGATTATTTAAAAGTGTTTGACACTGACCAGCCACGTGTGGACAAATTAATTATGTTTGTGGAGACTCGTTGTGCATACCACAGGTTTCTGACCTGACCTGGTTGTGGTATCTGCCGTTTGTTATTCCTTTCGTGATTTCATTATTGTATTGATTTACTTATTAATTTAATATCTTATATATATTTTGTAATTAATTTATTCATGTACTTAGATTAATATTGCTATATTGATTTATATAAGGTATTTAGTCATTATTTATACTTTATTTATTATATATGTATGTATTTTTTGATTGATGACTTTCTTTATTTCATTATTGTATTACTTTATTTAGTTATTGAATATGTTATATATATATATATATAACGTAAATCATTTTTGTATGCATACATTATTCATGCAGTGGAGTAATGAAACAACCCATATAATATATATATATATATATATATATATATATATATATATATATATATATATATATATATATATATGTTTATAATAGTACATATCAATACTAATAATTGACAATTTCAGGCTCATATAGCTGTCACCGGTTGCCAGGAACCGCAGTGTTATGGCTAGTCGTAGGCCAGGGTCGAGTGCCTTCCAGTAAAAAGTATCGTTCTTTACAATGCGGTGCGCCACACGTCCTAGTACCTCCCGGGGACTGTGGTGAACATGGCTGCGTGCAACCGTTACGGTGGTTGAAGGTATACTGATGAGGCCCACCCTTTGGTGTACCTTTTATATACCACACCTTGAGTTCGGTCGCCGTCGTTCGGGGTCATGCGGGCCGGGGTCACCGTCCATACTGAAGGGGTCGCCGCTCATCGGCACAGTAATGAATATTGACGCCGCCCTAACTCCTGTCGACGCCGTTCGTCGGGTCGTTGTCGACACACTACGCTGCAGATCGGCACTCCAGCGGCGACCTAAAACTCACATTCAGTCCGGCATGGGCGCCGGTCTACCCCGTCAGGTCACCGTCAGGCGGCGTGGCCATCCATACTGCGTCCTGTCCAAAACTCACCCCCCCATATCCTTAAGCTCTCCGCCGAAGGTCAGCACTCCTGACCACGACTCAAGGTCGTGGTCAGTCGTGGCTCAAATCGGCATGGTGTGACGCCTGCTTAAGGAGGTTCACCGGCTCTTTTTTTATCTTTCCTTTTCTCTCTTTCCCTGGCTTGTATCCATTCGGCCCCATTCAGCCAACTGTTTTAAGACGTTTATTCCCATCCAGGTGTCGATTTATTCCTGGCGAGCAATAGCGAGCGAGCATTGTATGGAGAAATCCGGCTTCACCGGAGAATTGTTTTCTATCGAAAAATGTACAAATTTAGCTTGCTGTCAAAACAAAAATATATATATGGTGGCTCGCTTCCGCTCGCCAGGAAAATATTGACACCTGGATGGGGGTAGGCCTAAACGTCTTAAAACAGTAGGCTGAATGGGGCCGAATGGATACAAGCCAAAGAGAGAGGGAGAGAAAGAGAAAAAAGCGAGGTGGGCTCCTTTAAGAAGTTCCTCGATTATATCTGGGGTTCATAGGAAGTAATAAGCTATTCTGGCTAATGTTACACGATTGTATTCAGATTAAGAAGGACCTTTGGGATTCAAAGGGAGTAAAGTTATTCTGGCTAACTTTAGACGATTTTATTCAGATTAAGGACGACCTTCGGGATTCTACATCATTATTTTTGCTAACATTAGACGATTTAATTCAGATTAGGAAGGGCCTCTCTTGGAATCAAAAGGGTTCAATCAGCCCTTTAACTTCCACATGCCCTTCCTAAACTAAACTTAATAAAATCACCTAATGATAGCCAGAAAATGAAAATAAATGAGGCCAACAATTTTACCCTTTCATTATGTTGCCGTCTTTTATATTTTTAGAGTGTATTCAGAATTTTTGGACAGGATAATTTTGGAGGTGAAAATAATGCTCTAAATATATTTCTTTCTATCCAAGGTATTTCTTCAGATTGAGGGGCGATGGGTCGTTTGTCTGGTTCCCCTTCTCCCTCATTAGTTTTCAGATTATATGACGTTTGGCCCATTAGTTTGGCAATTTCAAGACTGTTCACCCCATTTCTTTGTCAATATTTTAAGACTTTACATGTCGTTTAGGTGTGGATTTTTTCCTGGCAAGCGATAGCGAGCCTGTAATTTAAGAGGAATCGGGCCTTCGGCCGGGACATTTTTTGGTACAAATATATCTTGAAGGAGGGTCTTGAGGGGTGTTTTTCAGCTTGATGGAGGTCTAGGGAGGAAACTAATAATAATAATAATAATAATAATAATTAAAGTTGCAAGCAACGTTGTGCGGGGTTCGAGCGGGGTTGCACACAGGGTATTGTGTTGGATACAAGGGCTGTCCACATATATCAAAATATCATGTATCTTATCGGGCATGGAGAAAGTACAGTAGGAATATAGTGTAGCCATTTTGGCTATGGCCACTTAGACCATTAAGGAGTGTGACCATTTTGCTTAAAGATATTAATCCTGTACGAGTTGTTGTTGTTGTTGTTGTTCCCTAAGCTGCCTGGCCGAACAGCCCAGAGTCCCTGAGGAAGGCCATGGCCACGATCGGGATTACCCACAGAGCTCTCATTGAGTGTAGATTGTGTTGTTGGCGTAAGTGGTTGTGTGAAATGCAGTCTTCTATGATGTGTTTAATGGTATGGGGTGCTGTGTTACATCCCGGGCAGGCGCCGACAACGGAGTCATCCAGTCTCTTCTGATAGCTCAGGAGAGCTGGATGGTGTCCGCATCTCAGCTAGGCCAGGTGGACTCTGTCCTCGTGAGGAAGGGAGGATTCGGAAGGATGGATTTCGGGAGGTCGTGCTTGCAGCTGCGTGTTGTCTGTGAGTGAGTGGATGGATCGGCGACAGATATGAGTATGGATGTGCTTTTGGAAGTTGGTTCGGGGTGGGCAGGGAGGGAGAGAGGACAGTAATTGTGTGTGATACCGTGTGCTGGGTGTTGTTTTGATATTTCTTGGTGTCTGTGGGTGTGTTGCCATGTAGTTTAGTGGGTGGTCTTGGTTTGTGGAGGCTGCTGCCAGGAATTGAGTGCCTCTCATGTCCAGATGGTCTTTGACTTTGAGGATTTTGGTTTCTTGATGTAGGTGATCTGTGGGTGCAGTAGCTGTGCAGCCTGTAATGATCTTCAGGGCTTTGTTTTGAATAGTCTGTAAGGTCTTATGATGTGTTTCAGCTAGGTTAGAAGCCCAGGCTGGGCTTGCGTATTCCATCACTGATCTTATGTATTGTTTATATACTGTGGTGGTAGTTTCTTTGTTGTGTCCAAAGTTTGTGTGAGCAAGTGACCTGAGGGCGTTAAGTCTGGGTGTCAGTTTCTTTTTAATGTTTGTGGTGTGCTGTTTGAATGTCATATGAGTATCATATGTTACTCCTAGGATTTTGGGTGTGTGTGTATGTGTTAGGGGTGTTGTTTATGGTGAGTTGAGGGATGTATTCGTGTTCTCCTGTCCAGCTTGTGAGCAGGGGTGCGGTGGATTTGGCTGGGGCTAGATTAAGTCTGTTTGTAGTGCACCAGGCATGTAGTGTGTTGAGATAGGGTTGAAGGAGATCTGTTGCTCTTTTTGGGTTATGGTGTGTGCATGTGAGTGTTATGTCATCTGCATAGGAGGCTAAGTTTATTTGGGGCGTATTGGGTGTAGTTATATCGTGCATGTACAGATTGAAGAGTGCGGGCGATAGGACGGATCCTTGTGGGACTCCGTTTGGAAAGTTTCTGATTTTAGATGACTGACCGGCAAAAGATACGTGTGCACATCTTCCTGCTAGGAAGTTGGCCAGCCACCTTCTTGTGTTGTTGTGCAAAATGTGCATGTTTGTGTTGTAGATTTTGTTTGTTAGGTTGTGGCGGGGGATGGCATCGAAGGCTTTACTAATGTCGAGTGTGGCTAATAGTGATCTGTGTGGTGGTCTAGCTGAGTTGATGCCGTCAAAAGCTCTTTGTGTAAGGTCTGTGAGAAGTGTGTTTGTGGAGTGCAGTTGCCTAAAGCCATGTTGTGTTGGAGCTAGGGGTAGGTCGGGTGTAATTAGTTGTAATACTAGGCGTTCCATGACTTTGGAGGGGGAGCAAAGGAGTGTGATGGGGCGGTGCGAGGAGGGTAGCGTGGGGTCTTTGTTGGGTTTGGGGAATGTGGTGATGAGACCATGCTTCCAAATGTCTGGTATTGTGTTGTGTGAATAACTGTAGTTTGATATGTTAGTGAGTGCTTGTATGCCTTGTGGTCCCAGGTGTCTGAGGTGTATGTTGCTTATGTTGTCTAGGCCATAAGCGGGTGAGTGCTTGAGATTGGTGATGATATGCTTTGTCTGGTGATTGGTGAAGGGTGTATAGTCAGGGTCTGTGGGGAATTGTCTCTTACGTCGGATGACACGTCGGTCGTCTTTGTGAGGTTTTAGGTGGCTGACATGTGAGAAGTGATTGATGAGAGTGTTTGCTTGTTGTTTACATGAAGGAGTAGAGCCTGTTGTTGTGATTGCAGCATGTGATTGTGTTGTGTTGCTGTTGGAAAGTGTGATGCTGTTTAGTGTTTTGTAGAGTTTTTTGGGGTTTGTTTTGTGATCAAGTGTTTGTAGGAAGTTATTCCAATTTAGTTTTTGTTGTTCTTGTATTTTGTTGTTAGTTTGGGTGTTGAGTGCTTGGATTTGTTGTGTGATGTCTTGTGTGTGGGGTGCTGGGGAGTGTTTCAGTATGTCACATTGTCTGATGAGGTTTTGAATTTCTGGTGTGAAGTTGGGGTTGTGTCTTTTTCTGTTACCTCTTGGAATGTGTTTCTTGTCAGCATTTTGGATAGTTTTATTGAGTATGTGTACAACATTGTTGATGTTAGTGATGGGTGTACTGTTTAGAGTTGTGAAGTGTTGTTCTGTCTCATTTGTGAATGCTTCCCAGTTAGCTCTTTTATAATTGGTGTATGTGTGTTTGTGGCTAGCTGGGGTGAGTCTGGTTTTGGTGGTGATAATGATCGGGAGGTGGTCAGAGCCTAAGGTTCTGACCACCCTCCAGGATGTTGTGGGGGTGAGTTCTGGGGAGCAAAAGGTGATGTCTGGAGATGATGGGTTATAGAGGGCTTGGTGAGGAATATGGGTATGTTGATTGATGTCGTTAAGGATGATGAGGTTATCAGTTTGGTTTTGTAGTACCAGCCCTCTGTCTGTGTCGGGGTTGTCGACAAACCAGGCCGACGTCTTGGCGTTGAAATCACCACCCAGGATGATGTGTGGGGTGTTTATGATGTGTTGTAAGTGTGGTCTGTATTCATTTGG
The DNA here is from genome assembly GCA_032716605.1 of Paralithodes platypus. NCBI lineage: Eukaryota > Metazoa > Arthropoda > Malacostraca > Decapoda > Lithodidae > Paralithodes > Paralithodes platypus. Next base: position 24,436,738 of record CM064520.1, on the reverse strand, counting down.
TACTGTAGGGGATGTATGTGTTTATGATGGTTATGTTGGAGTTGTTGCCAGTGCGTATTTTAATTGATTGTATTTCTGTTGTGTTATCATTTGGGGGGAGGAGGGATTTGGTTTGTACACTGGTAACTATGTATGATATTTCTTTGTGTACCAGGGTGATGAGTCCACCGCCTCCGCCGACAGCCCGGTCTTGTCTGATGGTGGTGAAATAATGAAATGTGGGTGTTTTTTGTGTTGTGCGGAGATTTGTTTCTTGTAAGATGGCAATTTGTATGTTGTGTTGTTTGATGAAGTGTGAGAGTTTGTGTTTCTTTGTGTTGATGCCATCTATGTTCAATTGGAGAATGTTAATGTTATGTGCACGATGTATGTTGGATGCTGCTGCACGAGGAGGGTGGGGGTGGGGGTGAGGGAGGGGCTGGGGGTTGGGATGGGTGAGGTGGGGGTGGGGATTGGGGAGCAGGAGATGGGGGTTGGAATGGATTAGGATGGGGTGTGGTGTGTTGAGTTGAGGATGTGGATGGTATGGGAAGGTTAGGTGGGTTAGGGAGGAGAGGTGGACAGGATTTAGGGGGGGGAGTGGATGATATGGGAAGGTTAGGTGGGTTGGGGAGGAGAGGTGGACGGGTTTTAGGCGAGGGATTTGACTGGGAGAGGGAGGGACATGAGGAACAGGTGCAGGTGTTCGTGTAGTGTTTCTTGGAGGCAAGTGTTGTGCAGGTGAAGTGGGTCCAGTTCCTGCATGAATTGCAGAGAACTGAACACTTAGTGTGGCGACTCGAAGTGATGGGTTTTGAGCAAGTTGGACATATGTATGTGTAGGTGGGTCCTGGGTTGCTCTCAATATCTCCAGCTAGAAGAAGTCTTCGAGAAATGACAGCCGGAGAGTCATTTCTCGGTGTAGGAAAAACTGTGTGATGTGTGTGTGTGTGGTGTGAGAGGTGTGGAAATTCCCGGCGCGACCGAAGCCGCTCCAAGGACTCCTGTACGAGTAGGCATAATTGCCCAAAATTGCCTTCATTCCCTGCTCATTTTCATGCATAAGCAAAAGCCAGAGCGTAATACAATTTTGTATTCGTGAAAGTACGGTAATAGCTTTCAAATTACTCCTGAATCATCCCTGTACGACGTCTGGGTTTCTTGTAAGGATCTTGCAAACGAAGGGCAAAATTGCTAAAAATTACCAAATCCGATAGGCGAAATCGCTAAAAATTACCAACTATTTTCTGTTTTCGCTATGTGTGACGCTGCACATAAGTGAGCTCTCTCTCACACAAACCTCAGTGTCGTGGCGGGGCCTGTAGGCTCCGGCTGACGTCCATCCGTGCTGCTTGCAAAAGCTGGCCTGGCTCACAGGCTACAAAATAGCCGGAAAATCGTCTTCGTCATATGAGGGGCCCCGCGGGAATTGGGTTAAGAAGTGTGGTTGTTTTGATTATTTGATAGGGTCACCATAAGGGTAATGGTGTGGTATTTTTTCTGTACAGAAGCTTGGCCTTTTTGGTTGGGGCTTCTTAGGAATGTGACCTTTTTTGTTAGCCATGGAGAAACTGCAGAGGTACAAATTATTATAAGCAACCTCATGTTAAAAATATCTTATATATTTTGTTTAGCTTTACTTGGCATTCCTCTTCCTCTATGTATCTAGCAATTTAACCCCCTCAAACTCCTTATGACGCGATGGTGTGGTAATTACCCCGGGCCAAAAAGCTCTAAAAGACGATCGAGTGATAACTCAAGCGAGCTTGAAATACGCAGGCGTTTCGTTCATGGTCACCCCTTCGGGGATCAAGGTGTCCGGCAATATATACCGGTAGGCTATAGATAAATTCATTTTTGGGCTATTTCTTCCATTTTATTTATCCTGTTAACCCTCCAGCCCCGGCTATGTAATATATATATATTCCCCGAAACCCGGGTGTTTTGGCCGAAAAACGTCTACGCCTAGGCTACCGTATCTTTGTTATTCTGACTGCTTCCGCATTCCCGCGCATCCCCAAGCGTAGATATGTTTATTACCTGTAGAATGGCGTTAAGTAGAGCTCTCTAAGTCAAGTGGTTGAGTTGTGATGATGATTTCAGTGGAGATAACTTTATGGCAAAAACAGCCACTTTACACTACTTTTCGATACTTAACAACAACATACAGGCACACACGAACAAGCGACGCACTCCTTCTTGTGGCCGGAGATGCGGGGCGTCGGTCCAGCCGGCTGTTGTTTACATGCGTCGAACCGACGCCTCGCACACCAAGCTCACAGGCTTTCAACCACTGGGCGTTAAAGAGCCCTTCCGGGCAGCTCGTGTATGCTTTTTTATGGGCGTTCAAGAGCCCTTCCGGGAACGAAGGGTTAAAGTGCTCGATTGATTTTTGTGCTAATGTAGTTAGTATTTGGTGTAATTTTACATATTTCAGCTAAATCTGAAGAGCACATGCAATTTATTTGTGCATGTTCAGTAAGTATTGCTGGGGAAAGGGTTAACGTATTCATCTTTTGGGGTATTTATTCTATGTTTTTATCCTGTTTCTGTGATTGATTGAGTTTTGTGCTAATGTAGTTGGTATTTGGTATAATTTTACATATTTTAGATAAATCAGAAGGGCACATGCAATATATTTGGGCATTTTCAGTCAGTATTGCTGGGGAAACGGTTAACATACAGTATTCATCATAGGAAGGGAAAAGGATGTGTAGCTCAGATCTTTGCCCTGAAATATGTTGTGGAGAAATATCTTGAGAAGGGACAAAAGTTGTATGCTGCCTTCATGGACTTGGAGAAGGCCTATGACAGAGTTGATAGAGAAGGTACCGGTATGTAGAAAGTACTTGGAATATACGGAGCAGATAGCAAGTTGCTGAAAGCAGTGAAAAGCATGTATGAGGGTGCAAAGGTGTCAGTATGTGTTGAGAATGAACAGAGCGAGTTCTTTGATCTGAATTTTGGGTTAAAGAAAGGGTGTGTGATGTCCCTGTGGTTGTTCAATATATACTGAACTGTATATGGATGGAGCCATAAAAGAAATGCAAGGATGAGCAGTGGATGTTGGTGTACCACTAATAAGGGAAGGCAACGAGTGGAATGACAGAGTTGATAGAGAAGGTATGTGGAAAGTACTGAGAATATATGGAGTACCGGTAGATGGCATGTTGCTGAAAGCAGTGAAGAGTATGTATGAGAGTGCAAAGGTATCAGTACATGTGAAGAATGAACAGAGGGAGTTCTTTGATCTGAATGTTTGGTAAAGCAAGGGTGTGTGATGTCCCGATGGTTGTTCTATATATACAGTATATGGATGGAGTCAAAAGAAATACAAGAAAGAGCAGTGGATGTTTGTGTACTGCTGTTTGCTGACGATATGAATGGGAGTTGCAGGGTCTGGTAAATATGTTTGGAACAGTGTGCGAAAAATGGAATCTGAAGGTAAATGCGGGGAAGAGCAAGGTTATGGTCTTCGAAAGGGGTGAAGCACAGAGTGTGAGGTGAAGTTGAACGGTCAGGCTATGGAGATTGTCAGCTCATTTAAGTATCTTGGCAGTGTACAGAGTAAAGATGGGAGTATGGATGAAGAAGTGTGGGAGAGGGTGCAACAGGGGAAGAGGGTTGTAGGAATGCTGAAAGCAGTAACATGAAATAGGGTGGTCAGCATGGAACTTAAGAAGTCATTGCATGACAGTGTGGTAATCCCGACACTGACTTACGGAAGCGAAGCATGGACGTTGTTGGAGAGATTCAAACCAAGAGTGAAAGGGATGGAAATTAGTTACTTGAGAATTGTGTGCAGAGTTACATGGAGGGATAGACAGACGAATGAGGAAGTACGAGAGAGGTGTGGTGTGAATGGACTGGAAAGTGCGAAAAAGAACACCTTGAGATGGTTCGGCCATGTGGAACGTATGGGAAGCGAGAGAATGACTAAGAGCGTGTACGAGTGAGGTGGAAGGACAGAGGGAGAAATAAACCGAGAGAGAGGTGGAAGGATGGAGTTAAGAAGTATATGCATGAAAGCGGTGCTGGATGGGAGGAGGGGCATCGACTGACTGGGGACAGAGGTGCATAGGGGTGGTTCGTTCGTGGCCAATCCTTCGGGGATCAAGGCGTCCGTCAATAGATAGATAGATAAATTCATCTTTAGGGCTATTTCTTACATTTTCTTTATCCTGTTAGTGTACTTTATTAAATTTGTTGGTAATGTAGTTGGTAATTGGTGTAATTTTACATATTTCAGATAAAGGATGTCAACAGAATAACAAATGATGAGCTGAAGAGACGTTTAGGTATAAAGAGTATTAGCGAGGAGATGCGTACAAGTAAAGTGGGATGGTATCGACATGTGGAGAGAATGGATGAACAAAATTGGGTGAAAAGATGCAGGTCTGCAATTGTGGAGGAAGCTGCACCAAGGGGTGGACCGAGTAAGACCTGGGATCGGACTATACGTGCCGATCTCAAATCCAAAAACTTGACAAGTAAAGCATCCCTTAACAGGGTTGCCTGGAACGCCGCCATTAGGAAAAGAGACTGAAACTGCACATCTGTGTGGAGCAATCAGTCTTAAAATGTTATGTACGTATGTATGTATAAATCTGAAGAGCACATGCAATCTATTTAGGCATTTTCAGTCAGCATTGCTGGGTAAAGGGTTAACATATTAATCTTTTGGAGTATTTCTTCCATTTATTTATCCTGTTAGTGAGTTTTATTGATTTCAGTGCTACTGTAGTGGTATTTGGTGTAATTTTACATATTTTAGATAAATCTAAAGTGGACATGCAATATATTTGGGCATTTTCAGTCAGTATTGCTGGGGAAACGGTTAGCATACTGTAGTCATCTTAGGAAGGGAAGAGGATGTGTAGCTCAGATTTTTGCCCGAAAATGTGTTGTAGAGAAATATCTGGAGAAGCGACAAAAGTTGTATGCTGCATTTATGGAGTTGGAGAAGGCCTATGACAGAATTGTTAGAGAAGGTATGTGGAAAGTACCGGTACTGAGAATATACGGAGTAGATGGCAAGTTGCTGAAAGCAATAAAGAGCATGTATGAGGGTGCAAAGATGTCAGTATGTGTGGATAATTAACAGAGCGAGTTCTTTAATCTGAATGTTGGGTTAAAGCAAGGGTGTGTATGATGTCCCATGGTTGTTCAATATATACCGGTACAGTATATGGATGGAGTCATGAAAGAAATACAAGGAAGAGCAGCGGATGTTGGTGTACCGCTGATAAGGGAAGGAAACGAGTGGAAGTTGCCTCAACCGTACAGTACCGGTACTACTGTTGCTGACAACACAGTTCTGATGAGCGATAGTGAATGGGAGTTGCAGGGTCAGGTAAATATGTTTGGAACAGTGTGTGAAAAACGGAATCTGGAGGTAAATGCTAGGAAGAGCAATATTATGGTCATTGAAAGGGGTGCAACCATAGAGTGTGAAGTGAGGTTGAATGGCTATGAAGAATGAAATAACAGAAAAACATATTCACAACCACAGCCAACATACCGAGATCCCCACCCCTACCTCCGAAATCATATGAACCTCCTCCATCCAACCCTTCTTCACTTGCCCCATCTGCCGAAGATAATCTCTCCTCCTATGATACAGTCGGGCTAAAACACCCACCTGCACACCACATTCGTCGATCGGCCCCTGTTCCTTTCGTCTCCGATCAATCATCCGTGTTCGCTCCAACCTTGAAGATAGCAAGCAATACTCAAGTAATTCCAGCACCCTCATCCATCATCACTGTAATCCATCAAAACCCAGTCATTAAAAAGGGTTCCCTGGCTCCCACAAGGATTAAGAAAACCAACACCTCAACCAAAACTAAGCCGGCAACAACCCGCATTCCCAGAAGTGGTCCTTACATCAAGATCATAGGGACCCAAACCAATGACGTAACTAAGAATATTAAGTTCCTACATCAACTAGAAGCAGCCCTCGGGACATATACAGAGATACCTTGCATAACTCTTTATGCTAACCTGAGCAAACCAGCAGATAGAAGCTCAATGACATGGTGGGAATATCTCGACAAATGGAAGTTTGTTTCCACCAAGAAAATGCCTGGTGTGACCAGCTCCAGCCACGAGGTCGTGGCTTTGATGGGGAAGAAGGAAGTGAAATAACAGAAAAACATATTCACCACCACAGCCAACATACCGAGATCCCCACCCCTACCTCCACCATCATCACCACCACCACAGCCAACATACCAAGACCTATAGCTGCTCACCACCACCACCACCACCACCACCACCGGTCTCTACCAATAACAGAGAAACAGTTACCCAAGCATTCACCACCACAAGTCGTTTTCTCTCTCTACCACACCTCTCCCGCATCAGAGAAAACGTCGACTCAAAGACTCAAGGATAACAATTATATACCTGTGCAGGGCAGAAGATAACATGTGATCAGTTCTCGCCGATATTACACTTCTCCTGCAACACCCCAAACCTACAAACTGCAACCACTGTCCACTCCATCTACCTCCAGCCTGTAAAACACATAACAGCCCCAGACCAAATCAGAAGACAATATCATATTATATCACCTCACCCCAGAGTTAAAAAGGACACAACTGCCCCCAGACAACACGAATTACTACCATCGAGATGACACGCCCTCTAACACCAGGACAAAACTTATCCATCAACATAACCAATTCCAAAGTCCAACAGAAGAAGAAAAGCAAAGAAGAGAAATTAATCAAGAAATGGCACTATAAGTAAATAAGTATATCACCCCTCTCCAAGCCACAAGGAACTAACCACCCTACAACATCCTACCCCTAGGTGCCTTTCTGATGCTCAACCACATGACCCCCGAGGCCCTGAGAAACGGTATGACTATGACGGAAGATTTTAGGATCGACATCTCAATCTAGAGCTGTTCTTGACACCCCGGGTAAAAGGACAGATTCGAAAGTTGAGGACACAGTTGAAGAGTTGGTTCAGTTGATCGCAAGGCGTAGACACAATTACGAGACTGTAGTCACCCATTATACTAATTCTTTTTAGTGGGTATCAACAAGCTGGTTTATTAGAGCCTTCTGGGTGAAGTAATCTAATATTCTCGGCCTACCTCAACCCCGGCGCTATTGTGGATATAAGCAGACAGTCAGGTACTAACTAGCTTTATCCAGGATAGACCAAACCACAAGAAATTCATCAAAGTACTTATAAAGACCAGAGTAGACAGGAGCTGCGTTCGCTCGATGCTATTTTGTCACGGCTTGGGCTAGGCAATTTAGTTATTTAAGGTCCCAAACCAAAGTGCTCGAGTTACACTGTGGGAACCCAGTGGCGTGAGGACAACCCCACGGCCAGCGGATCTACCCCAGATTGGATTACTAATTCTACACCCATTGGATTAATTATTCTACACATCAAAAGTGAAGTTATTATACCGTAAAAGTTATAGAAGATCTAACTGTGAAAAGAAATTATACTTGGCGTGTTGTCAGAGAGAAAGTATATAAAGATCGAAAGTGAAAGTAATTAAAATATATCTACTGCGTATATGATAAAAGGTATTCTGGAAACATCGGATACTACGCACGTATATAAAAGCGAGAGAAAGGAAGCTCTAGTGAAACTCAAAGAAATTAGGGAAGTACTGATAATAATTCTGCTAAAATTAATAACAAATAAATTCAAGTTAACTTATGCGTAAGCACCACAGTGATTTAACCTCAGGAAAATAATTACGTTTAGCTCCCAAATTCCAGAACCACTCTACGCAGGTAAATACCAATAGTTCACATATCTAATTACTATATAACCTTTCTAAGCACAAGTGTAAATCCTCGATTGAAAGGAGTGCTACTCTTATCTCTGAAACAAATACAGGACAAGTGTAATCTTTCAGTTAGAAAGCGGTCCCTAATACTTACTTAGATATTACATAGAACAATCCAGTCTTGCGAGTCAGACGTAGGGGAGCCTCGTTCGTTCACTTTAATTGTTTTGTTCTTGACCATTATTGTTCTAGCATTTACGTATGCGATATTCTTGTGCAAATAAACGGAATATGAATACACGTCTTGTGATAATTATCCTCTATTGTCTTTCTGTGTCTGTGGTAAAACAACATAACTTCTCCAGTTAGGAAGAGCCCACTTGATCAAAACCAATTAAAACCCCAGTAAAAACCTGGCATAACATTGGCGGCAGCTGGTGGTTCTTGATTCGGGAAGGAAGTTGTTTGACACAGTAATCAGGAAAGAGATAGAGAGCACATGTGTCATCATGGATCCAAAATTCCCCATACCGACGTATGACGCGGAAACTCAGGATATTCGCACGTACCTAGAGATGGTCAGCCCGCTAATTAGCCTGGCATACCCGACCGACGTAAGGAAGGTCTATGGTTTATTAATTCACCTGGGGAAGGCCGTGCCCCTGGTAGCCGAACATGTACACCCAGATTTGACATGGGACAACTTTCGGAATATTGTGATCAACGCTGTTCAGCCATCACTAGGCCCCGTTGCAGCCAAAATCAACGAAATCAAGTACGGAGGGAACCTAAACAGTACCTTGAGAATAGTGAGCCGACAGGTAAAACGTGCTTACCCTCTGTACACTTATGAGCAACAACAGCAACAGGTGTTCTGTGTGCTCTTAAGGATCCTTCCCTCAAATATTAGGGAATACTTTGATATCCACGATCCCGTGGGATTTACAAAGGATATCATCACTATTCGCAAGCTGTTGGCCAACCGGCCTAAAACTTCCACAAAAGAAGCCATCAGAAACCCCCCCACACACCCTCAAGTGTACCGAAGACCCGGACAAACCAAAAAACGAAGGAAAAGATCGCAGTACTCATCCCAAGGCCGCCCCCAACCCCTCTCGTCAGGCCACCCACAAGGAAATCTGCGAAGCTTCCCTAACCACCATCATCCTGGTCGATCTTACCAGAACAACCAACAGGAAACCCGAGGCCCCCCAAAAAAATTTGAAATTCAGGATCTTCGCCCGTACCTAGAGATAGCCTCGGCAAGGAAACCTGTACCCTGGAACACTCACCCTCAAGAGCCCATTACGTTAAATTACCCATTCAGTTGGGAAGCTTGCGATCCCGATTACCCGATCCCTGACACCTGGGACCCAGCGAAGACAATGGACATTGAGTGCCAGTGTGAGGAGTGCTCTCTCCAGAAAATGTACCAAATTCAAGCCATCGATGAAGACCAAGAGGAAGAAGAAATAGAAGAGATCGAAGACCCTCCTCGAGATTTTTTTGAGCCTCCCTTCAGTTGGGAAGCTTGCGATCCCACTTACCCGATCCCTGACACCTGGGAGATCGACCCAGCTAAGACAATGGACATTGAGTGCCAGTGTGAGGAGTGCTGTCTCCAGGAAATTTACCAAATTCAAGCCATCGATGAAGACCAAGTGGAAGAAGAAATAGAAGAGATGAAAGACCATGAAGACCAAGAGGAAGAAGAACTAGAAGAGATGGAAGACCCTCCTCAAGATTTTTTTGAGCCTCCCCCGCCCATTTATATGGCCTCGGCGAGGGAGCCTGTGCCGTGGACACCTCCACCCATCTACCATCCGGCTAAAGAAAAGGACTGCATCGAGTACCACGATGAAGAATACTGTTCCCCGGAAATGCACCAAATTCAAGCCATCGATGAAGACCAAGAGGAAGAAGAAATAGAAGAGAGGGAAGACCATGAAGACCAAGAGGAAGCAGAACTAGAAGAGATGGAAGACCCTCCTCGAGATTTTGTTGAGCCTCCCCCGCCCATTTATATGGCCTCGGCGAGGGAGCCTGTGCCGTGGACACCTCCACCCATCTACCATCCGGCTAAAGAAAAGGACTGCATCGAGTACCACGATGAAGAATACTGTTCCCCGGAAATGCACCAAATTCAAGCTATCAATGAAGACCAAGAGGAAGAAGAAATAGAAGAGAGGGAAGACCATGAAGACCAAGAGGAAGAAGAACTAGAAGAGATGGAAGACCCTCCTCAAGATTTTTTTGAGCCTCCCCCGCCCATTTATATGGCCTCGGCGAGGGAGCCTGTGCCGTGGACACCTCCACCCATCTACCATCCGGCTAAAGAAAAGGACTGCATCGAGTACCACGATGAAGAATACTGTTCCCCGGAAATGTACCAAATTCAAGCCATCGATGAAGACCAAGAGGAAGAAGAAATAGAAGAGAGGGAAGACCATGAAGACCAAGGGGAAGAAGAACTAGAAGAGATGGAAGACCCTCCTCAAGATTTTTTTGAGCCTCCCCCGCCCATTTATATGGCCTCGGCGAGGGAGCCTGTGCCGTGGACACCTCCACCCATCTACCACCCGGCTAAAGAAAAGGACTGCATCGAGTACCACAATGAAGAAGACTGTCCCCCGCCCAGTTCTATGGCCTCGGCGAGAGAGCCTGTGCCCGGAAAAACTCCACCCATCTACCACCTAGCTAAGATTGAAGACGTTCCAGAAGACTCCCCTAGAAGGATACCAAAAATCCAAATAACGATCAGGAACAAAAGCCATAACCATCAGGCTAAAGCCACTCCTAAAGCCAAATCACCAAAGAAGAAAAAAGTCAACATCCAACCACAGCCACCTCAGAAGTCTCCATATACTCGACCACCTACCTCCACCGGCTTTTATGGTAAAGCCTGTTCTACATCTTCACCAACAGCCTCCATGTCTACTACATCACCTTCAGCACCTCCGAAATCATATGAACCTCCTCCATCCAACCCTTCTTCACTTGCCCCATCCGCCGAAGATAATCTCTCCTCCTATGATACAGTCGGGCTAAAACACCCACCTGCACACCACATTCGTCGATCGGCCCCTGTTCCTTTCGTCTCCGATCAATCATCCGTGTTCGCTCCAACCTTGAAGATAGCAAGCAATACTCAAGTAATTCCGGCACCCTCATCCATCATCACTGTAATCCATCAAAACCCAGTCATTAAAAAGGGTTCCCTGGCTCCCACAAGGATTAAGAAAACCAACACCTCAACCAAAACTAAGCCGGCAACAACCCGCATTCCCAGAAGTGGTCCTTACATCAAGATCATAGGGACCCAAACCAATGACGTAACTAAGAATATTAAGTTCCTACATCAACTAGAAGCAGCCCTCGGGACATATACAGAGATACCTTGCATAACTCTTTATGCTAACCTGAGCAAACCAGCAGATAGAAGCTCAATGACATGGTGGGAATATCTCGACAAATGGAAATTTGTTTCCACCAAGAAAATGCCTGGTGTGACCAGCTCCAGCCACAAGGTCGTGGCTTTGATGGGGAAGAAGGAAGTGAAATAACAGAAAAACATATTCACCACCACAGCCAACATACCGAGATCCCCACCCCTACCTCCACCATCATCACCACCACCACAGCCAACATACCAAGACCTACAGCTGCTCACCACCACCACCACCACCACCACCGGTCTCTACCAATAACAGAGAAACAGTTACCCAAGCATTCACCACCACAAGTCGTTTTCTCTCTCTACCACACCTCTCCCGCATCAGAGAAAACGTCGACTCAAAGACTCAAGGATAACAATTATATACCTGTGCAGGGCAGAAGATAACATGTGATCAGTTCTCGCCGATATTACACTTCTCCTGCAACACCCCAAACCTACAAACTGCAACCACTGTCCACTCCATCTACCTCCAGCCTGTAAAACACATAACAGCCCCAGACCAAATCAGAAGACAATATCATATTATATCACCTCACCCCAGAGTTAAAAAGGACACAACCGCCCCCAGACAACACGAGTAACTACCATCGAGATGACACGCCCTCTAACACCAGGACAAAACTTATCCATCAACATAACCAATTCCAAAGTCCAACAGAAGAAGAAAAGCGAAGAAGAGAAATTAATCAAGAAATGGCACTATAAGTAAATAAGTATATCACCCCTCTCCAAGCCACAAGGAACTAACCACCCTACAACATCCTACCCCTAGGTGCCTTTCTGATGCTCAACCACATGACCCCCGAGGCCCTGAGAAACGGTATGACTATGACGGAAGATTTTAGGATCGACATCTCAATCTAGAGCTGTTCTTGACACCCCGGGTAAAAGGACAGATTCGAAAGTTGAGGACACAGTTGAAGAGTTGGTTCAGTTGATCGCAAGGCGTAGACACAATTACGAGACTGTAGTCACCCATTATACTAATTCTTTTTAGTGGGTATCAACAAGCTGGTTTATTAGAGCCTTCTGGGTGAAGTAATCTAATATTCTCGGCCTACCTCAACCCCGGCGCTATTGTGGATATAAGCAGACAGTCAGGTACTAACTAGCTTTATCCAGGATAGACCAAACCACAAGAAATTCATCAAAGTACTTATAAAGACCAGAGTAGACAGGAGTTCACTCCTGCGTTCGCTCGATGCTATTTTGTCACGGCTTGGGCTAGGCAATTTAGTTATTTAAGGTCCCAAACCAAAGTGCTCGAGTTACACTGTGGGAACCCAGTGGCGTGAGGACAACCCCACGGCCAGCGGATCTACCCCAGATTGGATTACTAATTCTACACCCATTGGATTAATTATTCTACACATCAAAAGTGAAGTTATTATACCGTAAAAGTTATAGAAGATCTAACTGTGAAAAGAAATTATACTTGGCGTGTTGTCAGAGAGAAAGTATATAAAGATCGAAAGTGAATGTAATTAAAATATATCTACTGCGTATATGATAAAAGGTATTCTGGAAACATCGGATACTACGCACGTATATAAAAGCGAGAGAAAGGAAGCTCTAGTGAAACTCAAAGAAATTAGGGAAGTACTGATAATAATTCTGCTAAAATTAATAACAAATAAATTCAAGTTAACTTATGCGTAAGCACCACAGTGATTTAACCTCAGGAAAATAATTACGTTTAGCTCCCAAATTCCAGAACCACTCTACGCAGGTAAATACCAATAGTTCACATATCTAATTACTATATAACCTTTCTAAGCACAAGTGTAAATCCTCGATTGAAAGGAGTGCTACTCTTATCTCTGAAACAAATACAGGACAAGTGTAATCTTTCAGTTAGAAAGCGGTCCCTAATACTTACTTAGATATTACATAGAACAATCCAGTCTTGCGAGTCAGACGTAGGGGAGCCTCGTTCGTTCACTTTAATTGTTTTGTTCTTGACCATTATTTTTCTAGCGTTTACGTATGCGATATTCTTGTGCAAATAAACGGAATATGAATACACGTCTTGTGATAATTATCCTCTATTGTCTTTCTGTGTCTGTGGTAAAACAACATAACTTCTCCTACAGTTAGGAAGAGCCCACTTGATCAAAACCAATTAAAACCCCAGTAAAAACCTGGCATAACAAAGAATGTCAGCTCATTTAAGTATTTGGGCAGTGTGTTGAGTAAAGATGTGAGTAGGCCTATGGATGAAGAAGTGTGGGAGAAAGTGTAACAGGGGAAGAGCATTGTAGGAACTCTGAAAGCAGTAAGAAGAAATAGGGTGGTCAGCATGGAAGTAAAGAAGTCCTTGCATGACAGTGTGGTAATCCCGACATTGACTTATGGGAGGGAAGCATGGACGTTTCTGACTGGGATTGATCATTGATAATCATCGGTTATGCTAGTTGGAAACTTAGTGGGGTAGAATGTAGAGTTCGGGTGTACCACCAGCCTTGTTTACACTACGCAGAGCGGCGGCGGACGCTGGCCATCATGTTCCCGTCTATTTGACTGCTTTTGGATACAATAATAGGTTGAGGGGGGTCACCCCCCCATGACATATTGTCATCATCATATATATTGCCAGCAGGAGGCAAATAACGGAAAAAAACACCTTCAAAATAGACGCGAACTAAAGGCTGGTTCACACATAGCCGAGTCGGTGCGCGAGTCCAACACGAGTGATGAAATTTTGCTATTCAGCAATGACTCGTCGATACTCCTCAACACTCCTATAGACTCGTGCTACGCTCGTGTATACTCTTTGTTTACTCGACACACTCGTGGGTACTCGCCACGGGGTCCAAAAATTTCATGCATGCATGAAATTTTGGGGTCCCGTGGCGATTAGCCTACCCACGAGTGTGGCCTAAATACGTGTAGACTCGTGTACATATGTGTTAACTCGTGTTTGACTCTGAATAATTTTGTTATTCGTGTTAACTCGTGTTGACTCGTGTAAACCCCTGTAACACTCTTTGGTGATTCGTCGCTTTTCGTCATCATTTCGACATTGACGAAGCAACACGTGTCTACACGCAACAACACGTATGTAACACACATGCAACACGTATCAACAGGAGTAGAAAGCACAAATGTGAGTGCCAAAATTTGGTGCCCAGAGTTTACACGATTCAAACACGAGTGAAAACACGAGTAAACAAGAGAAAACACGATCCACTGAGAAAAAAACACGAGTGTAACACGAAAAAGCAAGTGTCATTTAAAATACCGTTATTTCAAAAATGTAGGACGAATCAACGAGAGTATGCACGAGTTTACACGGATGTAACACGAGTCAACACGTGTGCAACAGAGATCCAACGAGAGTCAACGCCTTGTCTTTCGTGTTGATCCGTATAACAATCGTGTTGATCCGTGTAACAATCACGTTGACTTGTGTTAGACTCGTCCATACTCTTTGTTTACGTGCCCTGGAATGTGGCCATTATTTTTCAAATTTTTGACACTCGTGTTGGGTTCGTGTTACACTCGTTTTGACTCTCAGTTACTCGTACAGACTCTTGCATCAACACGTATTGACTCGAGTTAACTCGTATTACACTCTCCTTGACTCGGGAGCAATTGCTACTCGCGGCCGACTCAGCCTCCAGCAACGGCAATAATCGACGAGTGTGACTCGTGTTGGACTCGCGCACCGACTCGGCTATGTGTGAACCAGCCTTTAACTACGGTGATCGACATATGTAAACATGGCGGCGGCGGTGTCGGCGGCGGACACTTGCGATAATGTTCCCGTCTATTTTGAATGACATTGGATACAATAATATGTTGAGGGGGGGCTTTGCCCCCATGACGTGTTGTCATCATCATATATATTGCCAGTAGGGGGAAAACAACCAAACAAATTGCCGCAAAGCCCTCCCCTCAACATATTATTGTATCCAATGGAAGTCAAAGTAGACGGGAACATGATCGTAAGCGTCCACCGCCGCCGTCGCCGTCATGTTTACATGGTCGATCGCCGCAGTTACTGTAAGTTCGCGTTTATTTTGAGTTTTTGACGACGATTTTTTGGGGTTAGGCCTATTTGCCCCCTGTTGCAAGTTATATGATGATGACAATATGTCATGGGGGGTGTTTGCCCCCCTCAACATATTATCGTATCCAACGGCATTCAAAATGGACGAGAACATGATGGCAAGCTTCCGTCGCCGCTCTGCGCAGTGTAAACAAGGGTGGCGGTACGCCCGAACTCTACATTCTACCCGGCTAGGCCTATATTATAGGCTACAATAAATAAGTAGGCTAGGCTATTTTATCTATAGGCTATGCCTAGTCTAATATTACAATTTAAGGTAGCATTCAAATTGACTACAGCAGGACTTACCCTTGACCAGGTATAGGCTATCCTAGTGTTTACTAGGCCTATACCCCTTTGAAAGGACATTAGCCTAGCCTAACCTAACAACCTTACCTAACCTATTATAGTAGGCTATTAGGGGTGGGGGCTGCCGCCCCCACACCTCGATTTTTGGTGTATTTGTCTATTTTGTCTGTGAAGTGGGAATTTTTTCAATTTGTCGATAACGAAAATCCTCCATGCGGACTATAGCCTATGGAGAAAAATATGGCGAATCTATTGTTGCCTATTATCTCTAATAAATTGTTTCTCATAATGCTGCAGTAGTGTCATTTAAAATACCAACCATTTAATTGTGTGCATTTAAAAATGACCTAAATTAGGCTATAGGCTACTGGAAGATTAGAAGAATCTTTAAGAAAGACTGGGTTAGGGTTATTGGCGTACCAAAGCTAGATTATAGCCTAAATATAAAAGGAAGTGAATAAAATGAAATATGCCGAAAAAAATCGCCGTCAAAATAGACGCGAAGTTAACCGCGGCGATCGCCCTATCTAAACATGACGACCGTACACCCGGTAACTACATCCATCCCATTAAAAGTTACTGTGGGACACAAAATATGTTGAGGGGGTCTCTGTGGCTCTGCCCCCCCATGTCGGCCCGTCACGTATTATGATGTACGGTAAGTCATCATCATCTGTGCTAATTCATAGGATCCCCAATTAACCTAACAAGTGCGCATGGGGGTAATTGGAAACGTCCCCCTGTGCTGACGTATTTGAGGCGTTTCCGTCACTAAAATATTCATTGTACCATTAATAGCATTAATACTTATCCATATGCGCCTATTATGGGTTGATTATAAAGGTATTAACCTGAAACAACAATAAAACGAGTGAAAACAGAGTTTGGATGGTCAAAATCGGAGATATAGCCCGCGAGTTGCATAATGTATGGGTGAGGCAAGCTGCTTTCCCGCCAATTTCCCCCAAGGCCACTGAGACACAGTCGATCGATACTCTCTCTCTCTCTCTCTTGCACTCGCTTGCCATCAGTGATGACAACACCCTGCTTGCAACTCGCTAATGTTAGCACGAAAATATACCTCAGAATAAGGGAATAACAGGGAAAATAGGTGATAACTGAAGGAGAGGAGGAAAGTGGGGAAGGAGGGGAGGTAGAGGACTGAGATTTTGCATGGCCCAGGGGCCAAACAAAAATAAAAAAATAAAAAAATAAAAATAAACAAAATATTTTTTTTTCGATGTCAAAAGTTGATTTTTTTTTTCACTCACTCTTAAGAGTCTCCCAGCAGTCCGCCAGGGGAACTCTTAAGAGTCTCCCAGCAGTTCCCGGGTTAAGGACAAAGTCAATCAACAGACGAAATAAGCTCCCAAATTACAATAACATAGCGGCCCGCCGTTTATGGGCGACTTTTTACACGTCATTTTAAATGTTACTTTCCTGCCCTGGTCTAGGCTTAATAGATTTTTCCAAAGAATCAAACTTAAATTAAAAGGAAGTAGCCTAGCCTACAGTTTATAGGAAGGCTATTCCAACATGCATTCCACAACTTAGGCTAGCCTAGGCCTAGGCTATATGAAAATTTGTGGGTGGTCTGCCAAAAAAGAATCACTAGGCCTATTAGGCTAGGGGTAGGCTAGTATGGGGTGCATTTTGCAAATCTTCTGAACTCTTAGGCCTAGGCTAGGCTAAATTAAAACTCACAAAATCTGAGTAAAACCAGCACTAAAATTTTGTCTTGTCTTGTCTTGGGGGTTAAGGGCAACCTCAGGCGAATACTCACCCGCTCCGGTCCTACCGTAGTCGCGGAGATCCTATGTCACAATTTAAATTAGTTTATAGTTAAGGTTAAAATTCACCACCGTGTCACTTTCACTCTAGGTCATTCGTAGAACCGTAACACTGTAAAGGCAACAACCCAATAGCAGGTCATCAGGTGGCGAACCAGAGACCTACAAACCGCGGTACTAGGGCCAGAGCAATGTCTTGAAGCGAGGTGCCCTTATCAACCAACCCCAGACAATCCAGTAGGAGCTGTCGGAAGGAATCCATCTTTGAAGCCAGAAAGGGACGCCCATCCACATGCTCAGTGACGGGACGAGGCGAGGCTTAGGAGGCATATGTAGGACGACCAGATGTAGGATGTGGAGGGGAAGAGGTACCGTACGACGATACATTGGATGCGGAGACCCGCGGAGGGAAGAGCTCGTCAAAGTCATACGGTTCCTCAGGACCTCAACAATAACCGGGGGACGGCCGGTGCGGGCAATGGTCGATCGCCGTAGTTAATATAAGTTCGCGTCTATTTTGACGGCGTTTTTGTTGTAGTTAGGCTAGGCCTAGGGTATTTGCCCCCTGCTGGCAATATATATGATGATGACAATATGTCATGGGGGATGATTGACCCCCTCAACATATTATTGTATCCAACGATCTCTAACCTCTGTATCTCAAAAAGGGCTAGAGCAAATTGGCTGTAAATTTCCACATCTAGGCTATTCCTTGACAAATTTGTGCCCTCCAATTAATATTTATTAGCATAAATTCAGCCTAGTTTAGCCTATAAAACAAAAACTAACATTTGTTTAGCCTAGGCCTACATATAAAAAGAAAAAACCCACTCGTACTGCAATTATAAGCATAAATATGAGTACCGTATCTAAGTTACCGGTACAAAGCAAATGTTTTTGTATAGCCTAAAATAAACCATAAAATTGTCATCTTTCAACTGTTGAGGTCATAAATATAAAAAAATCTAATACATTAGGAAAAAATGCGTTAAGAGTTGTGTTAGCGGGTCTATCGTCCCCTTTACTTACATAGTCGCACGCTCGCAGTTACATTCGCGTCTAATTTGACTGTGGTTATTTGCCCCTGCTGGCGATATATATGATGATGACAATAAGTCATAGGGGGATAAAGCCCCTTCAACCCATTATTGTATCCCACGGCCAGGCGTTGGGTAAATTGTTTTGTTACCGGCCGGCGGATTGTGGGTGGCTTTACCAAGTTTACCCCAGCAGTTAAACTAGAAGCGAATGTAGGCCTAACTGCGAGCGTGCGACTAGGCTATATAAACAAAGCTTTTGGTATGCCCACAACTACAACTCTTACCAAAACTGCAATTAGCCTATTTTTGTTTGTTTTTTCAGTCTAGGCTAAATTGTGGAGGCTAGGCTAAATTATTTAGCTGCTATTAGCCTAGCCTATTTTTGTTTGTTCTTTCAGTCTAGGCTAAATTGTGGTAGGCTAGGCTAAATTCTTTAACATGTGTACTATTGTGTAGGCCTGTGCTTTCCAATAGAAGTACAAATATGTAGCCTAGCCTAATGCAATTTTACTAAAACCCAAGCCTACCTGAATATAGCCCTATGCAGAGCTCAACAGCAAAAACAAAACAAAATATGTTGAGCAGTGAAATAAAATTAAGCTAGGCCTGTTTTCTCATATGCCTAATAACCTAATGAAGTATACTATAGCCTAACCTAATTTAAGTTATTTCACAAAATACTAATAGGCCTACCCAGCCCTCCTCATGCATTATTTTCTATTGTAAAATAAGTTTGTGCTTAACTGCAGTAATGAGAGGTAGCCTATAAATAGGCCAGCCCATGTTGGCTGTGCAATTGTCTCGATTTGACTATTTTTACCTAATTAGGCCTAAAGCAGCCTGAGCCTATTCCCAACCCCCAAACAGTATCCCATGTTAAGCCAAGCTAGGCCTAGTCTAATATTACAATTTAAGGTAGCATTCAAGGACACTACAGCAGGACTTACCTTTGACCGGGTATAGGCTATCCTAGTGTTTACTAGGCCTATACCCCTTTGAAAGGACATTAGCCTAGCCTAACCTTACCTAACCTATCATAGTAGGCTATTATGGGTGGGGTCTTCCGCCCCCACACCCCGATTTTTGGTGTATTTGTCTATTTTGCCCCCTGCTGGCAATATGACGATGACATGACAAGTTTTTCATTCCTCTTTCTATGTTTTTCCCCTTCTGTTCTTATTCTGTCTCATTCGGTTGTCCTCCGGACGGCCTATATCATATGCCACCCTGGCCTGGCTAGGTTATTAGCTCCTGACCTGATTTGTGTCGGTCGCTGATGCGGTCGAGCTGACTCGATTTCCCTCGGTGTGTGTATTTTTTGTGCATTTCGGTGCGATATATTTTTTCCATAGACCTGATCTCTCATTCTTTGCTTTTGATCACTTCTTAATTGGTGCTGTGCTGCAGTGTAGAAGTTCTTGCCTCATCTTTCGGCTCTACCCTATAAGAGTTCTGCTGTGGAACTCATGTGGTGCGGCTGAATTGGTGAAATGGCGAGAAATGTCTGCGTATCTTCACCGTCCTAGATTTGTTCACCTGCCCTTCCCTACCTATCATGTCTTGATTGGTTGTCCATCTTGATCTAATTCTTCAGGCCAGCCCTATTAGAGTATTTTGGGAGAACTCAGTGGTGTGGTTAAACTATTTTTTAATATATATTTGTTTAAATATGTAAGATATGCAATAAATTATGTAAAATATATTGTTTTTACTTTATACCTATACATATAATTGTCATTATTAAGGAAATTCCATTGACTATTTACATCGCTAGGCCTAGCTTCCTTATTTCTATTAATTTCCTCCAGTACACAATGAAACCTATTGCGAACTTCCTTGTTCTTCAGCAGCCGCGGCGGTGTCGGCGTTGGACGCTTGGGATAATGTTCCCGTCTATTTTACAATGAAACCTATTGCTAACTTCCTTGTTCTTCAGCAGCCGCGGCGGTGTCGGCGTTGGACGCTTGGGATAATGTTCCCGTCTATTTTGAATGCCATTGGATACAATAATATGTTCAAAGCCCCCCTCACCCCCCCCCCCCCCCCATGACATGTTATCATCATCATATAAAATATTGCCAGTAGGGGGCAAACAACCAAAAAAATTGCCGCAAAGCCCTTCCTTCAACATATTATTGTATCCAATGGCAGTCAAAATAGACGGGAACATGATCTCAAGCGTCCACCGCCGCCGTCATGTTTACATGGTCGATCGCCGCAGTTTGGTTAGGCCTATTTGCCCCCTGCTGGCAAATTATATGATGATGACAATATGTCATGGGGGTGTTTGCCCCCCTCAACATATTATTTTATCCAACGGCATTCAAAATGGACAGGAACATGATGGCAAGCTTTCGTCGCCGCTCTGCATAGTGTAAACATTGGTGGTGGTACGCCCGAACTCTACATTCTGCCCGGCTAGGCCTATATTATAGGCAACAATAAATGAATAGGCTAAGCTATTTTATCTATAGGCTAGACCTAGTCTAATATTACAATTTAAGGTAGCATTCAAGGAGACTACAGCAGGACTTACCTTTGACCGGGTATACGCTATCCTAGTGTTTACTAGGCCTATACCCCTTTGAAAGGACGGTAAACCTGACTTTTTGGACCGGCAGCGATTTCAGTAAGTTTTATTTTGTTTTTTGTAATTTTTCCTTCAGATATAGTGTTGTTTTATACTGAAGAGGAGCGGAAATTAGTATTTACCCATTATCCAACAATCTAAAACACGCCCATATTAGACTATTTTTTTGTTTTTTTAATGTTCTAGGCTATTAGCCTAACCTAACAACCTTACCTAACCTAACCTCGTATATGGGTGGGGGCTGCTGCCCCCACACCCCCGCTGGTTGGGTTACTTTTTGTTTTTGTTTTTTTTGTTTTGTTTGTGCCATTAGCCTAACTTAACAACCTAACCTAACCTAACCTAGTATATGGGTGGAGGCTGCCGCCCCCACACCCCCGCTGGTTGGGTTCTGGCTGAAATACTATACATGTATTTTAGGCCTATACATGTATTTTCTCCCTTATAATACATTTCCGCTCTTAATGCCATATATAGCAATGATGTATATGCTCTACCGGACCTATTAGGCTTAAACAGATCGATGGGCTAACTGTCGGTCCAAAACATCAGTATAACCGAAAGGACATTAGCCTAGCCTAACCTAACAACCTTACCTAACCTATTATAGTAGGCTATTATGGGTGGGGGCTGCCGCCCCCACACCCAATTTTTGGTGTATTTGTCTACTTTGCCCCCTGCTGGCACCCTCAACATATTATTGTATCCATTGGCATTCAAAAT
This sequence comes from Paralithodes platypus, assembly GCA_032716605.1. Classification (NCBI taxonomy): domain Eukaryota; kingdom Metazoa; phylum Arthropoda; class Malacostraca; order Decapoda; family Lithodidae; genus Paralithodes; species Paralithodes platypus. The sequence goes on along the minus strand of CM064520.1, from coordinate 24,415,037 downwards.
AGACGGGAACATGATTGCAGACGTCCGCCGCCTCCGTCATGTTTACATTTTGTCGATCGGCGTTGTTAAGTTCGTGTCTATTTTGATGGAGATTTAATTTGGTTATTTGCCCCCTGCTGGAAATATATATTATGATGACAATATGTCATGGGGGGATGAAGGGGGGCAAAGCCCAACCTCAACATATTATTGTATCCAAAGGCAGTCTAAATAGACAGGAAAAGGATGGCAAGCGTCCGACGCCACTACACGTACGCGTAGTGTAAACAAGGCTGGCGATACACCCGGTAACTACATCCTACCCGGCTAATGTCCTTTCAAAGGGGTAGCCTATAAATTAGTAAACACTAGGATAGCCTATACAACGCAACTCTTGCCGATAGGCCTAGCCTAAAGGCTAACCTATTCAAAAAGGTGTCTATTTTGACGGCAATTTTTTCGGTTACTTGCCCCCTGCTGGCAATATATATGATGGTGAAAATATGTCATGGGGGGAGGGGGGGGGGCAAAGCCCCCCTCAACATATTATTGTATCCAATGGCATTCAAAATAGACAAAAACTTTATTGCAAATGTCCGACACCTCCCCCGCCACCGGCATGTTTACATGTGTCGATCGCCGTGGTTAAGTTCGCGTCTAGCCTATTTTGACGGCGATTTTTTTTCGGTTATTTGCCCCCTGCTGGCAATATATAAGATGATAACAATATGTCATGAGGGGGGGGGGGGGGGCCTCAACAATGACCTCTATCCTCTGTATCTCAAATAGGGCTAGAGCAAATTAGCTGCAAATTTCCACATCTAAGCTATTCCTTGACTGACTCTTCCCAAATGGTAGACATATTAGCTTGATCACTCTAGGCCTAGTTGTTTTTTAGTTACAGAGGTTATAGCCTAGGTCATGATTTCTTGCCTACTTACAGCAAATAGACTAGGCCTATTGTAGATTGGTAAAATATTTGCATAAAAGGCCTAGGCCTAGGCTATGTTGGCTGTGCAATTGTCTCGATTTGACTATTTTTACCTAATTAGGCCTAAAGCAGCCTCAGTCTATTCCCAAACACCAAACAGTTTCCCATGTTAAGCCCTAGGCTAGGCCTAGGCCTAATTCCACTCTCAATCAAAATTCGAACTGATAAATTCGTACCTACCGGTAGCGCTGTCTAGGCTAGGCATATATTTCGTGAATAGATATAGAAAATGGTTTAAAGGAAAGAGTATCCTATATTATGTTCAAATAATATGTAATAGCACTATGTATGGTTGTATTAAATTTAAATAGTGATAGGCTAGATGTGTATATTAATGGGATAATTACTCCGAAGTTGGCATACGTTAAGAAAATTATATTGCAACACTGTTGCCAGATACTAATCAATCCCATTATCATTATATCATAATGGATTTTACTCATTTGCATAATTTCAAATACCTAGGACATTAATATAATATTTTCCTATCATTTTTTGTAGTGATATTTGTATGATTTAGTGGTATATTGGTGTCTGTCTAGGGTTATAATGCATTGGGAAAGTTACCTCTGCATCTCTGACTTGGTATAACAGTTCGGTATGGGCCGGCTTAAGTACCCCTGCTTTCTTTGAGTACTACACGGCAAGAGAAGCTTTCGATTCTGTCACAGACTGTCATTACTGTTCAAGGTAAACAGCAACTGCTAAATTCGACATCATGTTCAAATAATATGTAATAGCATTATCTATGTTTGTATTAGACAACAATCGTGATAGGTTTCTATTTTATGTGGATAAATAGTATTAAGCTGAATAAACTAAATACCGAAAGTTCACTAGAGTGGTTGTTGATACATAGATGAGCGAGGAGGGAGGGAGGAAGCGAGGGCTAGGCAGTGTTGCCAGTTGTATCGCTACATATTACCGCTAGATGTAGAGCTATTTACTTCAATTTAGCAGCCATTTTTTCATATCTAGAGAGATTTACTAGGGATAATTTAAACATTTCAGACATTCTAGTCATAGTACATTGTAAAATTTGCAAAACAAACAAACCAAAACTCTTTAGAAATTGCAGCATTATTCTAACATTGTTTGACTATGTAGCAACATGCTAGCGACTTTTGAGAAAGGATCTAGCGGTATTTTGTGGAGACATACTGGGAGGGTGGGAGGGAGGTGGTGGTTGCAGAGTTGCCAGTTGTAAAGCTACATATTACTGCTAAATGTAGAGTTATTTACTTCAATCTAGCAGCCATTTCTTTTATATCTAGAGACATTTACTAGGGATAATTTGAAAATTTCAGACATTCTAGTCATACTACACTGTAAAATTTGCAAAACAAACAAACCAGAACTCTTTAGAAATTGCAGCATTATCCTAACATTGTTTGGCTATGTAGCACCATGCTAGCGACTTTTGAGAAAGGATCTAGCGGTATTTCGTGGTAACACTTTAGGAGGGTTAAATTACGAGTCACACGGGCAATTGCCAAAACTTTAAAGGTCCATATCATTGTTATTAAACTAAGCATTTGGCAAAGGGAGTAATTGTTAAAAACCTTAGCCAATACTCTGTCATTCACCAAAAATAAATTTGAATTTATCATTATTATTTGGTAGGGTAGGTATGTATAGGTAGGTTGGCTAAATAATTGCTGGAATTCGTAGGGACTCGAACGGTTTTGAGAGAGTTAAATAAAAAACAAATGATAGATCTGAATAAAAAAAGAGATTATGTTATTAAGCAAAACTGGGGGATGCGTGGAAGCCTATAGCCTGTAGACGGTAAACTTTGTGTGGGTAGCGAATTCGGTTTTTAAAGTAATTTAAGAATAGACAGTTTTCAATGCTGCGGCCAAACTATTCCACCCATTTATATTTTTTTGGTATCAAAACGTTCGGAATCGCGAGCCTCACCCAACTACGCAAGCATGGCTCTGATCATCGGCGTAGTTTTCAAGATGTGGAATTCGAGTTTTTTTCAAGATTGCCGGGAAAAAAACCCACTTGCAAAAGCGAAACCTTCTCTATAAAATTTGCGGAGCAATAGTAGGGGAGTGCGTATGCCAAAGCCCAGTCGTTTCCTGTGAGTGGGAGAGACGGTATTTAGGCGTCAAGTTTTTCGGGAAATCGGCTGCCACGGACTTGTTTGGCCACTATGCCGGATGTTTAGCATATCAAAAGTTGCCCAATACAAAAACGCACCTCTTGTGAAAGTTTGATCCCGATCCAAAAAGCGGTTCTGGAGTTATTGCGTCGAAACCGGCGCGTAAGAAGAATTTGGATGAAATCCCAGGTTTAATGATTACAATAGGGGTTCCCCGTAGGGGACGAACCCCTAATAATTAAAGTTGCAAGCAATGTTGTGCGGGGTTCGAGCGGGGTTGCACGCAGGGTATTGTGTTGGATACAAGGGCTGTGCCACATATATCAAAATATCATGTATCTTATCGGGCATGGAGAAAGTACAGAAGGAATATAGTGTAGCCACTTTGGCTATGGCCACCTAGACCATTAAGGAGTGTGACTATTTTGGTTAAAGCTATTAATCCTGTACGAGTTGTTGTTTTTGTTGTTGTTGTTCCCTAAGCTGTGTGGCCGAACAGCCCCGAGTCCCTGAGGAAGGCCATGGCCACGATCGGGCTTTCCCACAGAGCTATCATTGAGTGTAGATTGTGTTGTTGGCGTAAGTGGTTGTGTGAAATGCAGTCTTCTATGATGTGTTTAATGGTATGGGGTGCTGTGTTACATCCCGGGCAGGCGTCGACAACGGAGTCGTCAAGTCTCTTCTGATAGCTCAGGAGAGCTGGATGGTGTCCGCATCTCAGCCTGGCCAGGTGGACTCTGTCCTCGCGAGAAAGGGAGGATTCGGAAGGATGGATTTCAGGAGGTCGTGCTTGCAGCTGCGTGTTGTCTGTGAGCGAGTGGATGGAGCGGCGAGAGATATGAGTATGGATGTTCTTCTGGAAGTTGGTTCGGGGTGGGCAGGGAGGGAGAGAGGACAGTAATTGTGTGTGATACCATGTGCTGGGTGTTGTTTTGATATTTCTTGGTGTCTGTGGGTGTGTTGCCATGTAGTTTAGTGGGTGGTCTTGGTTCATGGAGGCTGCTGCCAGGAATTGAGTGCCTCTCATGTCCAGATGGTCTTTGACTTTGAGGATTTTGGTTTCTTGATGTAGGTGATCTGTGGGTGCAGTAGCTGTGCAGCCTGTAATGATCTTCAGGGCTTTGTTTTGAATAGTCTGTAAGGTCTTATGATGTGTTTCAGCTAGGTTAGAAGCCCAGGCTGGGCTTGCGTATTCCATCACTGATCTTATGTATTGTTTATATACTGTGGTGGTAGTTTCTTTGTTGTGTCCAAATTTTGTGTGAGCAAGTGACCTGAGGGCATTAAGTCTGGGTGTCAGTTTCTTTCTAATGTTTGTGGTGTGCTGTTTCAATGTCATATGAGTATCATATGTTACTCCTAGGATTTTGGGTGTGTGTGTATGTGTTAGGGGTGTGTTGTTTATGGTGAGTTGAGGGATGTATTCGTGTTCTCCTGTCCAGCTTGTGAGCAGGGGTGCAGTGGATTTGGCTGGGGCTAGATTAAGTCTGTTTGTAGTGCACCAGCCATGTAGTGTGTTGAGATAGGGTTGAAGGAGATCTGTTGCTCTTTTTGGGTTATGGTGTGTGCATGTGAGTGTTATGTCATCTGCATAGGAGGCTAAGTTTATTTGGGGCGTATTGGGTGTAGTTATATCGTGCATGTACAGATTGAAGAGTGCGGGCGATAGGACGGATCCTTGTGGGACTCCGTTTGGAAAGTTTCTGATTTTAGATGACTGACCGGCAAAAGATACGTGTGCACATCTTCCTGCTAGGAAGTTGGCCAGCCACCTTTTTGTGTTGTTGTGCATGTTTGTGTTGTAGATTTTGTTTGTTAGGTTGTGGCGGGAGATGGCATCGAAGGCTTTACTAATGTTGAGTGTGGCTAATAGTGATCTGTGTGGTGGTCTAGCCGAGTTGATGCCGTCAAAAGCGCTTTGTGTAAGGTCTGTGAGAAGAGTGTTTGTGGAGTGCAGTGGCCTAAAGCCATGTTGTGTTGGAGCTAGGGGTAGATCGGGTGTAATTAGTTGTAATACTAGGCGTTCCATGACTTTGGAGGGGGAGCAAAGGAGTGTGATGGGGCGGTACGAGGAGGGTAGCGTGGGGTCTTTGTTGGGTTTGGGGAATGTGGTGATGAGACCATGCTTCCAAATGTCTGGTATTGTGTTGTGTGAATAACTGTAGTTTGATATGTTAGTGAGTTCTTGTATGCCTTGTGGTCCCAGGTGTGTGAGGTGTATGTTGCTTATGTTGTCTAGGCCACAAGCGGGTGAGTGTTTGAGATTGTTGATGATATGCTTTGTCTGGTGATTGGTGAAGGGTGTATAGTCAGGGTCTGTGGGGAATTGTCTCTTACGTCGGATGACACGTCGCTCGTCTTTGTGAGGTTTTAGGTGGCTGACATGTGAGAAGTGATTGATGAGAGTGTTTGCTTGTTGTTTACATGAAGGAGTAGAGTCTGTTGTTGTGATTGCAGCATGTGATTGTGTTGTGTTGCTGTTGGAAAGTGTGATGCTGTTTAGTGTTTTGTAGAGATTTTTGGGGTTTGTTTTGTGATCAAGTGTTTGTAGGAAGTTATTCCAATTTAGTGTTTGTTGTTCTTGTATTTTGTTGTTAGTTTGGGTGTTGAGTGCTTGGATTTGTTGTGTGATGTCTTGTGTGTGGGGTGCTGGGGAGTGTTTCAGTATGTCGCGTTGTCTGATGAGGTTTTGAATTTCTGGTGTGAAGTTGGGGTTGTGTCTTTTTCTGTTACCTATTGGAATGTGTTTCTTGTCAGCGTTTTGGATAGTTTTATTGAGTATGTGTACAACATTGTTGATGTTAGTGATGGGTGTACTGTTTAGAGTTGTGAAGTGTTGTTCCGTCTCATTTGTGAATGCTTCCCAGTTAGCTCTTTTATAATTGGTGTATGTGTGTTTGTGGCTAGCTGGGGTGAGTCTGGTTTTGGTGGTGATAATGATCGGGAGGTGGTCAGAGCTTAAGGTTCTGACCACCCTCCAGGATGTTGTGGGGGCGAGTTCTGGGGAGCAAAAGGTGATGTCTGGAGATGATGGGTTATAGAGGGCTTGGTGAGGAATATGGGTATGTTGATGGATGTCGTTAAGGATGATGAGGTTATCAGTTTGGTTTTGTAGTACCAGCCCTCTGTCTATGTCGGGGTTGTCGACAAACCAGGCCGACATCTTGGCGTTGAAGTCACCACCCAGGATGATGTGTGGGGTGTTTGTGATGTGTTGTAAGTGTGGTCTGTATTCATTTGGTACTGTGGGGGATGTATGTGTTTATGATGGTTATGTTGGAGTTGTTGCCAGTGTGTATTTTAATTTATTGTATTTCTGTTGTGTTATCATTTGGGGGGAGGAGGGATTTGGTTTGTACACTGGTAACTATGTATGATATTTCTTTGTGTACCAGGGTGACGAGTCCAACGCCTCCGCCGACAGCCCGGTCTTGTCTGATGGTGGTGAAATCATGAAATGTGGGTGTTTTTTGTGTTGTGCAGACTTTTGTTTCTTGTAAGATGGCAATGTGTATGTTGTGTTATGTTTGATGAAGTGTGAGAGTTTGTGTTTCTTTGTGTTGATGCCATCTATGTTCAATTGGAGAATGTTAATGTTATGTGCACGATGTATGTTGGGTGCTGCTGCACGAGGATGGGGGGGGGGTGAGGGAGGGACTGGGGGTGGGGGTGAGGGAGGAGCTGGGGGTTGGGATGGGTGAGGTGGGGGTGGGGATTGGGGAGCAGGAGAATGGGGTTGGAATGGATTAGGATGGGGTGTGGTGTGTTGAGTTGAGGATGTGGATGGTATGGGAAGGTTAGGTGGGTTAGGGAGGAGAGGTGGACAGGTTTTAGGGGGGGAGTGGATGATATGGGAAGGTTAGGTAGGTTGGGGAGGAGAGGTGGACGGGTTTTAGGCGAGGGATTTGACTGGGAGAGGTAGGGGCATTAGGAACAGGTCCAGGTGTTCGTGTAGTGTTTCTTGGAGGCAAGTGTTGTGCAGGTGAAGTGTGTCCAGTTCCTGCATGAATTGCAGAGAACTGAACCCTTAGTGTGGTGACTCGAAGTGATGGGTTTTGAGCAAGTTGGACATATGTATGTGTAGGTGGGTCCTGGGTTGCTCTCAATGTCTCCGGCTAGAAGAAGTCTTTGAGAAATGACAGCCAGAGAGTCATTTCTCGGTGTAGGAAAAACTGTGTGATGTGTGTGTTGTGTGAGGTGTGGAAATTCCCGGCGCGACCGAAGCCGCTCCAAGGACTCCTGTACGAGTAGGCATAATTGCCCGAAATTGCCTTCATTCCCTGCTCATTTTCATGCATAAGCAAAAGCCAGAGCGTAATACAAATATGTATTCGTGAAAGTACGGTAATAGCTTTCAAATTACTCCTGAATCATCCCTGTACGACGTCTGGTTTTCTTGTAAGGATCTTGCAAACGAAGGGCAAAATTGCTAAAAATTACCAAATCCGATAGGCCTAGGCGAAATCGCTAAAAATTACCAATTATTTTCTGTTTTCGCTATGTGTGACGCTGCACATAAGTGAGCTCTCTCTCACACAAACCTCAGTGTCGTGGCGGGGCCTGTAGGCTCCGGCTGACGTCCATCCGTGCTGCTTGTAAAAGCTGGCCTGGCTCACAGGCTACAAAATAGCCGGAAAATCGTCTCCGTCATATGAGGGGCCCCGCGGGAATTGGGTTAAGAAGTGTGGTTGTTTTGAATATCTGATAGGGTCACCATAAGGGTAATGGTGTGGCATTTTTTCTGTACAGAAGCTTGGCCTTTTTGGTTGGGGCTTCTTAGGAATGTGACCTTTTTCGTTAGCCATGGAGAAACTGCAGAGGTACAAATTATTATAAGCAACCTCATGTTAAAAATATTGTATTGATTGTATGCGTGTATGCCCCGACAGAGGATTTACTTGAAAGAAAGAAAGAGGAGTTCTGGATGAATGTGGAGGCGTGCCTGAAGAAGTTTGACAAGAACGAAAGAATATTTCTGATTGGGGATATGAATGGTAAGGTGGGTGATAGGAAAGTTGAGGGAGTGGTGGGAGGGTGGGGGGTACCATCAGAGGTGAATGGGAATGGTAGTGCACTTGTGGACGTATGTGTGGGGAGGAGGCTGTGGATAGCCAACACCTTCTTCCGACACAGAATGATCCACAGGTACACGTGGAAACGGATGTTGACGATGAAGGATAAGACAGTGGTGGAACGAAAGTCATTGATTGATTATGTATGTGTGGATGAACGAATGAAGAAATCTGTGATGGATGCTAGGGTGTATAGGGGTATTGGAGGGGGTCTGTCTGATCATTATGTAGTGGTTGCTAAGGTTAGGATACAAAAGAAGTGGGTGAGGAGAGCTGGAGGGAGGCGAGAGGAGGGTGGAATGGTGAGGAGGGTGGAGAGGTTGCAGGAGGAGGAAGTCAGGGAGGAGTACAGGAGAGCAGTGGAAAGATGACTAGGTGGGTTCGACCTGGAAGTTATGGAGGAAGTGGAGGAGATGAGCAAGGTGTTTAAGGATGAGATCTGTGCAGCATGTGAGGAGGTGTGTGGAGTGAGGAGAAGAGGGAGGGGAGTGAAAGGTACAGCATGGTGGACAGAAGAGGTAAGAATAGCTGTGGAAGACAAGAAGAAAGCATATAGAGAGTGGCTGGGTAGTAGAGGGAATGAAGATTCCGAGAGACAGAAACGAGCGAGGTACGTGGAGAGTAAGAGAGTAGTGAAGGAAAGTAAGAGAAGAGTAGATGAGGAATTTGGAAGGAATCTGAGTGTAAAATGGAGGGAGAGTAAGAAACTGTTCTGGAAAGAAGTCAAGAAAGTTAGGGAAGGTAGCAAGGGAAACAGTAAGGGTGTGAAAGATAAGAATGGGAGAATGCTAGCCGAGAAGCAAGAGAGAGTCGAAAGATGGAGGGAGTACTTCAGTGAGTTGCTAAATGTAAGGAATGAAGAGCCAGCAAACATAGCTGGATATGGTATGGGAGGGAGAAGAAGAGAAGTAGTGGAGGAGGAGGTGGGGATCAGGCGGTCAGAAGTGTGGGAAGCCATGAAAAGAGTGAAGTTGGGGAAAGCACCAGGAACAGATGGAGTGTGTGGGGAAATGTTGAGGTATGGTGGTGAGATAGTGATAGAATGGGTATGGAAAATGTGCAAACTAGCATGGGAGAAGGGGAGTGCACCCAATGACTGGAAGACTGGCATAATAGTCCCCCTATATAAGGGCAAAGGGGAAAGAGGAGTGTGTGGTAACCACCGAGGAATATGTCTTCTAAGCGTAGTAGGGAAGGTATACAGTAGGGTAGTGATTGAGAGAGTGAGAGTGAGAACGGAGAAATGGATAGGCGACGAGCAGGGAGGTTTTAGGAAGGGAAGAGGATGTGTAGATCAGATTATTACCCTGAATTGTGTTGTGGAGAAGTATCTGGAGAAGAAACAAAAGGTGTATGTTGCCTTTATGGACTTGGAGAAGGCCTATGACAGAGTGGATAGAGAAGGTTTGTGGAAAGTACTTAGAATATACGGAGTAGAGGGCAAGTTGCTGAAAGCAGTGAAGAGCATGTATGAGGGTGCAAAGGCGGCAGTACGTGTGGAGAGTGAGCAGAGCGAGTTCTTTGACCTGAATCTTGGCTTGAAACAGGGGTGTGTGATGTCCTCGTGGTTGTTTACTGTATATATGGATGGAGTCATGAAAGAAATACTATCAAGAGCAGTTGATGTTGGTGTATCGCTGAAAAGGGAGGGAATTGAGTGGAAGCTACCTATACTGCTGCTTGCGGATGATACAGTTCTGATGAGTGATAATGAATGGGAGTTGCAGGGTCTGGTAAATGAGTTTGGAACAGTGTGCGAAAAACGGAATTTGAAGGTAAATGCGGGGAAGAGAAAGGTTATGGTCTTCGAAAGGGGTGAAGTCACAGAGTGTGAGGTGAAGCTGAACGGTCAGGCTATGGAGATCGTCAACTCTTTTAACCCTTTGGCACATGATGACTCGTTCAGAGTCATTAGGTATTTTTTTCCTAGGCGCACGATGACTCTTTAACCCGTGGAGCCCCGGCTAGTTTTGTAATGTTTGCGCACCAGAACCCGGCCGGTTTTCAAAAAATGGTTTTATTCCAGAAACAATAGCGAATGGGTTGGGAATGAAGGAAAAACCACGAAAAAACGCTCAAAAAGCTTAAAAAATGGTCCTACAGAACCCCCGAAAACGGATTTTACAAGAGTAAAAAATTGAAGGCAATTATCCCAAAAAAACAGGTTATTGCGCGCTCGCGCGCACGCACGTGGACTTTGAGAGTTTTCAACCATCGGCACAGTTGCGTGGGATACGTACACAGTTCCCATACAAATCTGAGCCCTCTTGAGTGGCTACACCTGAGGTTACGGTCGGCGCAATTAGGGTGACGCGTCAGGCGCGTCTCTGGGGCTGTGCGTTACATACATCGCAGACGCGTCAGACGCGTCGCTGGGGCTGTACGGGTTAAGAGTCATTAAACTTAAAAATATTCGCCAAAAATTTAGTTTTCGTCTGATGCATGTCATATTTGGCATAGATATTAAGTATTAAGTCTAGTTCAATGGGTACAATTGGCAACCCTCTCAGTTTAACGGCTTACTCACGGCTGGCTGGGAAGGGAGCAGAGTACTGCTCAGTCTGTTTTTCGATACTTTCACGTTTATTCGTGTATCTCAGTAACTATTTGGTTTATAGTAATTCTGAAGTTACCAGTGGAATCCTCATTAAATTCCGCTTCCAAATATGTATGCAAATCAAATATTTTGTGGCCAAAACTTGACCTAGTGCGAGTTGGAGATAAGGTATTTCATTTTCTTTTTTTACAATTCTTATTTCGGAGTGCCCCAATGTGGTTGTTTTGTATTTATTCTATGTTTTTATTTGCTTATCTTCAAGTTCAATCAATAACGAAGCCGATGGTACCTCATTAATCCAAATACAAGGTTTTTTTGGTGGATAAAAACGTCACAGAAACAAATTAACGCCGGGCACAAAACTGGCTCTGAGTGAGCTGAGATATATTTTGGGAGTGGGAAAAACTTTGATTGGAAACTATAGATGTGCCAAAGGGTTAAGTATCTGGGCAGTGTGTTGAGTAAAGATGGGACTATGGATGAAGAAGTGCGGGAGAGGGTACAACAGGGGAAGAGGGTTGTAGGAACGCTAAAAGCAGTAACAAGAAATAGGGTGGTCAGTATGGAAGTGAAGAAGTCCTTGCATGACAGTGTGGTAATCCCGACACTGACTTACGGAAGCGAAGCATGGACGTTAGTTGAGAGACTCAGACCAAGAGTGAGAGCAGTGGAAATGAATTACTTAAGGAGTGCATGCGGAGTTACATGGAGGGATAGACAGACTAATGAGGAAGTAAGAAGGAGGTGTGGTGTGGAGGTAGATGTGCTGGAAAGTGTGAAAAGGAACAACTTGAGATGGTTCCGCCATATGGAACGTATGGAAAGCGAGAGAATGACTAAGAGGGTGTATGAGAGCGAGGTGGAGGGACAGAGAGGGAGAGGTAGACCGAATGAGAGGTGGAAGGATGGAGTGAGGAAGTACATGAACGAAGGCGGTGCTGGTTGGGGGGAGGGGCGTCGACTGACTGGGGACAGAGGTGTATGGGGGCGGTTCGTTCTTGGCCACCCCTTCGGGGATCACGGCGTCAGGCAATAGATAGATAGATAGATGTTAAAAATATCTTATATATTTTTGTTTAGCTTTACTTGGCATTCCTCTTCCTCTATGTATCTAGCAATTTAACCCCCTCAAACTCCTTATGACGCGATGGTGTGGTAATTATCCCGGCCCAAAAAGCTCTAAAAGACGATCGAGTGATAACTCAAGCGAGCTTGAAATACGCAGGCGTTTTGTTCATGGCCACCCCTTCGGGGATCAAGGTGTCCGGCAATATATACCGGTAGGCTATAGATAAATTCATTTTTGGGCTATTTCTTCCATTTTATTTATCCTGTTAAAGTGCTTGATTGATTTTTGTGCTAATGTAGTTAGTATTTGGTGTAATTTTACATATTTCAGCTAAATCTGAAGAGCACATGTAATTTATTTGTGCATGTTCAGTAAGTATTGCTGGGGAAAGGGTTAATGTATTCATCTTTTGGTGTATTTATTCTATGTTTTTATCCTGTTTCTGTGATTGATTGAGTTTTGTGCTAATGTAGTTGGTATTTGGTATAATTTTACATATTTTAGATAAATCAGAAGTGCACATGAAATATATTTGGGCAATTTCAGTCAGTATTGCTGGGGAAACGGTTAACATACAGTATTCATCATAGGAAGGGAAGAGGATGTGTAGCTCAGATCTTTGCCCTGAAATATGTTGTGGAGAAATATCTTGAGAAGGGACAAAAGTTGTATGCTGCCTTCATGGACTTGGAGAAGGCCTATGACAGAGTTGATAGAGAAGGTACCGGTATGTAGAAAGTACTTGGAATATACGGAGCAGATAGCAAGTTGCTGAAAACAGTGAAAAGCATGTATGAGGGTGCAAAGCTGTCAGTATGTGTTGAGAATGAACAGAGCGAGTTCTTTGATCTGAATTTTGGGTTAAAGAAAGGGTGTGTGATGTCCCCGTGGTTGTTCAATATATACTGAACTGTATATGGATGGAGTCATAAAAGAAATGCAAGGATGAGCAGTGGATGTTGGTGTACCACTAATAAGGGAAGGCAACGAGTGGAATGACAGAGTTGATAGAGAAGGTATGTGGAAAGTACTGAGAATATTATGGAGTAGATGGCAAGTTGCTGAAAGCAGTGAAGAGTATGTATGAGAGTGCAAAGGTATCAGTACGTGTGAAGAATGAACAGAGGGAGTGCTTTGATCTGAATGTTTGGTAAAGCAAGGGTGTGTGATGTCCAGATGGTTGTTCTATATATACAGTATATAGATGGAGTCATAAAAGAAATACAAGGAAGATCAGTGGATGTTTGTGTACTGCTGTTTGCTGATGATATGAATGGGAGTTGCAGGGTCTGGTAAATATTTTTGGAACAGTGTGCGAAAAATGGAATCTGAAGGTAAATGCGGGGAAGAGCAAGGTTATGGTCTTCGAAAGGTGTGAAGCCACAGAGTATGAGGTGAAGTTGAACAGTCAGGCTATGGAGATTGTCAGCTCATTTAAGTATCTTGGCAGTGTACAGAGTAAAGATGGGAGTATGGATGAAGAAGTGTGGGAGAGGGTGTAACAGGGGAAGAGGGTTGTAGGAATGCTGAAAGCAGTAACATGAAATAGGGTGGTCAGCATGGAACTTAAGAAGTCATTGCATGACAGTGTGGTAATCCCGACACTGACTTACGGAAGCGAAGCATGGACGTTGTTGGAGAGATTCAAACCAAGAGTGAAAGGGATGGAAATGAGTTACTTGAGAAGTGTGTGCAGAGTTACATGGAGGGATAGACAGACGAATGAGGAAGTACGAGAGAGGTGGTGTGAATGTACTGGAAAGTGCGAAAAAGAACACCTTGAGATGGTTCGGCCATGTGGAACGTATGGGAAGCGAGAGAATGACTAAGAGCGTGTACGAGTGAGGTGGAAGGACAGAGGGAGAAATAAACCGAGAGAGAGGTGGAAGGATGGAGTTAAGAAGTATATGCGTGAAAGCGGTGCTGGATGGGAGGAGGGGCGTCGACTGACTGGGGACAGAGGGGCATAGGGGTGTTTCGTTCGTGGCCAATCCTTCGGGGATCAAGGCGTCAGTCAATAGATAGATAGATAAATTCATCTTTAGGGCTATTTCTTACATTTTCTTTATCCTGTTAGTTTACTTTATTAAATATTTTGGTAATGTAGTTGGTAATTGGTGTAATTTTACATATTTCAGATAAAGGATGTCAACAGAATAACAAATGATGAGCTGAAGAGACGTTTAGGTATAAAGAGTATTAGCGAGGAGATGCGTACAAGTAAACTGGGATGGTATGGACATGTGGAGAGAATGGATGAACAAAATTGGGTGAAAAGATGCAGGTCTGCAATTGTGGAGGGAGCTGCACCAAGGGGTGGACTGAGTAAGACCTGGGATCGGACTATACGTGCCGATCTCAAATCCAAAAACTTGACAAGTAAAGCATCCCTTAGCAGGGTTGCCTGGAACGCCGCCATTAGGAAAAGAGACTGAAACTGCATATCTGTGTAGAGCACTCAGTCTTAAAATGTTATGTACGTATGTATGTATAAATCTGAAGAGCACATGCAATCTATTTAGGCATTTTCAGTCAGTATTGCTGGGTAAAGGGTTAACATATTAATCTTTTGGAGTATTACTTCCATTTATTTATCCTGTTAGTGAGTTTTATTAATTTCAGTGCTACTGTAGTGGTATTTGGTGTAATTTTACATATTTTAGATAAATCTGAAGAGGACATGCAATATATTTGGGCATTTTCAGTCAGTATTGCTGGGGAAACGGTTAGCATACTATAGTCATCTTAGGAAGGGAAGAGGATGTGTAGCTCAGATTTTTGCCCGGAAATGTGTTGTGGAGAAATATCTGGAGAAGCGACAAAAGTTGTATGCTGCATTTATGGAGTTGGAGAAGGCTTATGACAGAATTGATAGAGAAGGTATGTGGAAAGTACCGGTAGGCTACTGAGAATATACGGAGTAGATGGCAAGTTGCTGAAAGCAATGAAGAGCATGTATGAGGGTGCAAAGGTGTCAGTATGTGTGGATAATTAACAGAGCGAGTTCTTTAATCTGAATGTTGGGTTAAAGCAAGGGTGTGTGTGATGTCCCCATGGTTGTTCAATATATACCAGTACAGTATATGGATGGAGTCATGAAAGAAATACAAGGAAGAGCAGCGGATGTTGGTGTACCGCTGATAAGGGAAGGAAACGAGTGGAAGTTGCCTCAACAGTACAGTACCGGTACTACTGTTGCTGACAACACAGTTCTGATGAGCGATAGTGAATGCGAGTTGCAGGGTCAGGTAAATATGTTTGGAACAGTGTGTGAAAAACGGAATCTGGAGGTAAATGCTAGGAAGAGCAATATTATGGTCATTGAAAGGGGTGCAACCATAGAGTGTGAAGTGAGGTTGAACGGCTATGAAGAATGTCAGCTCATTTAAGTATTTGGGCAGTGTGTTGAGTAAAGATGTGAGTAGGCCTATGGATGAAGAAGTGTGGAAGAAAGTGTAACAGGGGAAGAGCGTTGTAGGAACTCTGAAAGCAGTAAGAAGAAATAGGGTGATCAGCATGGAAGTAAAGAAGTCCTTGCATGACAGTGTGGTAATCCCGACATTGACTTATGGGAGGGAAGCATGGACGTTTCTGACTGGGATTGATCATTGATAATCATCGGTTATGCTAGTTGGAAAATTAGTGGGGTAGAATGTAGAGTTCGGGTGTACCGCCAGCCTTGTTTACACTACACGGAGCGGCGGCGGACGCTGGCCATCATGTTCCCGTCTATTTGACTGCTTTTGGATACAATAATAGGTTGAGGGGGGTCACCCCCCCATGACATATTGTCATCATCATATATATTGCCAGCAAGAGGCAAATAACCGAAAAAAACGCCTTCAAAATAGACGCAAACTGAAAATGGCACGCTAATTGATCAATGATCATGTATATGCTAACAGGTTAGGAAATATGAAGGTGAAAGTTATTCCCACATATTACAGCTATCATGAGGGAATTTCCATTGAAATTTGAATTGACCCTCCTGTAATTTTTAATCTAATCCCTATAAAATCATAATGTTATACAGTAGGCTATTGTAAATATTGCAATGTTTTTGGTTACTGGTACCCATTATCTTTTTATGTAGTGCATTATTGAGCATTCTGATTTCTTCTTTAGCCTTTGTGGTGTTGTCCTTGTATAATAAGGTGATTACTTGAGCAATACTATATACTATATATACCGTACTGTACTATATTTTATGTTTTCAGCATTAATTGTTTACTAATCTAGATATTGTAATACCGTGTACTTTATGTAAGAATTCCCCCCTAATATTATGCTCCCTAAAGCAGTTGGGGGGGTTTGGGGGCTGGTGACTGGAGATTGATGGGGGAGGGTTATGCTTATTTTACTCCCTCTCCCCTTCAGCTTTCGTCGTCGGCTTCACTAAATTTTCGTAGTTTTTCATTCCTCTTTCTATGTTTTTCCCCTTCTGTTCTTATTCTGTCTCATTCGGTTGTCCTCCGGACGGCCTATATCATATGCCACCCTGGCCTGGCTAGGTTATTAGCTCCTGAACTGATTTGTGTCGGTCGCTGATGCGGTCGAGCTGACTCGATTTCCCTCGGTGTGTGTATTTTTTGTGCATTTCGGTGCGATATATTTTTTCCATAGACCTGATCTCTCATTCTTCGCTTTTGATCACTTCTTAATTGGTGCTGTGCTGCAGTGTAGCAGTTCTTGCCTCATCTTTCGGCTCTACCCTATAAGAGTTCTGCTGTGGAACTTATGTGGTGCGGCTGAATTGGTGAAATGGCGAGAAATGTCTGCGTATCTTCACCGTCCTAGATTTGTTCACCTGCCCTTCCCTACCTATTATGTCTTGATTGGTTTTCCATCTTGATCTAATTCTTCAGGCCAGCCCTATTAGAGTATTTTGGGGGAACTCAGTGGTGTGGTTAAACTATTTTTAATATATATTTGTTTAAATATGTAAGATATGCAATAAATTATGTAAAATATATTGTTTTTACTTTATACCTATACATATAATTGTCATTATTAAGGAAATTCCATTGACTATTTACATCGCTAGGCCTAGCTTCCTTATTTCTATTAATTTCCTCCAGTTCACAATGAAACCTATTGCTAACTTCCTTGTTCTTCAGCAGCCGCGGCGGCGGTGTCGGCGTTGGACGCTTGGGATAATGTTCCCGTCTATTTTGAATGCCATTGGATACAATAATATGTTGAAAGCCCCCCCTCACCCCCCCCCCCCCCCCCATGACATGTTATCATCATCATATATTATATTGCCAGTAGGGGGCAAACAACCAAAAAAAATTGCCGCAAAGCCCTTCCCTCAACATATTATTGTATCCAATGGC
Organism: Paralithodes platypus; assembly: GCA_032716605.1. Lineage (NCBI taxonomy): Eukaryota > Metazoa > Arthropoda > Malacostraca > Decapoda > Lithodidae > Paralithodes > Paralithodes platypus. The sequence goes on along the minus strand of CM064520.1, from coordinate 24,397,923 downwards.
AGTCGAAATAGACAGGAACATGATCGCAAGCGTCCACCGCCGCCGCCGCCGTCATGTTTACATGGTCGATCGCCGCAGTTTGGTTAGGCCTATTTGCCCCCTGCTGACAAATTATATGATGATGACAATATGTCATGGGGGTGTTTGCCCCCCTCAACATATTATTGTATCCAACGTCATTCAAAATGGACGGGAACATGATGGCAAGCTTTCGTCACCGCTCTGCGTAGTGTAAACATTGGTGGTGGTACGCCCGAACTCTACATTCTGCCCGGCTAGGCCTATATTATAGGCTACAATAAATGAATAGGCTAAGCTATTTTATCTATAGGCTAGACCTAGTCTAATATTACAATTTAAGGTAGAATTCAAGGAGACTACAGCAGGACTTACCTTTGACCGGGTATAGGCTATCCTAGTGTTTACTAGGCCTATACCCCTTTGAAAGGACATTAGCCTAGGCTAACCTAACAACCTTACCTAACCTATCATAGTAGGCTATTATGGGTGGGGGCTGCCACCCCCACACCCAATTTTTGGTGTATTTGTCTATTTTGCCCCTGCTGGCACCTTCAACATATTATTGTATCCATTGGCATTCAAAATAGACGGGAACATGATTGGAGACGTCCGCCGCCTCCGTCATGTTTACATTTGTCGATCGGCGTTGTTAAGTTCGTGTCTATTTTGACGGAGATTTATTTTGGTTATTTGCCCCCTGCTGGAAATATATATTATGATGGCAATATGTCATGGGTGGGTGAAGGGGGGCAAAGCCCAACCTCAACATATTATTGTATCCAAAGGCAGTCTAAATAGACAGGAAAAGGATGGCAAGCATCCGACGCCACTACGCAACAAGGCTGGCGATACACCCGGTAACTACATCCTACCCGGCTAATGTCCTTTCAAAGGGGTAGCCTATCAATTAGTAAACACTAGGATAGCCTATACAACGCAACTCTTGCCGATAGGCCTAGCCTAAAGGCTAACCTATTCATAAAGGTGTCTATTTTGACGGCAATTTTTTGGTTATTTGCCCCCTGCTGGCAATATATATGATGGTGAAAATATGTCAGGGGGGGGGGGGCAAAGCCCCCCTCAACATATTATTGTATCCAATGGCATTCAAAATGGACAGGAACTTTATTGCAAACGTCCGACACCTCCCCCGCCACCGCCATGTTTACATGTGTCGATCGCCATGGTTAAGTTCGCGTCTATTTTGATGGCGATTTTTTTCGGTTATTTGCCCCCTGCTGGCAATATATAAGATGATAAAAATGACCTCTAACCTCTGTATCTCAAATAGGGCTAGATCAAATTGGCTGCAAATTTCCACATCTAGGCTATTCCTTGACTGACTCTTCCCAAATGGTAGACATATTAGCTTGATCACTCTAGGCCTAGTTGTTTTTTAGTTACAGAGGTTATAGCCTAGGTCATGATTTCTTGCCTACTTACAGCGAATAGACTAGGCCTATTGTAGATTGGTAAAATATTTGCTTAATAGGCCTAGGCTATGTTGGCTTTGCAATTGTCTCGATTTGACTATTTTTACCTAATTAGGCCTAAAGCAGCCTCAGTCTATTCCCAAACCCCAAACAGTATCCCATGTTAAGCCCTAGGCTAGGCCTAGGCCTAATCCCACTCTCAATCAAAATTCGAACTGATAAATTCGTACCTACCGGTAGCGCTGCCTAGGCTAGGCCTATATTTTTCGTGAATAGATATAGAAAATGGTTTAAAGGAAAGAGCATCCTATATTATGTTCAAATAATATGTAATAGCACTGTGTATGGTTGTATTATATTTAAATAGTGATAGATGTGTATATTAATGGGATAAATACTCTGAAGTTCGCATACGTTAAGAAAATTATAGTCCAACACTGTTGCCAGATACTAATCAATCCCATTATCATTATATCATAATGGATTTTACTCATTTGCATAATTTCTTTTTTTGTAGTGATATTTGTATGATTTAGTGGTATATTGGTGTCTGTCTAGGGTTATAATTAATTGTGAAAGTTACATCTGCATCTCTGACTTGGTATAACAGTTCGGTATGGGCCGGCTTAAGTACCCCTGCTTTCTTTGAGTACTACACGGCAAGAGAAGCTTTCGGTTCTGTCACAGACTGTCATTACTGTTCAAAGTAAACAGCAACTGCTAAATTCGACATCATGTTCAAATAATATGTAATAGCATTATCTATGGTTGTATTAGACAACAATCGTGATAGGTTTCTATTTTATGTGGATAAATAGTATTAAGCTGAATAAACTAAATACCGAAAGTTCACTAGAGTGGATGTGATACATAATTTGGAAGATGAGGGAGGAGGGAGGTAGGAAGGAAGGGCTAGGCAGTGTTGCCAGTTGTATCGCTACATATTACCGCTAGATGTAGAGCTATTTACTTCAATTTAGCAGCCATTTTTTCATATCTAGAGAGATTTACTAGGGATAATTTAAAAATGTCAGACATTCTAGTCATATTACATTGTAAAAATTGCAAAACAAACAAACCAAAACTCCTTAGAAATTGCAGCATTATTCTAACATTGTTTGACTACCGTATGTAGCAACATGCGAGCGACTTTTGAGAAAGGATCTAGTGGTATTTTGTGGAGACATACTGGGAGGGTGGGAGGGAGGTGGTGGTTGCAGTGTTGCCAGTTGTAAAGCTACATATTACCACTAAATGTAGAGCTATTTACTTCAATCTAGCAGCCATTTATTTTATATCTAGAGACATTTACTAGGGATAATTTGAAAATTTCAGACATTCTAGTCATACTACATTGTAAAATTTGCAAAACAAACAAACCAAAACTCTTTAGAAATTGCAGCATTATCCTAACATTGTTTGGCTATGTAGCAACATTCTAGCGACTTTTGAGAAAGGATCTAGCGGTATTTCGTGGTAACACTTTAGGAGGGTTAAAATACGAGTCACACGGGCAATTGCCAAAACTTTAAAGGTCCATATCATTGTTATTAAACTAAGCATTTGGCAAAGGGAGGAATTGTTAAAAACCTTAGCCAATACTCTGTCATTCACCAAAAATAAATTTGAATTTATCATTATTATTTGGTAGGGTAGGTATGTATAGGTAGGTTGGCTAAATAATTGCTGTAAATCGTAGGGACTCTTAACTGTTTTGAGGGAGTTAAATAAAAAAAAAAAACTATAGATCTGAATAATAAAGATATTATGTTATTAAGCAAAACTGGGGGATGCATGGAAGCCTATAGACTGTAGACGGTAAACTTTGTGTGGGTAGCGAAGTCGGTTTTAAAGTAATTTAATTTAAGAATAGACAGTTTTCAATGCTGCGGCCAAACTATTCCACCCATTTATATTTTTTGGGTATCAAAAAGTTTGGAATCACGAGCCTTACCCAACTACGCAAGCAAGGCTTTGATCATCTGCATAGTTTTCAAGATGTGGAATTTTAAGTGGAATTCGAGTTTTTTTCAAGATTGCCGGAAAAAAACCCACGTGCAAAAGCAAAACCTCTATCAAATTTGCGGAGCATTAGTAGGGGAGTGCGTATGCCAAAGCCCAGTCGTTTCCTGTGAGTGGGAGAGACGGTATTTTGGCGTCAAGTTTTTCGGGAAATCGGCTGCCACGGACCTGTTTGGCCGCCATGCCGGATGTTTAGCATATCAAAAGTTGCCCAATACAAAAACGCACCTCTTGTGAAATTTTGATCCCGATCCAAAAAGCGGTTCTGGAGTTATTGCGTCGAAACCGGCGCGTAAGAAGGATTTGGATGAAATCCCAGGTTTAATGATTACAATAGGGGTTCCCCGTAGGGGACGAACCCCTAATAAAAATTAAAGTTGCAAGCAACGTTGTGCGGGGTTCGAGCGGGGTTGCACGCAGGGTATTGTGTTGGATACAAGGGCTGTGCCACATATATCAAAATATCATGTATCTCATCGGGCATGGAGAAAGTACAAAAGGAATATAGTGTAGCCATTTTGGCTATGGCCACTTAGACTATTAACCCTTTGGCGCACCTATAGTTTCCAATCAAAGTTTTTCCCACTCCCAAAGTATATCTCAGCTCACTCAGAGCCAGTTTTGTGCCCGGCGATAATTTGTTTCTGTGACGTTTTTATCCACCAAAAAATCCTTGTATTTGGATTAATGAGGTACCATCGGCTTCGTTATTGATTGTACTTGAAGATACGTGAATAAAAACATAGAATAAATACAAAACAACCACATTGGGGCACTCCGAAATAAGAATTGTAAACAAAAAAGTAAATACGTTATCTCCAACTCGCGCTAGCTCAAAATTTTGCCTGCAACATTTTGATTTGCATACATATATGGAAGTGGAATTTAATGAGGATTCCACTGGTAACTTCAGAATTACTATAAACCAAATAGTTACTGAGATACACGAATAAACGTGAAAGTATCGAAACACAGACTGAGCTGTACTCTGCTCCCTTCCCAGCCAGCCGTGAGTAAACGGTTGAACTGAGGGGGTTGCCAATTGTACCCATTGAACTAGACGCAATACTTAATATTTATGCCAAATATGACGCGCGTCAGACGAAAACTTAATTTTGGGCGAATATTTTTAAGTTTAATGACACATAACGAGTCATCGTGCGCCTAGGAAAAAAATACCTAATGACTCTGAACGAGTCATCGTGCGCCAAAGGGTTAAGGAGTGTGACCATTTTGGTTAAAGCTATTAATCCTGTACGAGTTGTTGTTGTTGTTGTTGTTCCCTAAGCTGCCTGGCCGAACAGCCCCGAGTCCCTGAGGAAGGCCATGGCCACGTTCGGGCTTTCCCACAGAGCTCTCATTGAGTGTAGATTGTGTTGTTGGCGTAAGTGGTTGTGTGAAATGCAGTCTTCTATTATGTGTTTAATGGTATGGGGTGCTGTGTTACATCCCGGGCAGGCATCGACAACGGAGTCATCCAGTCTCTTCTGATAGCTCAGGAGAGCTGGATGGTGTCCGCATCTCAGCCTGGCCAGGTGGACTCTGTCCTCGCGAGGAAAGGAGCATTCGGAAGGATGGATTTCGGGAGGTCGTGCTTGCAGCTGCGTGTTGTCTGTGAGTGAGTGGATGGATCGGCGAGAGATATGAGTATGGATGTGGTTCTGGAAGTTGGTTCGGGGTGGGAGAGAGGACAGTAATTGTGTGTGATATCGTGTGCTGGGTGTTGTTTTGATATTTCTTGGTGTCTGTGGGTGTGTTGCCATGTAGTTTAGTGGGTGTTCTTGGTTCGTGGAGGCTGCTGCCAGGAATTGAGTGCCTCTCATGTCCAGATGGTCTTTGACTTTGAGGATTTTGGTTTCTTGATGTAGGTGATCTGTGGGTGCAGTAGCTGTGCAGCCTGTAATGATCTTCAGGGCTTTGTTTTGAATAGTCTGTAAGGTCTTATGATGTGTTTCAGCTAGGTTAGAAGCCCAGGCTGGGCTTGCGTATTCCATCACTGATCTTATGTATTGTTTATATACTGTGGTGGTAGTTTCTTTGTTGTGTCCAAATTTTGTGTGAGCAAGTGACCTGAGGGCGTTAAGTCTGGGTGTCAGTTTCTTTTTAATGTTTGTGGTGTGCTGTTTGAATGTCATATGAGTATCATATGTTACTCCTAGATTTTGTGTGTGTGTGTATGTGTTAGGGGTGTGTTGTTTATGGTGAGTTGAGGGATATATTTGTGTTCTGTCCAGCTTGTGAGCAGGGTTGCGGTGGATTTGGCTGGGGCTAGATTAAGTCTGTTTGTAGTGCACCAGCCATGTAGTGTGTTGAGATAGGGTTGAAGGAGATCTGTTGCTCTTTTTGGGTCATGGTGTGTGCATGTGAGTGTTATGTCATCTGCATAGGAGGCTAAGTTTATTTGGGGCGGATTGGGTGTAGTTATATCGTGCATGTACAGATTGAAGAGTGCGGGGCGATAGGACGGATCCTTGTGGGACTCCGTTTGGAAAGTTTCTGATTTTAGATGACTGACCGGCAAAAGATACGTGTGCACATCTGCCTGCTAGGAAGTTGGCCAGCCACCTTTTTGTGTTGTTGTGCATGTTTGTGTTGTAGATTTTGTTTGTTAGGTTGTGGCGGGGGATGGCATCGAAGGCTTTACTAATGTTGAGCGTGGCTAATAGTGATCTGTGTGGTGGTCTAGCTGAGTTGATGCCGTCAAAAGCTCTTTGTGTAAGGTCTGTGAGAAGAGTGTTTGTGGAGTGCAGTGGCTTAAAGCCATGTTGTGTTGGAGCTAGGGGTAGGTCGGGTGTAATTAGTTGTAATACTAGGCGTTCCATGACTTTGGAGGGGGAGCAAAGGAGTGTGATGGGGCGGTACGAGGAGGGTAGCGTGGGGTCTTTGTTGGGTTTGGGGAATGTGGTGATGAGACCATGCTTCCAAATGTCTGGTATTGTGTTGTGTGAATAACTGTAGTTTGATATGTTAGTGAGTGCTTGTATGCCTTGTGGTCCCAGGTGTCTGAGGTGTATGTTGCTTATGTTGTCTAGGCCACAAGCGGGTGAGTGCTTGAGATTGTTGATGATATGCTTTGTCTGGTGATTGGTGAAGGGTGTATAGTCAGGGTCTGTGGGGAATTGTCTCTTACGTCGGATGACACGTCGCTCGTCTTTGTGAGGTTTTAGGTGGCTGACATGTGAGAAGTGATTGATGAGAGTGTTTGCTTGTTGTTTACATGAAGGAGTAGAGTCTGTTGTTGTGATTGCAGCATGTGATTGTGTTGTGTTGCTGTTGGAAAGTGTGATGCTGTTTAGTGTTTTGTAGAGTTTTTTGGGGTTTGTTTTGTGATCAAGTGTTTGTAGGAAGTTATTCCAATATAGTTTTTGTTGTTCTTGTATTTTGTTGTTAGTTTGGGTGTTGAGTGCTTGGATTTGTTGTGTGATGTCTTGTGTGTGGGGTGCTGGGGAGTGTTTCAGTATGTCGCGTTGTCTGATGAGGTTTTGAATTTCTGGTGTGAAGTTGGGGTTGTCTTTTTCTGTTACCTCTTGGAATGTGTTTCTTGTCAGTGTTTTGTATAGTTTTATTGAGTATGTGTACAGCATTGTTGATGTTAGTGATGGGTGTACTGTTTAGAGTTGTGAAGTGTTGTTCTGTCTCATTTGTGAATTTGTGTCTCATCTCAGTTAGGTCTTTTATAATTGGTGTATGTGTGTTTGTGGTTAGCTGGGGTGAGTCTGGTTTTGGTGGTGATAATGATCGGGAGGTGGTCAGAGCCTAAGGTTCTGACCACCCTCCAGGATGTTGTGGGGGCGAGTTCTGGGGAGCAAAAGGTGATGTCTGGAGATGATGGGTTATAGAGGGCTTGGTGAGGAATATGGGTATGTTGATGGATGTCGTTAAGGATGATGAGGTTAACAGTTTGGTTTTGTAGTACCAGCCCTCTGTCTGTGTCGGGGTTGTCGACAAACCAGGCCGACGTCTTGGCATTGAAGTCACCACCCAGGATGTTGTGTGGGGTGTTTGTGATGTGTTGTAAGTGTGGTCTGTATTAATTTGGTACTGTAGGGGATGTATGTGTTTATGCTGGTTATGTTGGAGTTGTTGCCAGTGCGTATTTTAATTGATTGTATTTCTGTTGTGTTATCATTTGGGGGGAGGAGGGATTTGGTTTGTACACTGGTAACTATGTATGATATTTCTTTGTGTACCAGGGTGATGAGTCCACCGCCTCCGCCGACAACCCGGTCTTGTCTGATGGTGGTGAAATCATGAAATGTGGGTGTTTTTTGTGTTGTGCGGAGTTTTGTTTCTTGTAAGATGGCAATGTGTATGTTGTGTTGTTTGATGTGTTTGAAGTGTGAGAGTTCGTGTTTCTTTGTGTTGATGCCATCTATGTTCAATTGGAGAATGTTAATGTTATGTGCACGATGTATGTTGGGTGCTGCTGCACGAGGATGGGGTGGGGGTGAGGGAGGGGTGAGGGAGGGGCTGGGGGTTGGGATGGGTGAGGTGGGGGTGGGGATTGGGGAGCAGGAGATGGGGGTTGGAATGGATTAGGATGGGGTGTGGTATGTTGAGTTGAGGATGTGGATGGTATGGGAAGGTTAGGTGGGTTAGGGAGGAGAGGTGGACAGGTGGTAGGGGGGGGAGTGGATGATATGGGAAGGTTAGGTGGGTTGGGGAGGAGAGGTGGACGGGTTTTAGGCGAGGGATTTGACTGGGAGAGGGAGGGGCATGAGGAACAGGTCCAGGTGTTCGTGTAGTGTTTCTTGGAAGCAAGTGTTGTGCAGGTGAAGTGGGTCCAGTTCATGCATGAATTGCAGAGAACTGAACCCTTAGTGTGGCGACTCGAAGTGATGGGTTTTGAGCAAGTTGGACATATGTATGTGTAGGTGGGTCCTGGGTTGCTCTCAATGTCTCCGGCTAGAAGAAGTCTTCGAGAAATGACAGCCGGAGAGTCATTTCTCGGTGTAGGAAAAACTGTGTGATGTGTGTGTGTGGTGTGAGGTGTGGAAATTCCCGGCGCGACCGAAGCCGCTCCAAGGACTCCTGTACGAGTAGGCATAATTGCCCGAAATTGCCTTAATTCCCTGCTCATTTTCATGCATAAGCAAAAGCCAGAGCGTAATACAATTATGTATTTGTGAAAGTACGGTAATAGCTTTCAAATTACTCCTGAATCATCCCTGTACGACGTCTGGTTTTCTTGTAAGGATCTTGCAAACGAAGGGCAAAATTGCTAAAAATTACCAAATCCGATAGGCCTAGGCGAAATCGCTAAAAATTACCAATTATTTTCTGTTTTCGCTATGTGTGACGCTGCACATAAGTGAACTCTCTCTCACACAAACCTCAGTGTCGTGGCGGGGCCTGTAGGCTCCGGCTGACGTCCATCCGTGCTGCTTGCAAAAGCTGGCCTGGCTCACAGGCTACAAAATAGCCGGAAAATCATCTCCGTCATATGAGGGGCCCTGCGGGAATTGGGTTAAGAAGTGTGGTTGTTTTGATTATTTGATAGGGTCACCATAAGGGTAATGGTGTGGCATTTTTTCTGTACAGAAGCTTGGCCTTTTTGGTTGGGGCTTCTTAGGAATGTGACCTTTTTCGTTAGCCATGGAGAAACTGCAGAGGTACAAAATATTATAAGCAACCTCATGTTAAAAATATTGTATTGATTGTATGCGTGTATGCCCCGACAGAGGATATACTTGAAAGAAAGAAAGAGGAGTTCTGGATGAATGTGGAGGCGTGCCTGGAGAAGTTTGACAAGAACGAAAGAATATTTCTGATTGGGGATATGAATGGTAAGGTGGGTGATAGGAAAGTTGAGGGAGTGGGGGGAGGGTGGGGGGGTACCATCAGAGGTGAATGGGAATGGTAGTGCACTTGTGGACGTATGTGTGGGGAGGAGGCTGTGGATAGCCAACACCTACTTCCAACACAGAATGATCCACAGGTACACGTGGAAACGGATGTTGACGATGAAGGATAAGACAGTGGTGGAACGAAAGTCATTGATTGATTATGTATGTGTGGATGAACGAATGAAGAAATCTGTGATGGATGCTAGGGTGTATAGGGGTATTGGAGGGGGTCTGTCTGATCATTATGTAGTGGTAGCTAAGGTTAGGATACAAAAGAAGTGGGTGAGGAGAGCTGGAGGGAGGCGAGAGGAGGGTGGAATGGTGAGGAGGGTGGAGAGGTTGCAGGAGGAGGAAGTCAGGGAGGAGTACAGGAGAGCAGTGGAAAGATGACTAGGTGGGTTCGACCTGGAAGTTATGGAGGAAGTGGAGGAGATGAACAAGGTGTTTAAGAATGAGATCTGTGCAGCATGTGAGGAGGTGTGTGGAGTGAGGAGAAGAGGGAGGGGAGTGAAAGGTACAGCATGGTGGACAGAAGAGGTAAGAATAGCTGTGGAAGACAAGAAGAAAGCATATAGAGAGTGGTTGTGTAGTAGAGGGAATGAAGATTCCGAGAGACAGAAACGAGCGAGGTACGTGGAGAGTAAGAGAGTAGTGAAGGAAAGTAAGAGAAGAGTAGATGAGGAATTTGGAAGGAATCTGAGTGTAAAATGGAGGGAGAGTAAGAAACTGTTCTGGAAAGAAGTCAAGAAAGTTAGGGAAGGTAGCAAGGGAAACAGTAAGGGTGTGAAAGATAAGAATGGGAGAATGCTAGCCGAGAAGCAAGAGAGAGTCGAAAGATGGAGTGAGTACTTCAGTGAGTTGCTAAATGTAAGGAATGAAGAGCCAGCAAACATAGCTGGATATGTGATATGGGAGGGAGAAGAAGGGAAGTAGTGGAGGAGGAGGTGGGGATCAGGAGGTCAGAAGTGTGGGAAGCCATGAAAAGAGTGAAGTTGGGGAAAGCACCAGGAACAGATGGAGTGTGTGGGGAAATGTTGAGGTATGGTGGTGAGATAGTGATAGAATGGGTATGGAAAATGTGCAAAGTAGTATGGGAGAAGGGGAGTGCACCCGATGACTGGAAGACTGGCATAATAGTCCCCCTATATAAGGGCAAAGGGGAAAGAGGAGTGTGTGGTAACCACCGAGGAATATGTTCTAAGCGTAGTAGGGAAGGTATACAGTAGGGTAGTGATTGAGAGAGTGAGAGTGAAAACGGAGAAATGGATAGGCGACGGGCAGGGAGGTTTTAGGAAGGGAAGAGGATGTGTAGATCAGATTTTTACCCTGAATTGTGTTGTGGAGAAGTATCTGGAGAAGAAACAAAAGGTGTATGTTGCCTTTATGGACTTGGAGAAGGCCTATGACAGAGTGGATAGAGAAGGTTTGTGGAAAGTACTTAGAATATACGGAGTAGAGGGCAAGTTGCTGAAAGCAGTGAAGAGCATGTATGAGGGTGCAAAGGCGGCAGTACGTGTGGAGAGTGAGCAGAGCGAGTTCTTTGACCTGAATGTTGGTTTGAAACAGGGGTGTGTGATGTCCCCGTGGTTGTTTACTGTATATATGGATGGAGTCATGAAAGAAATACTATCAAGAGCAGTGGATGTTGGTGTATCGCTGAAAAGGGAGGGAATTGAGTGGAAGCTACCTATACTGCTGTTTGCGGATGATACAGTTCTGATGAGTGATAATGAATGGGAGTTGCAGGGTTTGGTAAATGAGTTTGGAACAGTGTGCGAAAAACGGAATTTGAAGGTAAATGCGGGGAAGAGCAAGGTTTTGGTCTTCGAAAGGGGTGAAGTCACAGAGTGTGAGGTGAAGCTGAACGGTCAGGCTATGGAGATCGTCAACTCTTTTAAGTATCTGGGTAGTGTGTTGAGTAAAGATGGGACTATGGATGAAGAAGTGCGGGAGAGGGTACAACAGGGGAAGAGGGTTGTAGGAACGCTAAAAGCAGTAACAAGAAATAGGGTGGTCAGTATGGAAGTGAAGTCTTTGCATGACAGTGTGGTAATCCCGACACTGACTTACGGAAGCGAAGCATGGACGTTGGTTGAGAGACTCGGAACAAGAGTGAGAGCAGTGGAAATGAATTACTTAAGGAGTGCATGCGGAGTTACATGGAGGGATAGACAGACTAATGAGGAAGTAAGAAGGAGGTGTGGTGTGGAGGTAAATGTGCTGGAAAGTGTGAAAAGGAACAACTTGAGATGGTTCGGCCATATGGAACGTATGGAAAGCGAGAGAATGACTAAGAGGGTGTATGAGAGCGAGGTGGAGGGACAGAGAGGGAGAGATAGACCGAATGAGAGGTGGAAGGATGGAGTGAGGAAGTACATGAACGATGGCGGTGCTGGTTGGGGGGATGGGCGTCGACTGACTGGGGACAGAGGTGCATGGGGGCGGTTCGTTCTTGGCCACACCTTCGGGGATCACGGCGTCAGGCAATAGATAGATAGATAGATGTTAAAAATATCTTATATATTTTTGTTTAGCTTTACTTGGCATTCCTCTTCCTCTATGTATCTAGCAATTTAACCCCCTCCAACTTCTTATGACGCGATGGTGTGGTAATTACCCCGGGCCAAAAAGCTCTAAAAGACGATCGAGTGATAACTCAAGCGAGCTTGAAATACGCAGGCGTTTCGTTCATGGTCACCCCTTCGGGGATCAAGGTATCCGGCAATATATACCGGTAGGCTATAGATAAATTCATTTTTGGGCTATTTCTTCCATTTTATTTATCCGGGTAAAGTGCTTGATTGATTTTTGTGCTAATGTAGTTAGTATTTGGTGTAATTTTACATATTTCAGCTAAATCTGGAGAGCACATGCAATTTATTTGTGCATGTTCAGTAAGTATTGCTGGGGAAAGGGTTAACGTATTCATCTTTTGGGGTATTTATTCTATGTTTTTATCCTGTTTCTGTGATTGATTGAGTTTTGTGCTAATGTAGTTGGTATTTGGTATAATTTTACATATTTTAGATAAATCAGAAGTGCACATGAAATATATTTGGGCATTTTCAGTTAGTATTGCTGGGGAAACGGTTAACATACAGTATTCATCATAGGAAGGGAAGAGGATGTGTAGCTCAGATCTTTGCCCTGAAATATGTTGTGGAGAAATATCTTGAGAAGGGACAAAAGTTGTATGCTGCCTTCATGGACTTGGAGAAGGCCTATGACAGAGTTGATAGAGAAGGTACCGGTATGTAGAAAGTACTTGGAATATACGGAGCAGATAGCAAGTACCTGAAAGCAGTGAAAAGCATGTATGAGGGTGCAAAGGTGTCAGTATGTGTTGAGAATGAACAGAGCGAGTTCTTTGATCTGAATTTTGGGTTAAAGAAAGGGTGTGTGATGTCCTTGTGGTTGTTCAATATATACTGAACTGTATATGGATGGACTCATAAAATAAATGCAAGGATGAGCAGTGGCTGTTGGTGTACCACTAATAAGGGAAGGCAACGAGTGGAATGACAGAGTTGATAGAGAAGGTATGTGGAAAGTACTGTACTGAGAATATATGGAGTAGATGGCAAGTTGCTGAAAGCAGTGAAGAGTATGTATGAGAGTGCAAAGGTATCAGTATGTGTTAAGAATGAACAGCGGGCGTTCTTTGATCTGAATGTTTGGTAAAGCAAGGGTGTGTGATGTCCAGATGGTTGTTCTATATATACAGTATATGGATGGAGTCATAAATGAAATACAAGGAAGAGCAGTGGATGTTTGTGTACTGCTGTTTGCTGATGATATGAATGGGAGTTGCAGGGTCTGGTAAATATTTTTGGAACAGTGTGCGAAAAATGGAATCTGAAGGTAAATGCGGGGAAGAGCAAGGTTATGGTCTTCGAAAGGGGTGAAGCCACAGAGTGTGAGGTGAAGTTGAACGGTCAGGCTATGGAGATTGTCAGCTCATTTAAGTATCTTGGCAGTGTACAGAGTAAAGATGGGAGTATGGATGAAGAAGTGTGGGAGAGGGTGTAACAGGGGAAGAGGGTTGTAGGAATGCTGAAAGCAGTAACATGAAATAGGGTGGTCAGCATAGAACTGAAGAAGTCATTGCATGACAGTGTGGTAATCCCGACACTGACTTACGGAAGCGAAGCATGGACGTTGTTGGAGAGATTCAAACCAAGAGTGAAAGGGATGGAAATGAGTTACTTGAGAAGTGTGTGCAGAGTTACCGTACATGGAGGGATAGACAGACGAATGAGGAAGTACGAGAGAGGTGTGGTGTGAATGGACTGGAAAGTGCGAAAAAGAACACCTTGAGATGGTTCGGCCATGTGGAACGTATGGGAAGCGAGAGAATGACTAAGAGCGTGTACGAGTGAGGTGGAAGGACAGAGGGAGAAATAAACCGAGAGAGAGGTGGAAGGATGGAGTTAAGAAGTATATGCGTGAAAGCGGTGCTGGATGGGAGGAGGGGCGTCGACTGACTGGGGACAGAGGTGCATAGGGGTGTTTTGTTCGTGGCCAATCCTTCGGGGATCAAGGCGTCAGTCAATAGATAGATAGATAAATTCATCTTTAGGGCTATTTCTTACATTTTCTTTATCCTGTTAGTTTACTTTATTAAATATTTTGGTAATGTAGTTGGTAATTGGTGTAATTTTACATATTTCAGATAAAGGATGTCAACAGAATAACAAATGATGAGCTTAACAGACGTTTAGGTATAAAGAGTATTAGCGAGGAGATGCGTACAAGTAAACTGGGATGGTATGGACATGTGGAGAGAATGGATGAACAAAATTGGGTGAAAAGATGCAGGTCTGCAATTGTGGAGGGAGCTGCACCAAGGGGTGGACTGAGTAAGACCTGGGATCGGACTATACGTGCCGATCTCAAATCCAAAAACTTGACAAGTAAAGCATCCCTTAGCAGGGTTGCCTGGAACGCCGCCATTAGGAAAAGAGACTGAAACTGCATATCTGTGTAGAGCACTCAGTCTTAAAATGTTATGTACGTATGTATGTATAAATCTGAAGAGCACATGCAATCTATTTAGGCATTTTCAGTCAGTATTGCTGGGTAAAGGGTTAACATATTAATCTTTTGGAGTATTTATTCCATTTATTTATCCTGTTAGTGAGTTTTATTAATTTCAGTGCTACTGTAGTGGTATTTGGTGTAATTTTACATATTTTAGATAAATCTGAAGAGGACATGCAATATATTTGGGCATTTTCAGTCAGTATTGCTGGGGAAACGGTTAGCATACTATAGTCATCTTAGGAAGGGAAGAGGATGTGTAGCTCAGATTTTTGCCCGGAAATGTGTTGTGGAGAAATATCTGGAGAAGCGACAAAAGTTGTATGCTGCATTTATGGAGTTGGAGAAGGCTTATGACAGAATTGATAGAGAAGGTATGTGGAAAGTACCGGTAGGCTACTGAGAATATACGGAGTAGATGGCAAGTTGCTGAAAGCAATGAAGAGCATGTATGAGGGTGCAAAGGTGTCAGTATTTGTGGATAATTAACAGAGCGAGTTCTTTAATCTGAATGTTGGGTTAAAGCAAGGGTGTGTGATGTCCCCATGGTTGTTCAATATATACCAGTACAGTATATGGATGGAGTCATGAAAGAAATACAAGGAAGAGCAGCGGATGTTGGTGTACCGCTGATAAGGGAAGGAAACGAGTGGAAGTTGCCTCAACAGTACAGTACCGGTACTACTGTTGCTGACAACACAGTTCTGATGAGCGATAGTGAATGGGAGTTGCAGGGTCAGGTAAATATGTTTGGAACAGTGTGTGAAAAACGGAATCTGGAGGTAAATGCTAGGAAGAGCAATATTATGGTCATTGAAAGGGGTGCAACCATAGAGTGTGAAGTGAGGTTGAACGGCTATGAAGAATGTCAGCTCATTTAAGTATTTGGGCAGTGTGTTGAGTAAAGATGTGAGTAGGCCTATGGATGAAGAAGTGTGGAAGAAAGTGTAACAGGGGAAGAGCGTTGTAGGAACTCTGAAAGCAGTAAGAAGAAATAGGGTGATCAGCATGGAAGTAAAGAAGTCCTTGCATGACAGTGTGGTAATCCCGACATTGACTTATGGGAGGGAAGCATGGACGTTTCTGACTGGGATTGATCATTGATAATCATCGGTTATGCTAGTTGGAAAATTAGTGGGGTAGAATGTAGAGTTCGGGTGTACCGCCAGCCTTGTTTACACTACACGGAGCGGCGGCGGACGCTGGCCATCATGTTCCCGTCTATTTGACTGCTTTTGGATACAATAATAGGTTGAGGGGGGTCACCCCCCCATGACATATTGTCATCATCATATATATTGCCAGCAAGAGGCAAATAACCGAAAAAAACGCCTTCAAAATAGACGCGAACTAAAGGCTGGTTCACACATAGCCGAGTCGGTGCGCGAGTCCAACACGAGTGATGAAATTTTGCTATTCAGCAATGACTCGTCGATACTCCTCAACACTCGTATAGACTCGTGCTACGCTCGTGTATACTCTTTGTTTACTCGACACACTCGTGGGTACTCGCCACGGGGTCCAAAAATGTCATGCATGCATGAAATTTTGGGGTCCCGTGGCGAGTACCCATGAGTGTGGCCTAAATACGTGTAGACTCGTGTACATACGTGTTAACTCGTGTTTGACTCTGAATAACTCTTCGTTATTCGTGTTAACTCGTGTTGACACGTGTAAACCCGTGTAACACTCTTTGGTGATTCGTCGCTTTTCGTCATCATTTCGACGTTGACGAAGCAACATGTGTCTACACGCAACAACACATATGTAACACACATGCAACACGTATCAACAAGAGTAGAAAGCACGAATGCGAGTGCCAAAATTTGGTGCCCCCATGATGCCAGACTTTACAAGATTCAAACACAAGTGAAAACACAAGTAAACAAGAGTAAACACGATCCACTGAGAAAAAACACGTGTAACACGAAAAAGCAAGTGTCATTTGAAATACCGTTATTTCAAAAATGTAGGAAGAATCAACGAGAGTTTACACGGATGTAACACGAGTCAACACGTGTGCAACAGAGATTCAACGAGAGTCAACGCGTTGTCTTTCGTGTTGATCCGTATAAAAATTGTGTTGATCCGTGTAACAATCGCGTTGACTCGTGTTAGACTCGTCCATACTCTTTGTTTACGTGCCCTGGAATGTGGCCATTATTTTTCAAATTTTTGACACTCGTGTTGGGTTCGTGTTACACTCGTTTTGACTCTCAGTTACTCGTACAGACTCTTGCATGAACACGTGTTGACTCGTATTGAATCGAGTTAACTCGTGTTACACTCTCCTTGACTCGGGAACAATTGCTACTCGCGGCCGACTCAGCCTCCAGCGACGGCGATAATCGACGAGTGTGACTCGTGTTGGACTCGCGCACCGACTCGGCTATGTGTGAACCAGCCTTTAACCACGGTGATGGACATATGTAAACATGACGGCGGCGGTGTCGGCGTCGGACACTTGCGATAATGTTCCCGTCTATTTTGAATGCCATTGGATACAATAATATGTTGAGGGGGGGCTTTGCCCCCATGACGTGTTGTCATCATCATATATATTGCCAGTATGGGGCAAACAACCAACAAAATTGCCGCAAAGCCCTCCCCTCAACATATTATTGTATCCAATGGCAGTCAAAATAGACGGGAACATGAGGGCAAGCTTCCGTCGCCGCTCTGCGCAGTGTAAACAATGGTGGCGGTATGCATTCTACATTCTACATTCTACCCGGCTAGGCCTATATTATAGGCTACAATAAATAAGTAGGCTAGGCTATTTTATCTATAGGCTATGCCTAGTCTAATATTACAATTTAAGGTAGCATTCAAGTTGACTACAGCAGGACTTACCCTTGACCAGGTATAGGCTATCCTAGTGTTTACTAGGCCTATACCACTTTGAAAGGACATTAGCCTAGCCTAGCCTAACAACCTTACCTAACCTATTATAGTAGGCTATTATGGGTGGGGGCTGCTGCCCCCACACCCCGATTTTTGGTGTATTTGTCTATTTTGTCTGTGAAGTGGGATTTTTTTCAATTTGTCGATAACGAAAATCCTCCATGCGGACTATAGCCTATGGAGAAAAATATGGCGAATCTATTGTTGCCTATTATCTCTAATAAATTGTTTCTCATAATGCTGCAGTAGTGTCGTTTAAAATACCAACCATTTAATTGTGTGCCTTTAAAAATGACCTAAATTAGGCTATAGGCTACTGGAAGATTAGAAGAATCTTTAAGAAAGACTAGGTTAGGGTTATTGTCGTGCCAAAGCTAGATTATAGCCTAAATATAAAAGGAAGTGAATAAAATGAAATATGCCGAAAAAAAAATCGCCGTCAAAATAGACGCGAAGTTAACCGCGACGACATGACGACCGTACACCCGGTAACTACATCCATCCCATTAAAAGTTACTGTGGGACACCAAATATGTTGAGGGGGTCTCTGCGGCTCTGCCCCCCCCACGTCGGCCCGTCACGTATTATGATGTACGGTAAGTCATCATCATCTGTGCTAATTCATAGGATCCCCAATTAACCCGGCAAGCGCGATAGGCCTCACGGAAGGCTTCCTATAGGGAACGCGATAGGCCTCACGGAAGCAAGACCATAAAAAAAGCCTTCCAAAAAAAAAGGGGCCTATCAAACAAAGGATTTGTCTCTAGGTGAGATAATTCCCCTCCAGTACTCATCCATGTAAATCTCACCCACCCCCCTCCCCTCCTTCCCCACCTTATTCCCCCCTCCCTCCCCTCCTCAATTATCACCTATTTTTCCTCTTATTATCATCATTTATCGGTTATTTTTCTCTCCCGCGATAATGTAGCACAAGTGGGTTGCAGAAAAGATCGTTATGTAACACCCAGACACCGGCCCACACCCACCCGCTCGTCTCAGTTACCTCACAGACAGCGAGAGAGGAGGGTTGCCTGTGGCTCTCTCTCGCCTGAGATTATGACCGGGTGGCCAATATCTTCGTTTTTCACCACCCAAATGCTTTTCCCACTTATTTTAGCACTCTTGAAGGTTCATATATACATCATATATGTAAAATAAAAGCATACCGAAAACAAATAATGCTCTATATTGTAAATATAACGAATTCTGTCAGAATCCAAGGCTAGAAATGCACAAATAACTACCCTAGCCCCTAGGTCTATTTCGCGCTTGTCAGGTTAAGGACAAAGTCAATCAACAGACGAAATAAGCTCCGAAATTACAATAACTATAGCGGCCCGCCGTTTATGGGCGACTTTGGTTCAATGTTATTTTAATACCACAAATTTTGTTGATATATTTGAAGATAAATATTGAATCTATATGCTGTAAAGATCATAAGAAAATTTGTTTTAACCCTCGGCAAAACCCAATAAAAAAGTATGGTACTAAAATTTATTTTTCGTAACAAGGTTGTCAATACGGTACTTCCAGTTATCGATAGCTCTAAAGATCATATGAAAATGTGTTAAACTCTCTGAAAACCTAATATAAAAGTATGGTATTAAAATTTAATTTTCGTAACAAGGTTGTCAATACGGTACTTTCCCGTTATCAATGTACAATCAAAGCTGAAGATTGCAGAGTAAACACCGTAGACTTCATCGACTTCCTTTCACCTTTGTATAATCGACAGCCAATTTTTTTTTTTTATTTACTAAGGGATTAGTACTCAACCAGCGGGGGTGTGGGGGCAGCAGCCCCCATCCATAATACTAGGTTAGGTTAGGTAAGGTAGTTAGGTTAGGCTAATGTCTTTTCAAATCACTATCGGGGGGCATGTCTCAACATCGATCAATAGGCCTAATGGGGAAAATAGGTTTTCCCGAGATTTCTAATTAATTACAAACACTATATATTGATGTAAATGAACAATTTCTTTTATAAAAAAACACTCGGAAAATTTGTGGTATTAAAATTAAAAAAATCCGCGACTTTTTACATTCATTTTAAATGTTACTTTCCTGCCCTGGTCTAGGCCTAATAGATTTTTCCAAAGTATCAAACTTAAATTAAAAGGAAGTAGCCTAGCCTACAGTTTATAGGAAGGCTATTCCATCATGCATTCCAGAACTTAGGCTAGCCTAGGCCTAGGCTATATGAAAATTTGTGGGTGGTCTGCCAAAAAAGAATCACTAGGCCAGTAGGCTATTGGTAGGCTAGTATGGGGTGCATTTTGCAAATTGTCTGAACTCTTAGGCCTAGGCTAGGCTAAATTAAAACTCACAAAATCTGAGTAAAACCAGCACTAGAATTTTGTCTTGTCTTGTCTTGGGGCAACCTCAGGCGAATACTCGCCCACTCCGGCCCTACCGTAGTCGCGGAGATCCTATGTCACAATTAAATTAGTTTATAGTTAAGGTTAAAATTCACCACCGTGTCACTTTCATTCTAGGTCATTCGCAGAACCGTAACACTGTAAAGGCAACAACCCAATAGCAGGTCATCAGGTGGTGAACCAGAGACCTACAAACCACGGTACTAGGGCCAGAGCAATGTCTTGAAGCGAGGTGCCCTTATCAACCAACCCCAGACAATCCAGTAGGAGCTGTCGGAAGGAATCCATCTTTGAAGCCAGAAAGCGACGCCCATCCACATGCTCAGTGACGGGACGAGGCGAGGCTTAGGAGGCATATGTAGGACGACCAGATGTAGGATGTGGAGGGGAAGAGGTACCGTACGACGATACATGGGATGCGGAGACTGCGGAGGGAAGAGCTCGTCAAACTCATATGGTTCCTCAGGACCTCAACAATAACCGGGGGACGGCCGATGCGGGCAATGGTCGATTGCCGTAGTTAATATAAGTTCGCGTCTATTTTGACGGCGATTTTTGTTGTAGTTAGGCTAGGCCTAGGCTATTTGCCCCCCTGCTGGCAATATATATGATGATGACAATATGTCATGGGGGGCGATTGACCCCCTCAACATATTATTGTATCCAACGATCTCTAACCTCTGTATCTCAAAAAGGGCTAGAGCAAATTGGCTGTAAATTTCCACATCTAGGCTATTCCTTGACAGATTTGCTCCCTCCAATTAATATTTATTAGCATAAATTCAGCCTAGTTTAGCCTATAAAACAAAAACTAACATTTGTTTAGCCTAGGCCTACATATAAAAAGAAAAAACCCACTCGTACTGCAATTATAAGCATAAATATGAGTATCTAAGTTACAAAGCAAATGTTTTGTATAGCCTAAAATAAACCATAAAATTGTCATCTTTCAACTGTTGAGGTCAATATAAAAAAATCTAATACATTAGGAAAAAATGCGTTAAGAGTTGTGTTAGCGGGTCTATCGTCCCCTTTATTTACGTAGTCGCACGCTCGCAGTTACATTCGCGTCTAATTTGACTGTGGTTATTTGCCCCTGCTGGTGATATATATGATGATGACAATAAGTCATAGGGGGATAAAGCCCCTTCAACCCATTATTGTATCCCACGGCCAGGTGTTGGGTAAATTGTTTTGTTACCGGCCGGCGGATTGAGGGTGGCTTTACCAAGTTTACCCCAGCAGTTAAATTAGAAGCGAATGTAGGCCTAACTGCGAGCGTGCGACTAGGCTATATAAACAAAGCTTTTGGTATGCACACAACTACAACTCTTACCAAAACTGCAATTAGCCTATTTTTGTTTTTTGTTTTTTCAGTCTAGGCTAAATTGTAGAGGCTAGGCTAAATTATTTAGCTGCAATTAGCCTAGCCTATTTTTGTTTGTTCTTTCAGTCAGGCTAAATTGTGGTAGGCTAGGCTAAATTCTTTAACATGTGTACTATTGTGTAGGCCTGTGCTCTCCAATAGAAGTACAAATATGTAGCCTAGCCTAATGCAATTTTACTAAAACCCAAGCCTACCTGAATATAGCCCTATGCAGAGCTCAAAAGCAAAAAAAAAAAAAAAATATGTTGAGCAGTGAAATAAAATTAAGCTAGGCCTAGGCCTGGTTTCTCATAGGACTAATAACCTAATGAAGTATACTATAGCCTAACCTAATTTAAGTTATTTCACAAAATACTAATAGGCCTACCCAGCCCTCCTCATGCATTATTTTCCATTGTAAAATAAGTTGTGCTTAACTGCAGTAATGAAAGGTAGCCTATGTTGGCTGTGCAATTGTCTCGATTTGACTATTTTTACCTAATTAGGCCTAAAGCTGCCTGAGCCTATTCCCAACCCCCAAACAGTATCCCATGTTAAGCCCTAGGCTAGGCCTAGGCCTAATCCCACTCTCAATCAAAATTCGAAGTTCGAACTGATAAATTCGTACCTACCGGTAGCGCTGCCTAGGCTAGGCCTATATTTTTCGTGAATAGATATAGAAAATGGTTTAGAGGAAAGACCATCCTATATTATGTTCAAATAATATGTAATAGCACTGTGTATGGTTGTATTAAATTTAAATAGTGATAGATGTGTATATTAATGGGATAAATACTCCGAAGTTCTTGTTCTTGTTCACTTTAAGGGCACCTCAGGTGGGACGACCACCTGCTACAGCCCTATCTCGCTTCCACTGGCCACACAACAAAAGAGAGTTAAGGCCCGGCGGGCTAAAAGTAAAAAACACTGGCCACAAAACAAGGTTGTTAATGGAAGTGCCCTGTGGGCGAATGACAAGTGACTCACTAGAACACCACAACATAAAACACTGAAAAACACTATGCCAGGAGCGAGCAGACCTCAGGCTGCCAACCAAAGCCCAAGCATCCGAGGAACGAGGGTCATAGCAATGTCACGAAGGGAGGTGCCCTTATCAAGCCAATCCAAGGCGTCCAGAAGCAGTCGACGGAAGGAGTCATCAGTAGCAGAAGGACGAGGAGGAACGGCAGGGCGAGGGGCGGCACAGGCGGCATAGGACAAGGGGCAGGAGGGCGGTCCGGCGTGGGCCGACTCAGGGGGGTCATCCACAGGGACAGCACTGGCGGGTGGCTGAGACCGGAGAGCGGCACCAACAGGGGGATGGTCCGGGACGGGAGGCTGGCAGGGGACAGGGCGGCCACCACGACAAGCGCGGGGAGAGCGTTGGAGACGGGGACCAGGTGACTGAGCGCTATGAATCACCACCGCAGCCGGGGACAGGGGCCGAAGAGTGACCCCCAGTTCTTGAAGCCCCGCAGCCGGCAGCACCCCGTCCGAGGCCAATTCATCCTCCAAAACGTCAAAGCGATTACGAACAGCTGCATGCTCCAACCCCGTAGGCAATCGCCGGGCCTCCACCAGATACGGGGCAGACGGAGGGGGGGGGGCCACCCGGAACCCACGCCGAGGGTTGAGGTCTCTAAGCTTCCCATTCATCTCTTCCAATCCTAGGCTGCCACCACGATAGGAAGTATGCAGGTCCCGGGCCGCCTGTAGAACACTGCAGTCCCCCGACGTCACCCGGTGCCGCTCACCACAAAAGAAACAGCTCTCCTCGTTAAGGCACGTCGTCCCATTAGCCTTCGCCGGATGAAACCCACCACAAGTAGCACACCTGACCTTGTTCCTGCAGGACGCGACCCCATGGGAGAAGTGATGACAGTTGTAACACCAGAGGAGGGGGAAGGTATACCTCTCCACCCGGAAACTGACATGCCCAATGGCCACTCTGTCCGGTAGCTCAGAACCCAAGAAGCGGAGGCGGCATTTGAGCGATGGAACCAAGACACCCCCTTCAGCCCGAGTCCGCATCCGTTGCACCTCCAGCAGTTCAGCCGGCGTAGACCCCAGAACCTTCAAGGACTGCAAGAGGTCACTCTCCGGGATGGAAGGCTCTACAGGACCAACCTTACCGTACACATACTGGCCACTAGCCGGTGAAGCAGAAACCTTACAGGTGACATCCCAGTCGCCCAACTTCACCATCTTCTCCGGGGGCATGGGAAGGGAGGAGAGACAGCTCCACGGTAGCCCCACATACACCGACAAGCCCGTCCCAGGAACCCTCACTTCTCCCTCAACCGCATACTTGCCAAAAGGGGCCTCATTGATGGCCTTCGTCACCGCCGCCGGGCGACTAAACACCGGACGGCGTTGCTTCTCCTGGAAGAGGTAGTGGACCACCTGCCACATGGGCGGCATGGACCCCACCACCCTCACCATCAGCCGGCAAGTCAGAGTCCACATCAGTGCCGGGACCAAGAGAGGGCGAACCAGGATGAAGGCGTTTCCTGCCGAGACCAGGGTCCCCAGCGCCATCATTGGGGTCACTGGACGTCCGGTCGCGCTTCGTGGAGAGTGGAGAGGACTCCATCATCAGCGACTCGGCACCAGCCGGCATCACAGCGCCGGTTCCGTCAGGACTGCCACCAAAATGGCGGTAAACAAAGTCTTGTTTGTCGATCAGCCGTGGACGCACTCGACGGCTAGACCACCTCCTGCCCACCATACACAGTTCACAACACCGCACACACAAACGGGCAACGGAACATAGTCTTATTCCGCAAGTGGACAAAGGGCGACCGACGAGGAGCGGACGTCCACTACTACTCCGAAATTTGCATACGTTCAGAAAATTATACTGCAACACTGTTGCCAGATACTAATCAATGCCATTATCATTATATCATAATGCATTTTACTCATTTGCATGATTTGAAATACCTAGGACATTAATATAATATTTTCCTATCATTTTTGTAGTGATATTTGTCTGATTTAGTGGTATATTGGTGTCTGTCTAGGGTTATAATGCATTGTGAAAGTTACCTCTGAATCTCTGACTTGGTAACAATTCGGTATGGACCCTGCTTTCTTTGAGTACTACACGGCAAGAGAAGCTTTCGGTTCTGTCATCACTGTTCAAGGTAAACAGCAACTGCTAAATTCGACATGTTCAAATAATATGTAATAGCACTGTCTATGGTTGTATTAGACAAAAATCGTGATAGGTTTCTATTTTATGTGGATAAATAGTATTAAGCTGAATAAACTAATTACCGAAAGTTCACTAGAGTGGTTGTTGATACATCTGCTAGATGAGGGAGGAGGGAGGTAGGAAGGAAGGGCTAGGCAGTGTTGCCAGTTATATCGCTACATATTACCGCTAGATGTAGAGCTATTTACTTCAAGTTAGCAGCCATATTTTCATATCTAGAGAGATTTACTAGGGATAATTTAAAAATTTCAGACATTCTAGTCATATTACATTGTAGAATTTGCAAAACAAACAAACCAAAACTCTTTAGAAATTGCAGCATTATTCTAACATTGTTTGACTATGTAGCAACATTCTAGCGACTTTTGAGAAAGGATCTAGCAGTATTTTGTGGAGACATACTGGGAGGGTGGGAGGGAGGTGGTGGTTGCAGTGTTGCCAGTTGTAAAGCTACATATTACCGCTAAATGTAGAGCTATTTACTTCAATCTAGCAGCCATTCATTTTACATCTAGAGACATTTACTAGGGATAATTTGAAAATTTCAGACATTCTAGTCATACTACATTGTAAAATTTGCAAAACAAACAAACCAAAACTCTTTAGAAATTGCAGCATTATCCTAACATTGTTTGGCTATGTAGCAACATGCTAGCGACTTTTGAGAAAGGATCTAGCGGTATTTCGTGGTAACTCTTTAGGAGGGTTAAAATACGAGTCACGGGCAATTGCCAAAACTTTAAAGGTCCATATCATTGTTATTAAACTAAGCATTTGGCAAAGGGAGGAATTGTTAAAAACCTTAGCCAATTCCTTAGCCGATACTCTGTCATTCACCAAAAATAAATTTGAATTATCATTATTATTTGGTAGGGTAGGTATGTATAGGTAGGTTGGCTAAATAATTGCTGGAATTAGTAGGGACTCGAACTGTTTTGAGAGAGTTAAATAAATAACAAAAATTATAGATCTGAATAATAAAGAGATTATGTTATTAAGCAAAACTGGGGGATGCGTGGAAGCCTATAGACTGTAGACGGTAAACTTTGTGTGGGTAGCGAATTCGGTTTTAAAGTAATTTAATAATAGACAGTTTTCAATGCTGCGGCCAAACTATTCCACCCATTTATATTTTTTTGGTATCAAAACGTTCGGAATCGCGAGCCTCACCCAACTACGCAAGCATGGCTTTGATCATCGGCGTAGTTTTTAAGATGTGGAATTTTAAGTGGAATTAGAGTTTTTTTCAAGATTGCCGGAAAAAACCCACGTGCAAAAGCAAAACCTTCTCTATAAAATTTGCGGAGCATTAGTAGGGGAGTGCGTATGCCAAAGCCCAGTCGTTTCCTGTGAGTGGGAGAGACGGTATTTAGGCGTCAAGTTTTTCGGGAAATCGGCTGCCACGAACCTGTTTGGCCGCCATGCCGGATGTTTAGCATATCAAAAGTTGCCCAATACAAAAACGCACCTCTTGTGAAAGTTTGATCCCAATCCAAAAAGCGGTTCTGGAGTTATTGCGTCGAAACCGGCGCGTAAGAAGAATTTGGATGAAATCCCAGGTTTAATGATTACAATAGGGGTTCCCCGTAGGGGACGAACCCCTAATAATAATAATAATAATAATAATAATAATAATAATAATAATAATAAAAATAAACAGATAAATACATGAGGAAATAAATTCGCCCATCCCCCCTTAACCCCTTCTGTACCGGCGACGTCTTTATCATTTCAATTCAGGAACATTTAGACGATTTAATGAAATTTAGGAAAGATATATGGTAGCTAAAATGATTAATAGAGATAGTCTGGAACCATTTAATGGGTAGACGTTCTTCCTAAACAACATAAAAACGTCTAAGTATAGCTAGAATAAACTTAGGAAGACGTCCCCGGTACAGAAGGGGTGAAGTCATTTAAGTATTAAGTATTTTGAGGATTATGACGCGTTTTGACCGTTTTTATTTTTGGAAGGGTATATGGAAGTTAGAGGATTAATTGGGATAGTGTTTACCCCTTTTGATTCCAACAGATCCTTCCTAAGCTGTATAAAATCGTCTAATGATAGCCAGAATAACTGTCAAAACGCTCTATGATTATTCTGTTTAGTATAGTAATTATATTCTACCATAATTCAGCAATGATATTAATCTTAGGGAGGATTTATGAGAACCAAAGAGTTGATTTTAGCCCCCTTTGATTTGTAGAGATTCTTCCTAAGCTGAATAAATAATCTAATGTAAGCCAGTATAAAATGTAAATTACGCTTGAAAAGGTTAAGAACGATCGATAATATCCCTTTGATTGCTTCAGGTCCTTCCCAAGTTCCCAAGCTGTGTAAAATCATCTAATATATATATACTTACATATATATATATATATATATATATATATATCTATATATATATATATATATATATATATATATATATATATATATATATATATATATATATATATATATATACCGTATATATATATATATATACATATATATATATATATATATATATATATATATATTATTCTATGGCATTGTATGTTTCAGCCTACATTTTATATTGCACACGCGAATATTTCAGGGTGCAGTGCCCAACAGGAAAACTTGGACGAAAACTCTGGTGCGTGACATTGCTTCCAGTAAAAGGAAAAATACATTAATAATATCTTCAACAATAAAACACATATTCCTACTGTATTCCACCAATCTTCCCAATAAGCTGTTTTCCCGCTTATATGTAAACTCTGAATAATAAAGACAGATACGGTGATCTAACTATGTACTTGTGGATATGATATTAGTACTGTAATGCAACGCGGGGCGACGCTTCCAATACACACCAGCACACCACGAACGACAGAGAGCAACTGAGAAGAACGGTTAGGATATTGGGTTCTTGGCCACAAGGTGTTTGCTGCAGCCAGGCATTAAGTGGAGGCTTTCAGTTTGTTCCCTAGACCTCCATCAAGCTTAAAATTACACCCTCTAGATCCCCTTTCAAGATATATATGTAAATTTTTCAGTAGAAAATTGTCCCTACCGAAGGCCGGTTCCTCTTGAAATACAGGCTCGCTGTCGCTCGCCAGGATAATATCAACACCTGATTGGCACGAAAGGTCTTAATAATTGACAGAAATGAGGCTACATTTCTTAAAATCGCCAGACTAATGGGGTGAACGTCTTAAAATCTCAAAAACAATGGGGCTAAACATGAGGGAGAAAAGGGTCCAACAAAAAATCCCTCAAGTGTAAATCTCCCCGTAAAACACACGCGTCACTCGACATAGACATATGGCCCTCGGGTGACTTGACAATAATTATATTGTGTTTTGTTTTTTTCCTACACAGTACCATTGTGAGACTATTACAGTAGCGAGGACGTGAGTGTGAGGATACAGTATTTCCTATATATCTAGTTATCTACTACTCTCTATCTATCTAGTTATCTACAGTGGTACTCTATCTATCTAGTTATCTACTATTCTCTATATCTAGTTATCTACAGTGGTACTCTCTATCTATCTAGTTATCTAATACTCTCTATCTATCTAGTTATCTACAGTGGTACTCTCTATCTATCTAGTTATCTACTATTCTCTATATCTAGTTATCTACAGTGGTACTCTCTATCTATCTAGTTATCTACTACTCTCCATATATCTAGTTATCTACAGTGGTACTCTCTATCTATCTAGTTTTCTACAGTGGTACTCTCTATCTATCTAGTTATCTACTACTCTCTATCTATCTAGTTATCTACAGTGGTACTCTCTATCTATCTAGTTATCTACTACTCTCTATCTATCTAGTTATCTACAGTGGTACTCTCTATCTATCTAGTTATCTACTACTCTCTATCTATCTAGTTATCTACAGTGGTACTCTATCTATCTAGTTATCTAATACTCTCTATCTATCTAGTTATCTACAGTGGTACTCTCTATCTATCTAGTTATCTACTACTCTCTATCTATCTAGTTATCTACAGTGGTACTCTCTATCTATCTAGTTATCTACTACTCTCTATCTATCTAGTTGTTGTTGTTGTTGTTGTTCCCCAAGCTGCCTGGCCGAACAGCCCCAAGGCCCCGAGTAAGGCCAAGGCCATAAACGAGCGCCCCCACAGAACCCTCCCTGCCGACCACAATAAAGCCTGGGTGACCGAAGCCACTCCATGGCGGGGAGCTGAGAGGGTGCGTAAACGCCCGGGAAACCAAAGCCCCACCCAGGGCCCTGTGCCCCTCAGCAATTATGAAGAGAAAGTTGAGGGGCAAAGGAATAATGTGACGCTTTAGCTTCCAATCTTGGTAGATTGGGAGGTAAATCCACGGAAGAGACGCCGTCACTTGAGATCTAGAAAATATATAAGTAAAAGGAACAGTCAGAGTAAGCTATGGGTATGGCAGAGATCGCTCAGGTCTCACTCTGATAGACCAGCCCATCACCATTCTATCTATCTAGTTATCTACAGTGGTACTCTCTATCTATCTAGTTATCTACTACTGTCTATCTATCTAGTTATCTACAGTGGTACTCTCTATCTATCTATTTATCTACTACTCTCTATCTATCTAGTTATCTACAGTGGTACTCTCTATCTATCTAGTTATCTACTACTCTCTATCTATCTAGTTATCTACAGTGGTACTCTCTATCTATCTAGTTATGTACTACTCTCTATCTATCTAGTTATCTACAGTGGTACTCTCTGTCTATCCATTTCTTTACATTTCTGTTTATCCATCATCGAAACAGCACAAATTACATTCGGCGATGGCCATATTTTTACTAGGTGTTGTAAGACTTATATTACACCCGTGATTTAGTGTATAGTGCAATTCCTATTTATTCCTATCTATTTTGTTCAGTATTTGTTATTGGTCTATCATTATCCACATCGGTGGTGGGCGTAAGGGGAGGGGGGAGGGGGGGGGGGGTGTTATGTTCTTTAGGCGAAAGTGGTGGAGTGGATGTATCGTAACCTCACTGTTATGCCACATTTATAAAAAAAAACGTGATATATTCTGATTACGATTCCCAACTTATCGTCGAGGTGTTCCCCGACTGGGTGTTCCCCGACTGGGTGCAAGCATGTGAGACTCGCTAGGACGTACTACCACACCCACTAAATAGTCCGCCTTGGCTGGGATCGAACCCAGGCCAAGCAGATTCACACGTGAGCGTGCTCTCCATTCGACCGCCGCGGCTCTTGTTCTCGAAGCATAAAAAACACCATCTGAGGTAGAGCACTCGAAGCAGTCTAGTTGAGTGGCATTTATATGTACTTAGACATTTTAATATGCCTATCTAATTTGTCTATTTATCGTGTATCTATATATTTGTCTGTCTATTTATACGAAAACTCTTTCCATGTAGGCCTACAGTTGCCCAAATGTCCAACCGGCACATAGATACTTTTATTTATGTTATTTTCACTATCTGTGAGTATTATTATAACACATTATATACACAACATTAATCTATTCTTCTATTTGTTAAAGCCTATATTTGAATTATCCAAAATCCATCCCGATTTATAACTAAATCCAGTATCTTACTTAAAAGTAGCTATACATCAGCTGGACGTATGGATAATATACCTTACATAATACAACTTAAGGGGAGGCAGACTGTTTTTCTAGACCCCCTTCTCCCTAATATTTAGCCCCACTAGTTTTGAGATTATAAGACATTCGGCCCATTAGTTTGGCGATTTTAACACCTTTCGCCCCATTTCGTTGTAAATGTTAAGACCTTTCGTGCCATTTAGGTGTCGATTATTTCCTGGCGAGCAATAGCGAGCCTTCGGCCCGGACATTTTTCTATCGAAAAATGTACAAATTTATCTTGAAGGGGGGTCTAGGGTTTTTTTTCTTCTAAGCTTGATGGAGGTCTAGGGAGGAAACTAAAAAATATATGAATACATAGAATTAATTAATTAATTAATAGACCAAACAAACGGCCAGCCTTCCCTTAACCTGACAAGCGCGATTTGACAGTAGGTGCTAGGGTAGTTATTTGTGCATTTCTAGCCCTGGATTCTGACAGAATTCGTTATATTTACAATATAAACCATTATTTGTTTTCGGTATGCTTTTATTTTACATATATGATGTATATATGAACCTTCAAGAGTGCTAAAATAAGTGGGAAAAGCATTTGGGTGGTGAAAAACGAAGATATTGGCCACCCGGTCATAATCTCAGGCGAGAGAGAGAGACAGGCAGCCTTCCCCTCTCGCTGTCTGGGAGTCAACTGAGGAGAGCGGGGCGGTGTGTGCCGGTGTCTGGGTGTTGCATAACGATCTTTTATGCAACCCACTTGTGTTACATTATCGCGGGAGAGAAAAATAACCGATAAATGATGATAATAAGAGGAAAAATAGGTGATAATTGAGGAGGGGAGGGAGGGGGGAATAAGGTGGGGAAGGAGGGGAGGGGGGTGGGTGAGATTTACATGGATGAGTACTGGAGGGGAATTATCTCACCTAGAGACAAATTCCTTTGTTTTGATAGGCCCTTTTTTTTTATGGAAGTCTTTTTTTATGGTCCTGCTTCCGTGAGGCCTATCGCGTTCCCTATAGGAAGCCTTCCGTGAGGCCTATCGCGCTTGCCGGGTTAAGGCTTGCAAACTTTGAGATGAGAAAGGAAAACTATCTCCTGTGTTTAACCCCTTCCGTAACATGACACTTTTTATGCCTATATCATGGCTAACAGAATATGCAATTTAAGATGCCAAGTGGCTACGGGACACCACCAGTGGTGTCACGCAGCCCAAGGTTAAGAGATACAATCTCTTAACCTTGACGCAGCCCAGCCACACTGGGTAGGCTACGGGACACCACCACAAGTGTTTTCGTATTTATCGCCATATAATTCAGCCAATTAGACTGTTGAATCGAAATTCTTTGGATTATTATATATATTATCATTAAAAACGTTGGACTTTATTAAATTATAATCCTACATGTTGTATATACAGACCTATTCCACACTCAACTCCCTACGCCACACACACTCACACATACCTATTTATACATCTAACTAGGCGTTATATAATATTATAGCCGTTATATTATATGTGTGTATATTCTTCGTCTTACATATCCATCTTATAAGAATATATGGGAGTCTGCAGACAGTCGATTGGCCAACGCAAGGCAGATCCATCTCACACCTAACCCATCTCGTTCATACGTTTATCTAATTTTATTTTGAAACTCTCTATCGTTCTTGATCCCACAATGACTTGTCTTTGTGAGTGTGTGTTTGTGTTTGTGATTAGGAATGCGAATATGTAGTTGTGCGTGTGGTTCTGAAAGAACATTAGAGTGTGGGTGCGATTGTGGGAGGGAATATCAATGTGTGTGCGTGTGTATTCTGATTGGAAATGTGAAGGCGAGTGTGTAATTGTGAATGTATGTTCGAATATATGTGCGTTGTCGAGTGGTAATCTAAAAGTGTGTGTGTGTGTGTGTAGATATATGAATATAAGTCACCCAACTTATTCGTCAAGGTGAATACACGCAATGTGAGTTAATGACATTGTGGGTAGGAATACGAATATGTGTACCAGAATGATTTTGTGCGTGAAAATGTGCATGTGCATGAGTTTGTGTGTGTTTATATAGTGAATCAACATAGAAGATAATAGGAAACATTTCTCAATTGATGATGCATAATTATTGTCTGGTGATTATTGGCATCCAAATGTGATGTTTGGTTAATTTAGGATAGGGGTTGTAATTGGTAAATCTATAGCATTATAAAACATTTATATTGCTACCATGTGAGTGCGGGCGAAGAAGGTTGCCAACAAAAAAAACCGCTGACCAACCTCAAGCTAATCCAGGTAATCCAGAAAATTAACACCTACTTGTAAATTATACCTCTCTCTCTCTTTCATATATATATATTATATATATATATATATATATATATATATATATATATATATATATATTGTTACGGCTGGATCGGCAATACATATTCGGGATTCTTGATCGTAGGACAGAAATGGCTTAAGTGACAACGACACGCTCGATTCCAGTCCCAAATACTATATGCTCCAGACAACAAAAGCACCAACGCCCTACAGAGTTATCGTCTACGGTAACGAGGTACCTTAACTCGGCGAAAGTGTACAACAGGGGTAGGCTATGAGGCTAAACTCCCTCAGACATTTATAGGTTACGTTATTACTAAAGAAATGCAATACTCAAGAAACTACGTTAATATTAAGCCTCTAATAATGTAGAATAGAAGCAGGCTAAAGGTATGACAGTGAAATGCTAAATGACAAATGTACACGCCTACTTGAAAGCGCGTGCACTACACTAACTGTCCCCTACTAACATGCACTAGCATGTAGCATAAAAGATGTTCATGATCCAGTAGATACCTAATAATACACATGGGAGGAACATAAACAGTAGTCACTTATTATAATAATGAATCTATACTTGGAATAACTAAAAGGTTGCAGGCAACAGTACTGCGCCGGTAGCCTACTACCGCATAGGCTACTTCGCTTCTCTCACTCTGTCTCCCCTCCGAGTCCGTATGCGCCCTACGCAACAGAACTCCGGACACAGCAGCAAAACGACAGTGCAGTTAATTGATACATGAAAGTATTAATAGTGTTGTCTTGTGTGTGAGTAATGTGTATTGTAAAGTGTTATAGATATATACTTAAAGAGAGCTGCAATGCATAGTAAAATAAAGATATATCCCACTCATCATCCCCATGTGTTTTAGCTAGCAGGCCAAGTCACAGGAACAACGAGTCCCAGCACCGAAAGCGAGAACCCAGGAGAAGACTGTAGAGAACACAAGGACAGATAAATTACGTTACTCTACTATACCGGCACTACGAGCGAGCTGTAGTCTCGGGTGCTACACTCGCTCCTGGCTCGGTATGCAAATCAAGGCTAAGTCCTCGTCCCTCTACAGACAACTCCTGGGCATGGTCGGGCTCTTACACATGGCACCAGTCTAGTCACAAATGGGATGATGAGCAGGGCATATAACTCGTGAACATGTAGAACGTTCACCAACTATCCTCATCAAGAAGATCGCTGTTCACATTAACCCCTTAAATCTAATACATGTAAATATATGCTTGTCCTAAGAGTAATACGAGAGGTGAGTGCTGAAACTCCTTTAGGACCTCAAGGGAAGGTTATGCATTTAAATAGAGAGAAGAATGAAATGAGAGTTATGTCGTCAGAGAGAAAGAGTGCAACCGTGAGAAGTGGGGAGAGAGCGCAAGGGATGTTAGAATCTCAAAGGTTCTAGGCAACCTAGTCCAGGAACACACAGCCAACCTCCAGGCAGTGTGCTGTACGACAACATGGGCCCAGCCCAGGCAGGCAACAATGGACTACCAACCCTATCGCGCCTAGCTATAAGGGCAAGGCTGCCAACCAGTCCATACGTCTGGCAACCACCCGGCCGGCAGCGCGGCGTGTTGCTACCCTCTTGCTCTGAAGCCCAACTCACTCTCTCTCTCTGAATTCCCATTATCCTATCTATCAACTTCTCTATTGATACTACATATTAAATGGAAGGTCTCGACATGGCTTAAAACAAAACCCACCACTGGTTAGCACATGACGAGACCTTTGCAGAGATACAAAGAACATAGTTATAAGTTGTCACACTCAATATACATAGCGGCTGACGGTAGCCAGATCACGGGCGGTACAGTGGAGTACCAAGGAGTACAATCAGGTTGCGTTGCCCAGCACTGGGGTGCGTCACAATATATATATATATATATATATATATATATATATATATATATATATATATATATATATATATATATATATATATATATTAACAACCTTGATGTATGAATAACTAGCAAAATCAGTAAATTTACAGATGACACTAAAATGGGAACACTCCAAATAGATTTAGACATATTACACAAATGGGTAGTAAACTGGCAGATGAAGTTCAATGTAGGTAAATGTAGTGTAGTAAAATTGAGTAAATCGATAGGAAATGCAGGATACAATTTCGATAACGTGGATATAACTAACTCAAATAATGAAAAAGACTTGAAAATCATCGTCAACTGTAATTTGAAACCAAGAAATCAATGCATCAGTGTTCGAAATAAGGCAAATAGAGTTCTTGGATGTATATCTAGAAGTGTGAGTAACAGAACAGCAGACGTAATCTTGAAATTGTATCTAGCGTTAGTGAGACTACACATGAATTAGGCTGTTCAAAATTGGAGTCCCTATTAGAGAATGAACATAGATTCCTTGGAGAGAGTACAACTAAGAATGACAAAAAATAATCTGTAATATTAGAAATCTTCCATATTAAGACAGGTTGAAGAAGCTAGGCTTACATTCGTTAGAAAGACGCAGAGTTAGATATGATATGATAGAGGTGTTCAAGTGGGTAAGTGAGATAGACTAAATACAGGGGATATGAAAGATGTACTGAAGCTCAGCGATAGCTAGAAAACTCAAACAAATGGTTTCAAATGGGATACTTTTCGTTTCAAGAAATATAGGCAAATAGTGGTTTGTAAGAGCTGTATATACCTATGGAACAGGCTACCTAGCGCCATAGTGCGATCAAGAACGATAGACAGCTTCAAAATACAATTAGATAGACATATGGACAAGATGGGTTGGGAGAAGAGGGATATGCCTTGTGTGGGCCAATCGGCTTTATGCGGGCTCCCATTTTCTTATTTTGTCTTCTTCTTTTCTGCGTATGAAGGAGACAAAGGCAGGTTACTAAGCTATAATACCATATACATATCTCTCTAATTGATACCTTTCATCCACTTAAAACACCTCTATAATTATTTCATCTACATATTCGTCTTTCTAGCAATATGATAGCAATATTAACTGATAAGTCAGTCAGTCACAACTAATAATTATTATAATGTGTATAACACACACACAAACACACATTATATATATATATATATATATATACATATATATATATATATATATATATATATATATACAGTACAGTATATGTGTGTGTGTGTGTATTAGAATATACAATGGGTGAAGCATTAGAACAAAAATAGATTATTGGTGAGTGGGAGGAGTATAATCTGTGATTAGAGGACCAGGTGGATCCTCTAATCACATTTAATTGGTACCATTGACTGCCTTTTTCCTTTAATTGCAATTTATAATCCTCCCATTCCCCACTACCTCTTTTCTTAGTTGATACAATTTCTATATTTAACTGAGTATTTAATAGTGGATGCTAACGTGCTATTAAGAATATGTACGTATTGTATGTATGAATGTATATATATATATATATATATTCTTTAATACATACGAGGTTGAAAGAAATGGCAATTTCTGCGTTGGAAATTTTATTATTCAAAGTTTCCAGGTCTCTGATGAGTTTTCGCTGGGTGGCAGGAAGTAGATGAAGGAGATGAGCAAAATTCATGGTGGTACAGGGTTACATTAAAGTACATGAAGATACAGGATATACGACGCGTTTCACTGGACAACCAGCATTATCAAGTAAGGAAGGAATGATATAAAAGGTAAACAGGAAGGGTATATATAGAGGGTGAAGGATCAGAGGAGGCGGAAAACAGGGGGCAAAAGTCTGCTATTGGTGGAAGGGTAAACTAGGAGAGAGAAAGGGGGTAACCGCTTCACGCATGCGCACTGGATGCGGGATGGTGGTCGATAGGTGGGGTCGAAGCTGATTGGCTGCGTGTCGAGGGGCGTGGCCTAAGTTGTGTGGCGCCTGCAGAAGACGAAGCTGAAGGAGGTAGCGCGGGGGGCTGCGTCAAGGGCACCGGGGGGCGAGGAGGGGTGTTAGGTCCTGTAGGGTAGTGCCTTTTGGCAGAAGGAAGGATCTGAAGGTCCAGAGTTTGGTTGTTGATGTTGGGATGTAAGGCTTGGATATATAAAGCTTCGAGTATAGGTAATCTCCTTGGGTCACTTTCTTTATCGAGTATGGTGGTGTGTTTCTCTAACTCGTTGCGTGTGAGGTGAGGGTGGTTAGGGGTGAGATAGTGGTCTTTGATGGCTCCAGCCTGAAGGTGAAGAGTTAACCGACGTGAAAGACGAGTCTGCGTCATACCAATATAGGAATGAGGTCCACAGTCCTCATAATTACAGGTATGTTGGTAAATGACGTGATCGTCGGTCATCGGGCTCTTTATCTTGGTGGAGGCTGGTTTGTTGCGGAGAACGAGGTTGGAGGTCTTGGGGGGATTTGTAATAAATTATTAATTTGATTTTGTTTTCCGGGTTGGTTGGGTGGACATGCTTGGAGATTATTTCTTTTAAGACGGCCTCGTCATTTTTGTGTTCAGAGGACATGTAATTGCGGTAGAAGATCTTAATTTCATTGGGGGGGTCAATGTTGGGAGGGCTTTGGGTGTACCATTTTTCAAGATGGTGGTTGATGGTGCTGGAGATGTCGGAGTTGGAGTATCCGTTATTTACTAAAACTTGGGATAGTCTTTCTAGTTCCTGGTGGGTGTCGGCCCAGGTAGAGCAGTGCGTGAGGGCTCTCCTAACATAGGCGGAGATGGAGGATAGAAGATAACGGCGGGGGCATTCACTATCACCGTTGAGGCATTGTCCTGTGTTAGTTGGTTTAATGTAGACGGTGGTTTTGAACCCATGGTCGTTCAGAGCTACGAGGATGTCGAGGAAGGGGAGTTGTCCATTGTTAGATTTTTCAAAGGTGAAGTTAAGTCCGGAGGAGGTCATGAAGCGACGCTGGAGTTCCTGTAGTTCGTGGAGGTCCTTGATTTGCACGAAGATGTCATCCACGTATCTACAGTAGACGGTGGGTCGTTGGGCAGCTAGGAGCTCTTCCTCGATGGTACCCATGAAAAAGTTCGCAAAAAGAACTCCTAGGGGGCTGCCCATCGCCACACCGTCATGGGTACCATCGAGGAAGAGCTCCTAGCTGCCCAACGACCCGCCGTCTACTGTAGATACGTGGATGACATCTTCGTGCAAATCAAGGACCTCCACGAACTACAGGAACTCCAGCGTCGCTTCATGACCTCCTCCGGACTTAACTTCACCTTTGAAAAATCTAACAATGGACAACTCCCCTTCCTTGACATCCTCGTTGCTCTGAACGACCATGGGTTCAAAACCACCGTCTACATTAAACCAACTAACACAGGACAATGCCTCAACGGTGATAGTGAATGCCCCCGCCGTTATCTTCTATCCTCCATCTCCGCCTATGTTAGGAGAGCCCTCACGCACTGCTCTACCTGGGCCGACACCCACCAGGAACTAGAAAGACTATCCCAAGTTTTAGTAAATAACGGATACTCCAACTCCGACATCTCCAGCACCATCAACCACCATCTTGAAAAATGGTACACCCAAAGCCCTCCCAACATTGACCCCCCCAATGAAATTAAGATCTTCTACCGCAATTACATGTCCTCTGAACACAAAAATGACAAGGCCGTCTTAAAAGAAATAATCTCCAAGCATGTCCACCCAACCAACCCGGAAAACAAAATCAAATTAATAATTTATTACAAATCCCCCAAGACCTCCAACCTTGTTCTCCGCAACAAACCAGCCTCCACCAAGATAAAGAGCCCGATGACCGACGATCACGTCATTTACCAACATACCTGTAATTATGAGGACTGTGGACCTCATTCCTATATTGGTATGATGCAGACTCGTCTTTCACGTCGGTTAACTCTTCACCTTCAGGCTGGAGCCATCAAAGACCACTATCTCACCCCTAACCACCCTCACCTCACACGCAACGAGTTAGAGAAACACACCACCATACTCGATAAAGAAAGTGACCCAAGGAGATTACCTATACTCGAAGCTTTATATATCCAAGCCTTACATCCCAACATCAACAACCAAACTCTGGACCTTCAGATCCTTCCTTCTGCCAAAAGGCACTACCCTACAGGACCTAACACCCCTCCTCGCCCCCCGGTGCCCTTGACGCAGCCCCCCGCGCTACCTCCTTCAGCTTCGTCTTCTGCAGGCGCCACACAACTTAGGCCACGCCCCTCGACACGCAGCCAATCAGCTTCGACCCCACCTATCGACCACCATCCCGCATCCAGTGCGCATGCGTGAAGTGGTTACCCCCTTTCTCTCTCCTAGTTTACCCTTCCACCAATAGCAGACTTTTGCCCCCTGTTTTCCGCCTCCTCTGATCCTTCACCCTCTATATATACCCTTCCTGTTTACCTTTTATATCATTCCTTCCTTACTTGATAATGCTGGTTGTCCAGTGAAACGCGTTGTATATCCTGTATCTTCATGTACTTTAATGTAACCCTGTACCACCATGAATTTTGCTCATCTCCTTCATCTACTTCCTGCCACCCAGCGAAAACTCATCAGAGACCTGGAAACTTTGAATAATAAAATTTCCAACGCAGAAATTGCCATTTCTTTCAACCTCGTATGTATTAAAGAAAATTTATTACCTGGCTTTACCAACATATATATATATATATATATATATATATATATATATATATATGGGTAGAGGAGGAGGTAATTAGTTAAAAGTTACTTAACTATAACTGTAATGATATAGGAGTTGGACATTATTGAATTTATATATGTACTTTGGCACATGTTGCTTAGAAGGGGAGTACAAAGGAGGAGAGAGAGAGAGAGAGAGAGAGAGAACATAACATAAGAACAACCTAAGATAATGGGAGTCTGCAGAAAACCAATTGGCCCACACAGATCCCTTTCACACCCAACCCATCTTGATTAGAGCAATGCCCATATTCACCTTATTTACTAATACTATTTCAAACTATCTTAGTAATAAATCAAGCACTTGATGTAGGTCCTAGAACAAACTATTACCATATGAATCCACATATTTAGTCTAAAAAAATTCTCTATGGTGTTATCCTAATGTCCTATTTATTATTTATAATGGAGGTTGGGTGTGAGTGGAATCTGCCGGTTGTTGTCCAGTCGGCGCTCTGCAGACCCCTGTTTTCCAATGTTGACCTCTGATCGTTTTGGTGAGGTCAGTCCTCATGGTGTTAGTGGGTTGGGCCTATCATTAGGCCTTATAATTAGTGTTGGGTGTGAGAGGGATCTGCCTTATATGAGCCGATCGGCTTTCTGCAGACTCCCGTTTTCTAAAGTGTTTATGTTCTTATATGCAAGTCCTAGGACCTTACACATGATAGAAATCTTCCTTACGTATTGAAGTTCAGTGATAGCGAAAGAACTCGAACAAATGGTTTCAAATTAGATATTTTTCGTTTCAGAAAAGATATAGGCAAATATTGGTTTGGTAACAGAGTTGTAGATAGGTGGAATAAGCTACCAAGTGTTATAGTGGAATCAAGAACTATAGAGAGCATTAAGAAAAAAAGTAGATTGGCATATGGACGAGATGGGTTGGGTGTGAGGGGGATCTACCGGGTGTGGGCCAATCGGCGCTTGACAGACCCTCATTGTCTGTCCTCTGACCGTTTTGATGAGGTCGATCCTCATGGTATTAGTGAGCTGAGACTATAATTAGGCCTTGTAATTAGGTTTGGGTGTGAGAGGGAACTGTCTTGTGTGGGCCAATCGGCTGTCTGCAGACCCTCATTTTTTTATGTTCTTATATTGAGAAAGATTGAACACATTAGGCCTACATCCATTAAGGAGGAGTATGGTTAGAGAGGATATGATCAAATGGGCAAGTGTGATTTAAAAGGGGACATGACAAATTTACTGAGGCTCAATGATAGCGAATATATCGCAATATTGTTTTTTCCAGGACCCACACACCCAGTGTGTAGGTTCTGTTTGTTTACATTTGATAAATTTTGCTTTATATATATATATATATATATATATATATATATAAAAAAAAAAATATATATATATATATATATATATATATATATATATATATATATACTGTATGTGTACCTTCACCAAACCCACTAACCATATATTTGTAGGTAATGCAATTAATTGATCAATGTGGTCATCCCTGGGACCCGAACTCTGGAGACACACACGGAATATATAAGCACAAAAGGCCTCACATAACCTTTTCCGTGACTCTCGTGATTTTGCCAATCACTGCATTTCATGTTTCCCCAGTGCCCAGCAGTTTTTCTCTATCCCCTCTATCTGGGAGTAACAATATCGAGTAACCTAAAACCGAGTCAACAATGTTCAGAAGTTGTTAAGAAGGCAAACAAAATAATTGGCTTTATAGGCAGGTCATTTGAGCATAAATCCAAAGAAGTTATCCTAACCCTTTACAATTCCTTAGTCCGCCCTCTTCTGGAATACTGCGTTCATCCAATGGTGCCCTTATTACACAAAGATATAAACAAGCTAGAACGAGTTCAACGTATAGTTACCAAATGATACCTAGCCTAAAGAACAAACCTACGAAGAGCGTCTAGAGAATTAAATCTATTTCCTTTAACCCAGCGCAGATTAAGAGGTGACTTAATTCAAGTGTTCAAAATCATCAAAGGCATCGACAATATGAACTGTAGTAAGTACTTCACTATCGACCAAGCTAATTACAACACGCGGGGAAACGGTTGCAAAACTATTGTAAATCTTTTAACTCACACGAATCTAAGATTTCTTCTTCAAATCGAGTTGTCAACTTGTGGAATGGGCTTCCCGAAACGTATAGACTGCATCACCGTTGATTATATTTAAACTCCGCGTAGACAATATCTCGCATCAAAACCCGCGACTGACGCGTTTGTAAATGAATAACTTTATTTTATCCCCCCTCAGTTACTAACCCATCTGTCCCCTACTACCTCCTTCCTAATCCTGCCACATTAGTTCTAGGGCAGTAATTCCGCTTTCCAATGTTACACTCTAAAGCTAAACCACTGTTTGGACACTTGATCCTCAGTGTTTTGGAGGACAAGCAACCTACAAGGGTCACTAGATCTGTTGTTGCTTGATTTCCTTTGTACTCCTTTGTACTCTCCATCTCATTTTGTTTTGCCACGCTTTCCAACTCTGGGTTGGGTGTGAGAGGGATCTGCCTTGTGTGCGCCAAACGGCTTTCTGCAGACTCCCACACGCACGCACTCACGCATACACACACCTTAAACACATTATATATATATAATATATATATATATATATAATATATATATATATATATATATATATAATATATATATATATATATATATATATATATTCACTTTTGGGGAGAGGAGGTAGTTATAATTAATAGTAGTTGCTAAAATATAACTGTGTAAGGATATTGGAGTTCTGGAACTCTCTCCCAGAATCAGTCTTTCACTCTTCCTATGACTTAAATTGCTCCAAACTTCGTGTGTACGCACTGTGCCCTTGTACAGAACAAGAAGCTAAGCAGGGGTAAAGAACTCCTTGAGGGGGTTGAGCACATCCAGCTTCTGGGAGGCTTCCTTAGCAAGACTGGTAATATGGTCCTTTTAAGTAAGAACAGAAGAAAAAGAGAAACCAAGATATATTGAGAGAAGAAGAATGATTGATGTTTGTATTGTTGAAATATAAGCGATAGTTTTCTGGCGGTTCCGGACGGGTAGTAAGATGGAAAAATTGGGTTTCGGGAGCATTAAAAGCAAGAAGGTAAGGTGTTCTGCTTTGTAATCTGCAAATTCGAAGTGGTTAAGGTATTCCCATCTGTATGTATTCCTTTTTTTCATGAACACATTTTAAAGATCACTTGAAAACCGTAGGTGAGATCGTGTCGCCCCGTCTCACTCATTTCCCATTATTTATCTTCCCTATGTCTGTATGTAACCTGACCATGGCAGATGTATATATATATATATATATATATATATATATATATATATATATATATATATATATTATACAACACACACACACACACATTTTAATTTACAAGTGGACAAGGATTCACTATTAGAAGCACCTACCCTGCCATGTATAATTCTACTCACAAACATACAACCACGTGCTCACACACACACTTACACAAACACACCTTTATATTCACAATCACAGAAACATTTCGTACTTTCATTCACAAACCCATTCGTAAATATTTCCATCCACACCGTTACCATTCATTTGTACACTCACACACACACACACACACACACACTGAAGAATCTCAATTTCGCAAGCTTGGAGGAGAAGACGTGTGAGGGGTATATAACAACGATTTACAAAGACTTGTTGTGAGGTAACCTGGTAGGATCAAAGGGCACGTGTTTAAACTAAGACAAAATAGATGGAAATACGATATGAACAAATTTAGCTAAAAGCAGTAACAAGAAATAGGGTGGTCAGTATGGAAGTGAAGAAGTCCTTGCATGACAGTGTGGTAATCCCGACACTGACTTACGGAAGCGAAGCATGGACGTTGGTTGAGAGACTCAGACCAAGATTGTGCTCAGTGGAAATGAATTACTTAAGGAGTGCGTGCGGAGTTACATGGAGGGATAGACAGACTAATGAGGAAGTAAGAAGGAGGTGTGGTGTGGAGGTAGATGTGCTGGAAAGTGTGAAAAGGAACAACTTGAGATGGTTCGGCCATATGGAACGTATGGAAAGCGAGAGAATGACTAAGAGGGTGTACGAGAGCGAGGTGGAGGACAGAGGGGAGAGAGTAGACCGAATATGAGGTGGAAGGATGGAGTGAGGAAGTACATGAACGAAGGCGGTGCTGGTTGGGGGGAGGGGCGTCGACTGACTGGGGACAGAGGTGCATGGGGGCGGTTCGTTCGTGGCCACCCCTTCGGGGATCACGGCGTCAGGCAATAGATAGATAGATAGATAGCTATAAAATCAAGCACCATTCATTTGTGTACACACACACACACACACACACACACACACTGAAGAATCTCAATTTCGCAAGCTTGGAGGAGAAGACGTGTGAGGGGTATAAAACAACGATTTACAAAGACTTTGTTGTGAGGTAACCTGGTAGGATCAAAGGGCACGTGTTTAAACTAAGAAAAAATAGATGGAAATACGATATGAACAAATTTAGCTATAAAATCAAGCTTTGTATACGTGAAACACTTGTGGTGGTGTCCC
The DNA here is from genome assembly GCA_032716605.1 of Paralithodes platypus. Classification (NCBI taxonomy): domain Eukaryota; kingdom Metazoa; phylum Arthropoda; class Malacostraca; order Decapoda; family Lithodidae; genus Paralithodes; species Paralithodes platypus. Next base: position 24,354,654 of record CM064520.1, on the reverse strand, counting down.
GTAGCCTACCCAGTGTGGCTGGGCTGCGAGACACCACTGGTAGTGTCACGCAGCCCAAGGTTAAGAGATACAACCTTAACCTTGACGCAGCCCAGCCAGTTAGGCTGGGCTACGGGACACCACCAGTGGAGTCCCGTAACCCAGCCTCACTGGCTGGGCTGCGTGACACCACTGGTGGTGTCCCGTAGCCACTTCGTTTAACATGGTCTTATGTTATTCAGATGGTTTACTAGGGCAATGTTTATCCCTTTCAGCCCAGAAGGTGATTATAAGCTAAACAAATAAGTCTAATGGTAACCAGAATAAGACCAAATTTCCGCCATCGCGCTGAAGGGGTTAAATCCCTTATGGGGAAATAGGTCGTTTTTCTAGATCCCCTTCTCCCTCATGCTTAGCCCCATTAGTTGTTTGTCGATTTTAAGACCTTCCGGCCCATTTCCTTTTCAATATTTAGACCTGTCATGCTATCTAGGTGTCGATTTTTCCTGGCGAACTATAGTGAACCTGTAATTTTGGAAGAATTTTTCTATCGAAAAATGTACAAATTAATCTAGAAGGGATTTTTTTTTTTAAACTAGAAAAATAATGAATACATGAAAAAATCGACCAAAAAGTGAACCATCCCCCCTTAACCCTTAATTAGCGGCTCACCACATAAGTCGAGTTAAATAAAGCTGGACTATGTGGCGGCGCTCGACATAACTCGAGTGGCAATTTCAGCACGTAATGTTGCTGAGAGAGAGAGACAAGTGGTGGCAGGAGAGTAGCGAGCGTATGACTGCTCCAGACCACCGCGGCGAACCTACTGACACGAATCTCACCTCCCTCCTACCTCTCTCACTCGCTATATAAGGAATTGTATGGGGAAAGTGCCTAATTACATGCTTTTTGCACTCGCGTTGCACGGTTATTGCAAGAAAACTAGCCATCATAAAAGGATCGTTATGGTGTCATTCGAAAGCTCTGTTTATGCCCTTTCAGGGATAGATACTTGTTTTACGTTCTGGGTCTTATTTAGGCATGAAAATGATCACGTAAACAGCCCTATTTTGGCTAAAAACACCCCGCTGGGCGGTACATATAAATAAACCGCATAGGCCGCTCTTAAGGTGTTAATAAGAAGTCGCCTCTAAGATAATGGGTCAAAACCTGTGAGACTCACCTGAGGTCCTTAAGGAGAACAACGGGGTGAGTGTTGGGGTTGTTGGAGACCAGGTGTGTCCCTGCAACATAACATAGCAATAAAGAAATATTTGACAAGGCAAAGTTACACACGTTTAATAGTGTGCCCCTATAGCATCTGCTAACATGAAACATTTCTTAACACTTAACCATACAGGTTTAAAACAAAAAAAGTATCCTTTTAATATAGCGTAAGATATCATATTACTCAACATTGTACACCTATATAAAGAGAATACTGTAATGTACATTCACACTATTCATTCTGTCAACAGCAATGGTAACATATACAGGCAAGAGATTATTATGATGGCCATCGTAATTATATGTCACAAATAATTAACTGTTGGCCAAAGACCTCTTTAATCACAGTGACTGTCGAAACTGTGGCAGTCTCACTCTCTCTCTCAATTTCGTAATCCCTATACGTTTACGGGAATCTTGAAATTTAGGAACATATAGTAATGATGTTGAGTTTCGCTCTTCTTTGCCGTAGTTTTATTATTTTAAGTGAGTTACTTCGTTAATGACCATATATATATATATATATATATATATATAAGGTGGGTGATAGGAAAGTTGATGGAGTGGTGGGAGGGTGGGGGTTACCGTCAGAGGTGAATGGGAATGATAGTGTACTTGTGGACGTATGGGATGGGGAGGAGGTTGTGGATAGCCAACACTTTCTTCCGACACAGAATGATACACAGATACACATGGAAAGTGGTGTGGAAAGATGAAGGATAAGACAGTGGTGGAACGAAAGTCACTGATTGATTATAAATGTGTGGATGAAAGAATGAAGAAATCTGTGATGGTGCTAGGGTGCATAGGGGTATTGGAGGGGGTCTGTCTGATCATTATGTAGTAGTAGCTAAGGTTAGAATACAAAAGAAGTGGGTGAGGAGAGCTGTAAGGAGGCGAGAGGAAGGTGGAATGGTGAGGAGGGTGGAGAGGCTACAGGAGGAGGAAATCAGGGAAGAGTACAGGAGAGCAGTAGAAAGACGACTAGGGGGGTTCGACCTGGAAGATATGGAGGAAGTGGAGGAGATAAGCAAGGTGTTTAAGGAAGAGATCTGTGCAGCATGTGAGGAGGTGTGTGGAGTGAGGAGAAGAGGGAGGGGAGTGAAAGGTACAGCAAGGTGGACAGAAGAGGTAAAAATAGCTGTGGAAGACAAGAAGGAAGCGTATAGAGAGTGGTTGGGTAGTAGAGGGAATGAAGATTTGGAGAGGCAGAAATGAGCGAGGTACGTAGAGAGAAAGAGAGTGGTGAAGAGAATAGTGAAGGAAAGTAAGCGAAGAGTAGATGAGACATTTGGAAGGAATCTGAGTGTAAAATGGAGGGAGTGTAAGAAACTGTTCTGCAAAGAAGTCAAGAAAGTTAGGGAAGGTAGCAAGGGAAACAGTAAGGGTGTGAAAGATAAGAATGGGAGAATGCTAGCCGAGAAGCAAGAGAAAGGTGGAGGGAGTTCTTCAACGAGTTGCTAAATGTAAGGAATGAAGAGCCAGCAAACATAGTTGGATATGGTATGGGAGGGACAAGAGGAGAAGTAGTGGAGGAGGTGGGGATCAGGAGGTCAGAAGTGTGGGAAGCCATGAAAAGAGTGAAGTTGGGGAAAGCACCAGGAACAGTTGGAATGTGTGGGGAAATGTTGAGGTATGGTGGTGAGATAGTGATCGAATGGGTATGTAAAATGCGCAAATGGGAGAAGGGGAATGCACCCGATGACTGGAAGACTGGCATAATAGTCCCCCTATATAAGGGCAAAGGGGAAAGAGGAGTGTGTGGTAACCACCGAGGAATATGTCTTTTAACCCCTCTTCGGCGGGGCCCGAATTAAGGCGGTCTAGAGAACCATGGACAAAAGAGCGGGGCCCGCCTTAAGTCGGTAGCAATTTTGAGCACATAATTGGCTCTGAGAGAGAGACGAGCGGTGGGAGGAGCGTAGGTTGGCTCTGACCGTTCGGCACGGATCCCGCGCCCCGCATCTGCCCTCCCCTCCACACACATCCACACTCATTGTCTCGCTACACAGGGAATTATGTAAGGAAATTACCGTATATTAGCGATTTTTCCTTCGTGTTGCACGATCGTTGCAAGAGAACGCGTGGTCGTAGAAGGATGGTTCTGGTGTCATTGGAAAGCTCAATTATCGCCCTTTCACGGATACATAATTGTATTACGCTCTGGCTCTTGTTTATGCATGAAAAAGAGCACGGAAATAAGCTCGTTTAGGGTAAAACTACCCGCTTGGCAGGTAGTAGAAGTTACCGACCTAGCCGCTCCTTGAGTGTTAAGCGTAGTAGGGAAGGTGTACAGTAGGGTAGTGATTGAGAGAGTGAGAGTGAGAACGGAGAAATGGATAGGCGACGAGCAGGGAGGTTTTAGGAAGGGAAGAGGATGTGCAGATCAGATTTTTACCATGAATTGTGCTGTGGAGAAATATCTGGAGAAGCAACAAAAGGTGTATGTTGCCTTTATGGACTTGGAGAAGGCCTATGACGGAGTGGATAGAGAAGGCATGTGGAAAGTACTTAGAATATACGGAGTAGATGGCAAGTTGCTGAAAGCAGTGAAGAGCATGTATGAGGGTGCAAAGGCGGCAGTACGTGTGGAGAATGAGCAGAGCGAGTTCTTTGATCTGAGTGTTGGGTTGAAACAGGGGTGTGTGATGTCCCCGTGGTTGTTTACTGTATATATGGATGGAGTCATGAAAGAAATACTAGGAAGAGCAGTGGATGTTGGTGTATCGCTGAAAAGGGAGGGAAATGAGTGGAAGCTGCCTATACTGCTGTTTGCGGATGATACAGTTCTGATGAGCGATAATGAATGGGAGTTGCAGGGTCTGGTAAATGAGTTTGGAACAGTGTGCGAAAAACGGAATTTGAAGGTAAATGCGGGAAAGAGCAAGGTTATGGTCTTCGAAAGGGGTGAAGTCACAGAGTGTGAGGTGAAGTTGAACGATCAGGATATGGAGATCGTCAGCTCTTTTAAGTATCTGGGCAGTGTGTTGAGTAAAGATGAGACTATGGAAGAGGATGTGCGGGAGAGGGTACAACAGGGGAAGAGGGTTGTAAGAACGTTGCAAGCAGTAACAAGAAATAGGGTGGTCAGTATGGAAGTGAACAAGTCCTTGCATGACAGTGTGGTAATCCCGACACTAACTTACGGAAGCGAAGCATGAACGTTCGGGAAGAGACTCAGACCAAGAGTGAGAGCCGTGGAAATGAGTTAATTGAGAAATGCATGCGGAGTTACATGGAGGGATAGACAGACGAATGAGGGAGTAAGAAGGAGGTGTGGTGTGGAGGTAGATATGCTGGAAAGTGTGAAAAGGAACTACTTGAGATGGTTCGGCCATATGGAACATATGGAAAGCGAGAGATTGACTAAGAGGGTGTACGAGAGCGAGGTGGAAGGACAGAGAGGGAGAGGTAGACCGAAGGAGAGGTGGAAGGATGGAGTGAGGAAGTATTTGAATGAAGGCGGTGCTGGTTGGGAGGAGGGGCGTCGACTGACTGGGGACAGAGGTGCATGGGGGCGGTTCGTTCGTGGCCACCCCTTCGGGGATCACGGCGTCAGGCAATAGATAGATATATATATAACTTGGTTGAGCCCGAGAACTTTCAGTCTTCTACTGTACTTTTCACTTCTCAGTTTGTTCTTGCTCTGTCCAATTATTCTACTTTCCTATTTTACTCCAGCCATCTGGCCGGGTCTGGTGTATATCTATATATATACTGTATAAGTATATATATAGATATATTATAATATATATATATATATATATATATATATATATATATATATATATATATATATATATATATATATATTATATATATATATATATATATATATATATATATATATATATATATATATATATATATATATATATATATATATATAATATATATATATATATATATATATATATATATATTTTAGTAAAGCCAGGTAATAAATTTTCTTTAATACATACGAGGTTGAAAGAAATGGCAATTTCTGCGTTGGAAATTTTATTATTCAAAGTTTCCAGGTCTCTGATGAGTTTTCGCTGGGTGGCAGGAAGTAGATGAAGGAGATGAGCAAAATTCATGGTGGTACAGGGTTACATAAATGTACATGATGATACAGGATATACGACGCGTTTCACTGGACAACCAGCATTATCAAGTAAGGAAGGAAAGATATAAAAGGTAAACAGGAAGGGTATATATAGAGGGTGGAGGATCAGAGGAGGCGGAAAACAGGGGGCAAAAGTCTGCTATTGGTGGAAGCGTAAATAGGAGAGAGAAAGGGGTTAACCGCTTCACGCATGCGCACTGGATGCGGGATGGTGGTCAGTAGGTGGGGTCGAAGCTGATTGGCTGCGTGTCGAGGGGCGTGGCCTAAGTTGTGTGGCGCCTGCAGAAGACGAAGCTGAAGGAGGTAGCGCGGGGGGCTGCGTCAAGGGCACCGGGGGGCGAGGAGGGGTGTTAGGTCCTGTAGGGTAGTGCCTTTTGGCAGAAGGAAGGATCTGAAGGTCCAGAGTTTGGTTGTTGATGTTGGGATGTAAGGCTTGGATATATAAAGCTTCGAGTATAGGTAATCTCCTTGGGTCACTTTCTTTATCGAGTATGGTGGTGTGTTTCTCTAACTCGTTGCGTGTGAGGTGAGGGTGGTTAGGGGTGAGATAGTGGTCTTTGATGGCTCCAGCCTGAAGGTGAAGAGTTAACCGACGTGAAAGACGAGTCTGCGTCATACCAATATAGGAATGAGGTCCACAGTCCTCATAATTACAGGTATGTTGGTAAATGACGTGATCGTCGGTCATCGGGCTCTTTATCTTGGTGGAGGCTGGTTTGTTGCGGAGAACGAGGTTGGAGGTCTTGGGGGATTTGTAATAAATTATTAATTTGATTTTGTTTTCCGGGTTGGTTGGGTGGACATGCTTGGAGATTATTTCTTTTAAGACGGCCTCGTCATTTTTATGTTCAGAGGACATGTAATTGCGGTAGAAGATCTTAATTTCATTGGGGGGGTCAATGTTGGGAGGGCTTTGGGTGTACCATTTTTCAAGATGGTGGTTGATGGTGCTGGAGATGTCGGAGTTGGAGTATCCGTTATTTACTAAAACTTGGGATAGTCTTTCTAGTTCCTGGTGGGTGTCGGCCCAGGTAGAGCAGTGCGTGAGGGCTCTCCTAACATAGGCGGAGATGGAGGATAGAAGATAACGGCGGGGGCAGTTTTCACCAGTAGTGAAAACACTACTGGAGCTATGTACCAAGGAGGCCCCCTTCCTTTGCCCCCGGGGCAACATGTACAAGCAGATAGACGGTGTGGCGATGGGCAGCCCCCTAGGAGTTCTTTTTGCGAACTTTTTCATGGGTACCATCGAGGAAGAGCTCCTAGCTGCCCAACGGCCAGCCGTCTACTGTAGATACGTGGATGACATCTTCGTGCAAATCAAGGACCTCCACGAACTACAGGAACTCCAGCGTCACTTCATGACCTCCTCCGGACTTAACTTCACCTTTGAAAAATCTAACAATGGACAACTCCCCTTCCTCGACATCCTCGTAGCTCTGAACGACCATGGGTTCAAAACCACCGTCTACATTAAACCTACTAACACAGGACAATGCCTCAACGGCGATAGTGAATGCCCCCGCCGTTATCTTCTATCCTCCATCTCCGCCTATGTTAGGAGAGCCCTCACGCACTGCTCTACCTGGGCCGACACCCACCAGGAACTAGAAAGACTATCCCAAGTTTTAGTAAATAACGGATACTCCAACTCCGACATCTCCAGCACCATCAACCACCATCTTGAAAAATGGTACACCCAAAGCCCTCCCAACATTGACCCCCCCAATGAAATTAAGATCTTCTACCGCAATTACATGTCCTCTGAACACAAAAATGACGAGGCCGTCTTAAACGAAATAATCTCCAAGCATGTCCACCCAACCAACCCGGAAAACAAAATCAAATTAATAATTTATTACAAATCCCCCAAGACCTCCAACCTCGTTCTCCGCAACAAACCAGCCTCCACCAAGATAAAGAGCCCGATGACCGACGATCACGTCATTTACCAACATACCTGTAATTATGAGGACTGTGGACCTCATTCCTATATTGGTATGACGCAGACTCGTCTTTCACGTCGGTTAACTCTTCACCTTCAGGCTGGAGCCATCAAAGACCACTATCTCACCCCTAACCACCCTCACCTCACACGCAACGAGTTAGAGAAACACACCACCATACTCGATAAAGAAAGTGACCCAAGGAGATTACCTATACTCGAAGCTTTATATATCCAAGCCTTACATCCCAACATCAACAACCAAACTCTGGACCTTCAGATCCTTCCTTCTGCCAAAAGGCACTACCCTACAGGACCTAACACCCCTCCTCGCCCCCCGGTGCCCTTGACGCAGCCCCCCGCGCTACCTCCTTCAGCTTTGTCTTCTGCAGGCGCCACACAACTTAGGCCACGCCCCTCGACACGCAGCCAATCAGCTTCGACCCCACCTACTGACCACCTTCCCGCATCCAGTGCGCATGCGTGAAGCGGTTAACCCCTTTCTCTCTCCTAATTTACGCTTCCACCAATAGCAGACTTTTGCCCCCTGTTTTCCGCCTCCTCTGATCCTCCACCCTCTATATATACCCTTCCTGTTTACCTTTTATATCATTCCTTCCTTACTTGATAATGCTGGTTGTCCAGTGAAACGCGTCGTATATCCTGTATCATCATGTACATTTATGTAACCCTGTACCACCATGAATTTTGCTCATCTCCTTCATCTACTTCCTGCCACCCAGCGAAAACTCATCAGAGACCTGGAAACTTTGAATAATAAAATTTCCAACGCAGAAATTGCCATTTCTTTCAACCTCGTATGTATTAAAGAAAATATATATATATATATATATATATATATGTTAGTAAAGCCAGGTAATAAATTTTCTTTAATACATACGAGGTTGAAAGAAATGGCAATTTCTGCGTTGGAAATTTATTATTCAAAGTTTCCAGGTCTCTGATGAGTTTTCGCTGGGTGGCAGGAAGTAGATGAAGGAGATGAGCAAAATTCATGGTGGTACAGGGTTACATAAATGTAAATGATGATACAGGATATACGACGCGTTTCACTGGACAACCAGCATTATCAAGTAAGGATGGAATGATATAAAAGGTAAACAGGAAGGGTATATATAGAGGGTGGAGGATCAGAGGAGGCGAAAAACAAGGGGCAAAAATCTACTATTGGTGGAGGGGGATTCTGGAAAAGAGAAAGGGGGGAACGAATGGTCCTTACTTGATAATGCTGGTTGTCCAGTGAAACGCGTCGTATATCCTGTATCATCATTTACATTTATGTAACCCTGTACCACCATGAATTTTGCTCATCTCCTTCATCTACCTCCTGCCACCCAGCGAAAACTCATCAAAGACCTGGAAACTTTGAATAATAAAATTTCCAACGCAGAAATTGCCATTTCTTTCAACCTCGTATGTATTAAAGAAAATATATATATATATATATATATATGTATATATATATATTAAACTTCATCTGCCAATTTACTGACCATTCGTGTAAGGTATCTAGATCCCTATAGAGTGCCTCCAAAGGGATCTAGATACCTTACACGAATGGTCAGTAAATTGGCAGATGAAGTTTAACATTGACAAATGCAAGGTATTAAAGATAGGGAAGATGCATACAAATGTTAAATATAAACTAGCTAATGTGGAATTAGAAAACTCGAATTGTGAGAAAGATCTAGGTGTGTTTGTTAGCAATGATTTGAAGCCTAGACAACAGTGTATAAGCGTTCGAAACAAGGCAAACAGGATTCTCGGGTTCATCTCTAGGAGTGTGAGTAACAGAACTGCTGATGTTATCTTAAACTTTACTTGTCATTAGTGAGACCCCATATGGATTATGCTGTTCAATTTTGGTGTCCTTATTACAGAATGGACATAGATTCATTGGAGAGAGTACAACGTAGAATGACAAAAATTATCCATAATATTAGAAATCTTCCGTATACAAAAAGGTTGAAGAAATTAGGCTTACATTCGTTAGAGAGAGCAGAGTTAGAGGGGATATGATAGAGGTGTTCAAGTGGGTTAGTGGGATTAACAAAGGGGACATGACAAATATACTAAAGCTCAGTGATAGCGAAAGAACTCGTACCAATGGTTTCAAATTAGATAAATTTCTTTTCAGAAAAGATATAGGCAAATATTGGTTTGGTAACAGAGTTGTAGATGGGTGGAATGGACTACCAAGTGCTATAGTGGGATTACAAACGATAGGGAGCTTTAAGATAAAATTGGATAAGCATATGGACGAGAAGGGTTGGGTGTGAAGGGGGATCAGCAGGGTTGGGCCAATCAGCGCTCTGCAGACCCCCGTAATCCTGCGTTAATCTCTAACCGTTTTGGTAAGATGATCCTCAGGGTATTAGAGTGTTGAGCCTATAATTGGGCTTTGTAATTGTGGTTGTGTGGGACAGGGATCTGCCTTGCTTAGGCCAATCGGCTTTCTGCAGACTCCCATTTTCTTATGTTCTTATGTTCTTATATGTATATATATATATATATGTATATATATATATATATATATATATATATATATATATATATATATATTTATAAATATATATACAGTATATAGTATAAATACAGTATATAATTATACACACTGTTGGAAAGAATGCAGTATAGAGGTTTCTAGAACATGCTTAAATAATACACTTACAAGCACACACTCGTTCTCTCAGTATTCACACACAACCATGCACACCCTATCTCTCTCTCTCTCACACAACCCTACCCTCTCTTCCAGGCAGGACGCACTATAACCCAAAGTTTATATACATACTTTAGTGTATATATACTTTGCTCTAACCTTGGAGGATCTGAGCGTGCAGGCCCAGACCCCTGAGGAGGAGTCACATGAAGGCGTTGATAGTGAAGCACAGGCCGCCCTCTAAACTCAAGCCCGCCGCCACCACCTCCTTCAGGCTGGGCACCATCCGCTCTTCTTTACTAGTCCCCATCAGGCTCACGGTCTACAGAAAACATTAAGGGGAAATTTGTACTTGACTTATTTTTCTGGACCCCCTTCCTCTTCATATTACCTCCATTAGTTTTGAGATTTTAAGATGTTCCATCCATTATTGGGGGGATTTTAAGACCTCCCCATTTCTGGCAATTTTAAGATATTTCGTTCCATTTGGGTGTCGATTTTCTCCTGGCGAGCGATAGTGAGCTTGTAATTAGGGAGGAACCGGCCTTCGGCTAGGACATTTTTCTAGCGAAAAATGTACACATTTATATCAAAGGGGTCTTGCGGGTATTATTTTAAGCTTGATGGAGGTCTAGGGAGCAAACTAAAACCCTCCCCTTAACCATTTCAACACGATGACGTCCTTTTACCTTTTCTTTATTAACCCTTTCTCTGCGGGGTGTTTTGGGCTATTTAGGGCATATTAAGGCACTCCTGAATGATAAATCAAGCATCTGCATTAAATTAACTGTATTCTGCCGAAAACTAGGCGAAAATAGCTTCAAAATGAGACCAGAACGGGCCTCGTACGTGGCCTGGTTCACCCGCAGCGGTGCCAGTGAAACGGGAAACCCGCTATTTGTTAGCACTCGCTCGCTTGGCTACACTGTTGTGAGAGGCAGAGAAAGACCCGCGCGAGACACAGTCTACCTCAGTGAGCCGCTCGCTGCTCTGAGGGTCGGAGCTGGGCCCCTCACGCTCCCGCCCACTGACACTCAATTTTTACGGTTTTTACAGGGTTTTAAAGCCTGGAAATTGCTGCCAATTGCCAGGACGTTCCAGAACGTCACCCGCAGTGAAAGGGTTAAGAGGTGCTTGTGTTATTCAGAGGGTTTATTGAGATCGTATTTAACCCTTTGGGTCCTAGAGGTGGATTATAAGCTAAAGACAATTTTCTAATGGTAGGCTAATCATAATAAAATTAAAATTACTTCATCTTGCTGAAGGGGTCAAAGGATACAGTATAGGAAAACTGGAATTGACCACTTGCGAATTTCAGCTTATGAGGAAGTTGAAGCCGTAAACATAGCTATTTAGAAGACATGCAGCAAAGAAGAGAGTTTGTGATGGACAGAAAGTATGCTGAATTTTGTTTTATGTATTTTATATGCACTCTGACCGTATTTTAGCTGATTTATCTACTAAATAACACTTTCTCATTCTACAGCTCCGACGTCCTTGTTTTGGTCGAATATCTGTGTGCTTAGGATTATGAAGGTTTGCAACTTTGGACGTGTTCCGGGAGTCCTGGGCTGATGATTGCATCCAGTATTGATCTAAAAGTCTATATATGTAGGCCTACCACATAAAAGTACTGACCAAGTTTCATAAACAAATCTATTTCGTCATCTTAGAGAAATTGTGCAGTCAGATACACTGGTCGTCATAAGTGAGTATTCCGTATATACTATACAGTTTATATATATATATATATATATATATCTATATATATATATATATATATATATAGATAATATATATATATATATATATATATACTGTATATATATATATATATATATATATATATATATATATATATATATATATATATATATATATATATATATATATATATATATATATATATATATATATATATATATGTATATATACAGTATATATATATATATATATATATATAATATCTATCTATCTATCTATTGCCTGACGCCGTGATCCCCGAAGGGGTGGCCACGAACGAACCGCCCCCATGCACCTCTGTCCCCAGTCAGTCGACGCCCCTCCCCCCAACCAGCACCGCCTTCGTTCTGTAGTTCCTCACTCCATCCTTCCACCTCATATCGGTCTACCTCTCCCCCTCTGTCCCTCCACCTCGCTCTCGTACACCCTCTTAGTCATTCTCTCGCTTTCCATACGTTCCATATGGCCGAACCATCTCAAGTTGTTCCTTTTCACACTTTCCAGCACATCTACCTCCACACCACACCTCCTTCTTACTTCCTCATTAGTCTGTCTATCCCTCCATGTAACTCCGCACGCACTCCTTAAGTAATTCATTTCCACTGCTCTCACTCTTGGTCTGAGTCTCTCAACCAACGTCCATGCTTCGCTTCCGTAAGTCAGTGTCGGGATTACCACACTGTCATGCAAGGACTTCTTCACTTCCATACTGACCACCCTATTTCTTGTTACTGCTTTTAGCGTTCCTACAACCCTCTTCCCCTGTTGTACCCTCTCCCGCACCTCTTCATCCATAGTCCCATCTTTACTCAACACACTGCCCAGATACTTAAAAGAGTTGACGATCTCCATAGCCTGACCATTCAGCTTCACCTCACACTCTGTGACTTCACCCCTTTCGAAGACCATAACCTTGCTCTTCCCCGTATTTACCTTCAAATTCCGTTTTTCGCACACTGTTCCAAACTCATTTACCAGACCCTGCAACTCCCATTCATTATCACTCATCAGAACTGTATCATCCGCAAACAGCAGTATAGGTAGCTTCCATTCAATTCCCTCCCTTTTCAGCGATACACCAACATCCCCTGCTCTTGATAGTATTTCTTTCATAACTCCATCCATATATACAGTAAACAACCACGGGGACATCACACACCCCTGTTTCAACCAACATTCAGGTCAAAGAACTCGCTCTGCTCACTCTCCACACGTACTGCCGCCTTTGCACCCTCATACATGCTCTTCACTGCTTTCAGCAACTTGCCCTCTACTCCGTATATTCTAAGTACTTTCCACAAACCTTCTCTATCCACTCTGTCATAGGCCTTCTCCAAGTCCATAAAGGCAACATACACCTTTTGTTTCTTCTCCAGATACTTCTCCACAACACAATTCAGGGTAAAAATCTGATCTACATCCTCTTCCCTTCCTAAAACCTCCCTGCTCGTCGCCTATCCATTTCTCCGTTCTCACTCTCACTCTCTCAATCACTACCCTACTGTATACCTTCCCTACTACGCTTAGAAGACATATTCCTCGGTGGTTACCACACACTCCTCTTTCCCCTTTGCCCTTATATAGGGGGACTATTATGCCAGTCTTCCAGTCATCGGGTGCACTCCCCTTCTCCCATGCTAGTTTGCACATTTTCCATACCCATTCTATCACTATCTCACCACCATACCTCAACATTTCCCCACACACTCCATCTGTTTCTGGTGCTTTCCCCAACTTCACTCTTTTCATGGCTTCCCACACTTCTGACCTCCTGATCCCCACCTCCTCCTCCACTACTTCTCTTCTTCTCCCTCCCATACCATATCCAGCTATGTTTGCTGCTCTTCATTCCTTTCATTTAGCAACTCACTGAAGTACTCCCTCCATCTTTCGACTCTCTCTTGCTTCTCGGCTAGCATTCTCCCATTCTTATCTTTCACACCCTTACTGTTTCCCTTGCTACCTTCCCTAACTTTCTTGACTTCTTTCCAGAACAGTTTTCTTACTCTCCCTCCATTTTACACTCAGATTCCTTCCAATTCCTCATCTACTCTTCTCTTACTTTCCTTCACTACTCTCTTCACCACCCTCTTACTCTCCACGTACCTCGCTCGTTTCTGTCTCTCGGAATCTTCATTTCCTCTACTACCCAACCACTCTCTATATGCTTTCTTCTTTTCTTCCACAGCTATTGTTACCTCTTCTGTCCACCATGCTGAATATATATATATATATATATATATATATATATACAGTATATATATTGTATATATATATATATATATACAGTAATATATATATATATTATATATACAGTATATATATATATATATATATATATATATAAATATATATATATATATATATATATATATATATATATATATATATATATATATATATATATATATATATGTTAGTAAAGCCAGGTAATACATTTTCTTTAATACATACGAGGTTGAAAGAAATGGCAATTTCTGCGTTGGAAATTTTATTTTTCAAAGTTTCCAGGTCTCTGATGAGTTTTCGCTGAGTGGCAGGAAGTAGATGAATGAGATGAGCAAAATTCATGGTGGTACAGGGTTACATAAATGTACATGATGATGCAGGATATACGACGTGTTTCACTGAACAACCAGCATTATCAAGTAAGGGTAGAATGATATAAAAGGTAAACAGGAAGGGTATAATATTATATAGAGGGTGGAGGATCAGAGGAGGCGAAAATCAGGGGGCAAAAGTGTCCTATTGGTGGAGGGGTATTCTAGGAGAGCAAAAGGGGGAACCGCTTCACGCAGGCGCACTGGATGCGGGATGGTGTTGGTCGGGTGGCGGGGTCAAAGCTGATTGGCTGCGTGTCGAGGGGCGTGGCCTAAGTTGTGTGGTCCGTGTGGCGCCGGCAAAAGACGAAGCTGAAGGAGGTAGCGCGGGGGGCTGCGTCAAGGGCACCGGGGGGCGAGGAGTGGCGTTAGGTCCTGTAGGGTAGTGCCTTTTGGCAGAAGGAAGGATCTGAATGTCTAGAGTTTGGTTGTTGATGTTAGGATGTAAGGCTTGGATATATAAAGCTTCGAGTATAGGTAATCTCCTTGGGTCACTTTCTTTATAGAGTATGGTGGTGTGTTTCTCTAACTCGTTGCGTGTGAGGTGGGGGTGAGATAGTAGTCTTTGATGGCTCCAGCCTGAAGGTGAAGAGTTAACCGACGTGAAAGACGAGTCTGCGTCATGCCAATATAGGAATGAGGTCCATAGTCCTCATAATTACAGGTATGTTGGTAAATGACGTGATCGTCGGTCATCGGGCTCTTTATCTTGGTGGAAGCTGGTTTGTTGCGGAGAACGAGGTTGGAGGTCTTGGGGGATTTGTAATAAATTATTAATTTGATTTTGTTTTCCGGGTTGGTTGGGTGGACATGCTTGGAGATTATTTCTTTTAAGACGGCCTCGTCATTTTTGTGTTCAGAGGACATGTAAGTGCGGTAGAAGATCTTAATTTCATTGGGGGGGTCAATGTTGGGATGGCTTTGGGTGTACCATTTTTCAAGATGGTGGTTGATGGTGCTGGAGATGTCGGAGTTGGAGTATCCATTATTCACTAAAACTTGGGATAGTCTTTCTAGTTCCTGGTGGGTGTCGGCCCAGGTAGAGCAGTGCGTGAGGGCTCTCCTTACATAGGCGGAGATGGAGGATATAAAATAACGGCGGGGGCATTCACTATCGCCGTTGAGGCATTGTCCTGTGTTAGTTGGTTTAGTGTAGACGGTGGTTTTGAACCCATGGTCGTTCAGAGCTATGAGGATGTCGAGGAAGGGGAGTTGTCCATTGTTAGATTTTTCAAAGGTGAAGTTAAGTCCGGAGGAGGTCATGGAGCGACGCTGGAGTTCCTGTAGTTCGTGGAGGTCCTTGATTTGCACGAAGATCTCATCCACGTATCTACAGTAGACGGCGGGTCGTTGGGCAGCTAGGAGCTCTTCCTCGATGGTACCCATAAAAAAGTTCGCAAAAAAAAAAGAAAAATTTAAAAAAAAATTTTCGCCTCCTCTGATCCTCCACCCTCTATATATACCCTTCCTGTTTACCTTTCATATAATTCTACCCTTACTTGATAATGCTGGTTGTCCAGTGAAACGCGTCGTATATCCTGTATCATCATGTACATTTATGTAACCCTGTACCACCATGAATTTTGCTCATCTCATTCATCTACTTCCTGCCACCCAGCGAAAACTCATCAGAGACCTGGAACTTTGAATAATATAATTTCCAACGCAGAAATTGCCATTTCTTTCAACCTCGTATGTATTAAAGAAAAAAAATATATATATACATATATATACTGTATATATATATATATATATATATATTATATATATATATATATATATATATATATATATATATATATATATATATATATATATATATATATATATATATATATATATATATATATATACATATATATATATATATATATATATAAATATATATATATATATATATATATATATATTATATATATATATATATATATATATATATATATATTATATATATGTATTCTTCATCCAGTGTTTTATCACTACTGGATTACTGCGTTTATTTGTTTTGGGTTGGAAAGAGGGGGGCGGGGGGGAGTAGATAGAGAATAAAGGTTAATTACTTAATTTAAAATTTCTTTTATATTTTAAGATTGACCTGGAAAGGGATGTGCTCTGTGAAACCCCTGATGATAGCATTGATGCACTGTAGGGGGCGGCGGGCCAGCTTCTCCCGACCGTCAGACACTCCTAACTTCTGCAGGAGTTCCAAGGCCTCATCTCGTGATACTGTCATCTCTTGAGGTTTCTGATTAATAGGATACATAAGCACAGTCAAAATCATGGTCAAGTGTAGGCGGAGATATTCTTAGGTAGCTATAATTATACATTACGTGTAGGGGATATAGGTTGTAGGGGGAGATATTCTTAGGTAGCTATAATTATACATTACGTGTAGGGGATATAGGTTGTAGGGGGAGATATTCTTAGGTAGCTATAATTATACATTACGTGTAGGAGATATAGGTTGTAGGGGGAGATATTCTTAGGTAGCTATAACTATACATTACGTGTAGGGGATATAGGTTGTAGGGGGAGATATTCTTAGGTAGCTATAACTATACATTACGTGTAGGGGATATAGGTTGTAGGGGGAGATATTCTTAGGTAGCTATAATTTAATGAAGTGCAGGGGATATAGGTTGTAGTGGGAGATATTTTTAGTAAAGGGAAAGAACTAATAGGGAAGAAGGGGTCTGCTTCTTATGGGTCAATAGGCCTTCTGAAGATTTCCATTTTTATTATGTTCTTATGTTCTTTAATAATTCGCCGACAATTATACCTATAAAATGCGTATTTTAAAGTTGCTATATTTGTCTTGACAGTCCCCAAGTGGTTCAAATAACTCGTGACTAGGCCATATATACTATTTTTTCTAGTTGATGATAAAGTGGCATGTCCCTATCTTGATTACCCAGCTATTAGGAACATTTTGTCGGGGAATATGTTGTTAATTATGAAAAGTTGGCAACATCTGGATGTAGAGATAGTGTAGTTTCATATTTAATAGTGGCCCCTCCATCATTGACGATATGCCTATTAGTGTAATAGTCTCCCATCAAACTCCGCGGTCGCTAGTTTGAATCTACCGCGCGGGAGGACAGGAGTACAACTTCATAAGTGCAACGCGTATTCTCTTATGGAATAATCGTCTTTATAATTGGGTACTCACTACGAAAAAACTTCGTAAAAAATAAAAAAATTAAATTAACTTAATAATTGCTATACTTAAGCTCTCCCATGCGTGGATTTCTTGCGTGTGGATTCCTGACGCTGGCCCTCTAGCGGCTATACTTCCTTCCTCCTCCTGCGTCCGTTACGTGAGGGTGGGTTACTCTGTGCTCCTGCTTCATTCTTCGTTCGATCGATTCTAGTGAGTCCTTGCTCATTCGTATACATCTGAGTTGTATTGAACATGTTTTTAGATTAGCTAGCACAGACTACCCCATTGGTACGTCCGCAGGAGGTTGGTAAATTAGGGTACTATTGTAACAGGCACCTACGTGTCCCAGGATCATCGCGCCATGTTTGTTATTGTGTGTTTTGTTTTGCGCCTTTAGCTTTCTGATAGTTATTTAGGAGGCTACCGTTCCGTAAGTTTATGCTTCAGGTCGTCATTATGAGGTAGTTGCATAGTTTATTCTAGCAGATGCTCCAGTTCAAGGGTTGCCACACGTGGTGTGGAATCTTATGGGGTCCGTATCTGCGCATGGGCCCCTATCGTGGGCCTCTGCCTCCTCGTGCTGCTGCTGGATGCAGCCACCTTGATGTTTCGTCGTCACCTAATGGTCAGGCTCATTAGGGGTCTCCAATGTAGGCTAGGGGTTATTTATAAATTATAAATTAAGCTCTATATATGTGTAAGCCTAATATTTTTCCAGATATATTTGTATTTTGCATGTGTGCTTTCATGCTTTAGGGGTTTGGGAGACGTCCCGTTTATTTGGTGTGGTTTTTGGAGGTTTGGACTTTCCCAGATAAGTCCTCGCCTCTGAAAATTTTGGTTCGCTTTTCCGGCGGCTTTCTCAGCAGAACCGGCGTTTTCTCGTCTCAGACGATAAGAAACCAACCAAATGTCCCGGCATGGTGTGCTGAACCACGAACCTTCCGGCGGAATATGCTAAATTCTTAAGGGAGTCAACTCGGCCCGCCGAGTGAACTCGCCCTGACCGATAGCCTCACTCAGTAACTTCTCTCGCCCGGCGTAACAGTTAAGTGAGCTTAACCATGACTCAAGTCATGAAGCGAGCTAACTATCCATCTAGTGCTAATAGTCAATGATAGTAAAACGCTTAAGGTCAATTGGGCCAGTGACACTTTGTCACAGGTAAGCAGTTCATAATGTATGATAAAAGGAAAGACCCGGGGTCTTTCTACCAGGTCCAGCGGAAGGTTAGAGTAGCAGTGGCTATAACTAATTTTCCGGCGGACTTGAGCTAGGATGTCTTAACACCTCTCAGGTTTTCCTTATGAGCATTGATTCCTGGAAACATTCTATTTCCAGAGTCTCAACACTTCAGTAGTAATGGTCCCGGCAGCAGAGGAGTAGTCGCTTCCGGTAGTGGGGGGGGGGGTCCCTAGCTCCATCATGCCTCGCTTTGACCTTTGCGCTATGCCTACTTGCTCATTATTACCAGTTTTTGCCCACAATTTATGTATAAAAATGTGTAAAGTGTCTTGATCGCTCACGGGGACTATGGGTGTCTAAATGGTGTGCCGTGTATTCTGAGTTACGAGTGGCGGTTTTTGATAAGAGGGATTTGTCTTGCTTAGCAGCCTTGAAGGAGATCAAGTAAATGTTTAACGTTTATGCGAAAGACACTGCTCATAAAGCTCTCCATTGTGATGACGAGGAGCTCTGGGAACACCTCGTCATTAACACCTTAAGAGCGGCCTATGCAGTTTATTTATATGTACCGCCCAGCGGGGTGTTTTTAGCCAAAATAGGGCTGTTTACGTGATCATTTTCATGCCTAAATAAGACCCAGAACGTAAAACAAGTATATATCCCTGAAAGGGCATAAACAGAGCTTTCGAATGACACCATAACGATCCTTTTATGATGGCTAGTTTTCTTGCAATAACCGTGCAACGCGAGTGCAAAAAGCATGTAATTAGGCACTTTCCCCATACAATTCCTTATATAGCGAGTGAGAGAGAGAGGAGGGAGGTGGGATTCGTGTCAGTAGGTTCGCCGCGGTGGTCTGGAGCAGTCAAACGCTCGCTACTCTCCTGCCACCACTTGTCTCTCTCTCTCAGCAACATTACGTGCTGAAATTGCCACTCGACCTATGTCGAGCACCGCCACATAGTCCAGCTTTATTTAACTCGACTTATGTTGCTCGCCGCTAATTAAGGGTTAAATCTCCATTAGTTAAGCCAGCTCCGGCCAGGTCAACCAAACCTAAAGTTAAATCGAAAGTACTGTACAAGCAGGTAGTGACGAGTAGTGAAAGTGACAATGTCGAGCCCCCCCCCCTCCCCCCCCCCGGTCTAAGAGGAGACGGTCGGCTTCGCCGAAGCGCAAATCTATATCGCGTTCTAGATCTCCTAGGAAACAGTCCCGACATTCTTCCGTCGAGTCTTCGAGGTCGACGAAACGCCGGAACGAGGGTTCTGCTTCTTTAACGCTGTCCACTTCAAGTCTTTTAACTGCCCGTACGGTTATTTCACAACCGCTTCCCCAGCCATTGCCGGGGTCGCGGCCACCTCCCTCCACTCCTACCTCTTTAACGTCTAACGTCTAATCTGGCGGCTCAGAGGTAAGGGCGGAGGGGATGGAGTCTAGTCCCAGGGATGAACAATCATTGAGTGAGACACAAGAGTTTACATTCGCCATTCCTAAGCTAAGTTATGTGCCACATAAAGGTCCCCCGGTTAACAGTGTTAGCGGATCAGTATAGGGGTTCTCCGTCTTGCTCATATCAAATTTTTGATAACTCTCAGATGGTACAGGACTCCCAGCCACCCGCGGCACAAAGCCGGGGGATCTGGAGACATTCAGAACCCTCACAGGTTAATGTTCAGGACAGGGAAATTGAACAGGTAGATATCATACCATCGTCAGTCCCTGATTTGGTGTGGCCACCGGCGGCCCCAATGACTACTTCCCGGCCTCCAACACCGTAAGTGATAGAACTGCCAGAAGAGCCGGAAAACATAGAACTGTCTTCAGCTCAACCATTAATTAATGAAGTAGAGTCAGAAGGTGGGCCTCAGTCCTCTCGAGGATCCCACGGTAAGTGTGTGACTTCTGAGGAGCTACATGATAATCTCCACAGAGTAATGCAACAGTATCAGCTACCTTCTTCTCAGGCTCCTTCCACTAGCACAGCGGTAGTTCCCCCACTTGAGTCTACGGTAAGGCCGTTAGAGCCCTCAAGTGTTTCACATCCCCATTCCTCTTTGCCTTCGGTTAACGTAACTCCGGCGACTGCCACGGCTATTAGCACGACAGTGCCGTCCTCCTTGA